>CM050414.1:12839121-14039121 GCA_027564155.1 Gymnocypris eckloni scoliostomus
TATTTAGATTTTTTTGCACCCTCAGATTCCAGATAGTTTAAAATAGTTGTATCTCGGCCAAATATTGTCCTATCCTAACAAACCATACATCAATGGAAAGCTTATTTGACCCGCATGACTGCTTGTGTGGTCCATGGTCACATTTGACCTTATTGTTAGATAAGGACTTGATGGCTTTGAATTGATGACCATTTTATACAAGTAGTTTTCATTAATGCTACATCCTTTGTTGTGCAGTCTCCTCAAAACAGCCCTCTTGTCTCCGGTTTGGATGCTGATAAGAATCCTGATCAAGTGTCCCACTTCTTACTGGATGACATCTTCACTGAAGTTGTGGATCCGGATTGATTCTTATTTGGGATGTTTTGGTTGAATTTCACTGCTGCTATTCCAGTTATTGCACTAAAATGGATGATGTGCAACACCGTTACACTGCTAATTATAGACCTGTCAGAGAATTGTTAGTAATTGTAATACAATTTCTCTATGAAGAGAAAAGGTATTATATACATTTCTGTTATGAGGCCTTTGCACTTATTTGGTGACGAGACATGCCGTGATACAGGTTAAGTCACAGCTGTTATTTATGTCTATTAATTTAATGCTTAACATCAAACCACTTTAATCAGTGTGGTTTTTACTGACTGATCTTGTTTTTTTTCAGTGCAAATATATTCGTTTTATGGTTACTGTATGTTACTTTCATTGTTTTTTCTTTCTGAGAGCAAAGCCCTTTTGTGGGTTATAATACCTTTCTCAGAGGAGAATTTATTATAAAGAATGTTCATGAATAATTAAGATATTGTCAGTTGTATTTCCAATTTGAGGTACAGTCTAGATATTACATCACTGGAGAAATAAGTTAATAATCACTTTTTCCAACTTATATTTTTTAAGATGGAATTTCTTTCTCTGACAATACAGTGCACTTAAATAGGAAAATGTAAATAAAAAGATTTCAATTGAACACATTTCTCCAACTATAATCTTACGGAGTGCTACCGTTTTTTTAGCACATGATGAACCGTTTTGTCAAATTAAAATATTTAGTTAAACTGCATTGGTGGTTTTGACCAAATAAAAGCATATTGGCGTCATAACTCAGGTTATTGAGATCAATAATTCAAGAAAAATGCACAAGTTAAAACATAAATTACTATTCTAAATGCACACTTGTTACATCTGCTATTAAGTTAAATACTTATTACAAAAAGTTGCTGATCGTAAAATGTATAAGGTCTCTCTAACAAGATTTTTACTTGTGAAAATCAATAATAAAGTGCTGTCCGTAACAAACAGAAAGCATTCGAAATAGATTACTACTCTGCTACTCTTACTGTTTCTGCCATGTCTTGAACAAAACGGTAGTCATTCCAAAATACTGAACATAGACTTAAATGTGTATATAGAGTAAAACTTTGATACTAAAAATAAAATGAATATTAATAATAAAAAATAAATAAAAGGAAAAAGGTATGAGACCATCATACAAATAGCGTAAAATATTCATATATGACCTAGTGCATTTTGCTTTACAATTTTTCAACCCAAGTAACGTCAGTAACTCAATATAATGTTTCCTTTAGCGCATTTCTGTTTATGTATATGGTACTTCCCCATAATGAACGATTAACATTAAAGTTCACATTTGGTGGTAATGTTTCTCTATTAAAATAGAAAAAATATATATTTCTAAGGAAAATAAACTTTCTTGCCTAAATATTCACAAAGGCAGTGTGATGGACAGAGACCGTATGCTCGTGCTTGTCAATAGAAAAGGGGCTGTTCAATTTCACCAGTTTTCATTGGCTACGAAGCATGTTAAGTTCGTCCTTAGACCTGTCAGTTAGAGGATGAACCATGATGCTGCACTATGTTAGACCGGTGGTTTCCCTCATTCGGAGCAGGAGTGTAAATGCTGCAGTTTCCAGGTTATATCATGCGGACAAAGTGGCAACAGTGGGCTCGCAGCCCGATTCACAGTCTCCGGTCTTTCAGGTAGGCCTCGAATGAAGCCTCGGACTCTAGTTCATGCAGCCAGTCGGCAGTGTGGAGGTTCATCTGCCTCGGGAGTCGTGCATGTCGTGTCCTTGTGCACTACATGCAACACTGCTGCAACCGTTAAAAATTACATTATCTTCGTTATTCATGCCTGCTTCAGTATTTAAAAAGACATGTGAAATAGCTCAAATATAATACACATACATTAGACGAGGAAACTTGTTTGCACCCTTGTTGTTTTGAACACTTAACCGGTCACTAATTCTTGAGACGTTGAGGAAAAATATGTTTTTAAAACATCAGATATGACCACTACAAGGGTTTTACACACATACTTTTTTTGATCTACATTTATATTTACTTTTATAAAATATGTTGATTATTAGCATAACTGAGAAGTAATGTTCTCTATTATATATCAGTGATTGGTATTCAAAACAGAAACATATATTTTTAGAGCTTAATATAAGAATCTTGTGTATTAGAGAAAATCTTTCAAATAAACATGTCTAGTTTTTTCTATAAGAAGCAAACGTTTAATTTGAAAAGTATAAGTTACCTCTTTTGTTATGTGCCCCTGCTTTTTGCCAACACCTACATTGAAAACAATATTGAAGTCCGTTCTCTTTTTCATATTTCACCTGCTATGAGTTTGCCAAGGTCACACAGGCTGAGCGAAGAAAATTGTTTCTTCTCTTGGTACATGTGTGATATACAATATAACAAATATTGTTTTTTGTCACCTCCATAAACTGTCTGATGAGGCTTGATTGAACCACCATAGTTAGGAATTTTATCATGGGCTAATTATTTATATAATACCTTTTGAATATGGTATATTGACCATCCAGAAATCTTTCATATTGTAGGAAAATTATGAGCGAATGCAAGTGCTGGTGAAGGAGTTGAAGGACAGAGCAGAGAAAATCAAACTTGGTGAGCGAGTTTGAAGTATTTAATCATAAGGGTAGATTGTGGCAGCATTAGCAGATTTCCTGACACTAATGTTTACACAACACTGCCACTTTCAAAGGAGGTGGAGAAAAAGCAAGAAACCTCCATACATCCAGAGGAAAGCTCCTGCCTCGGGAACGCATCGACAGACTGTTGGACCCTGGGTAAGAACAAAGTCATTTTTCTAAACAACTAAAACGTCATTATTGAAATGTTTCTGTCCACTGAACGGTTTTTCTTTGTGTGAATGCAGGTCTCCATTTATTGAGTTTTCCCAGTTTGCTGGCTATCAGTTATATGGTAAAGAGGAGGTTCCTGCAGGAGGCATAATCACTGGTATTGGCCGGGTGTCAGGGTGAGCAGCACACAATACAATCAATGTGTATGCATTGTTACATCTGTTAATAATATGCAGGAGTTTATAGTTCATAACACCATGTTTTTGCACCTCACAGGGTGGAATGTATTATAGTTGTGAATGATGCTACTGTCAAAGGTGGAACCTATTATCCGGTCACGGTGAAGAAGCACTTGCGTGCCCAAGAGATTGCACAGCAAAACCATCTTCCATGCATATATCTGGGTGAGTTCTTTCAGAGGGTTCATTTTTTGTGTAAAATAACATTTTCCTTCTAATATATATATATATATATATATATATATATATATATATATATATATATATATATATATATATATATATATATATATATATATATTAGTGGTGGCGTTATCGGCGTTAACGTGCTGCGTTAACGCTGAGACTCTTATCGGCGATAAAAATATCGCCGTTAATCTATTCTCAAAGTTGGGTTGGGAGCTGGGTCTATACTACGCAAGCTATGATGACTTTTACCCTGATATTTTAGCGCGGATGTATACCTAGCCGAATTGCACTGTAGGGGCGAGAACGAGTCTTGAACTAGAGGCTCGCAGTCCGTGATGGACAGATTGTTAACGGCTGGTCTATGTGGTAATACAATCGGGCAGGACATCCAAACGCTCATCTATCATTCATCAACCTCAAATATGGCTTTTCATCTGAAAGATGTATGTAGTAACAACTTTACATGGCCGCTCAATATGATGTTAACCTAGAGAAATGTGCGCTATTGAAGTGTTTGTGTGGAGCGCGTTTAGGACAGGCTCGGTCAAAGGCCACTTGCTCTTAAAATCTCCGTCATTCTTGTCATACAGATAAAAGTAGCCTAATACATCTTTCGAATCTGTAAAGACTCTACGTTTATTTGTGTGCACTCAGAATAACAACGAAACGTTGCGCTTTTAAGCAAACAGGATGCGCTTTAGGTCTCATGTGAACTTGAGAATTCACTCCCGTGTCACCCTCTGCTTGAACCTGTGTGTATGCCTAACGTTACTGTGAAATTACCACATCAGGCGTGACGTGCTAACATGGATGCAGCTATGAAGCCGCGGGTTTGCTTCAGGAAAATTTATTTTTAAGAAGCTTCCCAATGGAAACTGTAAACAGTTCATCACGACCTCTTATGTAGGCCTACCGTTCAAAATTCATGTTTAACTGAATAAACAGTTAGTAAACACAAGTACATCTTATTGAACATAGTTTATTTTCATCGCTAATTATCATAGTAGAACAGCTTTCTCAAGCAGTTTGTGATGCATTTTGGAAACAGGAGATGAGCCCTGGTCTAATCGCCACCTGGCTTGAGAAACCCGTTCTCAAAGACTTACTTTTAGTCATTATTTGGGTAGCACACATATTCTGAATGCCTTCGCAGAATTCAAATGAGCCATTTTAATCTAGATTAATTCCAAAATTAATCTAGATTAATCTAGATTAAAAAATTAATCTATGCCCACCTAATATATATATATATTTTTTTTTTTAACTCTGACCTGTTTTTCTCTTTAGTGGATTCTGGAGGAGCCAATTTACCCAGGCAGGCAGATGTGTTCCCAGACAGAGATCACTTTGGACGCATCTTCTTCAATCAGGCTCGCCTTTCCTCGGAGGGCATTGCACAGGTTTTTTGTTTTCATATACACCAGTGTTTCCTAACCAGGGGGGCCCAGCTAAAATGTAAGGGGGCATTGATATCTTAATAATTGTATTTAAAAAAATTATAATTTTACTAAAAAGTCAAGATGTAGTCAAGTCCAGAAGTGAAATGTTTATTTTCCCCCTTAATAGCTATTGTTTTTATTGAGGAATATACAGAATAAATATTTTGATGTATGTGAAATAGGTCAAATTCGTGGCATAAACTTTAAAAAAATATGTCCAAGAGGTTTACACACCGGTTTATTATTTTGTTATTTATTATTTTACATTGCTTTATCGATGTCCTATGTTTCTGGATCTGGGAACATTTCTGTTGTTTTGCTGTCCCTATACCTTTAATAACTATACTTTTTATTGAGGAACATTCAGAATCTGTATTTTGAAACTTCCAGAATTACAAAATTAATTGTAATTAATTATTGACATGACATGGCTTTGCTTGTAATCATCTCAAAGGGAACCGATTCATCATGGTGGATTAATTGTACCTGATGTTTTAGATTGCTGTTGTGATGGGCTCCTGCACAGCAGGGGGCGCCTATGTGCCTGCGATGGCTGATGAGAGCATCATAGTACGCAAACAAGGGACCATTTTTCTGGGTGGACCACCGCTGGTATGTGTTAATGTCCTGAGGGGCATATTTTGAGACTCTGCTTCTGTTCATCAATGGTAAATGTCCCACTCTGTATTCAACAGGTAAAAGCTGCTACAGGGGAAGAGGTGTCTGCTGAAGACCTGGGAGGTGCAGACCTTCACTGCAGGTTAGAGAAACACCTGTATGTTCACATAAACTCTTGTTTTGAGCTTTATGAGACTAATATATTTTTCAACATTTGTCTCCCCTCAGAAAGTCGGGTGTAACTGATCATTATGCCCTGGATGATAATCACGCCCTTCATCTTGCACGCAAAGCCATTCGAAGCCTGAACTACAAGAAGAATCTTGATGTGAGGACACAACCGCTCTTGTCTTCTCAGAGACGCTTCATGACTTGATGCTGATCTTCTTTAACTTGTCCACTGCTCATTAGGTCACTGTTGAAGCTCCCGAGGCTCCTCTGTTTCCTGCCGATGAGCTTTATGGTATTGTGGGGGACAACCTCAAACGCAACTTTGACATTCGAGAGGTAATAGCCACAGTTTGATCACTGGAATACAAGCCTATTGAAACGTTGCCTCAACAGACAGAAGTAATTATCAATTTCTGGTTATGGCTAATTACATGTAATCATGAATTTCAGGTTGTCGCTCGTATTGTTGATGGCAGTAAATTCGATGAATTCAAGGCCTTCTATGGAGACACGCTCGTCACAGGTGGAAGTTTTTCAATAAACATATTTTTGCATTTGAATTTCAATAATGATTTCTTACTTGCTTTGTTCTGGCTTTCTTAATTTGCTTTCAAGGTTTCGCTCGGATATTTGGTTATCCTGTGGGAATTATTGGCAATAACGGTGTGCTGTTTTCAGAATCTGCAAAGAAGGTGAGCATCTCCTGATCATTGTTCTGACTTATAATGCTTCAAGTTCATCAGTCAGCTTCCAGTGCAGTGTAAAGAAATATTTAGAAAATATAGAACAAAATTTAATGTTAAGGATGTCACAATGGAACATAGCAATATTGATCAATCTTAATGCTAAAGGTATTTAAAACTTCTGTAATTATTACTAACACATATTTTACTACAATAAAATCTTCTTTCTACGACAGTGTTTTAGTGGCATGTTAAAAAATATGAAAAAATTACAAGATTAATATTTTGAGGAAAAAAAGTTACTTACTCAAAATTACGAGAATAAAGTCAACTTTAACTTCAACATTATTCTCAAAATATTTAAACTTTTATTCTCGTATTATGAATATATTCTCATAATTTTTACTTTTTTTCTAATATTTATTTCATATTGCTACAACTTCATTCTCGTAATTATTAGAGAAGCACCGATTGACCGGCCAGTGATCGGAATCGGCCGATTTCTCGCATGACCGGCCCGGATCGGTGACCGGCCGGTCAGTCTCACGTCTTGCCAATTCCGAGCCGATCCTTTTATTGCCAGCGGCGCAGGCAGAGACGTCACAACCACACGCATACTCACAGTATGATATCACAGTCGAGTGTAAACACGTCGTTTTCGCGTGACAATGATTCTAATTTGAATGGCATTCTGTGTAAACGGCGGGATGAGGCTTGAACAGCCTGAGTGTGTGTGAGAGAGACACCACACACAAAATAACTCTCAGAAATGTATAGGTGCATACTGCGGTAGAAAAATAAATAAAAGAGATTTACAAAATATGATTTAGGCAAGCAACATTAGACGGCCATGATGTTTCCCCGAATAACAATATCAGCACGACTGCAATGTGACACTGATTTTATCAAATAGTATTTCAATAAACAAGAAGTTAAAATTAAGTGACTTAGATTTTAGACAAAATACTGACTAGTTGCGATCAAAGCCTCAGCAGAACTGTTGTGTGTCTCCGAGCAAAACATTCGGAAATCTGATTCGGCCAAGAAAATTGCAATCTGTGCATCTCTAGTAATTTTGACTTTATTCTCAAAATATTATGACTTTAATCTTGTAATCTTTGAATTTTTTTTTTTTTTAATGTGGCACTAAAACACATTGTGCTTCAATTCAGTTAGATACTACAAATTAGGGATGCGCGGTATATCGGTACTGGAAAAGTACCAGTATCTATTATGTTTCAAACGTCACGATATCATAATTTTGCACAATTCGGTATTTCATACGCTGCTGTTCGGAAGTTCACATGTAGATGGCAGTAATTCTCAAACTGCTGCATCCGGTAAATTTGACAACAGAACAAGTGAACAACACGATGGGTTAAACAGATTAAACTATTAACATGCCCGAAACAAATGAAGAGAACAGTAGAAGTGAAATATGGCATTACTTTGCATACAAAACAGATGATAAAGGTGAATGAACTGACCACAGGAGGCAACACATCCAATCTGGCTAAGCATTTGTCGAGAACTAACGTTAGAGATCGACAGGTTAGTAAGTGAATCATACAGAAAGAAACTCCTTCAGGCTTAAAACTAAACTTGAATGAGTAAATGATGTTATAAATATAAAACACAATGACAGAATCGACAGACAGATGACAGATTCTTTATTCTTTAATGCTAAAACATCAAAACGCAAAGAGAAAAAAATAACTCTCTACTCTTGACAGAAAAAAAATATAATACAGTTGCTTTAATAGGAATCAATATATATAGTGGTTTATTTTAATATTTGTTATTTTAATATTAATGCTCCTGCTAAATACACCTATTGTACCTGAAAATAAAACACTGTTTATTTTATCTGTATATTTGTTATGTGTATCTTTGTTCCTATTTTTAATAACAAAGATAAAATAATGACAAAGATTTTTATCTTCTCCCACTTTGGTCTAAATATCCACCATACTTTTTATATTTTGTAACCTTGAAAGGATTTGTCTTTGTAATAGGGAGATGATTTTGGCTGCACTGCTCAGACACAACAGTAAAATCGACATGACAAAGAATCGTGATAAAATTGTGATATTTCAAAAAAAGAGTGATATGATATGTTTGCCATATCGCCCCTACTTTGACTGTTAGAATAACACTTTAAAGAAACATTTGTTATAATTCATTAACAGTGTTACAGCACTTAGAAATGTAGGTCAATGATTATTTATAAATTATAAATGTAGGCTACTAATATATGTTTAGTATGTTAACATTACTTTATGCATTAAACACATACCTAACATTAACCAAGATTAATAAATACTATATATGATGATCATGCCCATTTTCTTTTTTTTCAGTTCACTTATCTTTTAAAGCTGGTTATTTGTCACCTTTGGTATCGATTTAGTATCGATACCGACGTATTACATTCTGGTATCGTACCGAAGCCAAAATTATGGTATCGAGCCATCCCTACTACAAATAAAACTCTACCCTTAAACCAAAATGATTGGTTGGTAGCATCCTCCATGAAGCTTTCTCCCATACATTGAAAGTGTAAACTTTTAAATGATTGCTAAAAATGTCTGGAAACATTATTTTTTTTTTTGTGTAGGCAACTCATTTCATTGAGCTTTGCTGTCAGAGAAACATTCCTCTGCTCTTTCTTCAAAATATTACAGGTCAGTATGTCTGCTTCATCTGAATGTATACATTGTGTTACATTACAGTGCTGAAACTGATTGAGTCAGCATAGAATCATACATGCTGCTTCCATAACATCATGATGTTGCTGTGTCTCTTTTTATCAGGCTTCATGGTTGGCAGGGAGTATGAGGCTGGAGGTATTGCTAAAGATGGAGCTAAAATGGTGACCGCTGTGGCTTGTGCCAATGTGCCTAAGATTACTGTCATCATTGGAGGATCGTATGGTGCGGGGAACTATGGCATGTGCGGCAGAGCATATGGGTAAGCTTTATTATAAATGAACTTGGCTGCTCAAAGGTACAACACTAAAAACATGCTCAAGATGTCCAGTTGACTAAACCACACAAAATAAACTGCCTCATTCAATCTGCATGTGCACCTCGCAGCCCCAGGTTCCTGTACATGTGGCCTAATTCCCGGATCTCTGTGATGGGAGGGGAGCAGGCAGCCACAGTGCTGGCCACCATAACTAAGGATCAAAGAGCCAGGGAAGGAAAAGAGGTACAAATTTAAAAACAAAGCAAATTTATAAATCCTTTCTAGAGCTTTGGAAAATAAGCTTGATTTTTATTTTTCTAGGGTTTCGGAATTTATTTTTCTGAGTTAAAAATGCATGTAGTTTGTATTTCTCAGCTAACTTGTAACATTTCCTGTTAATTTTCCAGTTTACTGCAGAGCAGGAAGCTGCAATGAAAGAGCCAATTATCAAACGCTTCGAGGAGGAGGGAAACCCATATTATTCCAGTGCCAGGTATTTAGTTAGATATTTATATGTATGTTTAAGTTGTGTGTTACATAAAATGTCAATTTTTTAGGCTTTAATGTGTTTTACACTATTGTTTTTCAATTTTGGGCTCAGTAAGATTTTTGTAATGTTTTTAAAGACATCTCTAATACTTGTCAATATTTTGTATTTTATACAGAAGGTTTCTTACATATTACATTTATATTTTAAACTGTTATTTATTCCTGTGATGGCAAAGATTAATTTTCTTAAGTGTCACATAACCCTTTAGAAATCATTGTAATATGCTGATGTAAGGTCTCTGCATTTTTTCGTATTCGTAATCCTAAAAACATGTCACGCACAGAACGCTTGCACACTGAGTCTGGTGCGTATTAATTAATCTGTTAAAAAATCACAAACCGTTACAAAATCTCTTTAAGCATTGAGGATGATTTGGTTGTTCTCTCGCTTCTTAAAAAAAAAGAAAGGAAATATTGGGTCAATCCAGACCTAAAATATAGAGAGGACGCAGAGTTCCCCCTCCTTGTTAAGGAGCTGCGGGATTATCACGGTCGATTAGAAGTTTACTTCAGGATGTCAGTGGCTCAGTTTGATGCTAGCGATATTAGAGCCGCATATTAAAAGGAAGACAACCAATTTCTGTGAACTCAGTGTGCAAGGACCTTTATACAGTGCTTTATGCTGCGAGATGAAGTGGAAGAACTTGACAATCGCCATTCTGGATTTAATTCTCTAACATTGATTTCAAATTGAATTTTTTTATAACTAATTTCCTCCCAGTGTAATAATGTCTAATTGTCACTTGTTGCACTTGTTAGGTTGTGGGACGATGGGATCATCGACCCTGCCGACACTCGACTGGTCCTAGGCTTGAGTCTGAGTGCTGCTCTCAACGCCCCAACACAGAAAACACGCTTCGGTGTCTTCAGAATGTAAATCTGGTTTTGTAAATATTAGAAATGTGAAATTAAATCAATTTACTATGTCTTTTGGGCAGTACACACTAACTTTATAGACTTGTTTTGTCTTTGTATGTTTGAAAACAACAGTAAAACTGAGTGTTGTCTCCTAAGTTGTATAAATGTCTGGTTGTTTTGTACCCTTCATACATAAGACAGTAAATCATCATGAAATATTGTTTGGTGTAAAAACATACAAATAATAATCTGAAGTTTCTACATTTTTAAAGGAAGAAGCATTTCAAGCATACCTGTAATGTGTTTTTTTTAAACAAACCATGGTTATTTAATGAATATTTGCTTATATGAATGCACTACTCAAATACCAAGAACACTTTAATTTCCAAACTTAGATTTGTTACACTTTAGAGCTTCATCAAATTCCTCACGTGAGACAAACAGGCTAGCAATGTGTTTTCATGATTCAATCCACAGTCAATAATTCAAAGTCAAAGGTTTTGTTTATTATTTAGATGCGAATTGAATTAAATTGCAAAATTGAACAAAACTAATCATCTGTTAGACTGGTTTCATTTTAGTTTAGGTTTTAGTATTTTATAATGATTTGTGTTCTTAAATGTTTCTGCTTTTTCATTTGTTATGGTTTTAGTCATTTATTTTATTTCAGTAAGCTGCCAATCTGCAATATCTCTCATTTTCATCTAATTTTTCTTGTAATATTTCAACTTTATTTAATTAACGTTTGATATATTTAGTTTTAATTTTGGTTAACAACACTGGAGGAGACTTACATATTAAACAATAGAAATGAGAATAATGTTTATTTGTTAAGAATGATATACAGTGATGTGATCCACTTTGGTTACTTTGTGTGAGTTTATAAAAAGACATGGCAGATGGAGATGATCTCATGATTGTACACTAACTTTGTGAACAGAGACAAAATGATCATATCCAGACAGTATGAGGAACCGTAAGTGTGTTGTATTTAATACATTTACCTGAAGAGAAAAGAAAGGGAAAAAGGTGAGATCTTGGTTTTAAGTGTCTTACTGTATCGGAGATATCATATCTTTGAACTGTAACTCACAGAAATATCATTAGCTTGTAGACTGCTCTCTGTGTGCTCAAACTCTGAAACAAACAATATTCACTTGAATGACACGCAAATGATCAGAGAATGGAAAATGATATAATAGTTTGACTTACCGGTGTCTGCAACCGCTTCAAATGTCTCAGCATCGTCTGATGTGCTCTTTTCTATTCTCAGCCTTTTAACTGAAATGAAAAGTGAATGTAAAGACATTCCCATGTTAAAGACTGACCGCGTTGCTAAAGGTGCTTGTGTTTATTACTTACTGTTGTAACTGTGAATGGAGACTGTGGAAATCTTCATGTTGTCCGGGAAGCGGATAATAAACTCTTGTGGAAACATGCCAGTTGAAATCCAGAAAGTCTCTGTTTTTCTATAGAAATTCATAAATATATACATCAGTTACCGCAAAACATATTTGTTTGGTGTTTTGACAACATTAGCTCGGTTAGCTGGCTCTTCTTCCAGCTTTTAGCAATCTACAGACCCGTCGATGATGTTCTCCGGCGGGTGATTCTCGTCGCTCGATGTAGCCAGCACGACCTGTGCTCCGCGTGAACTTAAAGCAGCGTCCAGCATTGTGTATGTTAGATAGTTACGTGCAGAAATATGCCAGGCAGGAATTTCCACGCGGAGGAAACCTGAGTTGCTAAGCAACAGGTATCCCGATGTGTCGCAGACGAACCGACTCATTTCCGAGAATCGGTTCATTTGAACAGTTCGTTTCAAAGAACCGGTTGTTAGATCCGATGTTCTTTTGTTTGTTATCATGGCGTAACGTTATTTACTTCGTGTTTATCGCATTATCCTTGTTATCCCTGACATCTGCGATATGCATGTCTGTTTATTATAATTTAATGTATCCTAGTTTGTTGCAGCCGTGATTAGTTCATAAACATGATCTAATTTAGAAATGTACTATCGCATTTATTTACATTTTGACTGAACAAGTTTTTGCACAGTGCATATGTTTACATTTACATTTATGCATTTAGCAGACGCTTTTATCCAAAGCGACTTAGTATGTTAATAAAAACCAACTGCTTCGTGTTTATATATTACTATTAAGTAATAAAACACTTTATTTGTTAACGGTTCTTGATAGTAATCGAACTTCTGAAACTGTTGTCGGGCTGTTCAGTCTGAATCCCGAACGAATTGTTCACACCGTTTTTAGATCCATTTGTTGAGAAGATCCGAATCAAAAGAACAGTTCATTTAGGAATCGCTAGAGTGTCGCATGATTAGAGCGTCATCAGCAGCTGACGTACATTAGTGTGCACGTTGCGCTTAGGAAATAAAACGGTTTTAAATAAAAAATACTCATCATGGCAAATGGTGCCGAAGAAATCGTATTTTCTCGTAGGACGGGTCAAGTGAGCATTTAACCATTTAAAAGAGAGCCAGATATATTAGGTTTAGCTACGGTAGCTTGTATTATAGATTTGAGTAGATCTAGCAGATTGTTGTTGCTCGTTAGCTAGCATATGCTATATCATATAACACATTAAACGTCCAGCATTTCTAGTTCGTGATTATTTTGATTTTAACGTCAGTTGGAGTAATAATGTCTGAGAAATATGTAGCATAAATCATTCAGCAGAATTCAGTGATCACATATCTCTTCCCTCTCTTCAGAGTGACGAATCTGACATTTGGGATGATACGGCTTTAATTAAAGCGTATGATAAAGCTGTTGCGTCGTTCAAGGTAATAATGCGTTAAAAGATGCATTGCAGTTTACTTTGCGTCTAGAGTAACCATGGTGTTGTTTTTCTCCTCCTTTACCCACCAGAATGCATTGAAAGGAGAGGACAGTGCGACGCCACACAAGAAAGACATCCCCGGGAAGAAGCGGAAAAACAACAAAAAGAGTAAAAGCAGAAAAAGATGTAACCCAGCACCAGATAAAGAGGTAAACATGAATAGTGTCAGTACTTGAGTTGATTTGGACTATCCCAATAATGCAGGCCAATGCAGATGAACTGAAATGTGTTTTATAGTGGCAAGTTGGGGACTGCTGTTATGCATTCTGGTCTGAAGATGGCAACTTGTATGCTGCTACGATTTCCTCAATCGATCAGGAGAAGGGCACCTGTGGGGTCTTTTATACTGATTATGGTAATGAGGAAGAGCAAAACCTCAGTGACCTTCTGACAGAGGCTTCAGATTTGGATGAAGACACTCAGAAAACCGCGGATGTATGTTGAATGTGAAACTGCTTTTAATTAGTCATTTGAGGGGTTTAAGGAATAGTTCACACACAGGCCATCCAAGATGTAGATGAATTTGTTTCTTCATTGGAGAAATTTAGAAATGTACTATTACATCACTTGCTCACCAGTGGGTCCTCTGCAGTGAATGGGTGCCGTCAGAATGAGTCCAAACAGCTGATAAAAACATCAATAATCTACATGATTCCTGTCCATCAATTAACATCTTAAATGAAAAGCTGCATTTTTGTAAGAAACAAATTCATCATTTGTGTTTTAACTTTAAACCATCACTTCAGGCCAAATCCATAGTACTGCTTCTTCCAGTGAAAAGAGGAAAATCTCTGAAAAGGGAAATGTTTCTGTTCCGCTCACAACAAAATCTATCAAAATAATTGTTTAGAATAGCTTTTACATTTAGTCATTTAGCAGACGCTTTTATCCAAAGCGACTTACAATTGGAGAGTACATGAAGCGATTCATCTTGAAGAGGCAAACAGACTGAGGAAGTGCTTGTAACACCAAGTCTTAGGCATTGTTCAAATAAGTACAAGCTAGCAAGGGAAGGAGAGAAAGATAAACTTTTTTAAGTTTATGATGAAGTCAAGTAGTGTTGAAAGAGATGAGTTTTCAGTTGTTGCTTGAAGATTGACAGGGATCCAGCATTCCGGATGGGGGTGGGAAGATCATTCCACCGGCCAGGAACGGTGAAAGAGAATGTTCTGGAGAGTGATTTTGAGCCTCTCCGTGATGGTACCACGAGGCGTCGCTCACTAGCAGATCTCAGACTTCTGGAGGGGGTGTAGATTTGTAATAGTGAGTGGAAGTAGGAGGGTGCTGAGCCTGTGGTTGTTCTATATGCAAGCATCAGTGTCTTGAACTGGATGCGAGCTGCAACTGGTAGCCAGTGCAAAGAGACAGAGAGAGGTGTAACATGGGCTCTTTTGGGCTCATTGAAGACCAGTCGTGCCGCTGCATTCTGAATCATTTGTAGAGGTTTGATTGTGTTTGATGGAAGTCCAGCCAAGAGCATTGCAGTAGTCCAGCCTAGAAATGACAAGGGCCTGGACAAGAAGTTGTGCAGCATGCTCTGTCAGAAAGGGCCTTTTACTTGTTCTGTGCATATTTCTCTCCCAATTTAGGTGACACCTTTTTCACTGTACTAAGCAATATTATGGATGGAGGACATGTGTTTTAGCCAGAAGCAGCGGTTTGAAGTTAAAATTGTCTTGATAGATATGACAAGCATACAGCTTTTCATTTCACAAGATGTTAACTGATGGACTGAAGTCATGTTGTGGATTATTGAAGTGTTTTAATCACCAATTTAGACTCTCATTCTGATGGCACCCAGAGAATCCATTGATAAGCAAGTAATGTTTATTTCTCCAAATCTGTTTTGATTAAGAAACACATTGATCTACATCTTGCATGGCCTGAAGTTGAGTAAATCAGGCAATTTTCAGTTTTAATAATAATGCAGCTGTATCATATTGCTGTTCATTTGTCTAATTGCAGGTCAAAGAGGCTGAGTCTTCAACAGAGGAGAGCGATCGATCTTTCACTCCGCAGCAGTCCGGACATCAGAAGCAAAAATCTAAAGGCAGATCTCCCATGGGGCCTCCATCATGGGTTCCTGGTTTCCCACCTGGACCCCCACCAGGACCTCACTTCCAAAAAGTGAATATTAAACCTCTCTGTCGCTGTCTGTCTTGTTTTGAAAAGCAGTATTCAACATTGCCAAAGTGATTCGCTAGCTTGTCAGATAAATAGTTTTTATATTGCACCACACAAAAGCTAAGACTATGTTCTCTCCAGAAGGATGGCAGACGATCAGAAGGTCCTGGACCTTTCTTACCTGGATGGCCTCCAATGATTCCACCCGGTCCTCCAGTAAGAAGCAGCTGGAAATTACTATACGCATTCTTACATGAGAAGTGATCTAGTAAAGGCATTTACAAACATACAACTTTTTATAGGGCAAATTAACTAAAATATAAATGTATTGTTGGTCCAGATGATCCCACCACCTCCACCGATGAGTCCAGACTCTTTAGAGGATGACGAGGCTTTGGGCAGTATGCTTATTTCCTGGTACATGAGTGGCTATCACACGGGATACTATTTGGTACAGTTTTACTATTTGTTACTTCTTGCCATTCACAAATGTCATCTTGTGCACCTGATTGTTGTTTTTCTTTCTTCAACTTAAACTCTTGTCTCGTTTACAGGGTTTAAAACAAGGTCGTAGAGAGGCTGCAGAATCTAAGAAATCACATCGGAAATAAAGACCCAGCGGTTGGTTTTAATTAACCTGAGCATTTTACCTTTTTGACTTGTTCAAATTTCAGATTTAGGTTCACTGAATTGTTACTTCTTTCAATTTAGAGTGGAATATGAACGTCATTCTGCAGCAGGCTTGATTCAGATTTCTATTTTGTATGGTTTGTAAATAAATTTATTGAAAATAATTGTGCTTTTTTTCCAAAGCGTGTTTGTTTGTGCATATTTGTATTAATAGTTCACTTTAATAGAGACTACCTACAAATCATTTTGGGATCATGATCAAGCATCACAAATGTACATTTTAGAGATCAACCGATATTTAAGCATTTTACCATAATCGGATATCGGGTTTGAAAAAAAAACGATAACCGATTTCTTCAAGATTCACTTGTTTGAAACACACTAAATTATATTAACATTTACTATAGGACCATTATTTCACCAATAAACATCTAAATAAATACATCTCTATCGAAATTAATTATTTATTATCGCAAGCGATCGCAGTTTGAGTATAGTTCTGTGTAAATCATAGATAAACCGCGCTGTCAGCAGTTTTCATAATTTAGAATGACAAACATTTAAATAATTCTGATAAAACATATCAGTTAAGAAATGCAATAAAATACCATGTTTTGTTTATAGCTTATTTCAATACAAATAATCGTTATCGGTCGATCACTAGTACATTTCATTCAGATTTCATTAGTATTAATATGCTGAATGTCACTGTGGTTGAGGTCAAAAATATTCAATTTAAGGTCACAGTATTAAGGGCTTTATTTCAACCAGCCCATGTAATTGGGTGAAATGTTGTATTGTAAATGTGATAATGTTATTTATTTTAAAAAGACAAAGCAACTAAAAACTTTTTTCTCTTTTAAATTGGGGTTTACACTGATTTGAAAAACCTGTATAAATGAGGTCCTCCTTTTAAAAAAGTCTAGACCTGGAAAAGTCATGTAAATTAAAACTCTGTGGCATTCTCATAATGTGTGTATACAACACTGGGGGACCTTGGTATTGAGAGCCACAGGTCTCATGTAAGTTGGTAGTCTTGTTTAACGAACTCTTCCTCATTGCCGTATCTGGTATGGACTTTAGTTTGTAATGGAGTCTGGCAGCTGGTGATTGTCACGCATGAAGCTGGATCTTGTGCATTCTCTGGTAACCTTGGCATGAGCATCCAAAGACATGAACAAGAAAGTAAATTCAGAAAGATTAGCACAGCTGATATTCATATTATGGTTCAAGATTTTCTTGGGCAGTTGTGGCAATTCTGTGAATAATTGGTTAAAGTTTTTGAGAGTTGGTAAGTATCACAAACATGCATTCATTTATTTTGCTTCCCTGTGGCCCTTGGACTCTCAAGCAGTCACAGTATTTGGTGAAGCTTTTCACTGAACTGACCTGTGGGTTAACACATGACACCTCAAACCTCTATGTGCTTTAATTATTCAATACATTGTTTGAAAACAAAGTCTTCAAACTCTTGAGGCAATGTGGAATACCCTTCACTCTAATAATCTGTGAAACACTACAAGAGACTGACTAGCCACATTATATATCATATTGTAGATTGATCTCCTACGTGATTACAGACTCTTTTGTAAGACAAAGTACATAGCAACTAGCGACATTTTGGGTAAACCTTAGATTTCATTCAGTAGAATAATGTCACCGGTTTCGCCCCGCGAGCGCGAGGTTTCGCCTTCCCCACGTAGTCTTTCTCCACCGGCAGAGTTAGCAGCGTATTCAAAGAACCGCACCGCAGCAGACTTCTGAATGAACGAGTACAAAACAGTGTTTCCTAAAACCTATCACTCTTGACTGTCTGACATATGAACATGAATTTAGTTCTACTGTAAAGGGTTGAAATATGCACATAGTGCACGTTTGTGCTCCATGAAATATATATTTAAAAAAAAATTATAATTAAAGATTTTGGCAATTCAGTTGAAGTGACTGCAGGTTACAATGAAGTACTATTTCAGAAACATTAACTGTCAGGGTTCTGCCCTGACACACTGTTTGTTCTTGTTTATGTTGTCTTGTGTTAGCACACGGCTTTGTCAGCCATGTGCTTCTCTATCCCCTCATTTAATATTTGCCACACCCTCTTGTTAGCCCTTGTTAGTGTAATTGCTTTCACCTGTTCCTGGTGTGCTCTCCTCATTTATTGGGCTCCTTGCCCTATTGTCTTTGCCGGTTCGTTGTCATTCTCACCCTTTCTGTCACTGTCTTTGTCGCTGCCTGTGGATGTGGCTGAGTATGTGTTTTTGTCTCCCTGTCTGGTTGGTCTTGTGTCCTTGTCTTGTCATTTGTTGTTCTTGTCTTGCTCCTTGCTCTAGCATTTTGGCTGTTCTTGCCTTTTGCTTTTTTATATTTATTTAGTTTGTTCTAGTCTTGATCTTTTATTTTTATATTTGTTTGTTGTTCTTTGATTTAGTTGTGTTGGTGAAATTAGTAATTTCTTACTTTTTATTAGTTGTTTTTTGCCTTTTTGATCCCCCTGCCTGTATTGGACTCCTTATGTTTCTGTGGAGCCTGTTCTTGTCTCTGTGTCATAGAGTTCCTGTCCTGATCCTGTTCCTGGTTCACTCTGCCTGGCCTTGCCGCTTACTCTGCTGCTAGTTGATGTCCAGGCTATCCCAGTGGTGTTCCCTAGCTGTCTCTCTGTTTACTCTGTTCTTGTTGTTAAATCACATGCAAATATCACTACCCTCTTGTATCTTTGTTTTGTAATAAATTCTTGACACTCACTCACTCTGCAATTGGGTCCTTCTTCCAGATCCCTGACATTACGAACCGGCCATTACAGGACCCAGCAGACGAGCTTCACTACAGATTTTTTTTTTTCTAGTCAATTCAGCTCTAGTTTTCATTAATCCTGTCTTGTCAGTTCCAGACACCCTTAAGTTGACAGACCGCTGTGGGCTACCCTTGCTAAGATCAAGTCTGCTGCACATACCTCGTGTTGACTGATAAATATTTTATCATCCCCTCAAAGGTGAAGTGAAGGAGAAGACATGCAACAGTTTATTGCTCTTCTTCCTGAAGTATAAATCTGCGGGTCCAGGAAGACTTAAGTCAGAAGGACAATAGCCCTGTGAGTCTAGAGACGTCGAACTTGAGGCTCTGAGACCAAGGCCACCGAGCAACAGCTATGAAGCATTTTCCTGAGCCCCAGAGTCTATTTGGTTGTCTATAGAAGTTATGTCAGAGACTGTTCCAGCTGGTCATGTCAAGCTTTCAGAAGGGATTCCTGTCAGTCAAGCCTAATGAGATTCTTCCTGTCTGTAATGTCACATCCACAGAAGATGTTCCTGTCAAGTCCCCAGAGATTCTTCCTGTTTGTCATGTCACTTCCACAGAAGATGTTCCTGTCAAGTCCCCAGAGATTCTTCCTGTTTGTCATGTCACTTCCACAGAAGATGTTCCTGTCAGTCATGTCCAGATAACTCCTGTTTGTCAAGTTCCATCCATGAAAGATATTCCCTGAGTATGTCAAGTGACATTGCCTGTTGAGTCCACAGAAGTGGTTCCTTCCAGTCATGTTCATGGAGACCATTCCTATCTGTCAAGTCACACCTTCAGAAGTCATCCCTACCTATCCCCTCTGGCCATATAAAGTGTCCCTGCCTGTCCTGTCATGCCTACAGAGGTCGTTCCTGCCAGTTGGGTCATGGCCGTAGACTGTGTTCCTGCATGTCAAGTTATGGCCATATAAAATGTTCCTGTCTGTCCTGTTATGCCTCAAAGGTTGTCCCTGCCAGTTGGGTCATGGCCATGAAGATTGTTCCTGTTTGTCTTGTCAAGCCCACCGAGGTCGGCCCTGCTAGTCAAGTTGCCCACTGAGATCATACCAGACCAGCTTTCGGGTGTGTCTGATGAGTCCCTCAGAGGAGGTTCCTACTAGTTGTGTTCCACCAGAGGAGGCTGTTCCTGCCAGTTTTGTCCTGCCCTAAAAATTGATCCTGTCTGTCTTGCTAAGCCCACAGAGGTTGTTCCTGCTGGTGACGTTTCACTCACTGAGATCATACCAGACCAGCTATCTGCTGCTTCTGACGAGTACCTCGGAGGATGTTCCTGCTAGTGAACTTGTGCCCACTGATGTCATTCCAGACCAGCTATCTGCTGCTTCTGACGAGTCCCTCAGAGAGTGTTCCTGCTAGTCATGTTCCACCTGTGGAGGCTGTCCCTGAGCATACTGCTCCCCCGTCATGATCTCTGAAGATGTTCCCATACATCCTGCTCCAGCCCCATACTAACTGCTTGTGACTGACTTCAAAAAGCCCTGACCCACCCCTCCACCACTGCCTGCACTATCTACCATCCTGCAACTACAGTCTGTTTAGTGGAGTTGGACGCCAGGAGGTGTCCGTTGAGAGGGGGGGGTAGTGTCAGGGTTCTGCCCTGACACACTGTTTGTTCTTGTTTATGTTGTCTTGTGTTAGCACACGGCTTTGTCAGCCATGTGCTTCTCTATCCCCTCATTTAATCTTTGCCACACCCTCTTGTTAGCCCTTGTTAGTGTAATTGCTTTCACCTGTTCCTCGTGTGCTCTCATTTATTGGGCTCCTTGCCCTATTGTCTTTGCCGGTTCGTTGTCATTCTCACCCTTTCTGTCACTGTCTTTGTCGCTGCCTGTGGATGTGGCTGAGTATGTGTTTTTGTCTCCCTGTCTGGTTGGTCTTGTGTCCTTGTCTTGTCATTTGTTGTTCTTGTCTTGCTCCTTGCTCTAGCATTTTGGCTGTTCTTGCCTTTTGCTTTTTTATATTTATTTAGTTTGTTCTAGTCTTGATCTTTTATTTTTATATTTGTTTGTTGTTCTTTGATTTAGTTGTGTTGGTGAAATTAGTAATTTCTTACTTTTTATTAGTTGTTTTTTGCCTTTTTGATCCCCCTGCCTGTATTGGACTCCTTATGTTTCTGTGGAGCCTGTTCTTGTCTCTGTGTCATAGAGTTCCTGTCCTGATCCTGTTCCTGGTTCACTCTGCCTGGCCTTGCCGCTTACTCTGCTGCTATTCTGCTAGTTGATGTCCAGGCTATCCCAGTGGTGTTCCCTAGCTGTCTCTCTGTTTACTCTGTTCTTGTTGTTAAATCACATGCAAATATCACTACCCTCTTGTATCTTTGTTTTGTAATAAATTCTTGACACTCACTCACTCTGCAATTGGGTCCTTCTTCCAGATCCCTGACATTAACTATGTAGACCTAAATGAGAACTGCTTTATTAGGCATTTAGTTGTATAAAATGCAGTACTGTTGAGTAACTCTTATGAAAAATAACCATGGTTTTATTATAATAAAAGTGTGGTAAAAATTGTATTTTTTCTTTTGCATATTGATTACAATTTATATAACCAGTTTTACTACAAATACAATGGTTAAACCACGGTTAGTGTAGCAAGGCCATGGTTAATTTGTGATTAGCATGGTTTAATAGTAACCACGTTTTTTTGTTTTTTTAATTTATATAAAACTATGGTACATTTTGTAAACACAAGTACACCTGATGACGTCATAAATATGATAATTAAGCATATATCAAGTTGAATTGTTATATAAAGTAATAAGCATGTTTATAAAAACAAGTTTTGTAATAACAATTATTTCAGACCTTTTGACGTTGATGATAATTCCCATTCGGACCTTTGAATGTAAACTTTGAGAACCCCTGCTATATATGCTTTAAATATTCAATACATAGTTTGAAGTCTTCAAACTCTTGAGGCAATGTGGAATACCCTTCACTCTAATCTGTGAAACACTACAAGAGACTGACTAGCCACATTATATATCATATTGTAGATTGATCTCCTGCAGCCCATAAACTCAATGTGCTTGCTGTGTTGCTATAACTCGGGAGAACCTTGGTTTTCTCATTTTGTTTCTCCTCTCTTTGTACAGCCACTTCAACAGTCTCAGACAAAGTCTTAGCTTTTTGTTTTCTTCGTATTCCTGCCATAGTTTAGATTTAGACTTAGATTTAATTGCAAACCACCACCCTCACACACATTTTATACAAATCTGACCATATATTAATTTAGTCATTTAAATAATTTATTTATACAATTACACATGCATTTAATTTCATTTACGTGTTGACCTAAATCAAATCAATTTCACTACAAATTATCTATATTATCATTAATACAATATGATCATAAAATGCTGTTTACATGTTGCTTAGAACAGTTAAGTTGGCATGTCTCCAAAGTCATACAGTACATAGAAGATGTTAGAAAATGTCAGAAGCATCTTTCAGAAATTAAATATAAACAAAAGAAATGTGCTCAATAAACTAAAGCATACATTTTCCTCTTAAAATAGAGCATTATAAATCACAGAGCTTTGCCCTCCATACAATAGGTTACGTGTGCAATCAATCAATCATCTTGTTTGTCCACACTGATACAGAGAAACTGTATATTTACATCGGTTCAAAACTGTTCAAGAATATAAATAGTGAAAACACATTTGAATCACACTAATAAATGTAGCCTGTGATGAAACTGTGATTCTTCTTTATATGATGCAGCAGATCTCTGCCATTATGCTCCAAAAATGTCTTCATGGTATCTCTTCTCAACCTGACAATAAAAAGATGATCGAGGCATGAATTCACTGGTCACATAGCAGTTCACGAGGACTGAAACACTGTCTCTAAATGCATTTTAAGAGCTCACCTTCAACCTCTCCAGATATTCTCCAGCTTCTGTGATGGTCATGCCTGTTTTACTTGCCAGGATATCTTGCAAAGTGCAAGCAACATCTCGGGCCATATTCATGCCCCCACAGACATACAGATGACCTGCGTTCTTGTGTAGAACCTCTATGGCTTTATCAGATAGCTGCTCCTTCAAGACATCCTGCACATACATCTGCTCCAAACAACACAAGCTACAGTTACAGACAGAAGACACAAACTGATCATGCGTAAACGTGTCTGATGGATACAATAGACCGACTGAACCTACTGGATTTTAAACACAAACATAGATAAACACATTATTTCTAGTATAATACAGCATGAACGTACCTTTGCTCTACCAGGCTGGCGAGAGTAAGCTGCATTGACATTGCCCAGAACGCCATCGAGTCTCAACTTCAGTGTTTCTACTTTATACAGATGGTCTGTTTCTGAATCACGACACCCAAATAGCAGTGTCATGGGACTAATTTGCTGACCTAAAAATGGGTCAGTTAAGACAAACTAGTTAGGACAAAAACGTTGACAACTTAAAAGAGAAACATGAATTAAAGGCAGTTTAAATAAAATGTAGGATATTGTGGAAACTGGTTTGGAGAGAACCTCACTTTATCTTAAGACATTATCATAAGCTTTTGTGTTTGAACTTTATGAAAACTTTATGAAATTAGTTAGTATAGATGACCTGTCTTTTTCATGTCATGGAGATGTTGTTGCCAGAAGCTGCGGAAAGGAGCGATACCGCTGCCAGCTCCTATCAGAATAACTGGAGCGCTGGGGTCTTCTGGGAGATGGAATCCACCCGAGCTGAAACAGTGAGCAAGTCAAGTTTTCTATGTTATTAAGATACAGAAAGCTCAAATGTATTTATAAGTATTTTTATGCGATTTTCAGTACCGGTGAACAAAGCAGGGAACCGTGTGTCCTCTTTTCATGGTGTTAAGCCATGTGCTGCAGGTGCCAAAATGCATTGGGCCATTTACAATAAAACAGAACAGAACATTATCCTCACATCTGGTGAAACATGGCTTTTGATTACGAAACAATTATTCAATGTCCTTGTTATGTCTTTCATACCCTGGGAGTGGTACTCCACCACAGATACAGTGAGATGTAGTTGGTTCGGATGACGGTCCAGCGAGGAGCTGACCGAGTACAGACGGGGCTTCAGGAGAGGAAGCTGGCTGAGAAGGAAGGCGGCAGAGACTTGTAGAGATTGAAATTCTTCGAGCACCTCCAAGAAGGTGGGCTTGTAGAAGTCTTTCCATGTAGAATATTCCTGAAAATCCTATTGAGAAATGGAGGAAGGCTGTGAATGCGTCGCTGGAAATATGTGTAATTTCATACAAAATCATAAACAAGTGTTCCATTTAAATTCCTATAAAGGACGAATGTAACGCAATTACCGATGCAAGTGCTTCAAGTCGTTTGCGATCCTCTTCCTGACTTGTTACTGTAGAGAGTTTGCGCAGCAGGCTTTGTGAAGGTGGAGTTGTGACATCAAGGAAGTATGTAAGAGCCTGAACCAGCGTGCAAGCAGGGATACGTTCATCTGTCTGCCATCTCTTTTCCTCTGAAAGACACCACAGGACAGATGCATAAAAAAATACGCTTGGATTTTGGGACCCAACAGAAACACTTCCCAACTATATTTGCATATTATAACTGATATTAGTGAGTTACCATGGCTAGAGTGTGAAAGTGACTCCAGGTGAAGGCTTTGGTTAACAGGAGGGGCATCTGGAAGATGCTTCAAGATACCATCCACCAGCTCCGGAGAATTCTCTGGAAAAATCCCCACATGATCTCCAGGAGCAAAACTCAAGGCCTCTGTGTTTCCATCCGTCTTCAGCTCAACCAAGATAGTAGAACGACTGAAAAAAGATTCAATAAGTTAAAAAAACAGCATTGAAAAAAATAAACATTTGCAAGTTTGTTAAGTAGTGAGGCTGTAGAATCAAACCTTGACTGAGCGCTCTGCAGTTTCTGCCTTCGTTTCAGCGTCATAGGAAACACGGTTTTAGAGTGAAGAGCAGACAGTGCTGTAAAAACAGATTCATGTGTATAAATACTGTCAAATCATGTTAAAACTTTCGATAGAACTTCATTGACTGAATTATTAGGGTTTTAATAAGTAGAGGTAGAGAGATGTACCGGTAACTCGGTCCAGAGTGCAACTGTCATGCTGCACTCTGTATCTCTGTGGCTCCCAGTCGTCTGAATGTTGCTCAACAGCTTTCAGTTGTTTTTTAATGTTGAACTCCTCACATGCATCCTTAAATTAAAAACACATACGTGTAATTTGTTATAGTAGAAGATTGATTTATTTGGTTCACTAAATCATATTTTTCACGCACCAAGGGATTATGGAAACCTCACCAACCTTAAAAGCAGTGCAAGCCCAGGCAGAGAAAGCCTCGTCCTGTCCATTAAGTTCATCTCCCTCCCCTGTGGAAGTGAGACGCTTGGCACCCAGCTCAGCAAGCTTGTCATCCACAGCATGGGCAAAGGCACAGAATTGTGGGTACACACGTGAGCCAAGGCCAAACACACTGTACCTGTAGTGAGAAGAGCAAGTCAGGGCTTCTGCGCTACAACAGCATATTTACAGGTGATGAGTAAAAATCTTAGCAGTGGATATACACCTGAAAGTGTTCTTCAGGGTTTTCAGGTTGAAAAGCTGCTTCTTAAAGCTCTGAGGGAAAGAAAATGTTAATGTAATATTAATGTATCATGATATGATGATACATTACATCATAATATGAACATATTAAGGTCAATAAAATGTGGAATTTGCAACACATTTTGAATTCCTCCGGACATTTTTATTTCTATATACTACTGTTCAAATGTTTGGGGCCAGTTTTATAATGTTACAACATGTTTTATATCAAATCAATGTTGTTCTTTTGAATTTTATGTTCATTAAAGAATACTGAAAAAAGTATCACGGTTTCTACAGAAATATTATGAACTGTTTTCAACACTCTTAATAATATGAATACTTTCTTAAGGAACGAATCAGCTTATTAGATTGATTTCTGAAGGATCACGTGACACCAAAGACTAGAGTAATGGCAGCTGAAAATGCAGCTTTGCATCACAGTTATTATTTACATTTTAAAATATATTAAAATAGAAAACATTTATTTTTATTTGTAATAATATTTCATAATAGAACACATTTTTTTACTGTATTTTTATCAAATAAACGCAACCTTGCTGAGCAGAAGAGGCTTTAAAAATTCTTACTGGCCCCAAATACAAATTTTTTATATGTAGTGTATTGATTTTATATATTGACATATTATATATAATTATTTGCAATATTATTCCCATACCACTCCATTTCCTGGGCTTTCTCCATTGCCAAAAGTACTGGTGACCACCATCAGAAGGCTCTCTGTCTGAAGATCACTGAAATCATAGTCCTCCATGCATACCAGCTATATTAGGAAACAAGAAGAAATGCTGTTGTTCATATACTGATCTGATATTATTACAATATTAGAAAATCATTTTTTAAAGACAGCGTTTCTCACCCTGGATTCGAAGGCACGGTTGAGCATAGTGTTCAGTTTTTTGGCAAAGGTCAGTGACTTCCCTGTTTCTGTGGCATAGAGAACAGTGCAGCGCACCCTCTTGGCCATGACTGCTTTGATGAGCATTTGAGAAAAAAACACTGCTCTAAAAAGAAAGAACACAAGTATTTTGATTTAAATGCATTGGGAGTTGGCATGAAAGGTTTTGTTTGGAGAAGTTGCTGGTCTGTACCTTATGAGTCCTTTGAAGCTGACCTTACATCTCCAAAGTCCTTTCTTCTCATCTTTCCACTTGTGTGTTAGCCATGCATCAGCCTTCAAAAACAGCATACATTTACACCGCTGCTACTAATGTCAAAGTTTTCTTTATACAACATTCCCATTCAAAAGTGAGGCATTAGTTTGGGATAATGTTTGATACCTGGTAATAGAAGAAGGGAGAAAGGATGTAGTTGAGCATCTCCTGATGGTACGTGGAGGTGAGGGAGCCAGACATGGGCGGGACTAACCACACCCAATCAGCTGGACAGCCTCCACGCAGACGGACTTCTGTCTCCAAGTGCTGCATGAAGGACTCGCTTGCTGAATGGTGGTCCGTGATGGTGACCTTATTTTTCTGCAGAGCAATGTAACAAGACAAATAAATATCTGAATGGCTTTATCAACTTTACAAAATAATTTTCATGAAAATGATTTCAGAAGCAATAACAGCGAGGCTGCAGTTTCTTGAATCAATAAGCATATTAATATTGTGCATATAACAGGACAAAAATAGAAGGACAGTTTACCTGGTAGCTATGAATCACTGCAACATTGATAGCCACAAGTGCCTGGTCTTTCCACAGTGAAGACAGCTTGCGTGTCTCCAAGCCCATTAGCTGGCCAACGTGCTACAAGACAAAGCAATAAAAGCAAAACATCAGTATCAAAAGTATCAGGATGTGCTAAGCTATCATCATGAGTCAGTGAAGTCAATACCTCTAAAATGTTGTAGCGCTGGCTGTCACAGAAGTCCCTCACTCCAATCTCTGTGCCCATGTACCAGCCATTGAAAGGACATGCTGTGAATTCCAGACCCCCGATTTCCATGAGCATGTTGGCCACTGCAGGAATTGCATACCACTTCAGGTTTAGATCTTTGAACCAGTCATACCTAAACAAAAGCAGAGCATAATGCTGTCTGAAACCTCTGGTCCAGGATACGACTATATCAAATTCATGCTACCTCAAAAATATGTAGAAAGACCCAAACCACTCACTCTGGGTGCTCTATTGGGACCTCCAGGATCAATTCCAGAGGAATATCAAAAACGTCAGGGTCCTCTCCGTTCGCCTGCAGGACCAGTGGAAGCACATCAAAGCAACCATACTTTGGTTTCCATCCCAGCTGAATACACACCTATGGAAATAGTGAAAATGTCCAGCAGGTCTCATATGTGAACATTTCTTATTAGATATCAGTTGAAATGTATTTTTTTTACTTTTTTTAGAGTAAGACATTGTGTCAAACAGTGGACATATTTATTAGTCTCAATACTTCTATGCTGGTTACCTGTGTAAACTCCACACCCGCTGGGTCCCCGATCACACTTCCATCTTCCATCTGATAGCCAGCGTACTTTATAAGCTGACCGTTCCACACACGGAAATCATGCTCTCCGTCTGTTCTTTGAGGAAACACAGTGATGGTAGACCTGGCCAAACGGAGAAGAATTCATCAATGAAACAAAATTGTCATTTTAAATACATTTGACTTGAATAAAAGCTGTTAATATGTTACCATATAAAATACATTTAGCTTGTCAAAATTGTTTTAAAAAACTTTTAGTAAGTGCATGGTCCTATATTTTGATTAATTTTATTGTCTCAGTCTTTTGAGCAGTTTATATAAATAAATGATACAATTTCACCTATATTTATAGATTGATAATTTTTTTTGTAGTTTTCATAACATATTCTTTTAAACTTTTTTAAAGGCATTTTTTAGTTTTTATTTTATTTTATTTTATTTATATATTTTAAAGAGATTATAAACTTTGACTTTCTGATCTAACTTTCGCTGAGATTATGTTTCCTAAAGCTGCACGGGTCAGACTGTGAACTTGAATTGACTTTCATAGAATCCGAAACACGGAGTAGGAGGACGATAGAAACCTGTTTATACGACTTTTTACACCTTATTCACTATTTCCAGCTGTGAAAAAAACGGATTTGTAACATTTAATCTACTGAAATATTGTTGTCTATCAAAAACTTCACTGAAATGTTAATGAAATGTTAGGCATTGGTTTTTAAAATGGACCAAACTGATATAAGATTCTTTGCAGGGCTTTTTATTTTTATTTTTTATTTTGTACTTTGTTTCAGTTAGACTTTTTGCCGCAACTATTTTTTTAGCCACACAAAAAACATAGACTAGTGACAGAATTGATGGTTACTGTTGCAACCCAAATAAATTTATCTTACCTCAAGTTTCCTCCATTTGTGGCATACTTGATATGAGTACACAAGGCATGAAACATGTCCTCGGTGGTCTTGCACTGACGCGCATCGAAAAGCTGCAGATAAAAACATTATGTTAGTATAAATAAACACATAGCATGGATGTAGAAGTGCTAGCCAAAATCTGCGCGAAAAATATCAAACCTGTAAATTGGCCCATTGGATTCTGGCAATGCACCTCGGCGCGTTTCTCCAAGCCTGTTTGGCCCCAAAGGTGAGTTCATCTGTAGTGAGTGAGTAGGAGCCCGTCAGGGTGATCTCCAGTGTGACCTTGTCAATCCGAGCCTGGTGTTCCGTTGGGTTTGGACTGCGCAAAAAGTAAGAATAAATTATTCACCTCATAAAGTAAACCGATTGTCACATTCCCTTCCCTGTTTATCTAAACTAACGAAATATAATACCGTAATTTCTATTTCCATTAATTAAGAGTAAACCTATTATTCTACTATGACGAGTTCCTGAAACCACAAGGAACTCTATAGTAAAAATGAAACGCTGTTGATGGGAAGTCCACCTCTCCACCCACACCGTCATATCTCACGCGTGATCGTATAAACCTGTCGAGACTGTTTAACTATGTTCAGTCATGCTGGGTGGTGAGAGGCTCCCCCTGTTACATATTCTATAAAATGTATTGTTTTATTTTAAGTTTGACCCATAATATAATCCTAAGTAAACCTATTATTCTACTATGACGAGTTCCTGAAACCACAAGGAACTCTATAGTAAAAATGAAACGCTGTTGATGGGAAGTCCACCTCTCCCACACCGTCATATCTCACGCGTGATCGTATAAACCTGTCGAGACTGTTTAACTATGTTCAGTCATGCTGGGTGGTGAGAGGCTCCCCCTGTTACATATTCTATAAAATGTATTGTTTTATTTTAAGTTTGACCCATAATATAATCCATGGTTTCATTGTAATGCCATGAAATGATCTTTGTTTTGTACAGAGTACATTGCTCCTACATTTTGAATGATTTGTAGTACTGGTCGATGAACTCCACTGCCTGGGTGAGGATATCATCTGAGGAAGATGGGATTTTGGATCGATCATGTATCAGAGTTTTAGGATTCATGATGGAGCCTTCACAAAGTTTTGAATTGCAGGCCATGTTCTGGAGGGGAAAAATATGATATTTTAAAAGTATGTTTTCTAGGTTTTAAAAGTACATTTTACCTGATAACTAAAACCTCGTTCATATTTTAATCTTTAGTTGATATCATAACATCTGCTTAACATCTAGAGCATCTTAGATGTAGATCAGTGATCCTCGAATCTGGGTCGCGAGATCCACTTTCCTGCAGAGTTTAGCTCTAACCACACCTGAGCATACTAATCAATGTCTTCAGGATCATTAGAAAATCACAGGTAGGGGATTTTATCAGGGTTACAGCTAAACTCTCTTCGAGTGGATCTCGCGAGCCAGATTCGAGGATCACTGATCTACATGATACAATTTATCATGTTAAGCTAAAGAACAATGCTCTCATCAATCCAAAACTGTTAAAAACATACAGTTATTCAGATTACAATTAAAGATACCTTAACTGCTCTGTGATGCAGCGTATCTTGGTGGACCGAGCCATGCTTGTAGTTTCGCAAATGAACAGCGAATGGACATCGAACTGGCTGATCGACAGACTTTTCCACTTTCAGCTAGAGTAAAAAAAAATACAAATTAATCAAACTGAGGAACACAATACAATCTAGCATAATATAAGATGGCTTACTAACCTTAGTTTGCACAGTGGGATTGTCTTTTAAAATGGTTGTGTTTTGGGCTTGTTTTCCCATCCTGCTGAAAATATTAGTGCAACCAAATTATAATAATATATATATGAGATTTACTCTATAATTTTAAGTTACAGTGTCACTATAAGATAAAATCAAAAATGTAATGAAGATATAGAGGAAAGACAATGAAAGCAACAATACTTTAGGTTAAGATAATGAAAAAGAAAGAAACAAAAAAATTAAGTATTTACCTTTTTCAAGTGTTCGATTTCTCTCTCAGTACCTAAACAGCAGTAGCGCTCTGGTTCATATCCTGGTCATCAGTTATAACATCCTATTATATAGCCAAGTTAAGGATGCACTGGGCGGATCATTGCCTCCCATGACACCATGGTGTGAGCTGTAGTTAATCTATACAAATAAACCTGTAGATGCATTCCTTGATGCCGAAAAGGGTGAGATCATTAGACACTTCCTTAATTGAAAGCATAGTCTTTAATATAAAATTCATTTTTATTTATAGCATAAATAGTACATTAGCTAGCCTAAGCAACTAGCTCAATTGTGCCTTTGTGCTTCAAACCCCAAAAGAAAGAATACTATGAAAAGAATAACGCTCATGAACCATAATCACAGATTTCCAGGAACAGGAAACATTTTGCTGGAAAATAAGCACATTAGTCATATATGCATATTATATAGACTAATTAACGTATTATGGTGTAACTAAAATGATGCTCACAGGACATTGTTTGAGATTGTGGGTTTACAAATGTAAGAATCTGCCTTAGATCTACTGATCCTATATCCTGACATACAGTCACCAGAGAAAACTAAGGTGAATTTCATTGTATTTAGCATTTATAGTAAAGATGATGACATCAGATGAACAATTATGTTGAAAGAAGTGTAGCAAGATGTTTCTGCCAGTTTCTGTTTTCTTATTGTAAGCCAAATGAGCCAGACGACTGAGACGCTCACTTTTTGTTTGTAATGGCTCTGGGTGCCCTTGCCTCAGTCTTTAGTTATGCTATACCTGAATTTTTCATTTGCATGCTTTGTCTAAGGTTGTCACCCATTCCTAAGCACTGCCCCTTAAATGTATAGAAACTAAAATGTATCTCTGCCTTAGTTAGACTGCATGCCGCATTTGTCATCAGCTTCACAATGCAGTTTCCACTTTTCTAAAGATAATTTATGACACTTAATATTCTGCTCCGTAAATCATCACCACCTGACATATCACTGATATTTCCGCGTTCTTATCTGTTTATCTTCAACTTCTTTCCCACTCGGCTCTTGGTCACGCCTATGGACTTGATAGACAATCATTCTTTAAATATGCAGGCAACAGATTGTTGGTATAGATGCACTTGAAATGCATTTCCGTGAAAGATATTTCCATTGTATTTATACTTATGAATTGGGTTGCAGATTTGTTTCAAGTAACGAACCTCTCCACTGACGTCCTAGATCTACACCTGTGATACCAAAAGATGTGTTTTCAAGAAACACAAGTATATTTGGCATATTTCTGCTTGCCATATGCCAGTAACAGCGAGGGTCTTAAACAAATTGTGTTATGTCACTGTGGGTTGTCATGTTTTTATAGATAAAATATGAAAAGCAGTGTTAAAAAAAAGTTCTTGGTAACACTGTAGGCCTATAATTAAAAACCTGGACACATGCCCAGTATTTTTTGGATTTGACATGGATTGCTGTCAAGAAATGTATGAGCGAAATTAGTCAATATAGAATTCCACAAAAAGGCTGCAATGAATGCAACGAATGAGAAACAAATTTTCTTATTTGTATCTTCATCTTCAGTAATGGTCTAATAATTGTATGTTTTAAACATAAATATCAAAATGGCCCATCGATAAATTGCACAGCATAAATGGTTAATATTATGGCTGTATCTTTCTTGACCAGTTTGTTTGTTCTGTTCATTTCTTCTAACTTCAATGTTTATTTGAAATGCACAGTGAACTAAAAATAACCTCGACTAACACCAGGGACTGATAATCTGCCCGATACTCTGAGATGTGATGATAGGACTCTTAAGGAACTGAAAGGAGTAATGCTTGTGAAATTAGTTGTTTGTATAAAAGTAACCTATTTTTAGAACAAACTAGTAAGCATTTCCAGGAACGTTTATTTCCTTTGACTTAATGCACAAAAATGCAGGAAGTTTGTTTTAATGAAAATGAAAAAAAATTGCCAAGTTTATGATAATAAATTGCAAAAGTGCAAATGCTGGTAAATGGCCTTTCAAGAAACCTATTCATTTTAGATGCCACATCTTTCTTTTGTCTTTGTCTTAAATGACAATGAAATTATGTCATCATTTGCTCACCCTCATGTTATTCCAAATCTGTGTGACTTTTTTTCTTCTTCAGAACAGGAAAATAAAATATTTTGAAGAATTTTGGTTGACTTCCATTGAATAGACAAAAACTTCTCAAAATATATTATTTCATGTTCCATTAAAGTCACACAGGCTTAGACATGAGAGTGAGAAAATGATAACAGAATTTTCATTTTTGAGTGAACTATACCTTTAATATTTTACTATAATAATAAAGATTACTTTGGTTTAATTTTAATCAGGCAGACTAGTCTCCCTGATTGCCTAATATTAACTTAAATTATTATTTATAAAGACATATAGACAACATTTACTGTATATAGACACTATGCTGAACAAAGCAATCACTTTAGTTTTATTTTCCCTTTAATACAACAGTTAAGTTTTGTTTCCTTGAATGGTATAGTGACTTGCCCTTTTGTTCAGGCGTGGAATGTTTTCTCATTTGAAATAAATTTGACAAATGAACAATGCACCATCTAATCTTATCATACCTCTGCTGTTGTCCTTTTTTAAGGCCGATTCAAGCTACATATTAAATACCATAATTAAGACCATAATGTCAGTGTGTTTCTACAAATTCAAAGTATGCTTGTCCTCCAAAATGCGTATTGATAACCTTCAATTAAGTCTCTACTGGGTTACTCTACAGCAGGGGTTGCCAAGCATGCTCCTGGAGAGCTACCATCCTGAAGAATTCAGCTCCAACCCCAATCAAACACATCTGAACCAGCTAATCAAGGTGTTCAGGGCTACTTGATAATTACAGACAGGTGTGTTGCTGCAGGGTTGAAACTGAAGTCTGTAGGGCGGTAGTTCTCCAGGAGTATGGATGGAGATCCCTGCTCTACAGTCACAATGAATAAAAAAAAAGTTAACTTGGTTTCTAAATGTCAATACTAATGACACCACGCAATTAAACCAGACTTTTTATATTTTTAGCATAAAAACTGTAAAAGTGTATAAACAAAGACCATGAGGTTAGTGAAAATGTAACTTTCAAAGTTAAAAAATACACAAATGAGTGGGATGAACAGTCTTCCTGGAGCTCCTGTTTCTTTCTTTGAAATAATGTGATTAGAGGAGTTTATCTTGTTTACACTCGGGAATGCCATTCTTGTGGTAGATGATTATATAACTAATGGCAGGTTTTGGAATACCAGAGGATAAACATAATGGATACGTTATAAAACAACACTAAACTGCACCGTTAGTTATAGAAGCTGTTTTTATAGTAAATATTGTAACAAATAAAATATATCCATTGTATGCTTCTAAAAATAAACCTGAATTATAACAAAGTAGTAACCTAGAATCTAGAATCGCTGCTACCTGGCTATGTTCTATTATAGCCTACACATCAAACTTTGCAAAACTTTGTTTTGATCTGCAAATTATTTTTTTTTTTAGGCACGAGGTTTTAAATGTAAAATAATACATGGAAATGCATTTTAAATGGTTTGTTCTATATGGTTTTTATACATTTCTATTTCAATTTAACTTATTTTAGTAAGTTAAACTAAATTGAGAAAGGTTGAAAACTAACTGAAACAGTTTTTAAGATTTTATTTCAGTTGTGTATTAAAAAAAAGGTTTTACTTTTAGTTAACTTTAATAACCCTATACTATGTAAGGTATTTTATGTGTGGAGATATAGGTTGAAATAAAGCATAAATACATACATTTTAAGATAATAAAAAACTAATGTTAAACAATTGGTCACAGATTAATTGTTGCACCTCAATGCTTTCATGCATACTAATGAAGACTGAAAAAGAGCGGCAAAGCAGTAGAACATGTTAATGCTTTAAACTCACTGCATATTTGTGATCGCTCATAAGGAAATCAGAAACCGTGACGTTTTCTCACTATTGCCTTCAAGTAAAATATAAAAGAGAAAATGAATTATCTGAATGGTTAATGGAATCAAAGCCTTGCATAGTTGTGCTTTTCAAAGGCATTCCTGTGTCAACCATGTGTCAACATTGTCTATTACACAAACGTTTTATTTTTGGGTTTAAGCACCTGGATGGGCCTACGTTCCATACTGTAATACTGGGTAAAGATTGTGAGCACATGGTGTGAGGTGAGAACAATACTCACAATACTTAATAAAAGATAATATCTTTAAAATTGTGGATGCAAGAACGGTAAAGAGTAAACAGACATATCAACATCTGCTCCATTATTTTTCACTTAAATGATGGTCCTTCAATTAAAATCTCTTTTTCTGCCATCAAACTTTCAGCCAGATGATCTATCATGCTTGTTTCCTCGTTGTTGTAATAATCACCTAAAAAGTAAAGATAACATCAATACTTCATACTGATTGCAAGTTTATTTTTTCTATATTATTTGTTAAACCATAGAGAACACATCTGAAAAAAGTCAAATCATCACAGTAGCAATACATTTAATAACAAATCATAACATTGTAGTATAAACAGTTTAATGGTGTTACATGCAATGTGCCTCTTATCCCTTAGGTGGCAATATAGGGTTTAAAAGGGGAGTTTGATATAGTCCTGGTGCTAGTTGAGTAGAGCAGTTCTGTTTGTACTGTCTAAGTAGTCACAAGTGTTCCTGTATGTTGAAAGCGATCTGATGTTAATAAAGCAGAGACGTTAACTTAATAAGTTGCTTTATTGAACATTACAAACATAATACTACATTCCTTGTTTTTTATATAAAAAAAACATTGGCCTCTCAAGTTAAATGATCACAGCTTTTTTAATGATAAACACCAGGTGGCAGTATTTCGTGTGATATTGTCACTTAATTCTTAACTCACTTCTTCCTCTGCAAATTCATATACTGTAGCCTATATCTATCTTACTTTCAGTATACTATCAATAATATTCCTACACCTTACAACAAAGAAGATGAAGAATTATAAAAAGAGAATTAGAAGAGTAGAAAGCGGAGTCACCAACGCTTGGCCTGACAGTTTAAAGATGTTCTAAAGCTTAAAATCGTAGGATTTTAACAAACTCCAGTCAGGCAATAAAACTGATTTTTATATTTAACCAAATTGGGACTCTTTTCAGGCCTACCTTGACTCAAGTATGTTTTGGGCTAGATAAGCTATACTTGAGTAAAATTCAGACATTATCCATACCTTTACTGAAGTATAATTTCCTTGTAAGCTACTTTTTACATCTCTGGCCACCAAAGTCACCATGGGCTGGGCTCCTCAAACTCTAGTCAGTTTAATCCAGTCACCAATTAACATGTAACTTTTCTAACTTGAAACGCTCGTCGTGATTGCGCCATTTTGTATCAAGGTAGCGACGTCAACATTTTTATCTGTTCAATATCCACTCTTTTAGGAAGATCAACCTTACAATTGTCTGGCCTGCAGTACGTGTTTTGTTGATATACTGCTCAACAACCAACAGAGGACGCTGTACATCTGGCTCATCATCTCGGAAAGTAACTCAGATCTCATCTGCTCTGGGAATTCAATCACACGCTTTGTTGATGCGAGATTAAAGTGGTGAGAGCATTAGAGTAGTGTACTGTTTGCTATCATCCGTTTTGTTGTTGTAGTTTTGCAACAGACCCAGCCGGAGAGAAGTCATCTGATTTACATGAACGTGACTGTGACAGTGATCCGCTGCAACGTGGAGCGTCTCCAAACCAAACTGCGGCTTGGTCTCAGGTCTGTGAGAATAAACAGCGTTGTTTTGGAGTGAGGGGTCAGCATAGAAATTGCGAATGTTTTGCCGGAATCAGACAGCGAGAGCGACTATCGCTCGGGGATCCGCGCTGGAGATGGAGATCCGCCGTGGAAAGTTCAGACAAAGTGTTTTCATGGAGACCCCGCAGGTAAATGAAGCTCCGGTTATCACTCTGTCCAGAGGCTCAGCTGGACTCTAGTACGTCTGTTAAGTGTACGTCTGACGTGTACTCTGTTTTACACTATTATTATATTAATGCTTTTTATTTGGGGGTGTTTATCTTATATCAAAACATGGTTTTAACTTTTTATATTTTATTCTGAGGATATTATAGCCAAAAAATGTAATAAAAATACAGGCAGTATACGAAGACGTAGTAATTTATGGTGGGGTGGTCCATAGTCTACATTTAGTCCATAGTCTACATTTTCAAAATAAAAATGTGTTGGGCGTGGACATAGTAGTAGTAGTAGCCCTTTATTGCCACTTAGTCACAAGTACCAGTGAAATAAGCCATAGTTGATATAGTAGTAGTACTACTAGACATAGTAGTAGATAACGGGACATGTATTTCATACAAACAGAATAAATTACATAATGGAATGACGTGATGTTTTATATTTTCCTGAGAATTCTCTTGGCATAAACAGTTTGGCACAGAGTTTTATAGTTATTTCTTTAAAAAAAAACATATAGTAAAACTTTCAAATGATAAGGCTTGCAGGATGCAACAAGCAGGAAGTTATTTTTGACATTTTAAACTCCTATGACCCTCATGACTGCGTGTCAAGGTCATTGAATTAAAACTAAATTCATTAAAATAATACATTCATTAAAAACATTTTTTGAAAAGGCAAAATAATGCAATATTTTTATTTAATATTAAATTAATTAAGTTAATTAATATAAAAAATAACCTAAACTCAGTGCTTAGTAGGAAACAATTTAATGTAATCTAGATTATGTAATCAGGTTCCAAAAATGAAGTACTAGTAATTTGATTATATTAAGTACTCTCAATCAGACTACAGTTATTTTTTTATTGATTACATTATTACAGTACTCTTTGTTGACACAGTTGATCATGACATCCTTTTGTCACGCCTTGAACATTGGGTAGGTATTAAGGATACAGCATTATCATGGTTTAAGTCATATCTTAAATCCAGGACACTTTCAGTGGCTATCGGCCAGTTTTCCTCATCATCAGTTTATCTCCCTTATGGGGTACCTCAAGGGTCTATTCTGGGGCCCCTACTTTTTAATCTGTACATGCTTCCACTTGGTAATATAATTAGGAAATATAAAATCTCTTTTCATTTCTACGCTGATGATTCTCAGTTATATGTTCCATTAAAATCTAGACATTCTCTGCAGCCTCTTATGGACTGTTTGAAGGACATTAAAATCTGGATGGCGAATAATTTCCTCCAGTTAAATAATGAAAAAACTGAGGTGATTATTTTTGGTCCCTCTAAAATCAGAAATTCTATAGTTAGTAACTTAGACAGTCTCACTCCTTATGTTACGTCACATGCAAGAAATGTAGGTGTTATTTTTGACTCTGAGCTTTGCCTTGAAAAGCAAATTAGCTCAGTTGTTAAAAACAGCTACTATCAATTGAGAATCATTTCTAGACTTAAATCAACACTTTCCTTTCAAGACTTGGAAAAAGTTATTCATGCATTTATTACATCACTATTGGACTACTGTAATTCCTTATACCTAGGTCTTCCCAAATCTTTACTGGCTCGTTTGCAGATGGTCCAGAATGCAGCAGCCAGATTGTTAACTGGTGCAAAAAAACATGATCACATCACTCCAATTTTAGCGTCACTCCACTGGCTTCCTGTCTCCTTTAGAATTCAATTTAAAATTTTGTTGATTGTTTTTAAGGCACTTAATGGACAAGCCCCATCTTACATTTCGGATCTTATCTCGTTTAAATCTACTTCCAAGCCCCTCAGATCTGCTAATAAAGCTCTTTTATATGTCCCACGGTCACGACTTAAGTTTAAAGGTGACAGAGCCTTTGCAGTAGCTGCTCCACGGCTATGGAATCAGTTGTCACCTGACATTAAGAATGCTCCGTCTATTTCTGTTTTTAAGTCTAGACTTAAAACGCATCTTTATTCTATGGCCTTTCCTGAATTTTAATTTGTGGATTAACATTGTTATCTTGGATTTTAACTTGTATTTTATTTTATACTTTACTGTATTTTATGATTGTTTTGTACAGCACTTTGGTCAGTGTAAGCCGAATTTAAATGTGCTCTATAAATAAAATTTACTTACTTACTTTGTATTTTAATATCAAAATGGTACAAAATTACACTTTTTAAAGCAATGTGATACAAGTTAGGTCAAATAAGTAATCTAAAAGTAATCAAAAGGTAGTCTGATTATATTACCTGAAATGTGTAATGTAATTGATTATGTAACTACAATTTTTGTCATGTAGTTTGCAATCAGTAATGGGCTACAATTGGCAAGTAATCTATCCAGCACTGACTTGAATATATGTTAACTTAAAACAGTTCATATATATTTTATATGAAATAACGTTAGTATTGATGGTTACAGCACTTGATGTTTGCAGTCATTTAAAAATTTTCTTAAAAATTATCTAAACTTTTTTCTTCTTTTTTTCAAAAATGTGTGAAACAAACATGAATAGAAAGATTGCATTTCCAAATGTTTCAGTATATATATGTATGTATGTATATATAAATATATATTAAGGCTGTGCAATTAATCGAATTAGATTAACATGCACACCTCATCAGTAAAGCCGGCTCCATGATTGGCAGTAAATCGCCATTACCTATTTTCAGATGGAGCGCAGTTAATACACAGCCATAGTTCACTGACAAGCTACGCGATATTGCCTTCATAAACGAAGGTGATTCATCTGCGATTACAAACGCGATATGTCCTATTCCTCAGAGATTTTGATCCATATTGACATGATAGCATTACGCAGTTGCTGCAGATTTGTCGACATCCATGATGCGAATCTCCCATTCCACCACATCCCAAAGTTGCTCTATTGTATTGAGATATGGTGACTGTGGAGGCCATTTGAGTAAAGTGAACTCATTGTCATGTTCAAGAAACCAGTCTGAGATGATTTGAGCTTTGTGACATGGTGCATTATCCTGCTGGAAGTAGCCATCAGAAGATGGGTACACTGTAGTCAATAGTCATAAAGGGATGGACATGGTCAGCAACTATAGCCAGGTAGGCTGTGGCGTTTAAATGATGTTCAATGGGTACTAAGGGGCCCAAAGTGTGCCAAGAAAACATCCCCCACACCATTATACCACCACCAGCCTGAACCGTTGAGACAAGGCAGAATAGATCCAAGCTTTCATGTTCTTTATGCCAAATTCTGACCGTACCATCTAAATGTTGCAGCAGAAATCGAGACTCGTCAGACCAGGCAACGTTTTTCCAATCTTTATTGTCCAATTTTGGTGAGGCTGTGTGAATTGTAGCCTCCGTTTCCTGTTCTTAGTTGACAGGAGCAGCACCCGGTGTGGTCTTCTTCTGCTGTAGCCCATCTGCTTCAGGGTTCGACGTGTTGTGTGTTCAGAGATGGTATTCTGCATACCTTGGTTGTAACAAGTGGTTATTTGAGTTACTGTTGCCTTTCTATCATCTCTAACCAGTCTGCCCATTCTCCTCTGACCTCTGACATCAACAAGGCATTTTCATCCCCACAACTACTGGATATTTTCTCTTTTTCGGACCATTCTCTGTAAACCCTAGAGATTGTTGTCCGTGAAAATCCCAGTAGATCAACAGTTTTTGAAATACTCCGACCAGCCCGTCTGGCACCAACAACCATTCCATGTTCAAAGTCACTTAAATCCCCTTTCTTCTCCATTCTGATGTTCGGTTTGAACTTCAGCAAGTCATCTTCACCACATCTAGATGCCTAAATGCATTGTTGCTGCCATGTGATTGGCTGATTAGCAATTTGTTACCAATCAATTGAACAGTTGTACCTAATAAAGTGGCCGGTGAGTGTATATATATACTAAATTGTGAATCATATTTGATTCACACTGAAATATGATTCATCATTTTGAAATCCTACTGGGATTTTCACACACAACCATCTCTAGGGTTTACAGAGAATGGTCCAAAAAAGAGAAAATATCCAGAGCACCTTTGGGATGTGGATGGTGGACGGAGATTCGCATCATGGATGTGCTGCCGACAAATCTGCAGCAACTGTGTGATGGTATCATGTCAATATGGACCAAAATCTCTGAGGAATATTTCCAACACCTTGTTGAATCTATGCCACGAAGAATTAAGGCAGTTCTGAAGGCAAAAGGGGGTCCAATCCGGTACTAGCAAGGTGTACCTAATAAAGTGGCCACTGAGTGTATATATATATATTCTCCTTTCTTGTAATTTCTGACATGCCTATTTGTCATTGTTCTCAAATACACATGATCTTATCAAACACTGCAATAGATCCCTTGCATTCTTTTTAGGGAAATCTGTATATGATTATCCCAGAGTAGGTTGAGTTAAAAGAGAACTCTGTCTAGTAACCCCTAATTATTTTTATGATGTAGCCTGCTGTGGTGAGATGGAAAGAAGCATGCTTGGTTCCGAGTGTGGCTATTGGATGTGTAGAGTCCCAGTGGCAGCTCTAAATTCCTTGTATGGCTTATGGGGACCTTAATATTCATTCTGCTGTGGTGACCATATGTTTACATTTTAGTTGTGCAGGAGGATTTATATCCATGTCAAAAGATGATTTGACTTTCAGGGATCTTAAATCATGTGCAGATCTTGTCCTAAATGTACAGGAAAAATCCCATCCACTGTCACAGATTTGGTTCAGTTTTTGTTTATAGCAATGGTTCTATAGGGGGCCGGACCTCACTAGATGGCCTCAGCAAACTCGCAGGATGGCCTAAAGATCAAGGTCAAATAAACTGAAACAACTAAAGATACTCTCTGAACACCTGTTGTTTCCTTTAAAGAACCAGGATTCAACTGTCTTGGAAAACCAAGACAAAATCTTAACTTTATGGCCATTTTTACTAAGCTCCAAAAAGTTATCTAATCCTGAAATAAAATTATTTTATTTTATTTTCATTCAATAAATCAGTTTTCATTCAAGTATTATACATTTTATATGTTTATTATACATTTATATATATTTGTTTAATTCTTGAACCGCTGTAATCTGAGTTTGCATATCTCTATCACTGATAAGATTTGCCCACTAGCCCATATCGGTATCATTTAGGCACCAAATGCACTTTCTAGTTCAGCCCCTCATTCAAGATGCATGTGATTTCACTCAAGTCATTGTGTGCTTTGCTCAAAAGCCTTTAAGACGCCCCAGTTCCCCACTGACATCATATTACCCCCTTTAGACTGGATGAGATGTATTCTACTGTTTGATGTCTTCACCGTGGCTGCTGATTGGAAATCAATATGGCTTAATGAGAATCTTTTTAATGAGATTTTCTTACCTTTGCTTGCACGTAGTGATGAGTGACCTGATTGAACTCTACAATATCTTGCCCCAGTTTGTGTGTGAAACAGGCCGTGTGTGAAGGCTCGGTTGAAGCAATTATAGTGAGTGGTAGAAAGAAGCAAGATTGCTGGCTCAGTTAAGTAGACTTAAAAGCAGTAATGGAAAACTTGGCTCACAGATCTTGAGTAATGACTTTATTTAATGCAGACGTTAAAACTTTGCTGTGCACTTTTTAATTGCAACTGCTACATTTTACTTGGGTTATGCTCTGTCATGCCAGTTGCCATTGAAATCACTCTGTCGTTTTTAGATTAGCTTAGTTTACTTTGCATACATTCTTTTGGTTTGCTTACAACATGGTCCATTATAACCACAGTGTTTGCCTGCTGAGGAATCTGCCACATATAGATTTCCCTGAAGGAAGTTAAAAGTGATGTAGGTTACACACCACCAGACACACCCTTCCACCCACAGCGCCTGCTTCTTTCCTAACGGAGTTCTGCTTAATTCACTCTGTACTGGATTCTCCGAGAGGATTTCTCAATAGTATTGATGCTGGTGAGAAAAATGCACCTTGTACACAGAGCATTGCTTTCCTAGATATGTATTATGTACATTTTCCTCCAGAAGGCAAATTTGCTGGTCTGAGCTGCTGTTTTTTTCCAGACTGATTCTGTATTTTTGTAAGGTGATGTTTTCTCCAGTGATGGGCTCTCCTGTGTATTTGCTTTGAGCACTTGAACATATACTCTGACACTTCCTTAGGGAAGGAAGAATATTTATTGTAGACTTACAGTAACGTTCTGAAGTTTAGGGTCAGTCAATTTTTTACTGTTTTTAAACAAATAAACACTTTCATTCAGCAAGGACACATTAAACATATTAAAATGACAGTAAATACATTTGCAATGTAGCAAAAATGTATAATTAAAATAAATTCACCAAATAAACTCTCTATTCATCACAGAATCCTGAAAAATCTGATTGCAAAATTGTGCTATAATCAGTGAATCTCGTTACACGGCACAATTAATCTCTTATTTACATTGCGTCTACACATTGTTTGTTGTAATGAGAGGATTCACGATCTTCCAGCACTCAGGACTGAACAAAAACACCTCTGATTGGCCATTGCTCTCCATAAATCTATAGATATGTCTGTGATTGCCTACGATGTTCAACACTACCTAAACAGAGTGCAAACACAAACGTACTTTGGGATCTGCCGCAAATTGCCTGCTGATTACTTTTGTTTTGTTGTTTGTTTATTTAGTTATTAAAGTTAAGTTTGCCAGTTCCTGTTTCCTTCTTCCCTGAATCTTGATTTTTGTTTAAATATATATTATCCTTAAATCATCCTGGCTGTCCACCTGAGGGTCGCGACCCAGGGTTTGAAAACCACTGCATTATAGAATACAAATGATTCTTTGTGCACACTTTCATCTGTAGCTGAAGGCTTTAAAGTAATTCCACTCATATCTTTGGCTTTCCAAGGACTTGTAAGGTCACACATTGCACTCATTTGGTGCCTTTTCCATGTTCAGAATGAGGCAGCACATGCCATAAGCTAGAGAGGAGCTGATATCTTGAAGAAATGCAAAAACTTCCCCTCCAGCATGTTAGCAGAACCGCCAGGCCCCAGTGAACAATGGGGCATCTCTCAACACTGGGGCCCAAACAGGAGCACATGCTTTTGAATTTAAACGAAGGGTTCTCTTGGTCTCTGGCATAAAGCCCTGTTAAGAGGAACCGGAGAGGAGGATAATCATCCACGCTCTGATGCCGTAGGAGCCTCGCTGTTTTTAGTTAGCATGCCAGGCACTCTTGAACCTTGAGGGCTGAGAAGAGGTGTATTGAGCAGTGTTTGCATTCTGTATATAAAAGAGAGGGGATGTTTGAGTTTCAGTGACGACCGTTTTTTCAGTGATCGTTTATTTTCATCGGCATTGAATGCTTAGTATTATTTTTTGGAACGAAACCCAGAACTCAAGAAGCATATTGGGAAAAACCTCTATTAATGAGAACAACATCCTGTGATTGTGTAGTGCAAGAAATGGTAGAGACCACATGGAGGAGTGTTGGAAACACTGCATACAAGACATTCCAGTGTAAGAAAAAAGACAACCATTCTTAGGCTTATTTTACTGCATATTCATATTTCTATACACTGTACAAGATAATATACAAGAATATTAAAACAAATTTTCTTGCATTTCTTATATTTGCTAAGTCATCATGGCAATTTTTTTAGTAGTTTACATATTTTCATGCATGTGCATGCATATAGGCTACATGTATATATATAGTCCCTAAAACCAACCCTATTCTTAATCCTACAGTAAGTAAATGTTGTTAATTAGTATTACTTGGTGCTTAACTACTTAATTACACTGTAACAAGGACACCTTAAAATAAAGTGTAATGAATATTTCTATCAATAGCAAAATAAGATATAAAGAGGTGACACAATACGCTGTGTTGCAGTTCTTTATAAATGTCATGTGTATAGTAGGCAGTGCACCACATAGTCAAGTAATTGCATACAAATGCACCATTATTAAGAGCTGTTAAAACACTCTCCCCTATACACTGTGGATATTGGAAACAGGCACAGTATTTAGCTGACATTGACTTTGCTGATAACACCCTTCAGTATTGGCATGTTTTCGTCCTAAAATGAATAGAGGCTCAGATGTTCACAACAGCAGGATGTCAAATAGTTCAGGACTCAGCCCAGGATCTTGTTCAAGGACATCAAGATGTTCAGTCCACTCTTATCTTATCTCTCTTGTGCACCGCTGGCATGGACATTATTCATACAATTGAACTTGTCATGTTTTTTTTTCTTGTTAGGCAGATGAATGCAGGTCGCTATCTCCTGCTTGCATCGTGACCATCAATGTGGGAGATGAATGTGTTTGTTGAATGTGTGTTCTCCTCCCTCTCTCCTCTACTTAGGGGTATATTTAATCGCTTTCTGTTGTGCGTGTTTAGTTTAGTTTGTATAGTGTTTTTACAATACATATTGTTTTTGGAACAATAAACTTTTGCTCAAATCAGGCTGGTAAGTTAATGCTCAAGCATGTACTAGAAAAAAACAAAAGATGGGACACATCCTCTGGTCATAGAAAGCATTATTATTTCTCCCATTCATTTTGTCAACTAGTGATCTGTCTCTATGTGAGTATTGTAACTATGTGAATGTGCACTCAATAATGTTCAATTGAAATGTTATAATTTTTGTTAACATTAATTCCAAACACGCCCAGACGGTGCGTGTTGACTAATGTTGAAATCATTGCTGTATGCTGCTTTGTACTTCAGCAGCTTCTTGCCACTACAGTTAAAAACAACCTAATTCTGATGTAAATCTTAAAGTTTTTTCTATTTCAGTTTAAAATTGAAGGGTTAACTTTCCCTGCTTAAAGACCTGGTTTCTAAACTACTCCAGATTCCAGAATCCTTAACCTTGTTCTTTTCAGTCGAGTGTTTGTCTTGTAGCTTGAAGGGAAATCTTCCAGACTGAGAGGGATGAGACATAGAGGCTCGGATTTTGTTAACATCATTAACTGTCTCTAAATCAACTAGCTTCAGCTTAAGGGGATTCATTTCATTCATGTGTACCTGTCTGTCTAGAAAAAAGGCAGTGAGTCACACACTGTGTGTCTTTAGCAATAGCATGCCCTCACACAGTCCTCAACAACCACTTGTAGTAGTTGCTTGTGTTTGTGTCATAAGAGAGGTAATCTTCAAAGTGGATGTTTTTTCATAAACAATCCTCTTAAACATTTAAGTGTGTGAAAGTGTCAGTGTTGGGGAAACACTGTGTGTGATTTAGTTCAGCTGCAGTGAAGCGAAGCTAAACTTTGGAAAACTTAGTTTAAACTAGTTTTTTATTTTATTTAACATTTAACTACACTAGCAATAGCATTTAACTACACTACAATGAAACAATATAAGAGTGTCTTTTTATTAAAATGTCAATTATATTTGCCTATGCCTATAATTGTTTTCAGTTGTCTGGCACAAGAAATTAAACTAAATTACTCTAATTTGACTTATAAAACTATACAACCCAGTTTATCCTGTAAAATGTAAAGATGAACAACAGAAGTTAACTAAATATTTACCCTAAATATGAATACCACAACATTAATTGTTAAATTGTGTTTCTTTATAAACCATTCAAATTCAATTTACTAAATTGAATGGATTTTCCAGGTGATACGAATCAGTAAATAATTTATAATGGCATTAAATGGATCAAAAATTAAAATGAAGACATTTATAATGTTACAAAAGATTTCTATTTCAAATACATGCTGTGCTTTAGAACATTGTTTTCAAAGAATCCTAAAACAATCGTCAGTTTCCATAATTGTATAGAACAGCACAACTTTTGTGTCAACATGGATAATAATAAGAAATGTTTCTTGAGCAGCAAATCGGCATCGAATGATTTCTGAAGCATTATGTGACACTGTTATTACTTTGTAATTAAATTACTTTTCAATGGCAACACTATAAGAAGTCTGATTAAGTTAGTGAATCACTTTTGTTCAGATGGTTCACTGAAATATGATTCACAAAGATTTAGTATGAGAGAGCGAGAGGACAGACAGTGAGTTGGTTATTCCCTGACACAAAAACAGTGGTGCTGCGTTTTGTTGGAAGAAGTAGCTTGTTACTGGAAAAAACAACACCGTTTTGAAAACAGTAATAGTGTTGCTACTTTTCTTTGGTTACTCCCAAACATTGGCGAGTGTTCATGGGTCTGTGAATCGAGTAAACGGGAAAATTGTAAACAGTTTGAGCGTCTCGTCATGTTTTACCCAGTGGACTTGATGGAATCTACACTTTCTCACGCTTTTCTATTCATCCGTGAAACTCGGCCCCACTATGTGCCATGAACATGGCATTGTCCACACACAGACTTGTGCTCTAAAAGTGATGAAGACCACAGCTGTCTCACACAGACACTGTTCTGTACGTCATTTCTGGACGCGATCCAAGTCATTACATACCTGTATGAGTAATAGTGTTGCCACATAGCAACGTTCGGAAACAACACCACACACAAACATCTGTGCAAAACACTCTTGGGAGGCTGCTGAGTAACACGGAGATGTTATATGAACAAACACGTCATGTCAATAATGTGCTTACATGCTCAATGTGTCTTCAGACACCAAACTGACTTCCATGAACTTCTGACCGTTCGCTCACAATGCACTCAGTGGCTAAAAATAGCATTAATCCTCATATTCCCCGCTCTGATCTGTTGAGCTTTAATGCTGTCTGTACTCCTAAACCAGTATTGGAGTATTGTTATTCCACAATGACAAGATTAAAATGTCTTATGTATTGTAACATTGTTTTTTAGACCTCTCTTAGGTAATCTGCCTTCAGTCAGCCACTGTCGTTGACCGGGTCATTTCTAGGCTAGACTGTGATAGTGAGAGTTAATCTTAATTTATTCTCAGCTTAATCACATTAAATCAGAGTCAGCGAGGGGTTGGTGTGTGTGGCCACACTTTAAGAATGTCTGGTATTTGTGAACATTTATTAACTAACGCAGCACCAGCGCTGTGTTTGTCACATCTCTGAGAGGATGATATCGTTGACCGGGGTCATTTCTAGGCTAGACTGTGATAGTGAGAGTTAATCTTAATTTATTCTCAGCTTAATCACATTAAATCAGAGTCAGCGAGGGGTTGGTGTGTGTGGCCACACTTTAAGAATGTCTGGTATTTGTGAACATTTATTAACTAACGTTGTGCACCAGCGCTGTGTTTGTCACATCTCTGAGAGGATGATACTCTGAGGCGCAATACTTGTGTTTTTACTCATTTGTAGGTTACTTTGAATAAAGCTTCTTCTGTGTGAATAAATATAAAGATGAAGGTATTTACTGATAAGTGTCATGAAAAATGATCAAAACACTTTTCTTCTCTTGTTTTGTGCATAATTTAAAAGTTACATTTTTATTTGTATTAATATTATTTTTTAGATAAACGTAAAGTGTACCTAGTTAAAAGAATGGTGCAAATGTTTTATTTTAATTGGATTGATTGTTTATATTTACTGTTTACTTTTATGTGTTTGAAGGAAGGCTCTCGTGTTCAATAAGGCTGCATTTATGTGATCATTTTTTTAAATAAAAGTAGTAATATTGTGAAAGATTATTTCAGTATAAAGTAACTCATCTCTATTTGAATATATATTTTAAAACATAATTTATTTATGTGATGTTAAAGCTGAACTCCAGTCTTCAGTGTCACGTGATCCTTCATATCTTTCTAATATACTGATTTGGTGCTCAAACATTTCTGATTATTATCAATGTTGATAACAGTTGGGACGCTTAATATTTTCATGGTTATTCTGGTCTATTTCTATTGTTCTATAGTAATTGTCAAATCAGTGGTTTAGTTTTAGAGCCTAGAGCCGAACAATCCAACAAAAGAAAGCATGGGATGGGCTAAAAGGAAGAAACTCAACCTCTTCTGGTACAGCTTGTAAAAAGTTTCTTTGGTAGAATAAAAAAGAAAAAGATTTACCTTAATCTCATTGTCATCTTTAGAGTATTTTTATCCAAGTCATTAACACACTTCTTGGAGTATTTTGAGAACTCCCTCTCGTGGGCTGCTAAATGCTCTCTTAAGAGCACTACATTTACTCTGATAATAAGATGATGCTGTGCCAGAACAATTGCATCACCGTGCCGTTAGGTCAACTTAGCTTACTGTTAGGTTAATTGTTTCAGAAAGACATGATGATCTCTTATTATTCACGTTTGTGTGGGAGTCTTTGTGATGATGTCAGAGGAAGTTGAATTACGTAATGTACAGTCCAAAGTGTGAGGCCTAAGTGTGAATTTACTTTACTCATCCAGTTGACTCATCTTGGATGCGCTGTTTCAGTCTGTGTCAGTGCAAGAGATCTGACTAATAGACCATTAACCCAAGGTCATGCATCTTTAAACCTCTAGGGCTTGATGATTGATGAGAAACCGAAAACCTGGAAGCTGCTTTGCCTTTACAGGAGTTCAGATTGAACTATGTTAAGACTACATGCCATTACGATACAATGTCTTACATTCTAGTTATTCTGATGTTTTTATGCCTTCACTCCCCTTTCTTTCAATTATTATATAATGTTAAAAATAAAATAAGAAAATGGTTGCATACTAATAATAAAGCATCTGCAGGTAACATTGATAAATATGGTGTGTTTAATCCCAAAACTGTCCTCCTTAAAACATAATTTAGAACTCCAGAAAATCTTGTCACGTGAATCTAATATACTGTATTTGGTCAATAACAAACATTTCTGATTATTATCAATTTGTTGATAACAGTTGGGACACTTCAATATTTTCTGGTTATTCTGGTTTCACACACTGTTGCTATTGGCCCATTCTATAGTAATTGTCAAGAGCAGTGGTTTATGTTTGAGCCTGAGGCAACAATCCAACAAAAGATTATCTATGGGATGGGCTAAAAGGAAGAAACTCAACCTCTTCTGGTACAGCTTGCAAAAAAAAGTTTCTTTGGTAGAATAAAAAAGAAAAGATTTACCTTAATCTCATTGTCATCTTTAGAGTATTTTTATCCAAAGTCATTAACACACTTCTTGAGTATTTTGAGAACTCCCTCGTGGGCTTCACTAAATGCTTCTCTTAAGAGCACATTCATTTACTCTGATAATAAGATGATGCTGTTCCAGAACAATTTGCATCACCGTGCCGTTAGGTCAACTTAGCTTACTCTGTTAGGTCAATTGTTTCAGAAAGACATGATGATCTCTTATTATTCACGTTTGTGTGAGTCTTTGTGATGATGATGCAGAGGAAGTGAATTACGTAATGTACAGTCCAAAGTGTGAGACCTACAGTGTGAATTTGCTTCTCATCCAGTTGACTCATCTTGGATGCGCTGTTTCAGTCTGTGTCAGTGCAGGATCTGACAATAGACCATTAACCCAAGGTCATGCATCTTTCCTCTAGGGCTTGATGATTGACTGTGAGGCGAAAACCTGGAAGCTGCTTTTTGCCTTTACAGGAGTTCAGATTGAACTAGTTAAGACTACGTGCCATTACGATACAGTGTCTTACATTTTAGTTATTCTGATGTTTTATGCCTTCACTCCCCTTTCTTTCAATTATTATATAATGTTAAAAATAAAATAAGAAAATGTGATTTTCTGGATTATTTTCTAATAATGTCTGAGGTAACATTGATAAATATGGTTTTTAATCCCAAAACTGTCTCGAACAACAGAATGTATGTATGTACTGTACTTTTGCCCAACTGTATATATATATATAGTCAACATTCGAAGTGGATCAAAAGAGTTCATCAAAGTTGTCCTAAGACAAGACAACTTTGTTTAGAATGATGTTTCCACATGCGACTGTCATGTGTCTGTGACTTTTCTCTCCTGAACAGCTGCTTTTTCCCTCACTGGAAAGAAAACCTTACAAAACAGAAACATAAAAACACTGGCGCCCTGTTTGCCGTTCTGGCCTGGCCTTATATGGCTTTATTTGACCTTTTATTGCTGTGGTTTTGCTGCTGATTTAGTTAGCTTATGCATTAGGCAATGGAGCTTAGACATATTAAGTTTTGCTGTGTTGACGTTGGAAGTTTATCCAGTCTGCTGAATACTGTTTTAAGAATTGTCCATTAGAGGGAGACGTTGATCTTTTTTGAGGACATTTAAAGTCAATGGCTTACCAGTTCTAAGCATCAACACATTGATTCTTCTCTTTGACATGCTGTACTTCAATCATACTATTAATGGGGACTAATGAATAGTGTTACAAGCCCTCTTGTTTTTCCAGTTTAATGCATGTGGTCTAATTGAAAATCTCTCTAAATAAATGTTAATTAATCCGTAAAAGTGGTGTTTAAATTGAGTCAGTGAATCAAAGTATTTAATTTGTTTTCTGTATAGCATGAGGAATATTGATTTATGTTGTGTGTGTGTGTGTGTTTGTATGAGAGAGAGAGGGTTGATTTGTAGGCAGTGGAGGGGTCCTGGGACGGTGGCCAGATCACACCGGCTGCAGCTGACTTTAGAAATGAAACATCTCCAGGGAGCTGATGAGCCTTAGAGAGACTTACTGCCGGTGGACACATGGAGCGTGTTAGCTCGGTGACACTGGCAGCAGGCTCAGAGTAGACCGGAAGTTCAGGAGACCCCAAAGGACCTAAACTTTTATAGAAAGCTTGGTTTAAGAATCAGTTCTTTGCTTCTTTTTGGAGAAAAGTCTCAATGTAGTGATGATCAGACAGTTAGGAAAAACTGATTTTCGTAAAATTGCCCTTGATGTTTCATTGTGTGTGGGATCAGCCATCTGCTGGCCCTTGATCTAACTGTGATATTTACATCCAGTATAGCAAATAACTAACGTACAGTAGAGGTCTATATGAGAGAATGCAAGGACACATACATGTTTAGTCTGTTTAATTAATTAGCATCTAATTAAATAGACCCCAGTATTCTTCTAAAATCTGTGTGTGTGTGTTTACAGTGCCTGGGCCTCTTCTTTCTGTTTCTTGTGGGTTGTACTGTGTGTTTGAGATGGGGCTGTGTAGCTGAGGCTCTTTGTAGTGGTTAGCAGCCCTTGTTAGAGGCCTTGCCCTTCCCTCTGTTTGTTTCACAGATGTGCCCTGATTGAACTTCAACCAAAATGAATTAAAAACACAACACAAGCTACACTTTGAAATAGCTGGTGTCTTTTTTCCCCTTATCTTTTAAAGGGTGTAACAACTCACTGAGCTTAGAGAGCTGCTGCAGAAAACAAGTCCATACAACTAAAACATAAATTTAGCCGTGTGTTGCTTTTAAAAAGAGCCGTTTCCTCCTGTCACAATACTTCCTTTCCCCAGATTGGAGTGTACAGCAAACCTGAAGTGTTGTGGTAACTTCAGTATGGTATTTCCTTACTCCACCCAGTCAAATTCCTCCTGCTTGCCACCTAAGCAGCTCTTTATCACACCGGTCACCCAAACAAGAAGCCGTTTCTGTTCTTTTATTCTTGATTGGGAAAGGGAAATATCCCTATGTGCCTTTTGTACATCCGATGAGGAACAAAGTACTGTCAGAGGTTCCTTTTCACCTCACATCTTGTTTGTAATGATGGGCTACATCATCTGCGGGTGCACCAACCCATCCTGACTTAAAACATGTGAATGTCCTATTATGTAACTCCGTTAGCTTGGCAAAATTTGGAGGGACCATGCTGCAGAAGAAGAAAACGGGATGATGGCTGTTACACAAACCACTTGTCAAGCTTTCATTCATACTTATAGTAAATGCCATCAAAAACATTTTGTATTTGGTTCTTTTCATAGCCACATCTTCTGGACAATTTTCCATTGTGACTTTTTCTCATGGTCACTGTATAATAGCTCAATTGCTTCTTCATTACAGAAAAGTAATGACGGTGTGCGCAACGTAAGCGAGTACAGAGACCACCTTTCACACTTTTTATTTGTGTAATGGCTGTTTCAAATTGTTGTTTGCCGTCAAGGTTGACATCTGGTTTTGTTTGGTTTTCTAAGCCTTATTGTTGTGATCATTGTGTTCAGATGTGTGCTCATTCTGCATCTCATATCCCTTGTTAGTTAGAAATAATGCTTTATTCTTACTGTTGACCCAGGACAGATCGCGTGCATGTTTCATAAAGGCTTTACTGTTGTTTTGTACCAGGGACTGTTAGCTTGCATGTTACATTTACATTTATGTATTTAGCGGACGCTTTTATCCAAAGAGACTCATTTTTTCATCAGTATGTTTGTTCCCTGGGAATTGAACCCTCAACCTTTTGTGCTGCTAACGCAATGCTCTACCACTGAGCCACAGGGACAAACTATGTTAAACTGGTTGGTAAATGCATTTTTTTCTCTTTGAGTAATTGACGTTTTCCATGGTTTAACCAGCAGCTCTAGTGCACAATTCTACAGTGCTTAAAGAAGATCATGCACATATGGTAGATTGAGTTTCACAAAGTCAAGACCCCTGTGTCTACCTTGTTTTCACAAACACGGAGTACCACTCCCTTGGAGCCCACATTTTACGTGTCTATTTTTTTTCTTTCTGTCTCCTAAGACTTAAGCAAAATAATGGATCACGTCTCTGTGTTTCCCATTGTGTGTCCTTAATGTATCAGTCAAAAGAGACCACAGAGTGAGAAGATTTAAGTTATGGTTCATCACAGATAATCTGAATATGCATGATCCATTATCGTGTGACTTATTATTATAAAAATTGTCTGATATTCTTAATTGCCATAAGAAACCCATCTGATGCAGATTTGTAGGTGTAGCTTATGAAGCATATTTTGATGGCCATGTTCTGCTTTAATAATGTTGCCACTGCAGACCACTTTCTTTCTGTGAGTCAATAACATTGTGGTTTGGCATGCATCAGAGAAACTGATTATGAATGTAATATTTAATATGAAGAAACTGAATCGGCTATTAATAAAAAATGTAATTGGATATGTTTATTTTATAGTATGAAAGCTATTATTAGATACCATTTATGGAATATAATTTAATAACTTATCTTCCCTTCAAAGTTTACAAAGATTAAAAAAGAAAAAAATGAAAGAAAAATTATGTAATTGAAAATATAGACCTGTAGACCAGTTTATAAATGCAAGTTCTGTTTGCTCTGATTCATTGATTTTGCTACTCACTGCAATGAGAGGAATCTTTTGAGTACTCTGAAATTGAACTGAGGCATTTTAAATAATTGAGAATATATTAAAGATTGATTACCTGCTAACGCGCATACGCCACTTTATGAAATATATATTTCAGTAGTAGGGATTCTCTGTAGAAAATAAAATGTGTCTAGTCCAATAAATGTATTACCTGACAGGTGAAATGGTCGATACAACACTGCTTGGCTATCAAGATGACAAATTGTCTTGGATTTATGAAGCTGGATTCCATTGCCATCATTATGTGGAAAGTATTAGGCAGACTGCAGTTACTTGGACAAAGCTCTTCTCATTGTAGAGAGGACAGATGGACTCTTTGTTTTCTATAGTTAATGTTCGTATATTCAGACACTATTCCTGAAGTAGTCAAAAAAACAAAAACAACAAGAATAACAACTTTAAAAAGAAGAGAAAAATAAACATAGCTCAGAATTACACTAATGTTACAGTCATTTTAAATAATATAAAAAATAAATTCCAAACAATTGGGCAATAAACTTATATAAAAAATATCAGGGGATTATATTGATTGTTGTAATAGGTCCAATATGATGTTCTAAATAGGGTAAAACCCTTAAAGATTTTTTCAAATGCTTAAAAATATTCAGATTTTGTAAACGGCTTTAAGTTTTAGAAAATCTTGATTCTTAACCTCAGGAGGTCGCTTTATAAACTTTTTAAGCTAGGATATTAGCATTTTTTATTTGTATTTTCAACCATCTTTCCACAGTTGGATTTGTGTGATTAGCTGTTTTCCATCAATAAATATAAAATTTAAAATGATAAATAAACATATATAAACTGCCAAAGTTAGCCATGCACCACTAAATTAGCTGTCATTTTATAAGCTGTCAACTAGTGATAATGTAGTAGCGGCTAGCTAATAGTTTGTAGTAATTTCGCCTAAAAAGTCCCATGAAAATCCCATAAATTAATAATAGCCTAATAACAACAACAGTTCGTTTTTTTTTCTTAAATGAACTTCGATTACAGTATTGAATCTCCAATACCCATCCTGATTTACGTTAAAATCATTATGCTTATGAAGTGCGTGTTTGTGTCGCGCCGGTAGTCGTGCTGTATGTAGTGTTGTGAGCTGAATGAAGGCAAGGCAGTACAGTCAGTCCACGCGCTCTGTGTGATGCCCTTTTGTGGGAAAGCCCTGCTAGAGCACATACACACTCACATCAGTACAGAGGGACACAAAGAAGTAAACTGCGTGTAAATGACCACTCATACAGACGGGATAACGAGAACATGATTTGAGGGTGTTAGGAAACTCGCTTTGCTTTTCATGTAGCGTTCATTTACTGGATGCAGTCGCTATTGTTGTGAAGAGAGAGACGCGCGGACGCGTTGAGGAGTTTGAGAAAAGAGCGTTTTACTCCTCTGCATTTCTTTTTTGTTGTCTTCAGTTATATTTGGTGTTATACGCACGACTCCCCCTGAACTGTTGTTTCTGGACACTTGGAACCGGTCTGTGATGTGAAAACTGATTTTCTTGGATACGCCGTGGATTGGATTCGGATGCGAACGAAGTCTGTCTGGATCGCGTGATTTATACGCTCGTCATTTACTGCTTCCAAAAATGTTTCTCAACTCTCAAGACAGATTAACGGTTTGAAGAGCAGTGGGAGTCTGGACTTTAAATCAGGAGCGATATCTCTCTTGAATGATGCCCATAGACAGACTCGCAGACATGGAGGAGAAACTTCGTATTTTGGAGGATCTCAATATGATATACATTCGTCAGATTGCATTGAGTCTAAAGGTAAAGGTATTTTTCTAACCTTACTTGATCTTTTTGCATCTTTTGAATTACTTCAAAATGCGTTTGTACATCTATGAATTATGTTAGTATTAGTCTTTAGTTGAACAATCAAATGATAGCCTAATAAAAAAAATATACAAACTGTGTCTATAACACACTTTGAAGAAGTGCTTTGCATTACTAAAAATCTTAGTTTGGCCTAAAGTTAAGACGTTTAGAAGCCTGCAGGTGAAGATGTAATTAAATGCATTTTGTAATGAGGTGTGAGGGATCTCTTGTGCTGTCTTGCTCTGACAGTTTTCCAGTGTAGTTAGGTTGTGTCTAAACTCTGTGAGAGTGCTTGTCCATTATACAGCTGCTCTTACAATGATGTTGATATACAATGTCAGTGATTGTTTGTGTCGGTTTGGTGTGTGTCGTCTTGGCACTAATACTTAATACAGAGAAGCAGCAGCACTATTTCTCCAGTGGTCCTGATATGCAGCTGCAGCCATACAAGACAAGTCTCATTCGATGAATGTGTGTTGTTGGACATTTGTGCCTGGTTTGTGATTTATTTGGTATTCTGTGCATCTTTGGAATCATTAGCACCTGTATGAAAAATAAAATATAATGTAAGCTCTTTTGGAAAATGCCTCAACACAGGGACTTCATTTGACTAGCCTTAGCTTTGGAAACTATTGCACACTTAGTGATATTATCGGTGTGATATACTGGTAGCTTACTTTCAAGTCAAGCTACCAGAAGTGTGGAAACAAACCCCCTTTCTTGCTTCAAGACATTAGTTGTATGGCAGATACCCTTCATCCTGATTTACTAAGTAGGTGGATCATGGTGTCAATTTTTAATTTAAACACTACTAGAAAGCAGGTGGCATGATACACTATATGATAAATATCAAAGTGCGTATCAAATGCCATGCTTTTTAAAACCTCCTTTGGTTATGAAATAAAGTAGGCGTCTTTTTGTCCTGCAGCTGTTGTGTGTTAGCAACGCTCAGTATCTCACTGAATGACATGCTGAACACTGCCTCAGCCCCCGAGCTCTATGGGGTTTGGTGTGGTGTGGGTGACCAAACTGTGCTCTTCTCCTAACCCATGCTGAGATCGCACCTCGCTCCTCCAGTGTGCCTGTTCCCCTCACCAAGTAACCTGATTATATGCTCAGTATTCCTGCAATGTGACTCGAAATGAGTAGCCTGTGATAGAAAGGACATGGAGGCGCCTTCTTTGAGCTGAAGGACATCTTCATAAATTCCTGGCATCTCAATGTTGGTAGTCTTGAGTTCTCAGAAATCAATTAGCTTCAAGCCTCTGTCAATTTGAAAGAGTCTTGATGTTTAAATGTAATCATCCATGTGATCTTCATGTGAAAAATTAACTCTTTGTATGATCTAGCAAGATCTTATTCAATGCAACTCTAGTAGAAATCGTTTCCTGTGGACAGGTTGGATTGCTTCTAATTTAGGGTTGGATAACTTGTCATGATGACAGTAATCATTGATCACGAAAACACAATAATTGCATGTTTTTATATTATTTTAGCATATAAAATATTTCATTTATAATTGTATGGTTGGTTACTGTGGCATCACAATTTGTGTATAGCTTACAATTGAACTGGTTAGAGATGGGATGAAGGCAGTAATAGATGTTCACAGCACAAGATATTGAAAAAGAAAACTAGAGTAAGAGGTTGTGTACTGCTTTGTTGTTTAAAGATTAATTTAAGGAGGAAAATCTTTCTGGGGTGTCTGACAGCATAAAATGGTAAATGATTTTGCTTAGAGTTTGCACGAGGGGTGATATATTCTCCAGTGCCGCAGAGACAGGAACCTGTGGGTTTCTGAATGATTGAGGACTACTGTTAGCGCTAGCAGTTGCAGTCAGTCTTTTCAAGTTTTAACTAGTCCATTTCAGAAGCAGGCAGCCACATTCTTGGCACTACATGAACATTCCTCTCTGTGTCCTTCCTTTACGATGTCTCTGTCTCTCCTGAAAACCAGAAGAACACTTTCCTGGTGTCGTCACAACCTTTTGTTGCTGCAAAGCTGTGATTCATAGCCTGCTTGTAGTGATGAGTGATGGGAACAGGAAATAGCTGAGCTTAATGAGCGTGATTGGCTGGTATGATGTCATCTCTGCTTGACCCTCAGTGCCTGACTGCACAGACAATAGCATGCTGTAGATCTGGAAGTGCCTTTGTAAGGAGTGATTGCTCCCTCAGGTAGTGCTTAATGTTATGGTTTGCTTTTGCTCCGGTCTCTGCCTGAGGGTTCATGGGTTATTTCAAATAACTTATTTGGTCACTTTCTCTATATTTAGCTTGCTGATGGTACACTATATATATATTTTATATAAATACATTATCCACCTTAAAATGGAGAGATTTATATATAAATAAGCCTTTTGTAGGTTGATTACCCTGAAAAGTGTAACCGTGTGCCTCCTATAGCACTAAGAAAACATTGTTCTGTTTGTTTGAGAAGACTAGCCCCACAGCAGTAACACTGGCTCATCCATTTCTGGGATTGTAAACTTCTATAGAGGGACGTGGGAGAACATGGCAAATATTATTTTTGTGTTCAATCTACTATTGTATTTCTACAACTTCATAAATGGGGAAAAATAGAGAGAAATGAATTACAGCAGTCAGAAAAGAGATAGGCCTAAATGTCACTCCCTCACCAGCTATATTGGAAACTTAATGTGCAAGGAGACTTTAATTCTAGGATGCATTTTAATTCTAGGATGAATCAGTCTCTTGTTGATCAGCCACTTCAACCGTTTTATCATCAGACTCCGGCTCGAATTGGTAAGGTACAATAAATCTATACCATCTTCATGTCATTCCATTATGGCAATGGGTGTTTTCTTGTGCACGCTGTATGTACGCGGTAGACCAATCACAAAGGAGTTGAAAGAACTGTGCCATCTGACCAATCACAGCAGTGTGGGCTCACGGAAAAGAGGGGTTTAGAGAGACTGATCCTTTGATTCAAGATCTCGCGAACCACTTCGCACGAGTCATTTACAAATAATTTAGAAATGAGGTCAAATTAAATCTCTTTTTTGAGAAAACTGAAGTGTTTTTTGATCTTTCATGCATGTAAACCTGTTTTAGGAGACTATAAAACAATATTAACAACCTTAAAAATGGCATAATAGAGGCACTTTAAATAAATATAATAATGTTTCATCTGTTTTTGCCATGTAGCAAGGATGTAACAATTGATTGTGCTCTTCTTCTAGTTGACAATCCCACAAATGTGCTCAAGGACATAATGATATAGACAATGTGGTCTTTTTATCTCTTCAGGTATTTTCTGTGGAATGAGTCAATAACATGAACTGAAGAAGTTTCATGGATTTAGTGATTTCTCTTTCCATTCACACAGCTTGTTTACAAGGATCTGTTGCAGATACAGAGGTCTCTCTATATTCAACGAGCAGCGTGTTTACCAGGGTTTCTCCCCTCAGGTGGTGGATCAGTGTGGCCTTTGTGTGTTCAGCCCAGCAGGGATGATGGCTGCTGCTTTTGTTAATTTATTATGGTATGTTGTGCAACTAAAATGATCCCAGTAGAATGTTATTGTGCTAGCACAAGAAAAAAGGACCTCATAACTCTGGCCTCCACCCATGATGTCCTGTGGGCATTTGAACTCCAGCCAGGAGCATGATGAAATGCTTGGGAAAGGGCAGACCTCTCACCTCACCTAGAAGCCCAGTGTGACCTGAATCCACCTCAGATAATCTCCATACTTCAGCAGGTACAGGTGTCACATTTGGCCTGGTGGTGGAGGGATCTTGATATTTGTTTATACCTCCCAACAATTTGTTAATTGCATAGTTTGGGTATGAAATTTCACCGCACCACCTGTTTCTTTGTTCTAACATCCACAAGAAATATATAATATGCCTTTGGAATTCTGAGCTTAGTTTAGCCCTTTGTTGAGATTAATTCAAGGGGTCAGCCCAAGCCAGACATGGCTCTCTTCAGGGTTCATAAGGTTAGAGGTCATCAGTGAGCGCATGCCACAGCCATTTACTGCGTCGTGTGTCCATTCATCCATAGTAATGGCAAAGTCTTCTGTTCATACTGTTGGTTCAGCTGGGGAAGTATTTAAAATGGGTAGTTCATCCAAAAATGAAAATTCTGTTATTAGCTACTCCCCCTCATGTCGTTCCAAACAGGTGAGACATTATTTCATCTTTGGAACACAAATTAAGATATTTTTGATGAAATCCGAGAGCTTTCTAAGTAACCCTCCATAGACAGCAACTGACACGTTCAGTAAAGACATTGTTAAAATAGTCTTTGTGACATTAGTGTTCCAACCTGACGCAGAATGTTAATAAATAAATAGCCTGGATGCGCTGCACCTTGTTTACAAGCAGAGGAAGATGCAAGCTGTTAGTAAAAATGTCTGAAGATTTCGACAGAGAGGATGACTTGCAATGTTTTGCCCGTCCTTACTTATTCGATTCAGAATATACCGATGATGAACTAACAGAGATGGATATTCTATGCCAGCATCACACGCATGTGTTGTGAAACTGTCGTGAACGTGCATCAAAGACTAACATTCAAGAGAATAAATTGTCGAATAAAGTGATTTTTGTTTTCTTTGTGCACAAAAAGTTTTATCGTAGCTTCATAAAATTAAGGTTGTACCACCGATGTCACATGGATTATTTTAACATGTCCTTGCTACCTTTCTGGGCCTTGAATGCAGTTGGTATGAATGGTAGTTGCGTTGCTATCTGTGCACGGTCAGGAAGCTCTCGGATTTCATAAAAAATATCTTAATTTGTGTTCTAAATGTGAACAAAATGTTACGGGTTTGGAACGACATGATGGTAAGTAATGACTGAGTTCTGATTTTTGGGTCAACTTTCCCTTTAAGTAGCTTTGTCAATCATGGATTGTGAGGTTCAAAATTCAGTGTTATACATTAACAAATGTCTTTATTGGATTGTCAAGTCACAATTTTTTTTATGTAGCGCTTTACACAATACAGATTGTCTTTACACAATACAGATTGTACACACAATACAATTTTAGCAAATAAACGGGAAAGTAACTCGATGTAAACTTAATCAAATATGAGACAAATTCAAATTCTGCTGTAAAGCATTTCTAAAAAGGTAATAGTGTCAGTATTCAGCTCAAGTCAGTTCAATGTTGATTCAAATCAGTTCAATAACAGTGCCAAATGTTGCAAAGTTCATACATAATGAAATGAAATCAATTCAGCTAAAAAGCAGCTCTACAGAATAGAAGTGTCTTCATAAAGCTTAAGTTTTGCTTTCAGCCGATAGTGTCAATGCTGTCAAATGACATTACTGAATGTTAAGTCTTTTAAACCCAAGCCAAGCAAGCCAAATGCAACAGTGGCAGAGAACCCAAACATGTGTTATGAAATGGAGTGAGAGTACATATTTGACCAATACTGTATGCTTAACTTCTTTGCAAATAACTCCATTCTGAACATACATTCTTGGTTTCAAGGAGCCTCAGTGTAACTACTTTTTCGTGACTAGGCCCTGTATCTTCAAGGCTCGGGCACTCCTCATGGCCTCCAGGCTGGGCGGGGTATTTGGAGGAGGGCATAGGCTGGTAGTGAAAGAGGGCATTGTAGTTGGTCACCCACGCCTCAGTGCAGCCTCTATCGTTCCTGGCCTGGGCCCTGGTGCCGTCAGGAACAGGGCTGAATAGACACTCTGTGTGCAGGAACCAGCCAAATGTCTCGAGTCTCGACTCAAGCCAGCTTCCTTTGGAAAACACCTCCCAGCATCCAGTGTGTTAGTGTAGACCGCCAGCTCTCAGCCTGGCCCCATACTTTATTACTTATCCCATCTTGCCTGCCCTGCTAAGACATTCTAGATGTTATGCTTTTAGAAAATGAGGTGATAAGACCTGCTGAATCTGTTGAGTCAGAAATCAGGTAATGGGTTTCTGCATAAGATTTTCCATCTATCCAATTTCCCTGACAAGACTTTTCATATCACGCTCCTACATCATAAGGCATCAGTCATAGGTCTATATGTGTTGCCTCTCTCATAGAGGACTGTGAAAAATATTTGTAAATTAATAATACAAATATTTTTTATACATTTTGTAAATTTATTATAAAAAATATATAGGCCTAAATTTAATTTAAAAATCTATCTCTCATTTCACTGCTTTTCAAGATTAGTTTGTTTTTAGTTTTGTGTATGCCAGCATAACTTAGCCTGAATCTGACTGCTGTTTCTGGTCTCATGACTTCCTTCATGTATCAGGAGGACTAAGCTTGGATATGAAAGCAGCGCTGTTCATTTCTGGAGCGGTTTGAGTCCTCTGGCAGTGCCCTGTCAGCTGCTCTATATGCTGAAAGAAACTAAAGACAAACAAAACCTAAGGAAAAACCACTCGCTGTAATTCTACTCCACTTTCCACCCCCAAACAACAAGTTTTATGTTGTGATCGAATGTGTGCCTTTTTCCCTCAATCTTTCAGCTAGACGAGTTCTTGCTGTTCTGTTATGTAGGAGTTTATGTGGTGACCTATCCCTTTAGCCACCTGCAGAGGAAGTGAATCGAGCCTGCTTGGCCGTGTAATTGAATTGAGCATCACGTTGGTAGTTTGGGACAGGGGTGAATGGAACAGCAGGAGGGTCATTTCAGCATCAGTATAACAAACCGATACACCTTCACCCTCTAGAGAACAGCTCGCAATGTACTGTTGCTTCTCAAAAGCTTCAATCAACACGGATGAGATAATGTACTTTGCGCTGTTTGTTCATCCTCAGCGCAGTTTGACGGGAAACATCTGGCCGGGCTCCAGGGAAATGACTGTTGAAGTGTTGGGTGTTAAGCTTATCAGATACAGCTGAAGAGAAGCCCTCGTTCTCCTGGTACTCTCTGCTCTGGGGCTCTGCAGATGATGTGCGACCTGTCTGGATGCTCATGTTCAATTTATTGCTCATTTTCAGCACAGAACCACTTTTTCAGCATGGCCAGTACATTTTAATGCTGGGGATCAAATTGATTTAGTAGACCTATTATAAGCACTTTATTTTGGGGGTGCTTTTTAGATTTATTTTTAGACTTTTCATCCAGGAAAGTGATAGAGAGAGTAAGGGGGAATGGGATCGGGACTAGTGCTTAACCAATATACAGTAGTTTTTTTATGCAAATGCTGATATCTAGAGAACTGATATAAAACTAATAAATGCAATATCACACAATTTAATTCCAATTAGTAAATAACGCAAGCATACCATTTGCTGCAATTAAATGTATATTAATTTAATATATAGCTAAATATCAACTAAAATTTGAAATTATTTGAAAATGAAAAAAGAATCGAATAAATTCTCAAATTTTACATGCATTACACAAAGAATATGAAAAAAATATGACAATGACATGAAAAGTCCAACTTATGATACTTAATGGAGAGATACAAAAAACAACTTATCTGCCAATACTGGTAAATCAGGCAATATATTAGTCGGCCACTTGAACACGATTTAGCCCAGATTAAAACTACAGTTTTATGAGCCATGAGCTCTTATACTACCTTCTGTGCAATTTTTGATTCTGTACTTGAAAAAGCAATATGATAATGTTAGTTAATTATTAAATACATTCTCAAATTGTAGATTTGCAGACTTGTAGAGTCACATTCATGAACTATACAAAAAAATGCACACAACCTGGGATTGACCTTTTTTTAGCAGGTCACTATGTTCCCTCAGAGAAATACAGAATTGCGTTATATGGAGCTGCTGCCCAGATATGTGATGACATTTATACTCCTCATTCATTTTTATTAAAACATGATTTATGTCCACATTGCAAATGTTTGACCTGTTCTTCAATTTCACAAACCCTTTATTTCACATCTCTCCTCCTTTAGCCTCCCCACAGTGAAGTGGCACCTTTTCATGATCTATTGCTTAGGCATCTGTCAGTACCTATGAAATAGATGAGCTACAATTCTCTGCTTGCATCATCGCTGAACCTTTCCTTTTGATTTATGGCTCCACCGGTGGAAATAGATTTTCCTTGTGTGAACAGTTAAGCAGTGTCAGCCTCCAGCTCCATCGATCTGACTCCTGCTCTCCATGTAGTGCAGTTACTGAGGTTCACATGGGCTGACGAAGGTGTTAAGAAGCACAAGCTGTCTGTTTCTGTTTTCGTCTGCTGATGTCATTGGTACAACCCCCTGATGTCATTCTTCATAGTTCATAGTTGAACTGGAGAAGGGTCAAGATCAGGCAAGAAGGCCACCTTTGTAAAATGACCTTTGCTGCAGGGCTGAAGCAGATTAAACACACGAGGCTTGTTTTGTTTGGATTTTGTAAAGCGTTGTAGTTTGGGATTAGATGTGCAATAAAGGGTCTTCGCTGGAATCACCATTTAATTGAAGTTTTTATGAGAGTGTTTAAAGTTGACTCTTTACTATACACTTGAGTCCAGTTATGGGTCTTGGTTTACCACCACTGTGCTCAAAAAGATTACAGTATTATCAGTGGGTGTTAAATTACTTTCTAAATAAATCTGCATTAAATGAGCTGAGTACAGCTTGTTTAAATAATAGAGCACCCAAAAATACCCATAATAATCATTTACTCACCCTCATGTCATTACAAACCTGTATGACCCTTTTTCTGTGAAACAAAAACAGATATTTTGAAGAATGTTAGCAGAGGTGGAAAGAGTACAAAAATATTCTACTCAAGTAAAAGTACCATTACATTACTGAAATTTTACTTAAGTACAAGTAAAAGTACCAGTCTAAAAATATACTCAAGTAAAAGTAAAAAGTAGCTCATTTAAAATTTACTCAGAGTAAAAATTACTTTGTTACATTTTAACAATGGGAGGGAGGAAAAAATGGGATAGACCAAAGATGTCAAACTCAGTTCACGAAGGGCCACAGCCCTACACAGTGTAGATATTACCCTAATTAAACACATCTGATACAGCTAATCTAATCATTTAGGCCTATTTGAAAACTACATGGTTGGTGTGTTGGAGCAGGGTTGGAACTAAACTCTTTAGGGCTGTGGCCCTCCAGGAACTGAGTTTGACACACCTGGGATATGGGCCTATAAATCTCAAACTAGGTGTTTTTAGTTAAAGGAATCAGTTATTTAGAATAATAACACATTTAGGCTGTTACCAGGGAAATTAAATCAATATCAACAAAATTAATATTTGCAATGCAGAGGAAACGCAGAAGCTTCATCTGAAGTGGCGTAGATGTATTACACACTGACATGAATGCATTTAGCCTGCAGTTACAAATGCAGAAATAATGTTTTGATAAATAAGACATAAAATGTGACCCTGAACCACAAAACCATAAGGGTCCATTTTCCTAAATTGCGATTTATACATCATCTGAAAGCTGAATAAATAATATTTCCATTGATGTATGGTTTGTTATGATCGGACAATATTTTAAAATCTGGAATCTGAGGGTGCAAAAAATCAAAATATTGAGAAAATCTCCTTTAAAGTTGTTCAAATTAAGCACTTAGTTTTGATATATTTACAGTAGGAAATTTACAAAATATATTAATGGAACATGATCTTTACGCTAATGATTTTTGGCATTAAAGAAAAATGTATAATTTTGACCCATACAATGTATTGTTGGCTATTTCTACAAATATACCCCAGCGACTTAAGACTGCTTTTGTGCTCCATGCCAGGGTCACAAATGTTAAATAGTCATTTGAAATTCAAAAATATATAAATCAAAAGATACCTTAAATGTTAAATTAGAACCACCAGTAGGTGTCAGCAAGTCACTCATAAGAGAGTCATTGCGATTGAACAGAATCATTTAAATGGTTAATTCAAGGAATGAAACACGTCATTGCTCAGAGACGCAAAACTGTGTATGGTGGCTGTGTTTGGTATTATTTTTGTTGTCGAAATGGAGTAAAAACAGGCAATATGGTGTCTAAAACGCAAGTCTCTTAATTAACTTCTTGTTTTTTGAACTGTTGTAAAAAGCAAAACTACAGGCCTATGTAATCATGGTGATTTTTTTTTGAGAAAAACGGCATTCTTCATGTGATGTTGACTTACTATATTAAATTATATAAATATATACATTTTCTGCTTCTATATCTTCAATTTTGTGATCATTCTAAACGCATTTTAACAGACTGAATCACGCAGTGAAAGAAAGCAGTCCAGATGCACGTGGATTAGTCTAATCTAACGTTACTAGATTTCACGGCACACTGTTTAGAGTGATTTGTTTGGTTTTTGGCAAAATACTGATAATGTCAAATCGCACATCGTTAAAACAACAATTACTATATTATCTCAGATGATATTGCACACCCTGCACCACTGTCTTTTTGGCTCATTTGTGCAAAACCTTTTGCTAAACCGTCAAAGCTTCATTTTAACCACCAATGCAACGATGCAAGTATTTACCTTACGTTACCTCTACATGCTTGCGAAGGGCGATGTCGAGATGTTATAAGCTGCTAGTTCGGTCTCCCGAGGCAAACACAGCTAACACTGCATAATAGAGCATGACTATATGGCCAGGGGTTCACTTCATTTCCTTCGAGTTCAACTTCAGCAGAGTACGACGGGGTCTGGTTTTCAGCTGGGTCTGCACCATTAACGCCTGTCTTGTCCGTCTGCATCTTTCTTGTGATTTTAGCGCCAGTTTCTTCTTCTGCCCATTATTTGCTGCAGTTGTTTCCACGGAGCGATTTTTTACTCCGTAATGAATGTGTTTTAAAATGTAGCGAAGTACAATACTTCACACAAAATATACTTAAGTAAAAGTAAAATTACAGATTTAAAAAATTACTTAAAGTACAAGTACATAAAAAAGCTACTCAATTACAGTAACGCGAGTAAATGTAATTCGTTACTTTCCACCTCTGAATGTTAGTTACCAAACTGTTTTGTTTCTCATTGACTTAATTTTTTCATTGAATATAAATCAATTGGAACCTTTACTGTTTGTTTTCCGAAATATATTTTTTCGTTTCACAGAAAAACAAGTCACAAGCCAGTCATGTTTGGAACGACACAAGGGTGAAATGATGACTGAATTTTTTTGGGGGGGTGAACTATCCCTTTAAGTCACTGCAGAGGGCCAACAACACTTATTTACTTCTCAAGATATTCTGGATACATTGTAACCTTTTTATCCTTTCTTGGTAACTGATCTTTTTTCAGCTGCTCAGTAAATAATGTGTGTCTGTCAATATGATAAAATGGCCATGCATGAAGACAGGATGTGTATGTAAGTAATCTTGTTGTGATCAAGAATCCTTTAGGTTAATCCATCTTACTGTGCTGCTGTGTAGATACTGCAGGAGCCCATTGGCTAAGGGATGGGATGAGCTGGCATCAACGCTATAGATTAACCCTTCACTTGACAAACCACTTCACATGCTATCTACCTATAGTTCTGTCATTGTATATAGTTCTATCATTATATGTATCATTCTCTGTTCATTAGGCCTACATTTAAAGCATGTTCTGACAAACTGCGCTTTTCAAGTTAATATACATTTATATGTATATATTGAGCTTGCAATCCATCTAACTCTAGAGTTGTTGCTGGGCTTGTTGCTATAATGCAAAATTAATATTTCCAAAAGCCTTTTAGTAACTCCACTGATTTAACTCCATTATCAGCTTGTGTTTTCAGCTCTACAATATTTCATCTGATGCTTTTAGCTCCATTTTTTTCTCAGCGATTTATAACTGCTCAGTGTAGAATGTTGTAATTGAGTGATTTGTGAGTACTGCAGGTAAAATTAAACAAATGTCAGCAAAGGGACACTAACTGAATGAATGTCACAGCATATATGGATTAACATATACAGACATCAAATGTAATGGGTTGTGTATATAAAAAAATACTAATCTGTATGTTTGGATATGCCAGGTTTATGAGAATATATTGCCATTGGGGATTTCTTTCCTATCCATCTGTGATGAAATAGATTTTAGATGAAATATTTTAAATATCTCGTGCTGCTCTTGTTGTGGTATGTGGTCGACTTCCAAACCACATTGCTCATTTCCTGCCTCAATGCACTGCCCCTCCTGAGGGCAGAAATGCTTGCTGTGTATTTCTCTCAGAATCTATTGGTAGAACAACAAGAATAATGCAATGTGGCATACAGTACAATGCAACTGTGACATCAGGACCAGTCTGGCACTGTTTTGGATGTGCTGTATATCGTGAGGAAGGAAACAAACTTCAGACACTAGGTCAACACGCCTCAGATAGGAAACAAGATTTTATTTGCTTGGGAAAAAAACATTCCATCCAGTGAGAAAGTAAATATGGTAGAAATCAGAAATCACAAACCAATAAGGAAGAGTTTGAGAAGGTTAAGGAGACTAAACACCAAACCTAATAGACTCTTGCTAGATTTAAAAGAGTTGGGCAAGTGAGAGAATTTAAAATCTGTTTATTTTTATAAAACTTTAAGTGACATGAACCAATGGATTTAAGCATTTAATTTATTTTATTTTAGCTTTCCATTGATCCCTTCAATATCTGTTGTTGTGTTTGTCTCTAGCTGTATCCCAGCAGGCCACTCTGTGACCTTCTGACCTTATGCACTGACGTCAGGAATTTCAGTCTCACTGTCCTCTGGATGTTTACATTTGCTCCCAAATACATAATGCTCTCATATTCCCCAACATACGGCTTCCTGTCTCAGTTTGCCTCCCACCCCTTCTCCTTGTCTTTTGGCATTTCTTTCACATCCACAGCAGTCCACGTATTAACACAAGGCTAATTTTACCTCATGATGGCCCTGACACATTCTCTTGCTCCTTGTGACCAATAATACTGTCTGTGGCAGTTAGTGCAGCTGTTGTTGAACGGATCTTATTTCTGCACTGTTATGAATCCATTCCCTAACTGCAAGATATGTGTTTCCATGTATATATAACAGCCTGTGGGCAACATCCTGAGGATGTGTGTGTAAAATGGTGTCGGGTCAAAAATCCTCTTCCCACTATAAAGCTTTCTTTCATCTTTGCTTGTTTCTCACCATGTCCATTGATTTCTGGAACACAATTCCCTACTGTAACTCGCTTCCTGTTTCTTTGTTCCCCCTTTTTCGTTTACTCACTCTTCTGTAAATCAGTAATCAGGATTCTGTAAATATTTAAAATTCTTCCTTCTTTATTTGACATATATTTATATCACCACAAAAGTACCCAAATATTTCAAGCCAGGCTTAATGCAAATACATTACTGGCTCCATTGCTGCAAAACTTTTGCTGTGCTTTTCAGGTGATACGTTTTTATTCTCTCCATTGCATATGCAGGTTTATTAAACAGTGTCATGACAAAACATGCCTTTGCACATTTTTACAAAATGACATTGTGTTGTTTGTAGCACGTTTCATTGCACATTCAACGTGAACTGTCCAGTGACTGGTGCTGAATAGCTAGTTTAATTTTCTTTAAAACAGATCAAATTAATGTAGCAGCATATTACATTGGTATGTATCATGGCAGTTAAAAAAATACATTTTCGGTGAATGGCAGCAAAATGTTAATGCTTTATTGTGTTTTGAAATGAAGCTGCACAAACTAAACCAATTATGTTAACAAAAGCAAACACGGGAAGAAAAAAAAACTGATTTGCTGGACCAACCACGCCATTGTAGCTTGCTTGTACAAGGCTTTGAGCTCTTTTGTGGAATATTGTGACTTGTGTATCAGGGGACTTGTTTCTGAGCTAGTGCAGTGCTGTACCACGTGAGCTACCGAGCAAGTTTACTCATTTGAAAAGCCATACATATGGAGCTAGTAATGTGATTCAAACATGAAAATGTATTAAGGTAAGGGAAAATACAAGTTGGCATTTTACTGCATTTAGTGTTCATTTGAGCTGGAAAATAGTGAAATGTAGTCATGTAGTTCCAATGAGCTTGGTTGAAATATTTTGCTATATAATTATACATTTGTTATATAATTCAGTATCACTTACTGTGTGCTTTTGATTGTATTATTCAATTACATCAGACAGTGTGTCCTACAAAAGCCACCAACAGCACATAGGGCCTTTTGGCATTCATCTTCATTCTGCTGGCTCACTCTTCACCTATTTTCCACCTGGGTGAATACGACCTGCTGTGCCCCCTGGAACAGCCATCTGAAGTGGCTTAATGAATCTAAGCATGTCTGTCATAGTCCTGGCTTCAGACCACCCTGAGCAAGCACTAGGCCTTCGTGTGATTCAAGTAAATTAAATTGTGTGATTGAAAAACGACAGGTTTGGTGAAAATGCTACTGAATTTGGTGACCAAGTTGGATATGCATGAGCTGTGATTGTTATTATTATTATAGGGTTGCTTGTTGTAAGAAAGCCACTAGATAATGAAGGGTCTCCGCATCTAATGAGCAGTTAATGACATCAGGGGCTGCTAAATTTGAATTAATGGACACAGAAAAGTATTGTTTTTCTGTTTGTCATAGACTTGTTTTTGTAGCCTTTTGTAAAACTGTTTAACCATATGCCCATGTTGCCTTAATGCACTGTATCATGAAGTCCACTATGAAGTTCTGCATATAAAATAGCTTGTTTAGTGTTAGTAATCCTTACAAAGCAGTGCTATGACGCCACGGTGGTGTGTTATCAGATGGTATTCAAAGTACAATGTACAAAATACAATAACGTGATGATGGGGATCTGTCTAAAATTTCATAGAATAAAAGGTTGAACAATGTTTTTTAGAATTAAAAATACTGGATTCATGTTTTTAATAAGAAATCATGAGATTGGTTGCTTTGGTATTCCACTGACAGCTAATAAATTATAGGCCAACAGTAAAAATAAGAAATAATTGTAATCACCTTAAGCTTGGACTGTTTTCTTGGACAATATTATCTATAAAGATGCTACATATATTCTGTAGAGAACTACATTTACTGTCAGAAGTTCTCTGCACATTTTGAGTTGAATAAAGAATGTTTCTTCTGTTTATACATTCAACATAACTGAATAGAAATAAGTTGATTATCAGGTTAAAAGGGGTGGCATCAAAAAGTTTGAAACCCCCAAATCTGCAATATTAAAGTAGCCTACTAGTCTGCACATGCATCTTTAATCATGAAGCTCTTTGGCAACTTTGTCTCTTTGGACCTCGCTGCTTTATAAAGATTTAATCGGTTTAACCCACGTGCTGATCTGAACCATATTCTCCACTGCGGCGCGTTACTCCGAGCACTCACTGCTATTGTTAGAGAGGTGATGTAATTCACGTGGATTTGAAGCGGACGAAGACTAGGAGAAAGACAAAGATTACTGTGGTCCAGCGACGCATAGACTGACAGCTTTGTGTTGAGTCCACGAGAGCGCGCGGGATGTATTTGTATCTTTGTTACTTTCTCTCTAGGAAAACCTGCTGTTGTTCGATAAACCTACCGGAAAGCAACTGAGTGTAAACCCTACAGAAGTCAACAGCAGCACCGCCGCCCCCTCTCCAGCCCCACTGGTTGGCTCTCACTCACCGCAGCTCGTGTGACCCCCCCCGGACTGGAGAGAGAGCGCACGGCTTGCGATGACAGCTGAGAGATGAGCACGGACAGATGACCCTGTCAAACACCGACGGTTCCAGGCAAGCATTCATTCCAACGCTGTGACACAGTCACGTACTGTTTATTGCGAAAGAATGGCCGTTTGATCAGTTGATCACTTCAGAGTTGCAGTGAATGGGCTGGATTGCGTGGTGACCGCGCGGTGATTTCGGAGTTCCAGCTTCTTCGAGCGACTCTTTAAACATGAATGATACGAAGAATCAGCGAGTAAGTGATGACGTTTACACTTAAAGATTTGATTTCTCGGTCTGGCTATGATGGTATATTTAGCCGGTGCTGTCAGGGTTTGTGTTATAAATGTGTGATGTGTGATGTTAATGCATCTGTGTAACGGATGCTATATTGCTATCTCAGGTAACGCTGTGCGTTTGTGCAGGTGCGCGTGCAGCAAGGTCAGATAGCCACGCGCACTCAGCACTCGCTCACCTGCTTACACGAGAGGGTGCGTGGAGTGATTTTTGTCATTTTAGCCTGTATCACACTATAATTTATTTTGGTGTGCTTTTGTTGAGGAATTTAGCCCTAGCTCTATTATTATTTTAAAAAGTTGATTAACTTTTAACTCAATCATTTTCCAATTATGATATTTATGTTGACCATAAAGAAAGTCTGTTAAATTGTCATAATGATATTGTCATAATTGTAAAATTGTCATAATTATAAAATAAAAAAACACTGTTTATTTTTTCTATCTTCGATCTATACTCGTTTTCTTTAAAATAATAAATAAATAAAACATTGCTACGTGTACTACATTAGTCTAACCGACACTTGTAATAGCACTTGCATGTTATTGCTCTTTTGTTGGTTTTGATTGCTTCTATTTTCCTCATTTGTAAGTCTTTTTGGATAAAAGTGTCTGCTTAATGAATAAAGGTAAATTATATTATACAATATTATATGAGCTGTCTTCAATAAACGAGCGTGTAATACAAATACGAGCCATTCTATAAATGGTCATTTCAGCACTTGACCAACGGATGCGACTCATAAGTAACACTTAAAACAGGGCTATGTGTGATTGTGTTAAGTGCATTTTTGGGAAACGCACGTGAAACAATAACGAATAAAATGACTCCTAGAGAACGCTCTTAAGCGCTGAGATCAATCGTTATCGGGAAACCCGGCTCTGGTGGGTAAACAAATCATTCTTTTGTATATGACATTTTCTGTAAGTCATTTGAACTGGTTTGAATCAAACTTGTTTTGTAAACCAATCACTGTTAGACTGGTCCAAATCAACCTGTTTGGTAAACAAACCGCTCTTTTGAATCTGATATTTTTAGTGAATCAGTTGAACTGGTTTGAATTGTTCAAAAGTGATCCAAGCTGTGTGACTTTTTATTAAAACAGTTTAGGTTATGTAATATAAACCATTGAGTCACGTTTTGGAATCGGTTCTTTGACTGAATAGATTCCTGGAAATGGCCGGACTTCCAATCAGTGATGTTCAGCTTTTTTCTTTCTCATCGTGTTACATCTATTAAAGTCATATAAATCTGCACAGTCCTGTACATTTACAGAGCTCTCATTAGCATAATGACCTTTGCCACACTGTATCAAAAACACTCCTCCAACCAACCATTATTCCCTCTCCTCTCTGTTTCACTTTTTTGCTGTTTTCATTGAGTCAGTGTGTTGTTGTGAGGATTCAGTGTCAGGATGTGTTAAACCACTGGCGGTCTGATGCAGAAAAGGTCAGGTTTGAAGAGACATTAGAGGCAAAGACAGCTTGCTCTTTTCGCTTTAAAGAATTCTTGGATTGTTTTAAATCATTTCGTTTGTGACCCTCAACGTGGTGTTTTCTCTCAGGAATGTAATCAATGAAGATCACCGTGGGAATGTTTGATGGCCTGTCATGATGTGCAGGATTCTGTTTAGGCCTGCTAGCTGCTGCTGCGGTCGAATCATTACCGACTAGTCTGACTGCATTTAGAGAATCAATATTTGCTGAAGAGATGCTCTTCCTTCCTCTCAATTGTCTTCAGAGATGCAGCTACAACATATTGCTGCTTGAGTAATCAGAGCTTTAGATTATATTTGTAGATTTCATGTTACAATTGCATTATCTTATATTCAGTATCTTCATACATTATGTACATAATTAAGCATTTATTTCAACTAATTGCGTCTTAGACCATCATGTGAAGTCATGGGAGACTCCGCAGCAAGAAAGGAGCAGCAGGACTGTGTAGTTTTTGTTTTGACAGTGCCATTTATCTGCACAGACCAGAGAATGACAAGAAGCGTAGATGGTTTGGGACAGAGACAGAGAGATTTCACCATTATAGGCTGCATGGGTGAGAGAAGTAGCCCTGTCACGGTGTCTGTCAGTCTGAGAGGTTGAAATGCCAATGTGTTCATCACACTGGAGCACTGCTGAATCCTCCGCTTCACTCACACTCACATTGCCCATATGGAAAGGTTTTCATGAGTGCCTGCTCATATGGAAGTGTGTGTGGTGCAATCAGCTGCTGTAACAATTTTAAGGCCTATTCACATCAAAAGCTAAATAAAAATATTCTAACCATAGAAAGCTAAGTGATAAAGGCTTATTTAATTTTTTACTACAAACAAGATAATTTTCTGCTATAATTTTCTATCAGCTACTGATGATTTTTGTATCACCTATTTATTATTTGTTTTACCATGCTTTATGTACAAATCCTTATTTTTTAAATGGTGTTTTCAACCAGAGGATGAACCTTGTTTTGTTAATTGTATACCTTGTATAATTTATTCAGAGATCGCCATGGAAATAGCCTTGATGCTGGCATGGCGTTAAAACGTGAATAAATAAATAAATATCAACCAGAGAATCAATTTAGCTCTTTTAATTAAAAAGTTTGCTGAAATAAGGATAAAGGTCTGCTGGAGTGCTTTTTTTAGCATAAACTAAAATCTTTTTTGCTGTTATAACTAGGGGTCGACCGATATGTGTTTTTCAGGGCCGATACCGATACCGATTATTACAGATCAAGTAGACCGATAACCGATATTTTGAACCGATATACGTGTCTGGTGTAAAAATGAAAATGAATGCCAAAATTAATAATAACAAGAGCTCTGACAAAAAACTTTCTTTAAATGCTTTTAAACATGTCTTTAATTCTGAAAATAACAACAACATTAAATAAACAGTAATATTAATAATAACATAAGTGCAGGGATCACCCAGAAGCATTCTGTAAACATTTTGTAAAACTTAAAGTAAACGTATTTAACGTATTGTGTGATTATTCTCAACAAAAGTTGTAATAATTGTTGTAGTTGTATTACGTATACAGTAATATATTCGGCTAACCCGAACTTATATTTTGACAGGTTGCCATGAGGACCTTTTAAGTTTCTGTAGCCTATGTATATATGATATGACGATCGTTTTACTCAAATGAAACGGTCAAATGCTCATCAAGTGACTCTCCGAGCAGTTCTGGGGATGTTGTTCATGTATTTATGTCCTCCATCACAGTATGTATGTGCAGTAAATGAAACCGCACGTCTGTGTCATTCATTAACAGAGATGCAGAACATGCAGGATTCATATTTAAAATGTTTTTGCGGCTTAATATTTATAGATACTAGTCCATAGCGCGAGACGATTTAAGTGTACTGACCTACTTTTGATTAATTCATCCAAACTTCGACAAATTCCATGACATTCCGCGTTATACGGTAAATTCCATTATATGACTGCATTCCGTGATTCCGCCCGCATTTTCCGCATCGCGGACATCATAGTGGATTGTGATTTATTGCAACTTCAGCAACGTCTTACCTTTGAGAGACAACTGATGCGTGATCACTGAGGCAGCTCCAGTTAGCAAGTGCTTTCGGTGTGAGACTGTCTTCAGTTTTCCGCGTTGATTGGTCGGACTCGTGACTCTCTACATATCAGATGAGCGGTGGGCGGAGATTGCTCTCAGAGATTGAGAGATCGCCTCACTCTCACAGAGTGTTGAGCTCAGACAGGCTGCATCGAGCCAAATAGTGCATTTAAACATTAAATAATTTAACCTGTATTATTTATTCACCAATAAATAATGTCACCTGTAAATAGTATGTTTGTTTGCATAATAAAAAAAAAATAAAAAAAATTGCTTAATATCGGCGCCTATAATCGGTCGACCCCTAGTTATAACTTGCAAAACTAACTTTTCATAGATGTAAACCACTTATACATATACTTGCTCTTTGTGTATATGTGCATGTGTATGTGTCAGGGAGGTGCATTCTCAGAAAAGGCAGATAATTATTGTGTTGGAGACCGTGTTTTTGTGAGGGATATTTTTATTTTAGCTATTAAATATTCATGTGTCAAAGCTGTGTTTGCATACACGAGTTAGAAAGCAGCATTCTGTTGTATCAGTGGGAGAGAGGGCAGCATGTGGGCCTAGTGTGCAGGTTTTTAATGTGCACTGCTGTTTGTGTGTCAGTGGATCTCTGTGCTTTATCTGGAGGTGGTGGCTTTGAGCATAGGGGGGTCCACATACTCAAAACACTGAAATCCCACACAAGCAGACTATTTTATGAGTTTAAACAGAGTATACTCCTCAAGGGCCTTTTGCCTTATAGCTCACTTCACTCTTTCATTTCTTTAGCAGCAGTAGTTGATCAAACAATAATCAAATGACGGAGATGAGCATTATAATCTATTCAGAGAAGTGTTTGTTTTTGCATATAAAAGAGCTGATTCAGGTGTCAGGATGCAGTCCCAGCAATATATGCAAGATCATGATTGTCCACATCCTAGCAATCAGAACCAGCCTGCATTATGGAGATTTTAGTGCATTTTTGTACTGTTATCTGATTTGCATAATACTTTTAGTGAATCAGGTGCTAAAACAATTCAGACAGTGTAAGCAAAAAAACACTATCAGCGAATGCTTTTGTTTTGAGTTCACCCCAGTCTTCTGTTTCTTTCCCTCTTTCGTCCTGCTTCGGTGAGCTATTCTAGGTACTGGAAAATACACAGACTACACTGAGACCAGCATTTCTGCTAGATTTTTCATCCTGGGTTCTGTGTGTGACCTACCAAAACTATATGTGTGTTACTAGAGCACATCTTAACAGACTGAACTGGTGCAGATGCTCTATATGTCTTAAAATATCTCTTTCTATTTCCCTCGTTTCCCGTTAAAGTCACACTTACCCTGTTTTTTTTCTTCAAAATTGACAAATTCAGTATCCCTTCAAGGGCCTGTATAGTATTTTCTGTTTCCGTCACTCCTCTTTTTCTTTTTATGCTTGGTCCTCTGTTTTCTCTGCTTGGTCCCAGTTTTTTCTGCGTTTTCGGTCTTTCCCGGTCCTGCTGTGAGCTGCTCTCGGCTTGCGTGAGAAAGATCTCAGGGACATGCATGTCTGTCTGTTTATGTATTTGCATGTGTAAAAAATCTGCTGGGTCGGTGCATCTGTTTCTGTCGTTTCCAGGTTGTGTGTGAACAGAACTTGAAATAAATCTATAATTGTTATTGCCAAGATTACATTTAAATTTACACTCTGTATTTTTTGTTCCCACATTAGAAAAAAATGTATGCGTAAATGCATAATATTTGCTGGGATAGGCTTCAGAAGCAGAATGACTTCGACCCTACAAAGGGACAAATATTTTGGAAGAAGAATTAATGTTTAAAATTATATTCTCTCACCTCATCAGCCTTGAAAGCCTTTGTTTTGTGTATTTATTTTGTTATTTTTTTGTATCTACACCAATAGGTATCGGTACAAATCTGAAACAGCTGCCATATTGGTTTATGTAAAAAAAAAATCTATATATATATTTGATTTGTACAATGATTGACAGTGTCTTTACTCGTGCAACTTGCATTAGAAATGCACTAGAACTAAAAGGACATAACTGTGAACTGCACACACAGTCTTTATTGATTGCACGTATTGGTGTGGTTTACTAGCAGTGACTGTTCATCCATACTTACAGGAAGAACATAGACGGAAGACAAGGGAAAGACAACAGATGTGAGGTAGACTGAAACTGACGTGATACTGAAACAGGAAAAAGTTTTATATTCCTGCACACTAGCCCTCAGAATAGTAAAATGGTGCTGTGTTTGAATTTTAATCCAGCCGTGAGCTTGTTGACTAATGGCCTCTCTCTTTCTCTTACTCCCCGATAACTGATTATGCATGCACTCCTCTTTGCAATTATCTTTCAAGTAATGCATGCAGATTAGAAGAGTAAACAACAACAACAAAATCTGCAGATTTGATCTCCTAGTCTGTCCTTCCTGACCAAAGCCTGCTTCAGTTTGAGCAGGACCTGCCGTAATTATAAGTGAATGACAGGACGCAGTGCTTTATGTACTATAGAGGATTTAGTGGATGTCATTGTGGACTTAAGTGAATGAGTGTTAGTGGAATGACCTGAAATGGATTTTGAATGAAGTTCAGAACATTCATTACAGTTGGAGCTGGTCATTGTTTGGTTTTTAAATGTGTCGGTGTATGTACTGTACCATTTCAAGTTTTGAGCTCAGTAAGATTTTGTTTTAATGAAATTAATACTTTATTTTTAGAATTTAAATGAATCAAATGTGACAGTAAACACAGTTTCGAATAAATGCTGTTCTCCTTTGTTGTTCTTTCAATTCATTATAGATTCCTGAAAAAGTATCACGATTCCTGCAAAAATATTAACAGCGCAACTGTTTTCAACATTGATAATAATAATATTTCTGAAGGATCATATGACATTGAATACTGGAGAAACGGCTGCTGAAAATTCAGCTTTGCCATCACAGGAATAAATTACATTTTAAAATATTAAAATGATAAAATGATAAATTACAGTTATAATATATTCTAAATTGTAATAGCTAATTGTTTTACTATTTTTAGCAAATACAGTAAATGCCTAAAATACTTTTTTTTTTTTTTTTTTTTGCTGACTGTGTAGCTGTTTATGGCAAGTAAATGTTGAAACCTGTATCCTTGGGAAGTCTTTTTCTCCGGTCAGGTGAGCTCATGGCAGCTGAGTTTGTGTGCTCAGCAGGGCAGTTAATCCGGCCTGCAGACCTGCACTTTAATAGACATGCTAATGAAGATGTCCCAGCACTAGTACACCAGTCACATAGCTGCGTTTGTGCATTAATTAAGGAGTCAATAGTGTATTGGGAAAACCATAACAAAAGGGTCCACTGCTTTGTTATTAAACTTGCCTTTGGCATCAAATACAAAGTTGAAAAACACCAAGCCAGTTTCTTTGTTACTGTAAATCATCCCAGTGAATGTCTGGAAGCTTAAACTTCTAATTTAGTCATAGTAGGCGGCAACTGTGAGTGTACAAAGCAGGCTGATGTCGATTTTACAGGGGGTCTTTCTGCTGTTTAAGCTCTATGCGCAGCGCACACTCTCTGTCTTGATCTTAATGAGGCACAACAGCTTGGTTACGCAGTCTGAGGGAGCGTTCATCAAAACAGTGCACAGAGAGAGAGAGAGATGTTTACTATGATTACAGTAATAAACTTTATCTGCTGGCGCTTCTGATTTGTGAAGACGTAACTAAGTTTATTGGTCATTTTGGAGATTCGAGGCGGTCTATGATTGCTGGAGAAATGCATTCATTTCCATGTTCATACATTTCAATAGAAGCTGCTCAGTTGGCACTCTCTGGAAATGTGTAGTTTGAAATCTGCCGTATTTGATCGTGGACATTTTTGCTTTTGAGCAATCAGCTGAGCCATAAATGGAGAAAAATATCATCTCAGTGCAGACTCTTGTTGATATGTTTTTCAGGTATCTTTTACTCTATGAAGTAAACACTATGATCTCATTGCTTTATACACAACTTTATCTACCAAAAGCCACTACATGCATACAGGGCCGGCGCGTGCATATAGGCTAACTAGGCAGCAGCCTTGGGTGGAAGCACAGTCAGGCAGCAAAAAGGACAGATATTTCAGTTTATCTTTTGGGCATTTGTTTGGAATGATTGCACTCATATCAACAAGTTATCTCCCCTTAGTTATTCTAATTCTAAATTAACTTTGCTTCATAATAATGCCACTCCTGCGCCGCCTAGGGCTGTCGTGATAACCACAATATCGCAATACCGCGCTGTCAATTGCTGCCTCTGATTGCTGCATGCAAAGTTTGCATTTGGATTAATTTGGAGCGCTCATAGGGTTTTCGCCTAGGGTGTCAAAATGGCTAGAAACGACCCTGCCTACATGCATAGTTAATGTAACAAAGTAAGCTCAGGTCATACAGAATCATATTTCTGCAATCATGCAACTCAGGCGTTCATCAAAGTCAAACCAGTGTGAAGGAGAACTAAAGCTGAACTCTGTTGCATTTGTATGCAGTCCATTCACAAGGAGAGCTGACATTAAAAAGAACATCTCATGGAAAACAAGATCTTCCTTGCTCTTTTGAAATAAGAGTTCAATGTATGTTGACTCATTCACAACACAAAGAACTCTTTTCTAGTCCACTCAGTCCACAGTTATTTAGAAACACTCATGGTGAGGTTGAAAATGGCCATGTCAAACAAAATTATGATTACATTATAACATTGTAATATACAATAGTATTCAAAAGTTGAAGGGTCATTAAGATGAAAAAAAAAAAAAAAAATTTTGTTAAATATTATAGCAATTTAAAATAGCAGCTTCGATTGTAATATGCTTTAAAATATATTTATCCCTGTAAAGCGAAGCTGAATTTTCAGCATCATTACTCCATTCTTCAGTGTCACATGATCCTTCAGAAATCGTTCTAATATGCTGATTTTTTTATCAATGTTAGAAACAGTTCTGCTGCTTCATTTTTTTTTTGGAACCTCTGTGATACATTTTTCAGGATTTCATGTGACACTCAATACTTGAGTAATGGCTGCTGAAAATCAACTTTGCATCACAGAAAAAAAATATATATTTTAAAGTATATTAAAACAGAAAACCAGTATTAGAAATTGAAATAATATTTCACAATCTTACAGTTTTTTTTCTGTATTTTTGATCAAATAATGACAAACTTTATAAGAGACACCATTAAAAAATTTTTTTTACAAATTGTACTGATCCCAAACTTTTGAACGGCGGTGTTATAATATTTAAAAGTGTATATCTAGTAAAATAATGTTCTAATTTAAATTCAGCCTACTGGTGAAATAAATAGCAAATGACTAGCAAATATTTGATCCAATATACATTATATTTAGTAGAGCAATGCTTCCCAAACCTGTCCTGGAGGATCCCCTGGCCTGCACATTTTGTATGTCTCCCTAATCAGACACACGAATGTAGTTCTTGCAGTCTCTACTAACGAGCTGATGAGTGGAATCAGGTGTGTTAGATCAAGGAGACATACAAAAGATGCAGGACAGGGGTCCTCCAGGACATGTTTGGGAAGCACTGTAGTAGATTATTGTAACAAATTGTGCATGTCTATAGCTCAGTTGACCTACACTGGTGAAAATCTGATGGTGCACTGGTCCTTTAAGGTCACTGCTTCCATTTTTCATCACGGCTCTATACTTAGAGTTGCCAGAGGTGCTTAACTGCCAATTAGCCCTCTTGAGCTGATTAGAGACCAGTCCAACACTCGGCCTCCGACAGCATCAAAGTCTGAGATTAACAGCCATAAGGTAATACAGATCAGAGTGTGTCACCGAGGCAAGCAGCCCCCCCACGCCGCACCCGTCTTACCTCCACTAGCCCATAAACTGAGCCTGTATAGGGTTTAGTAGGGATCTCCAGAGCCGGGGCGATACCTGGCTGAAGAAGGGCATCGAGTATCAGATCTGAGGTGAACATGTGTTCAGGATGAAGAGAGGATCAGTGCTGCTCAGAATTGTAGGAAGAATGGAGAGGATGGTTTGCCATCCGTGTGGATTTCACCTGTGCTTTTGTACAATATACAGGGTGTTTTTGCAAATGTAAACAGGTAGTGAACCCCTTGATTCATGTCAGCGCTTAATCCAAATCTTATGGTTCTATGGCTGATGGTTTAATTCCTTATTTAAAGTTGTATGTATTAGGTTTACTAGAATGCATGTATTACAATTAAAATATGGTTTCTCCATAAATCGGGAAACTTTTTCATAAAATGATTTGTATGATTTATTAGCAAATCAGTCTGACAGAAAATTATTTTTTAAATATTGCTTTACAGTTATCACAAAAGGTAATGGGAAAATTCATGGCATTTAATTTTTCAGAAATATGAACAGTGAATGAATGTACGAATGATCATTTTATTGTTTGTAATTGCATCATAGTGCTGCTTTGATTCCAAAATGAAATATTTTCTTGATCAAGCTCTGTCTAGTTCATAAAGAGCAAACAAATGTAAATGAAAATGCAGTTCTTTTTATTTTGACAATCACAAACAAGAGTTTTACTTATCAGAGTATGCATAAAACGTAGTTCAGACAAGATCTATTAAGTCAAGTTGTGATTCTTAATTCTGCAGACTTTGCATAAGCAGGTTAAGTGAGGTTATCTCAAACCACCACAAAAACTGTAGGCTAGAAGTAGAAGATTTAAGCCCTTTACATTACTTAGAGCTGGTTTCAAAGTTTAGTCACTTTAGTCACATTAGCACTAATGTTATGACCTAAACATAGACAAAGGATGTGATGTTTATTGGTTTTATGAAAATTAGGCTATGAATTAAATATTAAGCACACAATATATTTTATAGATCTTGTTCATGTAGCCATCTGAGATATTACATTTTTAACCATATGAAGTAGTGTTGATTCTGTGAATTAGGATCTCAATAGTCTTTATTCTCCTTGTGAAGTGAGATATGGCATCAGCTCAATCACACACAGACATCAATACTTGCATCGATTCCCAGATTGCACCAAACACCTACACAATATCAAAAATATATTTTTCATCACATATGTGGGCTGTGAATGGTCAAAGTTCACAGCTCAAGCATGCACATGTATGCACACACCCCTTCTTTTTTCTGTCTCAACCTGCGCATCTCACACACAGACACGTCTTTTTCCCTAATGTAAATGTACACACACCCTTTTTAGTTGTCCAAAACCAGCTGTGCTGGAAAGCTTCTTAGCTTTGTGTGGGAACAGCTGGCTGGAGAGCCATTAGTCACACACTGCATTTTAGCCTGGCCTCTCACACATACACAACAACATCTCAAATGGCCCATTGTGCTCTAATAATGAGACTTGTGTATTGCTGTGCAGCTTAAATAGGATTCCATTTTGGCCTACGCAGTAATAACGGTGAAATCTGTGTGTCTGGAGTATAGCTTGACTGTTGAGGCTGTTATTTTCCATAGAACTGGAACATCATGCAGCTTCCACTGGCAGTGTTTCTTCAGTATTTTGGTAGCATTGTAAATGGGTTGGCAGGGTTAACACCGGTCAACAGAACCTTCCCCACATCAGCTTAGCTGTCAAAAGACCTGCGCTTTTCCTCTCAAACAATGCTAGTACCTTTTCTGGTTGTAATAGAAATATAGCTTTTCAGCCTCTAGAGCGGATTATTTGAGTCTGTAGTCACAAGGTATTTATCGTTTTTAGAGGGTGTTTTACTGTTGTGAGTAGAGGATATGAGGGTTGTTTTGTAGGAATATACTATAGTTACTTCATGTCTTTTAATACTGTCTTTGTACTTTTAGATATACAGTACACTACCGTTCAAAAATGTGGTAAGATATCTCATATGCTCTCCAAGCCTGCATTTTTTTATCATACAGTAAAATACAGTAAAAACAGTAATATTGTAAAATATTGTTGCAAATTGTCTTCGATTGCAAAGGTGAATTTTCAGCAGTGTCACGTACAGGGCTTTGAAAAACGCAAGAAAGTCAATCGGTTCACTCAGAGCAGAATCGATATTTTAACGTTTCCTTTCCTGCGTTCCTCTGTATTATAACCGGTTCGAGTAGAAAAAATAACGGTTAATAACTTTTTATTTGTCTTTGCCTATAATAATACTAATAAAGTACAGAGTTTTCTTTACACAAAAAGGGGAAAAAGAAAGAGATGGTATCTAGGGATGGGTACCGAAACCCGGTATTTAATCGGTTCGGGGCTAAATTATAAAAGACCGGAGTATCGATCAGCACTTACGTTAACGGTTCTGCTATCGGTACTGGAGAAATTAAGAAAACACATACATTTATTATTGCTATATATATACACATTATCTTGCAAATCCTATCTCGCCAGATTCGCCAGCTGTTTTTATATACATTAATATTCAACCATTTGTCTATGATGCATTCTTGCTATTCGCAATTCAGAAGTGAGATCGTGCTCATGCGGAGGAGCTTCAGCACGTGCAACATGAAAGCCCGGTTTATGATAGAAGAGAGAACTAAACAATTCAAACATCCGCTTACACTTTAGGCCTGTGGCTGCTAATAAAAAAAATAGATTTTGGCTTCTAAACATTATAACTGCATATCTTCTTTCCCTTCACAGTGGTACACATTCCTCCCTAAAATCCAAACTTAATGTCAGAATCAGCTCAATCGGTGATTGTTGTAAAATGGCATCTTTACTGTTGCTAAATTGCGGGACATGTTTGATAATAAAATGATGAAAGCACAATCCGCTCGAGAGACGCTGTTCCCCAGGCTGAAGTGTGCGTGCGTGCGTGTATATGTGCATGTGTGTGCGTGCGCCTCTGCGGAGCGCTCCAAAACAGACAAGCAAATTACACTTTGAGCTTCGGGTGTGTCGAAACGATCAAATACACACAAAATGTAAAAATGGCCGGCTTAGAGAGTATTCACTTAAACAGTTTATGTCTTAAGTGGACGAGAACAGTTGGGAGAAAATCCGATGTGTGTCAATATATTGTCTTAAAGTGACAGACAGGCGCTTGGGCCATCAATGTTAATCAAAGAACAAAAATCACTCACAGCTCTTAATCTGAATAACGTTATAGCTTTAATAAGCTTCATGAAAAAGCACTGTTTATTTCATTTCATTTGTATATTTTTTTACTTTGTAAAAGAAAAATGCCTACACACTGGTTAATTTACAAATTGATGCTTTGTTCATTTCATTAAATATTTATTTTACATTTCAGAATATAAAGCAATGTTAATTCAGCTCTTAATTTGTCATATATATATATATATACGTATATGACAAATTAAGAGCTGGATTAACATTGCTTTATATTCTGAAATGTGTATATATATATATATATATATATATATATAACAAAAAGTACCGATAAGAATACAGTTATGGCGCTTTTCCACTGCATGGTACGGCACGGTACGGTAAGGTACGGTTCACTTTTGGGGGGTTTTCCACTGGGTACTGTACCTGGTACCTGATACTTTTTTAGTACCACTTCGGTCGAGGTTCCATGCGAGCCGGTACCGTTACCAAAACGTGACGTGTAAACTCTGCTGATCACTGATTGGCCTGAGAAAATCGTCATTACTGCGTCACTGAACTTCGACACGAGACCCTCCTCTACAGTCCTACCCGCTAGATTTAAACCAGCACAGCCAGCGACGGATCGGACGCAACTTCTGTTTAAACAAACGCACATTTTTGCATCAACCACAAAATAGCAGTGTCGTTGTCTGTTGAGGAAGAACAGATGTTCTTCTTGTTGATGGCCGAGGAGCGGATCCAGCGAGAGCTTGATGGCACGACGCCGAAGGAAAAAGCCTTATGTATAACGTTACTTTTGAACTTGCTATATTTTCAGAGTATGATTTCTGTTTATATTTTTACCTCTGTATCTGTGTTTTGCTTCAATTAAAAACAGTCTGATCGAATAAGTGTACCTCCAGACTATATTAAATATGTATCATTGTATGAGCACGTAATGAACCTCTTGAAAAAGACAAATGATTAATGCCGCGATTATAAAAACCATCACATAAATAAAAAAAACAAGGGATACATTGTACATTTTGAAATATTCAAAAGTTTATTGATAATTCACTTTACAGAACACGCTGCATGAATAGTTATCTAATCAAGTAACGCAGCACACCTGCACGAACATCTCTGCTCTCCTCATCTAACGTTACAGCCCGTGTCACTGCACCACAGTCTCTGCTGCTGGGGGTAAATCACAAGCGTTCTCATAGACCTCTCCATTGCTGTTAAAAACATCCACATGCCGAGAATGAAGAACACTATTCCGTCTCCTTTCTTTGTTGTGAGTTTGTTTGTGGCGTTTACGATGATGTCACGGCAGTAGGCGGCGCAATTATAACGACGTGAATAATCGCCCACTATATAGCGGTACTAAACTGCGGTGGAAATGCAACCGACCGAACTGAGCCGTACCGTACCGTGCATCGAGCCGTGCCGAACCGCATCGCATACATGCAGTGGAAAAGCGCCATTAAAGTACCGAATCGATAAGTAGTATCGGGAAGAGTAGTAATACCATTAAAACCTTATAGATATTGAGGAAAAAAACAGGCTTAGCCGTGTCACATTTTATTAGGCTAAAATATATTTATCTGTATTAATATATTCTATGGAAGGTGTAAGACCAAGAAATGTGAGTCCAATCAAAACGCTTGGTCCGAGCGTTTTAATTGTCTTTCCTACCTGCCTGTCAACGTATGTATTAGCATACCTCTACGCACCCTGTTCGCGCAGACATGATACGTCATCATCAGCGCGTTCACGCACGCTGTGCAGACAGAGCAAGAATGGCAGGCAAACATCAACAAATCTTCCTTCCTGGTATTTTAGTACTTTTACTAACTGCTATAAAGTTTTCTCACCGATGAATGACACATGATGTAGCCCAGCGGTTCACAGTTCCGTTGAGCGTATGTGCGTTCAGGGGCGTGGCTTTGGATGGCGATTGCAGGGAGGGTGGGACGTTCGCTTTCAGTGCTATCAGGCTATATCAGCCTTTTCCGAGATCTCCAACAGCATCTTTAAGGCTATAGCTATAAAAGGCTATAAAAACATCAATCCAACAAATTAAAGATGAAACTGATGCCTACCTCTCTCACTCGGCACAAATCCAAATGTTTCCATATTCGCGACTTATCTACTAAAATATGATTTATTATAGGCTGTTACTTTCATCTACGTAAAACATCATCCTTCACATCGGCTAGCCTATATCAGCACAGTGAGGTGGTGGTCACGCTGAATGCAACCGATTGGACAACGGAGCACTGTAACTTTTTATTTGTTCCTTTAACTGTATTTTACTTTGATAATGAACAGGCTGCAATGTCGCAAAAATGTGTGTCTTTGTGCGCGTGAGGCACCAGCGCGATATGGCCATACCAATGCTGGCTGGTTATACAGATGCAAGACATAATTCAAAACTGTCAAGCTTTAGCAAAACAAATAAAACTGTAAAGATTTAGCTAAATAATGAAAACGACATTCTGTTGTCTCTTTTTCCATTCCGAGAACGTTGGAATATGTCACAATGAACCGTAGGCCTAAAACATTTTTTTTTCTGTCAATGATTTACATTAAATATATTTAGTGTATAAGCATATATATATTCCTTTTTATGTAAGCCTATAGTTTTATTCTGTTTTCTCCATTCACAAAAGCGCTGCAGGTGCGTTAGATCTGTTGAATCTATCCTCGGATAAACTCTAACGCCTTGCCATTGCGACTTCACAGTTTCACTCGTCGGGTGCGTCAGCATCACATTTGCATAGTGTACTACTTCCTGATTGGTTGACAGCAAATTCCAAATAATAAAAATAACATTATTAACCGATTAATGGACATTTAAAATCGATTTTGTTCAGAACTATATAATCTGATTTAATTTCTGTTTCCGCTTCTGTTGCAGAAGAGCCCTGTTCTGAGCCCTGGTCATGTGATCCTTCAGAAATAATTGTAATATGCTTATTTGTTTCTTATTATTATCTTTTTTTTTTTTTACTGTTGCTTTTCATCAATTTATTGTGACCTTGCTTAATATATATTTTTCTTTATTCATAAATTACACAATAACAGTTACAGAAAATGTATTTATAATAACAGAACTATTACATTTGAAGAGCTCTTTTCCAAAACGCGATAAACGCCAAATTTAAAAAATGAGTTCGTCATGCCATTTTGCTGTGTACTGAACCTATTCACTGCTCCATCAATGCTTCATGCCAAATCGCTATATTTCCTTGTTTAAAATGTACTGCAAGATGCAGTTCTTTTCCAAACCGCTATAAGCGCCGAACCTGTTTTTAGCCTAAATGCGATATATCCTCTCGGATCAATCAGATTTCGTTCGATGCAATCCAACACGGCGACGCTTTGAAGCGTTTGTTTGTGCTCAGTCTTCAAAATGAGTGCTTTAAACTCTAATAACACTTTTGATGGCCTGGATGAGCCAGTGAGACCTACACCTGGGGGTACAAAACGCAGACTGGACAAAGAAAATCACAAAAAACAACAAAAAAGAAGGTTCTCAGGTGGCGCGTTAATATCCACTGTGGGATGTCAATGTAACAGATGTGTATACCAGTAAAGGTGGTGTGTAAACCAATTGACGCTAGAGGCTGTAGCCTTTGGCGTTCCTTGTTAGAGCGCCCGCATCCCGCGCTGGAAACCCGGGTTGGAGACCCGCTCGGTGTGATGGTGCGGACCCAGGGGGGTTACATCAACACAAGGCTGGGGCGATCGGTTTATAGTATGAGTCCCTGATGTTTTTAAGACCTAAACCAACATTTTAAAAAAAAGGATGGATTTGTAGCGTTTTGAAAAAAAAAAAAAAAACTTTGCATTTATAATCGACAATATTGTTGTTTCATTTAACAATCATTGTTTAACATGTTCAGACTGAGCCAACAGACCATTTTAACAGGATAAATTGAATATTAACAAAATGTATGGGTCTAGGTAAAAAAATGTCATTTTCATTAAAACTATTAAAATGGATTTATAGCATTTTGTAAAAGAGCTCTTCATATATAGACTGTATGGATAATACTGGATATAGAGGCATAAACACAGCCACTGTGTTAATGGGTTAGTTCACGTTAGTTCACCCAAAATGAACCATTTTATTCAACAATTCTTCTCTTCCGCATCACCTGGCGCCATTTTGGAGAGTATCCACTGAAAGTAAACAACGGTTAGATCTGAACATAAACAATGTATCCGCGTGCCGCAGCTGACACAGAACAGCATACGCCATTTACATTCAGTGGATACTCTCCAAAATCTTTCCAAGAACTTTTGTTGAATAAAGTCATTATTTTTGTTTTCTTTTGCACACAAAAATTATTCTCATCGCTTTGTAAATTTATGGTTAAACCCCCGATGGCACATGGATTATTTTACTTATGTCCTTCCTTGCTACGTTTCTGTATCTTGATCGTTTAAGGATCCTTGCTGTCTATGGGAGAGTCAGAGAGCTCTCAGATTCCATCAAAAATATCTTAATTTGAGTTCCGAAGATGAACGAAGGTCTTAAGGGTCTGGAACGACATGAGGGTGAGTAATTAATGACAGAATTTTCAATTTTGGGTGAACTACCCCTTTTAGACTATGTCTTAAGAACTAGCTTGCCAAGTCTTAAGCGATCTTACTTTTAGGATTCCAGTTAGGCCAATTTATCTTTTTATATATATGATTTTTTCAATGTAATGACCAGTCTTGAAGAAAATTTTTAAATGACTAACTTTTAACTCTAGATTAAGCAGTTTATGCAACTGGCCCCTGGTCCTGGAGTGTAAGCTAGACAGTATGTCATCCATTCTTGTAAGCTTAAGCCATGACTTGTTAGTATAACTTATCTGTTATGTAACTGGATATCTTAAATTGCGCAGAAGGATCTGCCATTTGCCCTGCAGAAAACTGAATCATCAAAACTTTACTCCGTCATTGGTGTCCCTTTTTGCCCTTTCCAACCCCATGTGGCTCATTCCCAAGCTTGTTTCTCTACATTTACACCCGTATCGATGGGAAAGTCCAATACCGTCCTCAGTGCTGGCTTGCACCACAAGAACGAAAAGAGGAGCGCTGGGATTGGGTGGAACAGATGTGGGAGGCGGGTGCATATTTGTGGTTGACTAATTGGTCAGTGAAATCCAGTGTGTCTGTGGGTGTGGTCAGTGATTTGGCCTTTTCAATTGATGTCTTGCCTTTGGGTGTCACCGTATTTTCTTTTTACTCTGAGAGAAAGTCAAAGTTCAGTAATACAGAAGAGTATGGTAATTACTGTTGTGTGAACTTTAGTGAAAGGGCAAATTGGTAAAGTAACTGAAGAAAATAATACCATCCATTTTCTCTTATTCAGTAATCTCCCTTAGTTTTAAAAGTGATGATTATTTCCTGCATGTTTTCAGGCCTGCAGTTAACATAATGGGCCATTTCCAGTGCTTCTTTGGTTCACATCGACGCACCCATTTAAGCAGCTGTGAGCAGTAGCGATCCAGGTCACAGTATGTTTTAAACTGGTCAGCGTAGCCCAGAGGATTTCATTCACCCGTCTCTTTAGCATTGCAGTTCAGGAGTCACAGCTGCTGCTGTCAATCAGGAGAGCTTCACAGAGATCACTGTAGCCACATTTCTCATGACAGGAAATGACCTCAGAGCATTTGAGTCCTCTGAGAAGAGAAAAGTATTTTCTGAGAAGTCAATTTGGACCCATTAAAGACGTTTAAAAGCAAACAAAGTTCCTAATGACAAATGGCACATCAGTGCTGCTAATTGCTAAAATTCATCAACAAGGTGAATTCTCTATCATGTTGCAACAGTATGAGCTCTGATTATCTGAGAATTGAGAGTTGTTTACTGACGTCATTGTGTATGATATGGGAGAGAGGTCAAAGTTGAAGACTTGAGAAACAAAACAGGCAAAACAAACAACCGGATAAGAGCATTATCTCAGAGAGAAATGTCCTGCAGGACATCGCTTGATGCCGTGAAACCCTTCAGAGGGCATATTAACTGCACATTGTTATTTAGTAGGCTGGATTAGTTCACAGCAGCTAAATTGCTAATGACAAAATGTTAGCAAAATTGCTTTTAAAACATTTTAATGTATGCCAGCTCTTCATAACACTAATGGGCTTTTCACGCTACGCTTAACTCGGTCTTAACATGCAGATTATGGCCACTTTTAACCTGGAGTTAAGCAACATTTCATACTTGTAATGTAGAAAGAGGGCTTGTGCTGTTTAACCCTGGGATACAAAGTACAGCTAAGCTAGTTGGAGAGTTTCTTGAAAACTAGATATGTTCACACAGACTAACTGTCAGAATCAATCCAATCCGATTTCAGAATCTGTTAGTTATTTTTATATGAACCCTTAATAAGTGGATTGAAATATCATGCGACTCGTGGTCAGTTAATTGGATTGAGGTGTTTACATGAAGTTTTCATTCTGATTATAAATTGATTATTTGGGTGTATGTAAATGTAGCTACTGTGTAAATGCTAACCTTGGGGACCCAAAAATGAAAATGAAGAAAAGTTGTTCCAAATCTGTACTTACTTTCTTCTGTGGATAACAAAAGAAGATTTTTTTTGTAAAATGCATCGAAAATGTGTTTTTGTCCATACAGTGCAATCAGTGTAGTCCAATCTTTTATTTGGATGACAAAAGTTGAAATAATCTTATTTTTCTTTTCTTTTTTGATCCACAGAAGAAAGTCATACATGATGAAATAACTTTGTTTTTTAATCATTTGAAACACTAGCATTGACATTAAACGTGTAACACACAACACTATTATACATGATTTATTCATCAAACATACTTATTTTTCATTTCAAAACCTGTACATGCATAATTGTCTATATTATATATTGTGTTTTTGCTATTTTGTGCATTGCCTATTTGTATTGTTCTTTTGTTGCCTGTGTCCTGTACTGATGCTGTCATTTTATTGCACTGTGGAGCTTCTGTCACTATAACAAATTCCTCGTATGTGTAAACATACCTGGCCAATAAAGCTCATTCTCATTCTCAAATAACCTAACACGGGTTGGAAATGACTTAAGTTCAATTTCAAGTGTGAAAGGTCTTTGTAAATATTTGGGCTGAAATGACTCAAGCTCCAAACATCGACTGGTGTATTAATGTGATTTAGATCAAATCAGCATCTCATCATCTGGCTCCATGTGGCTGGTTCCTATGTTTACATTCTTTCATTTGACATTACAAAGTCATTAGTTCGCATTCATTATTTAAGGTGTTTTCAGGGGGAAAGACTTCAAATGTGTGGTCTATTCTCTAAAGACTGTAAAGTCATTTCCCATGACTCACGTCCCTTGACACTGGAAAAATGTGCTTCCGATATTCCTCCTGCGGTTGTATCGCCACATTTGACATGTCTTGCATCCGCTGGAGGTTTTGAGTGCATGGAGAACAAGACCAACATCATTGTGCAATTATTAGTAATTATGAGTCCAAGCAGTTTTGTCTCACAGCAATAAACCGGTCATTTTCCTGGTGGTCCTGTAGCTGTAGGGTTTCAGGGGTCTCTGAAGTGTGGCAGAAATTAACATGCTAGGCATTTGTCACTGTAATTACAGACTCATTATTTTTTTCATACTCTTTCTTGTGTCCTCTATACTTCTGAGGACTGGGGAAGATTCCATCTCCCTCAATTATTCCCATCTGTGTTCATTTTCAACTCTCATGCTTCATTACCGGGGAACAGAGCGCTGGCTGTCCTCTTCTCCCTCCTTCTCTCATCGCTCCTCCCTCGCTCCCTTGCTCTTTCACACCCTCAGCTGCCAGCCCGCCACCCTCGCTCACACTCACACTGATGACTGGCACACACACACACACACTCACACACACCGGCTGGCATGCTGCTCTGCCCTGGCACCTGTCACGCGGGAGGGTGGCGCTTGGCAATGCTGCAAGTGTGTCACTTTGTATCATGTGGTTGTGTATTTACTACATGCTAATTCCTGCTGTGTTAACTTAAGTGTTTATTTTCACTGCTGTTCAGAATGCTGCATTGTACACTACAGTTTTACTGTTTTTAGAAAAGTATCTTATCTTGTCTCACCAAGACCTTTATATGATCAAAAATACGGTACAAAAAGTAATATTTTAAAATGTTATTATTATAATTTAAAATAACAATTTAAATATATTTAAAATAAATGTATTTCTGTAATGTCGAAGCTGAATTTTCAGCAGCCATTACTTTAGTCCTCAGTGTCACATATACCTTTTGTAAACAAAAATCAATTAATCAATAAAATCATAACTGTAGGCCATTCCTTAAAACAAGCCATACATATCTTTCAGTAATGCTTGACATGTTAATTGAAACAGCACTTTTAAACCTTTTTTATACATTAATTAAAACTATTATGTCAATTAAAAAAGTAACTTTACAATTTTTAAAATGTTATATGCCCATATGTCATGTATACACCAAATAAACCGCACTGTGGCTCAAGCTCAAATTTCATTTAACAATCTGAAGTAAATTCCTGGTCTTATTCATAAATCAGTTGAAAACCATACAGATCTGCTGTCTGTTTTTAGTTTTGTTAAACAAAGGTCAAATAGTGAAAAGAAAAACAATTATGATGTGTATTGTTTTTTCTAGCCTGAATGGACTGAAAATTAGCGTTTGTGAAGTGAGCTGGATCATCGGTTTGTCTCATTTGCAAGCAAAAGTGAATTGCGTTGTTTAAAAAATGGAATACAGAGAGCCACGATATGCAGTGTCACTATTTGCTTTGCAGACTGTTTGGCTTGGCGTAAAATCGCATCTCCTTAAAAACATTAACCTTTTTGTGTAACAAAATATCAGAATTACTACAGTTTTTGCGACTACTGCTAGTACTATTAAACCTTAAGAAACTAATATTGGATCTTCTTTACACAGTTTAACACTGGGTCCTAACTAGCTGAGAACCAGAAATAAGCAATTTCCATGCTAAATGCAAAAGTAATGCACTGATTGGAATCTATTCCTTGCAGGTTTTAGTTTTTTTTATTCGTTTTTTTAATTGCTCAAACCTGTCCATCATATAAATGACAGATCATCGATCTCTTTCTCAAACACACTCTGCACTCTCTCACACTGACAGTGTGTTGATGACTGTTGGTGGTGAACTTCTCTGAACTGCTCTATATGTGTCTGTCTCTGTGCACAAGCAGGATGGTGGCTGTAATTCCCTGAGCTCTGTCTAGGGTCTGTTAAGAATCTTAAATGGTCATGACTGGTTTGTTGTGCTCAGTCTTCCACAGGAGTTTTGCTCTTGAAGCTCATCTAGCCCATATTTTGACAGTATACAAACTGTTGCAGTAAGCCGTACAGCAAACCATGCTTTCCTTTGAAAGGAGAACCAAAAAGAAGTGCTGTCTTAATTGATGTCTGGTTATAATGAGGTTCTGAAATTTGCACTCAGAAGAGGGCTTTTGGGATGTTGCCATGGGAACAGGAGCCCCAGTGGATGGCAGAAGGGCAAAACATATGAGGGTCTGAATTATGTCACTTGAGAAAAACTGACCAAAATACTGTTTTTCAGTGGTTCAAGGTTATTGCCTTGTTTAGTCAGATTCAAAGGCATCTTTAATTTGAGAAACAAATTAAACCTTGATGGATGAAAGTACAGTATGTTCGTCAGTTTTATGTTGAATATTTTCAAATACTGAAACTACATCTGTCCCTTACAGCTTCATTTTTGCTTATCAAATTGAACATGTCATCTTATCAAGAGCTATGGCTTAAACTGACTTCTGTTTCTCTATTTTAAGCTTTGTGCTGACTTGCACTTTTCCGGCTTTTCTCCTCCTCATTCATTTTCATCTAAATTTAAAGCTAAATCCCATTCCAGAGTTAATTTAAATGACAGTAGGTTATTCACGCATTGGAAATCCTCAGTCACACCTACCTCTGTCTTTCTTCTTTTCTCCCCAAGCTCCTCCTTTTGTTTCCTTCTTCATCCCTATTCTTATTTTCTGCCTGCGCTTCATAATCCAGCCTCAGTCTGAGAAACTGGGACCCTAAAAAGATGCTCTGCCTCCCCTCAAATGCTAGATATAGCAGCACATCCTGAAATGTTGCCCCGCTCTGTTCATGTGTAAATGATTCCGTGTCCTGCTCTGTAGTTGTTTGGGGTAAACTGAAGTCAAGAGGTCAGATTCTCTTCGAGCTTGTTAACCCCCATGTTTAATTTCATACATCACTGCATTGAGACACACAGCGAGCTGGAACAATCCATTACGGAGCAGACGGTCATGTGACTGGGGTGTGACGTCTGTGCAGTGCTGGGTGACACATGGGACACTTCTTCAGTGTGTTATAGGCATACGTTTGACATTTGGGCTAAATATATTTTAATTATCTATTCTAATATGTAAAGCAGAGGAAAAAGACTGCTGAGTTTTCTGACGTCTTTCCTGTTGAAGACTGTCTTGTTTGACTCCTCATAAATCATCTCAAGGACCTAGAGACATGGCAGCTAACCTAAAAAGTTTGTGGCAGGTTTCATTTAAGTTGCATGTCATTTCATTTAATTGTATGAGTTCAATCCTTCATGTCTAGTTGAGTAAAACGTTTAATCCTGGGAATAAGCTTGACCTCTGTTTTCTTTTTTTCAGGACAGTGACATCCAGAAGAAGATCGATTATGAGATCCGGATGCGTGAGGGTGCTTGTAAGCTGCTGGCCGCATGTTCTCAGAGGGACCAGGCGCTGGAGGCCTCCAAGAGTCTCCTCACCTGCAACGCCCGCATCATGGCCTACATGTCAGAGCTGCAGCGCATGAAGGAGGCACAAGTCATGCAACGGGTCGCACGCAGGTCAGTGGCCACTTTTGATGCATTTAGCTCAGTTTGTGCCAACTTAACAAAGTTTGGTGAAACAAAATTAGATTTCTGGGTGTCTTTGATGTTTGTGGTGCTTTATAAAAGGTAAATTGGATTATAGGGCCAGTTTCTTGGGGTCAGGCATGACTAATTATACTCTCAGCACTGGTAGCAAATATAAAGTTTCCTCCACTGCTAATAACTGCAGTTTAACCATCTGTTGACCAGTACTTCAGCATAGAAAAAATCCAACACTTACATGCTTTCTTACTAAAAAATAGCAGTATGTATTGGTTAAAGTAGAGCAAACTGGGCAGCCACAAAGCACATGACAGCAGAAAATTGTGTTGAGGTCAGAAAGAGTTTAACGTGGTGAGTGTTATCCATTTTACAAAGCTAATCTCAAACACACTAAAGCTAGTGTTAAAAGGTTAAATGTTAGTTTAAGGCAAATACAACAAGGTTGTCCTTTTAGTCACTTTGACATGTGACACAAAACAGATAAACATAAAACTAAAGATATGTTCAGAACAACTTTTAAAGGGATAGTTCACATAAAAATGAAAATTCTGTCATTAATTATTCACCCTCATGTCGTTCCAAACCCGTAAGACCTTCGATCATCTTTGGAACACATATTTTTTATTTTTGGGTGAACTATCCCTTTAAATGGTGAAAAGTGTAATGTTTTAAAAAATACAATTTGTCTTCCAGTTTACAATGTAGAGACAATTTCACTGTCATCTTGAACCTATGTATATATGTCAGTACATTTGCTTTATTTATTTGAGCACACAACCTGACACAACAACATTGGCTCAACACTTATTATACATTTAGGATAGGACTATCTATTTTTCTGACCATTGGCAGACAAGGGAAGTGCGCAGGACACTTCAGCATTAATTATAACTGAATCGTTTTATGCATTGTGGTTTATATCTTCTTGTTTGTGTTCAGGTCTTCTGATGCAGGTCCAATGGATAACCGATCCCCATGTAAAGGCAAAGTAGCCATTTCAGGTATGTTCACGGAAAATAATTCAGGTAGTAATTTATGTAATGAAAACAATATACAGTACTTTTCAAAATGTTGGGGTCTGTAAGATTTTTAAAGAACTATCACATAAGAAGTGCCGTAGGTAACATTTTAAAACCATTTTAAAATAGAAAACAGTTATCCTAAATTGTAATAATAATATTTTTATAGTATTACTGTTTTACTATATTTTTGATCAAATAAATACATCTTTGGTAAGCATGAAACATCCTTCAAAAAAAATGAAAAATATCGCTGACCCCAAACTTTTGAATGGCATACATAAATTGAATGTTAGATATGATGTTATTCTCTGGTTTTGTTTCTGTGTATTGTGTGTAAATCATGCAAACCAGTCTGTTTATACGGGTTTCTGAGCATTAAATCACACCCCTGCTGTTTTATATATCAGCACATGTGTCTCAGTCTGCTTGGGGCTTCTTTTACGAGTCGTCGTCCCCTCCTCACTGTCTGGATCTTTTAGAAGGGCCCCCTCTAAACACCTAGTGCTATTAACTCCCAGTCCTAACTCCTTGACTGCACCCATGGCAATCTGTGTTTGAGACCCACAGTGAGAGGCCTGGAGTGATACTCAGTAAATGCTGGTATTATGACATCATTATGAAGAGGTTATGGAGGACCTTATAGCCCTACTTCATAGCCACATGCACACTAATGTAAACCATACTCGTATGCAGCCGTGAAGATGGAATCAACACAATATTCTGGGTAATTCTGTGCAGTGATAATAATCAAATAAGATCAAATGTTTAATAAACCACCAAACATATGGTGGGGCATTCATAGAATTTAATCAATGACCAGCGTTCTTGTTCTGCAGAAATATGCTGTGCTTTCTTCAGCTGCAGATTCTGTGTTGGATTCCTGCTCATGCAACATCATTCCACTTAAATGCATCAAGACTGTTTATCAAGTAGTTCATCCCACGCACATACACTCTAATGTTCCCACATGCACCCTCCGTTTTTTGCTGTCCATCTTCTGAAGTCACTACCATATTAAAATTGTTCCCTAACAACCTCTACCTATTAATTTAATGACGTTCTGTGGTTATTATCAAGCCTGGTTACACAGACCTTGACAGAAGAGCTCATCCAGGTGGGCTGAAGTGATGAATGTGGTCTTGATGTGGTGGGTGGGCCACTGTGATAATGCTTTATACTGATGATCTATACTGGCTGGCAGCATGGCATAAAATACCAGATGAGTGTTGTGAACGTATTTTTCTTTTGATTGACATGGAGTGACAGCCGGCATTGGTTGCTTGCAGCTGTGAGTGACGCTAAGAGTGTGTGTGTGTGTGTGTGTGTGTGTGTGTATAACCTTGTGTTGCACTCTAACCTCCAATTCCTCTGTTTTGCAGATCTAAGGATACCTCTAATGTGGAAAGACACAGAGTATTTTAAGAATAAAGGAGGTAACATCCGTTTTTCCTCTTCACTCTGATATGCAGGTTAAATAATAGTGCAGGGTGTTTAGATTATATTTGATCTTAATAACCCATTGTATAACACGAACACAGAAAATACTGCTTGGATACATTGTGCATTCAGTATATGCATTACCGCGATAACAAAAAACACATTTATTTATGAAGCATTCAGGCCCAGCAAAGCCCTCTGGGTAAAGAGAATATCATTACTGGCGCTGGAAACCTTTTTCCAGACAACAGTGACTAATGTATGTTCGCCTGAGGTGCTTAGAGCAGCTGATAGAGGTGACATTATGTTGATGAATGTGACACAGGAACCCACATGCATGTGTTGTTCTCTCATGGGAAAGCTTTTATGTGCTTTATCCTGTTAATGGCAACATATATTTTAATAACCATCGAAATGATTAGGGCAAAAACGTTTAAGACTGGTTGTGTCACAATTATTTATGTTCTACAATTTGTGCAAGGAAATAAATACAGATACTAATGTTGCCCTGAGCAGGAAAAATCAGGACAGCACACACACAGGTGCAGGAGTAAATGTTTCCTGAATGAACAGAGCTGCTCTGGGGATTTTATAGGCACTGGGCCAAATGTGTAGCTACACTGGGGAAGACATTACAGCAGGTGTGACTTCTGAGTAGAAATCATGTAAATGTCTTTCTTCATTCTTCAGAGCTGCATCGGTGCGCTGTGTTCTGTCTGCTTCAGTTGGGTGGAGAGATCTTTGACACAGACATGGTGATGGTGGACAGGACGCTGACAGATATCTGCTTTGACAACACAATTGTCTTGTAAGTGTATATGTTTATTTTGTCATTTTAATTGTTTCTGGACATTTATTCCATACAAATATAGTGTTTAATCTTGATGTGACTTCCAAAACAGCTATCAAAGTATATAAATTGTACACTTAAAAAAAGATGAGTTGATATTAAATGTGTATAGTAATACAAAGTGCTTCATTCATGCTGTGTTTCCTGTGTGCAGTAATGAGGCCGGTCAAGGGTTCGAGCTGCGGGTGGAGCTGTATAGCTGTTGTTCAGAGGAGGACTACTCCACAGGCAGCACATCGCGGAAGCTGGCCAGCAAGCTGAGCTCATCTCTGGGAAGGTCAGCAGGAAAGAAAACGAGGGCGGCCTTGGAGCCCGGAGCCTGCAGTCCCACTAGCAATGGAGGAGGAGCGACAATCCTGCTGCCTGTGCCCTCTGTACCGTAAGTGTCGAAGCACACATAAACACACTGCTGCTACGTGAATCAAAAATGCTAAAAGGATTGCTGTGAACTGCAGACCTGTGATAAACGTGTTCAATGATATGGACATACAATAAGCAGCATACAATACTGTTTAAAAGTCGGGGGTCTGTAAGATTGTTTTTTAAATGTCTTTGAAAGTATCTTTCCAGCACCAGGACTGCATTTATTAGATAAAAAATGCAGTAAAAACAGATATATTGTGAAATTATATTACAATTTAAAATCACTGTTTACTATTTTATTTATTTTTGTGATGGCAAAGCTGAATATTCAGCAGCTGTTACTGCAGTTTTCAGTGTCACATGATCCTTCAGAAATCATTCTAATATGCTGATTTGGTGCTCAAGAAATGTTTCTTATTATTATCAGTGCCACTTTTGATACATTTAAAGTGTCCTTGCTGAGTAAAAATATTAATTACTTTAAAAAAGTGTTACTGACCCCAAACTTAAACACTTTTTAATGGATTTTCAATTATTTACAATTACTTGTCATAATTCATTTTCTCAGCAAATACTATTATTGTATATTTTACATTAATTAATTTGTTTAACATCAATTATCAGTTTATTTATTTTGTATTTGATTGGCGGTCATAGTTCAATATGTTTGCATATTGCTTTCTCTCATTGTGTTTTATGTGTTTATAGGGGCCCCAAATATCATCTTTTGGCTCACACAACCCTCAATCTCTCTCACGTCCAGGATAGCTTCCGCACACATGACCTCACCATCACAGGAAATGGTGAGCTCCTTTTGTAACCAGGAATATTCAGAAAACATGTCAAAGCACTGTGCATGCCAGCCAAATGTTTTTTCATATTGAAATTATAATATGTAATTTGATTGTAATCATTTTGTACTTTAAATGTTTTTTTGATTAAAGTAATGATATCAAATTTAGATACAAATTGTGAGATGCTTTGTCTGATAAACCGTTTATAACATCCGAGTTCTTTCAGCAAATGCCTTCTGGGATTTTATTTAAAGCGTATTAGTTTTATGACATGCTAGTTTCCTTCACATCGCAGGTAATCAATTACAGACGTGCCTGCAGTGTGTGTTGTCGATGTCTGTCAGATTTATTGTGTTAGGCTCATGCTCATAAACTTGTCTGGATGGCCAGTCATGGTGTGTGAAGGGCCAATAAGAGGCTTATACCCGTCTTTATGTGTGAAGAGTTACTGCAGACATTCTTACGGCCTCAGTTTGGGCTGCTCGCTCGCGCAGATGATAGTTTTAATTTGTACTAAAAATATAGGGTGCAAACATGATGTCATTTGAATAGCTTGTTTACTTGGGTTTTAAAATACAGTTTCTAAGTATGCAAGTCACGCATTATTTTTATTCACATTCATTTTGTCTCTGTTTTCTCTGCAGAGGAGTGTTCGTACTGGCTGCCTCTGTATGGCGGTGTATGTTGTCGTCTGGCCGCTCAGCCTCATTGCATGACACAACAGATGATGTGTGGCTGTCTGAGGGTAAAGGTGTGTTGGAAACACATGCACTCACTCACTTCAATATCATATTTCTCCATTTCAGTTTTCTTGGGCTAATGTTCACCTTCCTTTCTCTCAAGCTTGGAGGTGAGCCACAAGGATGGACAAATGTCTATGGTGTTTTAAAAGGAACAAATCTCTTCTGTTATCATCAAAAAGAGGACATGGAGGCCAATGTGGAGCCTGTCTTAACTATTGGGATTAACAAAGTAAGTTCTGTTTTATTCTGGAAATTACAAGCTTGCTCATTTGAGCACATGATACATCAGGGTCATTCTTCTGCTTTTGGAGATATCATGAGATATTTTTCTTTGTGAATATCTTGAAAGCACTCTTTCAAATGGATTGTCTCTATAGAAAGAGATGTTTTTTTTTGTCTGAGTCTTTTTCATTGCGTCAGTAGTTATGAAAAGACGTTTTGTTTTCCATGCACTGGGTCTGGATCTTTCCGTGCCTCTAGAGAGCTGCGTGTCGTGAGCACAAAGAGCTTGTTTTAACATCTGAGAGCTGCACTGTGAGTCTGCACATTCCTCAGCTCTCAGGTGACTGCTCTGCAGTGCACATACTTTACTTGTGCTCTGCTGCCACCTACTGGTTAGAACTGAGATGGCTATTTAATGCTTTAAATAAATATACTACAACTACTACATGTAGCAAGGTTTGGTTATTATTATATAATAAAGAAAAACAAAAGAGATAGAATAGAGAAAGCTAGTGTTAGAAGCCTGTTTTGCTTTTTGTTAACTGTATAATAAATAAAAAGATAACAAATAGATAATACAAAAATAATAGAGAAGCTAGTGTTAGTTTAGTTTTTTTAAGAAAGCAAGCAGCTAGTAAATGACTAGAGTGCAAGTCTAAAATGGGCCAGTTAAAAAAAAAGAATTATAATAGAGAGTGCTAGACTCAGTGTTGTCGGTGTAAATATGTATGTAGTCAACATACCTATTGTTTCAAATTGGCATAATTTTATTTTTCCCTGAATTCATTTTTTGTTATTATTTGTAATAAAACCATCAGATTTGGCCTTTCAGTTATATACTGTGATATACACCACTCTTCAAAAGTTTAGGGTCAGTGAGATTTTTTTGTTACAAAAATATCAAAAATGCTGTTCTTCAAACACTTTTTTAAAAACAAAGAATCATAAAAAAACTAATTCTGTGATTAATGAATCACCCTCATGTCGTTCCAAACCCGTAAGACCTTCATTTATCTTTAGAACACAAATTAAGATATTTTTAATGAAATCCGAGAGCTTTCTGATCCTGCATCGACAGCAATGCAACTGACAAATTCAAGGCCCAGAAACACGGTAAGAACACCGTTAAAATAGTGCATGTGACATCAGTGGTTCAACCTTGATTTTAGGAAGTTATGAGAATACTTTTTGTGTGCAAAGGAAACCAAAATAACTAAAATGATTCACATTTCTTCTCTTCTGTGTAAGTCTTCGACACAACAGTACCACGATGCATTTAAAAAAAAAGTATAAACGTCATACTGACCCCAATCTGTAGTGTTTATTATATGTGACCTTGGTCTCATGTCCAGCTATTTTTAGCTGTACAAAACAGTTTGTTTTGCTGCTTGATATTGAACATTTGTGTTTTACAATATTATTATTTGAATGTATTATCTAAATTATGAACACTCATGTGTTGTAATGCAAACAATTTTACAATTTACTGCAAATTGTTATTCCTCTAGTTATTTACTTATAGTGGCTAATGAACCATAAGTCTCGCCCACAGGCTTACTTCCGCATTAAAGAAAAAGGTGGATATTAAAACTTAATTTTTGATTAGTAATGTGCATTGCTAGGAACTTTATATTAACAACTTTAAAGGCAATTTTCTCAATATTTGGATTTTTTGCACCCTCAGATTTTCTATTTTCAAATAGTTGTATCTCAGCCAAATATTGTCCTATCAAACCATGCATCAATGGAAAGCTTATTTATTCAGCTTTCAGATTATGTATAAATCTCAATTTAAAAAAAATCGACCCTTATAACTGGTTTTGTGGTCCAGGCTCACATATCATTTTAGGTTTGTAATTTCAGTAAAAAAAAAAAAATGTCATGTGTATCTCAGGAGACGAGAATACGGGCAGCAGAGAAGGATCCTCACAGCAAGGCACAGAACATCTGTATCACTAACCAGTATGGAGGAGAGGAAGTGACGCACACACTCGCTGCGGACAGCAGAGAAGACACACAGCACTGGATGGAGGCCTTCTGGCAGCAGTTCTATGATATGAGTGAGAACATGAATTCTAAACTTACTATAAAGCCATAAGCCAAACAATGCTGAACGTTACGGAGCAAAAAAAAACCTTGACTCTGTAAAAATAATTTTTATGTCAGCCCTTTTCTGCTTTTGAGAAATGGTGGCAACAGCAATATGCTGAAACACAAAATGCTCAATTATATAATAATAATAATATTAATACAATTATGCGCTTGCCAGAAAAGTTTGACTAAGCTGCTTGCTCCCTCTATAGGCCAGTGGAGTCAGTGCTGTGATGATGTGATGAAGATTGAGCTGCCTTCTCCACGCAAACCTGCCATAGTCACACCGAAGCAGGGCTCCCTGTACCATGAGATGGGTGAGTGTGTGCAGACACCTTTTTACACATTTACAGTGACTGGAGGAGAGTTTGAAGCTCTAGATTGTCACAAAATAAAGCCTAGAGCCAATACACAATACACAAGCACAGATATGCCTAACATTGATGTGTGGATTGAACATGTCCTCGTCCTCTGTCAGATCTGAGTCTTTCTCTTTATCAATGTATCTCCTTTAACTGCTAAATGGAAAGTCTGCTGTTTCTGACAAACTGACAGTCTTTTCTTTCTCTTCCTCTGTCTTATTTTCTCTGTGTCTGTCTCTTCGCTGTTGTTTTCCTGTCTGTATTTCCCTCCTCTTTCACATACATTTTTTTCATGCACTTTTGTATTTTCTGGTTTCATGCCTTACATTTGTAATCCAAACATCCATCCCACACATTCCCCAAACACTGTATCATTATTTGGTTGATATATAAACACTCATTCCCGTGCCCTCCCCACAACCCTGCATTTGTTGGCCCCTCGTGCGTTTCGCTGGCGTCCTCCTCCTCAGTGGCCCCTGCATCCGGTGAGGGGCTTCTGCTGCAGGATAACGCTGTCTCTGCTGAGATCCGAGCTCTGCTCTCCTCCTATTACAGTGACAGGTGAAGTATCTCTGATGAGAAGTTACCTGACCCCCCCTCTGCTGGCCCATGTGATCCTAACCGGTGTTGTCACCCATGTGACCAACAACTTTTACTTGGTGTATTTTAAATATGGTTCTAACCTTATATAAATTAAATTAATAATGCACTAAATTATTGTTATGTATTTATTAGATGAAACCATAGTAGATTGCTATTCATGGTTTTAATTCATACTGCTTTTAAATTGTTTTGAATTTTTTATTTAAAAAAATATCATATAAATTGTTAAAAATAGATACTAACAACTAACTTTATTTTATAAAAAAAAAATTATTCTAATAAGTGAAAATATAGTAATGAAAAGTGATTAAAATAAATGTCTGAGAATAAAAATGTATTTTAACATTTTTATTTTCACTTTTTGTACACATTGTATAACATTTTTGTACATATTAATTGTTAATGTAATTTTTTACATATTAATTACCATGACAGGTGAAGTTAAGGATTTAGTTATTATTTGTTTCAATTGTACTCGTTTTATTTGAACATTTTGTTTGTGTAATTTGATGGTTTTAATTTTACAAGTTCTATTAATAAAAATAAAATATGCTTTCATAAGATTCATCAGATTCCAACAATTAGTTTGCCAGTGCTTTATTGTGAGGAAGCTCAGTGGTCACACGTTACAAAACATGTCCCTCTCTCTGAAAGCAATAATATAAACCATGCTGGATTTTAGGGATGGTTTATCGAGAGGCTATGAAAAATGAAGTTTGCAACTGAAAGTCAGCTGTCAGGGAAAATAAAAAAAGTTGCTTTTTTGGAAACGTTTTCATTAAGGAAGATTTTCATTATGGCTACCGTTTCTCTTCCGCCACAGTTATTGACACGTCTGATGACATCGGAACGGTCACTGACATCCTGGCCCATCGTATTGAAGAGTTTGACCTAAGGGCCCAGCTCGGATCTCCGTCACACTGGATGGCCTTGTTTGATGAAAATCCCCCGAGATCCCCTCACAACCATCAGCACCTACCGCCCCACTCGCCCAGTCCTCGCCTGCACAGCCGCCAGCCCCGCAGCCCACGCAACCACCGCACACCCCGCCTTCTCTCCTCCAACGCCAGCCTGACCTCAGACAGCGACAGTCCCGCCAGCATCAGCCCCTGTTTCCGCCAGGCATGGTCCCCTGACGCCTCATCCTCCTCAGGTCGCTTCCGCCCCCGTACCCTCTCCCTGGACGCCAAGCTCTCCACTCTGCGCGGTCGGGGCTACGGTGGCTACCGGTGCAACTGCCAGCCGCCCATAGCCAGCTCCGTGTCTCCTCGCCCGCTCAGACTGTACTGTCCTGCTCCATTTCCACTTCCAGCAGCAGCTCCAGCGAGGGAAGCAACAGTCAAGAGTCAGACCTGGGCTTCTCTAGACCGTCCAGCGCACGCCGCAGCTTGAGGAACCTGAGAGCTAAGCTAGACCCCAGGAACTGGCTGCAGAGTCAGGTGTAGCGGTCACACTTCATCTGATTACTGTCAGAGCCATCACAACTTCCTGTGTCCCCTGGAAAAAACTGGAATACCTGAGGTCATGTATGCTCAATGTCTGCCATTGTGTTCTCTTTGCATTAAAGATCAACATGACTTTTTCTTCCTCAACAATGGGAGTTCAGTACTAGTTATATAATGCACTACTAATAATCCAGTCATTGTGTCTGTGTGCGCTGTTTTAGATAAATGCTTAAGAACGTGCTGTCAGGATCAAATCTGCGGAGTATTCATCATCGCTCACGTTGAGGCTGGCAAAACATACCGTTCAAAAGATGAATTTCACTTTATTAGTAAGTGCCACTGCTCCTTAAGCACACAAGCCTGCAAGAAGAAAGTCTTATAATATCAGTTTAATATCTGCATCTTTTTTAAACTGTTGATTATGTGATTGAGGACATTAACAACAGTGACAAGAGTGAGCCTTGACAGAAAGTCAGTTATTGGTAATGTTGTGTTGTATGGGGTTTGCACATACTGACAACTTCTGCTTTGGATCCGGTATCACATAAAAGCATACATTTTCATTTACACATTTGTGGTTGTAGAAATGCTCTATTTGCAGTCAGCTATGGCTACGTTTAATCTTTGATCAAAAGTGTCTAGTAATAGAAGAGTTAAAGTGAGCAGTATTCTGCTGGTCCTGTGATCTTAAGGAGACATGCTTTATGTAAATTAAAATTAAACAGCTTTTATTATGCTATTGATGTGATTCATATTTAACAGTACATGATTTGATACATATTTTTAAAAGTACTATGTTTCTTCTTGTGACACCTAACTGAGGAAAATCGCATCTTACAATATATGCTAGAATGTCTGTTTGCATGGCTTCAGTATATATGCAAAGGTCCAGACGTCACACAACTGTATTCAGGTTTATAACGATGGGATATAATGTGACTCCGTTTACCTGTGACTGTTACGACCTCAGGAGTACTGTACATACCTTCTCTCACTCAGCAAATGTGAACCCCTATCAGTCAGAAAAGTCAAACATCAGAATGCACATTAACTAGGATCAGCACAAGCAGTGAAACATGGCTGGAAGCTGAACGTTTTGGGTGCTTTGTTTTGAGTCCCTATAGTAAAGGCCTGTCTGATGGAGAAGGGTCACAAGGCACTACTATGCAAAGCTACAACAGCTCTAATTTAGCTTTTCCTTGTTGGCTTGCAGGTCAGTTTTGTCAGGCACTTTGAGTGTTTGTCATATGGCATCTTCCAGCTCAGACATAGTGCGTATTTGCTTGAAGACTAATATATTAGCAATACTTACAATAATGAAACTCTAGTTGGATAACTATTATTGTGATTTCAGTAAAACCTCAGGAGTGAAGTTACAGTCTATCTTGCCATAAAAATATTAAACCTACAGGTTAACATATCTGTCCTTCAGAAAACACGTCTGCTCAATATATTAGGTATCCAAACCCGTATTATACTTGTTTTCATCTGAGAGTAAACAATGTTAAGATGGAGACACATGGTTTTCTTTATATAATTACATGTATAGTGTATTACACATATCAGAACATTTAAAGTGTAGAAATGTCAGACTAACCTTTCCTCTTAAATTCAGAATTAGTAATCCGTAAGTAACAGTTCTCACTCGAAGGGCCACTGACTTGTATTTAAAAACTGTAAATTCATTCAAACACTGTTTGTTATTGTAAAGTTTTGTAATTTTCATTGTGTGCTTTTATTAAAGTTGTATTTTACCATATTAATTTTTGTTATAGACATTTTATCAGATGAGTAAAGCTCTAAGTATCCTGGTAGATAACATTGAATGTTAACCTGGAGGTAAGTGTCATCAGCAGGTGGTCTGCATGTCTTTGGACACAACTAATAGATTCATGTACAATAACAATTTATTGTAAAGAATTACCTAAATTAAAAGTAAACAGCATTTTTGTGTGTGTGTATGTGTGTAATTCTCTTGATTCTTGCAGTGCTTGTCAAATGACTAAATGTTTTGGATAAATGCATTGTGACCGAGTAAAGTGAATCCCTTTAATTTGATCTCATGCATTAATACACAAGTAGTGAATATGGTTTCATAATGATCGTGATACTCAAAATAGTATGAAGGCAGATTACTGGCTGTGCAACAAATCAAAAACAAAAGCATTATTGCAGAATGTGGAAAAAAACTCATTTATTACAATAAGCTAGTACTAACTGAGAGCATAGAGTAAGTTAAATGTGTTGGTGATTCTTCTATTGTTCGATCCCCACTAACATGGAAAAAATGACTTATTACTTAAATTTGGTTACACTAGTTAAATGGATTAGACAGACCTTCTCTAGAAGGAACAATATCTATATTCATGCTCAGAGATAAATAAATTACATGGGGGAAAAACATGTTTATTCGAAAGCATTTACACAACAGTGAACAGTCGTACTGTACACTACCATTAAAAAGTCTAGGGTCAGTAAGATTTATTTTTTGACGAAAATTAATACTTTTATTCAGCTAGGACACACACTGATCGAAAGTGACTGTAAAGACATTTAAAATGTTACAAAAGATTCATTTTGTACTTTCTGTTCATCAAAGAATTGTAAATAATATATATATATATGAATCGGTCTCCACAAAAATATTAAGCAGCACAACTGTTTTCAACATTGATAAGACACATTTCTTGAGCACCAAGTCAGCATATTTGAAGGATTTCTGAAGGACCTGTATTTTTTGATCAAATAAATGCAGCCTTGGTAAGCATTAGAGACTTCTTTTAATAACATTTAAACAAATCTTACTGAACCCAAACTTTCAAACAGTAGAAAGATGAAACAATTGAATTATGATTTAATGCATTTAAAGCATTTAAAAACATGTAATGGCTGCCAAGTTTAGTCTTAAGGGCTTGTAATATAACACTACATTTTTAACCATTTCATTTGCATCGGCTTCCATAATAGCAAGGGCTTTAAAATGTTATACTAAAACAAGAAGCGCCTTTCTCAAAGGTTGCACACCTACTTTATGCATTTATGACCGGTATGCCATTCAGAATGCTGTAAACATGTCTCTGCAGAAAAAAACCTGGCATGTTACAACTATTTATATTTTACTGGTACTATGGCACAGTACTAGTTCTGAAAAAAGTGTCTATACTCAATTTGACCAATTGACGTGACTGTAAAATTGGGTTTATGTGTAAAAAACAACTGAAATCTGTTTTCTAGTAGACACCTCCACCACCTTTACTATCATTTGGTAATGATAACAGTATGTAAGATAATAAATGAGATAATGTGTAAATAAAAGGATAATTTGTGTACAGTCGTAACAGACATTGTACTTAAGTATTCCGGTCACTGAGATTCTCCTCAGTCTTGCAGTTGATCACTAAAGTCTCAATTGTAGACTTTGGCTTTGGAACAAAAGGAATTGTTGGCCAGGTTGTGCCAATAAACGCTTTACTTTCAACCCTTTTCCTGTGACTCTCAGTCTCAGAGTACCTGGTACATCCTCATAGACCAGTTTTCGTGGTTCTTAGTCCCTGAGAATTGGCAAAACGAAAAGGGGGAAGAGGAACCATCTTTAAAGGAAAAGTCTTTATATGGTCTCTACATAGTTGGCAGGAAAGAGACCCTGGCGCCCATCTTTGCTGGAGCCCCTCCACCACGCTTTGTCGATTGTTTCCACATCACTAATGATGTCACCAGGTTCAAAAGAGAGCTCGGTGTCGTCCTCTGTGGAGAACAGAGATGTTTATAATGATATTTTAATGAACAATAACTGCTGTTGAAGCAAGCAACGCTAACCTGCTTGGTAGTCATATAACGCTCTCACACGCAGCAGTCTTTCTGCTGATGACTAGAAGAAGAAGAAACAACATGTTTAGTACTTTTATCACAATAATATTAAATGACGAGTCTGTAATTATGTCTAGATATGTACTTCGCCATTCTCGGTCACCATCTCCATTTGGATTTCATCATCATCTTCCTCCTCATGATTAACCGTGTGCCAGTAGCGCTCAGGAGTGCTGTGCTCAGATACATCAACATCCTCTACTTAAACACAAAACAAGTGTTCATTTATATATATTCATCACACGAGACAACAAAACTAGATACATTAAGGCTGGAATAGACTGCACAACTTTTGCCCAGATCTGCAGATTTTGGGTAATCAGAATGAACAGATCTTATAGAAACTCACACACAGACTCGGATTTTATCTGTAGACTGTGATTCCATCCAGTCAGAGGATATCAAACATACTTGATTTTAGAACACTTTCATTTGTTCCTCCAAGAAATGAGGCACATGCTTCTGTGTGAGTCTGTTGTGTTCAGAATGACTTGAAAGGCTATAATTAGCTCATTACCTGTACCATTCATTGGTCTGCCAAATTCAGATTCACCTTCTTCAGTCATCACATCATACTCTGATGCGTTCACACACGACTCTGGACACACAGCATGAGAAACAAGTCAATGACATCCTAACTAAAACATTCTGCATTTCTTCACATTATCTGTGTTTCCATCACCTCGGTTCTCTGGTAGGTCCTCATCACCTTCATCATCTGAGATCGCTACCACATTTCTGGGCTCCTGAGGTGCTAAATAATCCACACTTGGCTGGAATTCCTCAGATTCTGCAGCAGACTGCTCTTCTTGTTCATCCTCAGACTCTGGTTCCTCTTGCTCCTCAACCTCCACCAGGGTGCTGATGAAAGTGTTAACATCCTCAGTCTCCAATTGGTCTTCTACTGCTTCATAGTTTGTAGTGATCTTTGTGTCTGAAGGTGGAGCTGACATGGCTGAAGGTTCCTCTGGCTCCTCTAACTCTTCTTCTTCTACTTCAACAAGCACAGACTTGGCAGTGAAGTCCACTTCTGGCTTTGGTTCACAAAGGATTCGAGAGCTGGTTACAACCTCTGGAGAGAATAAATTGTCAAGAGAAGAAATCGTTAATCTATAAGACCACTTAGATATTTTACTGTTTTTACAGAGACCTAAGTTAACTTACCCATAGTGTGCCGTGTGTTATCAGAGAGTGAAGCTGGAGGACGTTCTGTTGCGGCAGCGAGCTCTTCACTACTGTCATAGTTGCTGGACTCAGATTTATCATGACTGTCCAGCAGCTTTGGAGATTCAGGGGAAGCCAAATTGTGGACTGGGGCTTGAGGAGGTGGCCGGTTAGGTGGGGATGACTGGGGTGGAGGGGGTCTGGAGACAGGCAGACTGGGTGGAGGTGACACAGGTGGGACAGAGCGTGGAGGGGGTGATGTGGGAGGAGATGTTTGAGAGTGCTGTGGTGAGGGGATCGTCCGGTACGGTGGGCTAAGTGGGGACATCGGACATTTGGAGGACATGGATTGGGTGCGTGAAAATGGAGACCTTGCAGATGGACTGAGAGGGGATGTGGGACCAGAAGTGGAATTGGCCCTTTCAAAGATAAAGGCTGTGTCTGTCAAACTACGTTGGTAGCGACGGAATGGAGATTTTCCTGAGGACCAAAACATTAAACGCAAGTCAAACCTCAAATGATTCAAATGAACACTGTTAGCTTATGAAGTTATGAAGACCGTGTTTACCTGAGCGTGGCGATCCAGGGCTTGAAGAATTTTGTGAGGATGCTGATAACTGTCTGAAAAACTCCCTAGGATTGATGGTGCGCTGGGAAACAAGAACTGCTGCCTCCTACAGGCCAAAAGAAGAATTATCATTCAACACAGTAAAAACGTGTCCAGGTTAATAAACTAATAGATATGAAGGGGGCTGGTTTTGCTGCAGGACACCGATTTCACAATGGGCATAATGTAGTGACAACCAAAACTCTTTAGGACACAAAAGTAAACAAAACTCTTCTTATAGTCAAACTTATAAACAAACTAGGGATGTTCATTTTGGTTATTTTTCCTAACCGACAACCGACTCTCGTTAACCGAGTATTAACCGTTAACCGACAATAATATTTTAAATTAGAACTGAATTAAATTGGAAAGAATAAGTGTCTGTGACCCGTTAAAAATACTAACATTTATTTTCTTTAAGCCAAATGCTGGGTTGAGTCTTTTGGGTCATTTTTTTTCAGTGTTTTTGTTACCCAGCCTCTGGGTCAAATGTAACAACCCAATGTTTGGGTAGTTTTTTAGTGTTACTCAGATCCTGGGTCAGAGTAACCCAGCGGTTGGGTTAATTATCGTGGGGATTTTGCATCATATTCTGGAGAAAGCAGTTCTAAGCGCCTTCGAATTGAAGCATTTCTTCTGTAAATACAGATTTGTGTACATTTTATTTTATTGATAAAATAGTTTCTGTGCTGTATATCGTTCAATTTTATGCAGAGCAATATACTAGGCGCACGGCGTGAATCACTAAACCAGTGGTTCTCAACCCGCGGCCCGTCACGAATCCAAATGTGGCCCACCATACTGAATGTTACAGTCTTATGTGCTGAACACAATTTTACAATTCATTTTAGGTTTTACATTAATTAAAAAATTTACTTAACAGTTCCAAATTAGGTTGTTTTTAACCCAGTGTTTTTTAGAGTATGCAGAGTTTCAGTTAAATTTTTGTGCTGCGTGAAAGGAACCCAGACGGCAGAAAGCGGAATCCAATTTTTTGGCTTATTTTACGAAACAGCAAAGATTTGTTTTTATTGTGAATGTACAAAAATAAAAGAAAAACTTTTACAATTCAGATTATCTTCATGACTAAGAGGAGTAGTTGTTTCCACTGTTAGAAGGGGGAACAAATCAAGTGATTGCTGCTGCATGCGTGCACACAGGTAAGCATTCTACGTCACAATGCAGCCTGTTAATTTATCATTATAAAAAACAATCAGTCAAACATGGAAAAAACACACTGTTCCGTTTAAATATGTAGTAAAATCTGTGCCGTTAAGAGTTATCATCGTACCGCCGTGAAGTTCTGCAAAACATTTTGTTTTACATGGTTATTGTAATGCGAGTGAAGTAGGGCGACATAAAAGGTAAACAATATTGTGGCATTCAAATACATCGTGAATACGGGAACATTTGACTTTGTGTCGAACGAGGGACCCAACATTGGTTTCAGTTTCGTTTTTGCCTAAATTAATTCGTTTTGGTTTGTCGTTTATAGCTATAGCTTCTTATTTTTAATTCTTGTTCTAAATAGTCTACTGTTAATTGAAAGGATTTGTTGTGGAATGAGGGGAACTAAAATAGCCTAGCTGTGTTTACAGTGTTTATTATAATGTTTGTAATTTGTCGGCCTATTTCTGAATGAAATAATAAAATGCGACTTATAGGCGACTTGTTTTCTCTTTCTCTCTAAAAAAACTTGTTTTATATGCGTAGCTTATTTTAACCATGCAGCAAACCTTTTAAAATATTTTTAATTATGAACATATAAAGAATTTTAAAAATTATTATCGGTCGGTTAATGGTTAAACGGTTAAAATGAACATCCCTAAACTAATTTCCATGCACTACACATATAATGATCAACAAGTACTACCGTGAAGAAAAACATGTAACAAGTTGAATTGGTTTCATGCATTCAGAAGCCAGTGACTAAAAACACGAAGCAAAATTCTAAGGGATATTACAAAAGTTAAAGGGATAGCTTACCCAAAAATGAAAATTCTGTCATTACTTACTCACCCTCATATCGTTCTAAACCTTTAAGACCTGCATTCATCTTTGGAACACAAATTAAGATATTTTTGATGAAAACTGAGCTTTCTGACCATCCACAGCCAGCAATGGAACTGACCTGTTCAAGGCCCAGAAAGGTAGTAAGGCCATTTTTAAAATAGTCCATGTGACATCAGTGGTTCAACCATGATGTTATGAAGCTACGAGAATACTATTTGTGCTCAAAGAAACTGACGAAGAATCCAAATGTGCTGTGCCTTGTTTACAAGCAGAGGAATGTACACACATGCGGTGTGGTACTCTCATGAACACGCATCGAATACTGGCAAGGAAGAGAAGAAATTGTTGAATAAATAAATAATTTTTGTTTTTTTGTGCACAAAGATCATAAAATTGTTGAATCACTGATGTCACATGGACTATTTTAACGATGTCCTTACTACTTCTCTAGGGCTTTAACATGACAGTTGCTTTGCTGTCTATGCAGGGTCAGAAAGCTTTCGGATTTCATCAAAAATATCTTAATTTGTGTTCCAAAGATGAACAAAGGTCTTAAGGGTTTGGAGCAACATGAGGGTGAGTAATTACTGACAGAATTTTTTAATTACAGAATTTTGTAATTACTGACGAGAAAATATTTTGGGTGAACTATCCCTTTAAGTGTAGGGACATTGGGTTGTACTGCTTGTATCTGGATTATTCACAAAATAGGAGTGAAAACTCACTGCTGCTTTCTCAATAGACTCGCTGCGTCTGAGCCGGGCCCTCATGTCCTCCTCATGCTCTCTCTGCTGCTGCGTCTGTCAATCACACCACAAACCCAAGGTTATCATTCACCCATATTCAGGTTCAACAACATGTTAAAAGCTTACTTCTCTGTAAAGAAACAGAATACACTCATTAATAAGCTCACCCATCTCCCTTTCTCCTCTTTTATAGCCTCTTCCTCAAGCTGAGCCTGGGTCCTCCTGTCAAAAAACCAACAGGAAGTTTAAGCGGAATCATTCACCTTCAGACAGAAGTGGGTTTTATCAGCTGGATGTTACAAACCTTTGTTCTTCAATCATATGTAGCTTTTCGTCCATCTTTCTGTCCCTCTCATCAGCCTCTTTTATTTCCTGTAAAACCCGCTCTCTCTCCCTGTGCCGTCGCTCTTCTATAGCCCTCCGACGTTCTTCCTCTTTCTCTCTTCCTCTTCACGCTAAAACATATCATATCACAAAGATCATATTATACACCTGAATAGCACTTCAGGCAATAGTCTGAACAAGAGGTTTATAATAATTATCTGATTCTAAAGTACCTTGATTCTGATCAATTGCTGATCAATTTGCATAATGACTAGTTGATTGCACATTATCTCTTACACGGCTGGCATATTATTTTTATGCAGCATTTTGTGGAACACAGGAGAAAATCCAGCTGTAAACACAGTTCAGCTGTACCTCTGCTCGTGCCCAGAAGGAGTCTCTGTTAATCCGTCTCATCTCCATGGCAGCATTTGTCTTCTTGTAGTTTGTACCCTGTGGATGTGACACAAAAATGCAACAAACGCCCCAAAACACCAATGAGAGAAAATTAGACCGCTTCCCCTATGTGTATCAATAAATTATAGTGAGAAACAGGCTTCTTCTGTTTTTATGAAGGAAGCCCTCGTGCACAGCCAAGTCTGTGGTTTGTTGTGGTTACTTTTTACTTACCACAGTCTCTTCCTTATCCATCATCTTTGAGGGTCTCCTCGGCCTCTCCGTTGGTGGTCGAATGTTTGCAAAGGCAGTCATAACCACCTCCTCGGACACCTCATCTTGCTCTGAGGCTGGAATAAATACTTGAGCTTCCTGTAGTGACACAAGAGAAAAATACTGACCACATTATTGAAGCTGAATTTTTTAACAAAGCAATGTTAGATAAGTTTGTTTCTCAATGCATCTATTGTTTTGTTGCATTTAGATTAAGGACTATGAATATTATTATGACAAGCATTTTTACTTTTTGTGGTGTCTATGTAGACAATAAATAAAGAGCTACATATTTTCATCAGCTTTTGTATGGGAAAAAAAGTTGGAATAAACAAGGTTGGAAAGCCATTCACACTAGTCTGATAGTTTTGAATGTGTTTTACTTACTGTGTAAATGTAATATTTGTGTGCTGCTAATATTTATTAAGTGCCTTGCTGTAATTGCAACTTTTTCAAAAATTGAGCAGCAAAAAAATATATATATATGAATTACTAAATAAATAAAAATAGTGAGAAGTAAATTGCAGTGTAGGAGCTGTAATGGCCAATAAGAGAACAGGCTAAGGGTCTGGATTCTTTTCTGTTGTACATCAGAGGCAGGATGTAAGAATGTATAAGCATGTCTGCATGCTACATTTCCCTTATAAGGCATTTTCCTGTCATCAGCTTCCATCTACAGCTCTGGGGTCAATCAGCTGAAGATCCAGCGAGGATTTATATTTCAGGATACCAGAGTTAATCACTGCTCAACAAAACACCTCCGATCACAGTGATTCTAGCGTAAGATAAAGTGATCTGGTTTGTGGGAGAGAAGGGAGTAGAAGAGCAATGAAACGGAGACATTGTGCCAGAGGGCCTTGTGAGTGCCGGATTGGGCTCCAACCCCAAAAAAACACAGCTTTTCAATGGATTATCATACTGCTCCATTCAGTCCTCTTTCCACATTTCTCTGAAACGCATAAGAACTTGAACATGTCAGGACCAATTTGTTTACTCAGTGCTTATTCTATGACTGAAAGGATTTTATCTACAGAACATTTGGTTAAAATTTTGCAATTCTCTCCTCCCTTCTTTTATCTCTTCGATCCCATTTTCTGCTCGGGAGGAGTTAAATGACTTAATTCTCTGTTATTACTTGCTTTAGATGAGCCCCTTGACATGTAGTTAGCCCGGGGCTTCAGCGGTGATGACAGTATTAACAGCACTGAGGACAGATGCTCTCCCAAACACACCTCACGCCTGCAGCTCACTGTTAAGCTCTACTGACATCTCATCTCAGGTCACACTGAAAAAATACACACATTATCTTTCAAAAGTTTGGGGTCAGAAATGAATATGGTTTCATTAAAGATGCATTAAATTGATCAAGAGTGCCAGTAAAGACATTGATAATATAACAAAAGATTTCTACTTCAAATGCTATTCTTTTGAACTTTCTATTTATCAAAGAATCCTCCTTTTATTCATAATCAAAATTTAGATTTTAGTCTTGATTTGTGTTATTCATAAACCACTGTGAAAGTTAAGTGATTATTGGTCATCATTAATGACTAATGCATATTAAACATCTACCTTGATGGCTCACACATTTGTACAAAAACATTTTTAAGCTCTAAAGAGCTGACTAGTCATTCTGCACACATGTCAGGACTTACTAGCACAGACTCGTCACGAAGAGACAATCAAAAGTGTGAGTGATAAATGGAGAAAGCAGGGAGGAGTAACTGGAGGGATTTAGACTGCATTGTTTCTGATCTTGTTACTGATGAACACATCTTGTTACTGTGTTCCTGTGGCTCAGTGGTAGAGCATTGCGTTAGCATTGCAAAAGGTTGTTGGTTCAATTCCCAGGGAACACACATACTGATAAAAAATGTAAAGCCTGAATGCACTGTATATCGCTTTGGATAAAAGTGTCTGCTAAATGCATAAATGTAAATGTACTGATAAATCTCAGAAGTCAACACATACATTATAATAAATGAGCCTGGATTCGGTTCAGCTCCCTGTGACTGTCTTCGGAGACTAGGCCTGGACTAGAGACCAAGAAAACATAAATGGGCGTTGTTGCTTTTAATGATTACCTAAAGGGATAATTCACCCAAAATGAATATTCTGTCATCATTTACTCACCCTCACCTCATTCTAAACCTGTACAACTTACTTTCAACAGTGGAAAACAAAAACTTTATTTTGGAGAACGTTTTAATATTTTGTCCATACAATGAGAAAGTACATGTTTGAACGACGTTTAGTAATCATTAAAAATATCTTCCAGCATAATTAAAAGATACAAGAGGACATGCAAGAGGTTTGCACATCTGTCACAGACTATGGCTTTGTCACACGCTGTGTCTAGCTGGAGATTTCGCAGATCCTTCAATCCAAATATAGAAAGGGTTATCATTAATTTAGAGGAATGTTGAGACAGAACGCTGTAAATGCCTCTGACAGCTTGTCTCCGGCTGTCTGGTTTTATGGCTATACTGGGGTCTCGTCCCATACACTGTGTGCTCTAGTTGGTTTGGGGCTCAGCCTCTCCCACGCTATAAAACCTAATTCCTGACCTTATATAACCTAACAAAATGAATCTGCTTGAACATCCATCAATCAACACAAAAATAACCCAACAAGATTTAAATCCGAATGGAAATATAATAACAGACATTTTGTAACCCACGCATGCTGATATTTATCACGCGCAAACACACATAGTGGATGAACGACACAATACGAGGTCATAAAGGTTGTCGATCTCAAAAGAGAGAGAGAAACACGGAGAATTGAATAAACAGCATTTTTGGCATGCCTCTGGATCCCCTGGGCAATGTCTTTATATGGCATTAAAAAAGTCCCAGACATTGACTATGTTTGATGAACTCATACAACCATCCGAAAAATAATGTCAATGTTAAAGCAACATCGCCTGGCTGGTGGAGTAAATAAATCCACAGACAGCTTACAGAGACATGCACTTATATCATAAAAAATAAAACCTCAAAATGTTCTATAACAACACTTTTAACATTGTCCGTTCCTTGGGAATTTCTCTCTCTGTTTAATGTTTGCTCTTCTCAGTCAGTCAGTGTGGTGTCTGTCAGTGGCACTGCTCGACTGCTCAGGAGAACAATAGCACATGACACAAGTCAAGAGGAAGAGTTTACTACAATAAGAGCTGGCACCAAGCTGCTACATCACTTCACAGACACTAGCAAAGGAAGGAAACCATTTACAAGAGGGATATCTCAGAATATACCAGGAGTGCATTTGTACACATATTAGGAAGGTTTCAGAATTGTGCGTGAGAGCCTTTTTTACATACTCCACCCATTCATTCAAATAGACGATTTCCCTTAACCTTCACTATTTGGTAGAGCATTTTGAGTTAAGAAAATCCTGTTTAAAAACACTGCACTCAACTCAACCGGGCTGATCTTTTGGATTTGTTATGTACATAACAGAGGCCAATGCAGGATGAAATATGGACATAAATAATATATAACCTAAATAATAGTGCATGCGCACATTTCTGTGAGAATCTGCCTATAGTTAAGTTTGTATGTTCAAATAAAGTACCAATTGTAATGTAAGAAAGATAAATACATGTTTATGATGATGTCCCCTAAAATATTAATTCACTATAAGTCTTCTATACAGCTTTAAGTGATGCTCCTTTAAAGAAACATGAATAGAGAGAAAGCAAAGACGCCTTACAGAAAGGATGCAGAATATTCTGGAGCCATACAAACACAGGAAGTACATGTATATGAGAATTAGACAAATATCTGCGTGGGAGAGAAACACATTATTTACTCAATCCATATCTGAACGCTCCCAAATGTAGCTGCAGCAGTATACATATACTACATGATTAGTGAAGGTTTAAACCAGCATGCTATAAAAATAGCTTTTATTATGAAATACATTAAAATCACTCAGATTTAAAGAGTTTGATCTATAAAAGATATCTGAAGAATCATGCAAACAAGTAAAGTAACCTGCTGATTATAGTGTTCAGGAACACAAAGTTGCTAGTCATTGGCAACGTTTTGTTAGTTTTCTTTTTTTACCTTGAAGAATGTCTTGATGGCAGGCACATGGCTGACACACTCAGTTCTGCGGTTCTCATCCACATCATTACCAACCTGTTCAATGTAGACAGAAGAGATTATGTGAGAAGTGAAGAGAAAGAGCAGTGCCATTATATTTGAGAGACTTAAGCCTTCAAATAATCAAAATATAATGTTATAAGACATTATAATGACACCTTTAAATATCATCAAGTCTCAGTGTACACTTTAAAAAGCTTGCGATTGGTAAGATGTTTTTTTATGTTTTTGAAAGAAGGCTATTTAGGCTCATCGACGCTGCAGAACTGCATTTTATTCAATCAAAAAATATAGTAAAACAGTATTATAAATGTTGGAAAAAATATTTTTTGCTGGTTAATATTTTTATGGAAACCATACTCGTCCAGGATTCTTTGATAAATGGAAAGTTCAAAATAATATTAATTTGAAATAGATTTTTTTGTAATGTAATAAAAGCCTTTACTGTCCCTTTTGATCAATTTGATGCATCCTTACAGAATACAAATATTAACTTCTTTCAGAAAGATCCAAAATGAAAAAAAAGGAATTAAGATCTATTTTAAACCTGTAACAACGTACTCTTATGGTGCATCTAAACCTTCTACATCATCAGAATTGTGTATTCTCTCTGTGTGTGTGTGTGCGCGCGTGTGTTTGAGTGCCAGTCTAGTTCACAAGAAAGTCTCTTGCAGTTAACAGGTCACAGAGACCACTCCCCCCTCCTCTATACAACGCCTGACTGGCTACAGATGGCACCTCTGACCCCAACCACAACATTCCCACTTCTCATCTTAGCAACCACATCCACGCTGGATATTAGGAAGGTTCCCAGAATGCTTCTTTGCGTCTGTATTTGAGCTCCTTCACCTAGAAGTCTGAAGGTCAAGGCCCTTTTGTGAAGTGAAGCCATTGACACGTCTCATCAACAGGAGCCTCACATCCATTGCTTAAACATGGACTGTTTAATGATGTGGCAGCTCCAACCAATGAGGAACCACTTCAGGCTCACACCCCATGGCAACATCCAATGGGAGCTAGGTCTAAACTTCTGATATCCAATCAGAACAAGGCAAAATGACCTCATCCAGAACTATTTGTAATAAGAGCTACAAACATTTGAAGCATTTCAAAAGAAGGGGAAAGACAGAAGTTCCATCTAAAGTTTAGGAAATTGTCTATTTGTAGTTCAGGAAAGAACTCAAGAAGCTACATTTTAGAGTAGTTGTTTGCATACATTTGTTATGGCTGATATAAACTGATATAGACATACAGATTCTGCATGCGAACTTACCCAGCAGACCATGACAATCTGTGGTTGTCCTGTTTCTGTCAGTCCCACCCTGCAGAGGCCATACATGGGCTTGCTGATGTGAAATTTCCCAACCAATTCTGTCAAACCTCCAGCTGGCAGATGAGAGAGAGAAATAAAGAGGGAAGGACAAAATTAAAGAGGTCCAAATTGAAATGAAATAATGGCCACATGAAAGTAAACGCCTCTGCTACCACGAAACACTAGCATTCTTTTACCAGATTATAATGATAATCTCCAGTCTGATGTAATAAGCAGAGCCGGTCTTTTCTTCTGCACTCAAGAGAGATTGTTCTGCTTCGTCTGATATTATGTGGAACAGTGTTGGCAGTTTCAGCCTTAATTGGTTATCCTCTCTGATTTAGAAGCATTTCACACATGAATGTTGCGTGATTGCCCTCAGACTGAGTTTTTAAACGGCCTAAAATAGAGCACAACAGTGACTGCCCACATTTTAAGTGACCTTGGTTTTTCCATTTATCTTCTCCATAGGCATTAAAACAACTCAGAGCTGTGGAACAGTGGGCTGTGCACATGCTCAGGACATTATAGGAGCTGTTGGCCTGTGGGGACCTGGGTACAAGTCCGGTCTGGGTCATGCCCCAATCTCACACCCTTTTCTCATCTCTACTTCCCTGTCTACATTTCTGTCCTATAAATAAATCAAATAATCCCAAATTATATTATACCAGATAAAACCATAGATACTCTAGTCTAAAACAATAAGCCAGTGATTATAAGTACAAAAGCTATATGATAATATAAAATATAAAATAAATATTCATACAAATATATTCGAATAGACTTGATTTTGTAATCCACAGTGCTTTATAGGAGTGGATAGTCTTTGTTTTGCTCTTTTGCTATTATTCCTGTTTCTGTTTCCATGTCTGCCTTAGGAAATTCTGCAACTAAACCAGATTATTTTTTCAATTAAGTTAAAATCACACTGACTTATGGAGAAAATGAATGGAATTCCAACCCCCTGCTGCTATGCTTTATTGAGCATTGGTGAAAATGTAGACACATAACAGAAAGAGGATGAATTGTTAGTCTTACCTCCTGAATCTGTGAGTTTGAGATTGTTGGTCACTCCCTCATATGTAAATAAAGCCCTGAAAAAGACAGAGAGAGAGAGAGAGAAATACATCAGTACATTACACTGTAGGAAAACACAGCAGTCCACATTGTAGAAACGAGTGACAGAGTTAAGTTACAAGATTTGTTGAAAGCAGATTGGAACATAATCCTGAACCAGACCATATCAAGTGCTGATACCATTTCAAAATGAGGAAAGTCAATAGTGATCCATGACCTTTCACAGTATGAAACAAATCACGGCCCTCCTTGCATTCCTCAGCCAAACATATTCAACACCACATCCTTGCTTATGTCATCTTAAAATGAAGTTAGTGGGCTTTGGCTTGAGGACCATGTGTGCATTGTCCAATGCGTTTATCCTACAAGTTCACACCATTCCAGAATGCTCCACATATTGGACATGCATACCAACCAGGCCCTCTGGAGTAACGCATATACCAAATGTTCTCACGGAAGAGCCGGCATGAGTCATCTCGATCGCTCTTACTTTATCATTGCTCTTGCTGTTTAGTTTTCTGATTATTCAGCAAAAGTCTCTCTGGATCTACTTCAGAGTTGATGCCGCTGTCATTGCCTATGATTTTTCCCATTGTTAGCGAAGCTGTAATTTTGACAGGCTCTAGTCAGGACTTTTATCCCAATGTTCCTGGGGCTAGCTCTAACAACAAGTGTATTCGTAGTGTATGAAAACGTAAAACAGCATTTGAACCCAGGTCACATCTGTCTGTGGTTATATATCATGCACTGGGACTATTACTTGGAACTGAGGCTGAGAAAAAATAATGGATTTGGTATCAGGGCCACCCGGCCACACCAAAGCAAACATTGAAATCCAGGTGGGGCACTCGGATTGTGAGATTAATAAGACTTGATGTTCAGTGTAATTGAAGTTTAAAGCTGCATTTGTTGGATTGATCCATGCCCTGTTTATGAAATGGAGATCAGAGTTCGTAAAGCTTTTTGGAAGGGTTCCCTTCTTTGGTGCATCCATCAAAGTGAGCTGTTGTTTTAAATGTCAGTAGATGAAATTGCCACTCAAAGACACAAACACAGGGTGTTCAAGTCCAAATCCAAATCCAAACACAAGAAAAGTACATTTAGGAATATTCCTGAAATCAAATAATTCTGGGACTGGAATAAAAAATGACTGACAAAAATCTTCTGAAGAAAACAATTCAGAAGTATCTTAAGATAAATTCAAAGTTCAATGTAAATGTTCTTAAATGCAAATCTGGAATTTCTTGAGAGGTTCTTAAATCATTTTATTCTTATAAAGAGGTTGACGGGCTTTGTGTTCGTGCAGACAACATGTATACGATCATCAGCACGTTCACGCACCCTGTGCAGACAGAGCGAGAACGGCAGGCATACATCAACAACCCGATCTTCTTTCTAGAACAGGGGTAGGCAACGTCGGTCCTGGAGTGCCGCTGTCCTGTAGAGTTTATCTCCAACCCTAATCAAACACACCTGAACAAGCTAATCAAGGTCTTCAGAATTACTAGGGCTACAGGCAGGTGAGGGTTTTTTCAGGGTTGGAGCTAAAGTCTGCAGGACTTCAACACTCCAGGCCCGACATTGCCTACCCCTGTTTTAGAATTACCTTCTATTCTTGAGTTCTAGAATTGTTGACCAACTGAATGAGAAACACTTCAATTACCATACTAATAAGCATGCACTATTTTCGTTGTGACTGACTTGATGGGAGTTCAGCATGCAGTGTTGCATTTTTTTAATTTGCTGTGTACTTTGAATAGTAAATTTTTAGATGCTTTTGTATTCATTTTGGATTCTCTGTATTTTACGCTCTTTCTAGAGTGAAAGCGCCACTCTAGTTACTACATTTCAAATTCAGCAAAAAGTCAAGTCACACACAATATCATGTTTACATTATCCATCTTTGGTGTCCCCTCAGAGAACATGCGGTCATGCATAATAGTAGTAATATTACAATGTTATGTGGTAATTACAACAATTCATTAGAAACAACCCAACAAATGTACAAAATTAATTTTGGGTTTTTAAGACAAGTTTGAGGCTACCCTAACTTTAAGATGCTATTTACAATGATTTTTAAGAAGATTCTATGCAAGAATTTGAATTCTTTTTCAGGTTTAAAAAAAAGATAAGATATTTTAAGTAATTTTGAGAATACAAATTAGTCTTAAGTTTTTATTTTTAGCAAGAAATTAAGAAGAAAATATAATTTTCTTGTTAAGAATGATTTTATTATTAATGTTTCATGAATCTGGCCCCTGGACTTCATGATTTTATTATGTTCAGTTCTTCACCTCACTGAAGAGGGAAAAAAATCTAAAAGTCTCAGAGAAGCCATTCTCTGTCAATGTGAGATTCTAGTCCCATGAATATACAGTTTCAATATTACGAAACTAAAACGCCCCAGTTTACTGTTGTGTTCACGTTTCTTTGGACGTCAGGTGCAATTAGTGGGCTTGAGTCTGTAAATCTATCAGCTGGTTTACTGTTGAACTTGCTGTGGCAGGTAAACCACAGCTGAGTAACATTATTACTACGGTAAACTCTGGGAAAAACACTTGGTCTATTCTAACAGTTAATCAATGTAAAATGTCATGTAAATCCTATAATCCTATATAATAACAGCCTGGCTCATGGATCAAACTTGTCCAGTAAGAACTAGGCACCTTTAATAATTTCTCATGCATCATTTATTATGTCAGGGCCTGAAATTCATTTCTAAAAAACTCCTCTCATGGATGCCTCATATGGGAGATGATTTACTTGTGAAGGGGTTTAAATAAATCATAAAAATATGTTTTATAATATAAATAGTATAAGATATTTTATAATATAAATAGTATAATAACTATAAATATATAATTTAAACATTAATTGATAACTTAAGTAAATAGTAAATATTGTTTTATACTTCAAAACATTTTTGATTGGTTTTTTTTCAAGTACATAATTATCCACGTAAATAATAAAAGACAATTGTTATCTAATAATTGTTGGTATTGTCTTCACGGTATGGGTTTTAATAACATTCATTAAAACCTGATTCAAATTGAAATTAGATATTAAAATGCCATTTTACAAGATGTATGTGTATTAAAAAAGGGACTTGGATTAAAAAAAAGGTTTTTCATCAGATGGGAATTGATGAGAATCTAAAACAGAAGTTAAGCAAATATGTAAAACGAGCTGATTACAATTGTGCTCAACAACAAAACTAAAGAACAAAAATTCCGGTTAAATGAATTTGATCTTGCTATGTTAACGTATAGTGTAACACCTCTTACAGAGAATCCCCTCACTCCCTCCCCTGGAATTTACACGGAATGAAGATAATCTACACCAGCCTGTCGTCATCATGTCCCTATTGTCTCCAAAGCTTCTGATCTCTGGAAGCCTCCCAGATTGTGACCTCTGGCTTTTGACTCAGAGCTCAGACACGAGCAACAATAACAGCCTGTTTCCCCTCATCAGTCTGTGTTCAGCCTAACCAACCTACCAATCAGTCTGCAATTAGCAAGTTGTGACACCATTGTTCCGGATCCTTCCACCAGCATGGGAATAAATCAGACCAGAGAGCGGGAGTAATGAGGGATCAGAGATGTGCTTATACCAGCTGTCTGTTAGGGTAACGTGACGTGACACAAGTATATTATAAAGAGGAGCTTGTTAACACAGATGGTAATAAAAGGTTTCTTTCCTAAATCTTCTGCTATGTCTTGGAGTTGACAGACATTTCCGTCCAGAGTGTTCACAAGAGAGGAGATTTTTAGGCAGTTGTGCAATGAATCCAGCTAGAATCAATTCTAATTAAGCAAAACAAATGAGTACACTCCAAATGACAGCTGGCACTTATATCAAACAACACTACAAAATTATGCTTGAGAGCATTACGATAAACAAACATGCATTTAATTTAGCAGCACACGTCCAGCGCGCACACACACGCACACACACACACACACACACACACACACACACAATCCCTTTGTACAGGTCACTTTCAAAGCATGTTGTCCTGTGGCTAATTGGTTCATCTAAGGGGCAAATCACATCACGCTGCAGTCAGTGTGCTTTAAACATGCAGCTCCAATGAAATGTCATGATATATTAGTGTATTTATCTACACAGTAAGGACCACACACATTCCCATTGACATTGTAAATGAGCACAAACAGTCAGCACTTTACTCATTGTCTTTCATGCATTGCATCTCCATGGCATCTATGACGTACCCTTGTAAGCTAGAGTACACACGCAGCTACAGTTGTTCTGCATGAACTGAAAGGATGACTTTTGTTCTCTGCATTTACTCTCAGTCTTTCACTTTTCACATGAATTGGTCTAAAGAAATCCCATACTTGCACAAAAGAGTAATCATTCGTTGACAATGGGGGAATTCTCTAAACAGCCACTTCGTACATGGTTTTATGGTGCAAAAGTCTGTCTTACTGGCAACAGAAGCTGCAATCATCTTGTCTTTCCTATTGTGATGTATATCCAAGTTAAACAGCTTTTTAAACGAACTGAGATGTCATTTGAGTGAAAGGTTGCAAGGGCAAACGAATTGCAAAAAGAATACACATAAATAATTTAGTATAAACACTGCAATATTCTGGAAAAAGTAAATCAATAAATCATTTTGATTTTTTTTTGCTGACTTTAAGTGGGTCATGGGTTCAATTCCCAGGAAATGTAAGTCACGTTAGATAAAGTGTCTGCCAAATGCATTAAATGCGGTTGTAAGACCCTGAAAAAAGACCCTGGTAACAGATGCACATTTGAATGCACATCAGATGAAGATGTTACACGACATGGTGTGGTTTTATATGAATTCCATAAACCCAAGAATCCTGCAGGACTAAGTTGGTCTGAACTGTATTTAAAAGAGCTTGTCCTTAAAACACTAAAACGAAGCTGAGAAATCCAGGGAGACCAACATGCAACTCAGAGCAAGAACTGACTCCAAGAATAATGTGTAAATAACAGTGGCCTGACTGTATATTAAAAACAACCTCAACCAATGCTTAGAAACACTTCACAATGGCCCTTAATACATTTCTTGAAATCAAATCTAACGCTGCACTAGACATTTCCTGCCGTCTGTAGTTAGTGGAAAGAGGTGTTGTCTGGAAGTCGTCTGGACCGTCCTCACCTCACACATACACACTTCCTGTGTCAAGAGTCTGATGAGAAAAACACCAGCAGCCCTGTTCTGCTCCTCAGCCAGCTATGAGCTCAAGAACAGAGAATGAGGAATGGAGAGAGAAAGAGAGAGATACAGGAAAATCCATAAACAAATGAGGCTGGACGAGGTTTGGACAGACAGCACAAAGGAGAAAGCAAAGAAGAAACATGGGAAGGATGTTATACGATGCAGTGATTTATGTGGGTGTTCGTGTCCCAATTTAAACAATAAAACATTGTAATATGTAGGGCAAATTATTAAAAATAGGATTGTTTAATAAATGTAAATGTATACTACAATTCAAAATGTTCAGACTTTTAATCGACAAGGGTGCATTAAATTGACGTAAAAGACATTTATACATAGTACAAAAGATATTTATTTCAAATAAATGCTGTTCATTTGAACTTTTTATTCATCAACAATCCTGATAAAAGACGGTTTCCATAAAATAACGAAGCTGAAACACTAATAATAAGAAAAAATGGTTCTTGAGCACCAAATCAGCATATTAGAATGATTTCTGAAGGATCATGTGACACTGAAGACTGACGTTACGGCTGCTGAAAATTCAGCTTTGCACCACAGGAACAAAATTATTTTACAATGTATTTATATATATAAAACAGATTGTATGTATATTTAATTGCAGTTAGTACTATTTCTCAATATTTCAGTTTTTATTGTATATTTGATCAGATAAATACAGCCTTGTTGAGAATTTTTCTGTGATAGGTGTTTATTGATCATTCATTCTACATGCACAAATATGACCACTGGCATTCATATAGTACCTGCAAAGACAGGAATGATTTGAGCGAGTGATTTGAGACACTTAACTTGTCCATGAACAACCATGAGAAATTAACTCATTCCACGTTAACAGACATACAGCTTTGATTCCAAGAGCACAGAGATGTGACCTGAATACTACTCATTTCCGCTTCAAATTTGGCGAAAAATTGCATTTTTACCTAATATCCAAGTGTTAAGCAAATTGTTGTCTCTAACATCCTGACAACATCTGTTCTCTGAAACCGATGTTGATAAACATAAACTCCCAAGCCAAATCCACTTGGATGTCCACCTTGCCTAAGATGGCCACATTCCATCTGTAGTGCGTAAAGCTGGAAAACATCTGTGGAGAGGAGCATTCAGCAATGATTCAAAAGAGAAGAAAATCAATGGCTCAAGAGAGAAGAGGGGCCAGGGGAGTTTTACCTACCTGGTTGTGAAACCAACTAACAGTTTTCTCCTAAAAATATCATGAAAATTCTCAAGTGTCGTCTGTGGCATATTTTACTGCTCCAGAAAACCCTTTAGACCCCTTAGTCTGAACTCACTAAATGACTAATAGTTCCTTGCTAGTGCAGCTTTAGTGTCTACAAATCTGACTTTTTGGAAGTAATATTTGGCACACTAAAATTCCTGGGCTTTTTTAAAACAATCATAAATTCAAAGCAGACACATAAAACCAATGGGTCCAAACGCCACTCAACTAAAATTACTGATAGAAATGGCAGCTGGCATTATTTACATAATGTACAAAAAAAGTTATTTGCTCACAATGAACTGATACGACCTAGTTCTGAAATGGAGTAAAATGTTTGCCCAAGCTTGCAAGCCTGAGGCATTCAGTGTGCAACAACGATATGTGCATTTGCTTGTGTGCTGAACCACAGACTACAGTTTAATATATCTTAAGTTGATGAAAATTTAGATTTTGTACCGAATATGGCATGCAAAATGCCAATACAATGCAGAAGAAAATGAAGAAAATGGTTCAGGATAAGTACTGCCTTAGAAGGATCAGACAGAGAGACCTGGCAGACCTATACCAGTCTGGACGGTGGGCTCTCTATAACAACTCTTGCAGAAAGTACAAAACAACTTAAGCACATTGCCATCTGGCACAGTAACTTTGTGTCATATGAAGACAGTGTGCCAAGTGCTATTCATTTATGTGTATGCTGGCCTGGAACAGCCACAGGCAAATAACTCATCTCACTAAAATGAGTTCAACAGCCAAGAGGCCTGAAATGTAGAATTCAACTCAGAGACACAAGTCTAATGAAGATGTAGAATAACAATTGTACATATTAAATAGACTTTACTGCTTGTATCCAGTAATCTAAGCTTTATAAGCATCTATGTGAGAGTATATCTAATGCTGCTTCTCTTATACGGGGGATCAGACCCCTGGGTGCCAATTTTGTGCTAATGGTAACTATTTGAAGAGAAGAAGAGGAATGAGTGCGTCCGGATTTCCTGAGAGAGAGACTCTGGCAGAATACAAAAGGATGGAGTGGAAGAGCTGACAATAAATAGCAAAGGAGAGGGGAGGGAGGATGGGAAAATGAAAGGAGTATGGGGACTGAAATTAAGAGGATGGGGGGATGGGAAGAGAAAACAGACTGAGGAGGTTTTCATGCAAATGTGATATATGGCTGCAAAATGAAATGGCGTGCAAGTATGAGAGTGACTAAGTGGGAAAGAGAGGGAGAAAGACTTGGATGTGAAGTTATAGTGCTGAATCAGATGCCAGTTATACGTCACAAAGGAAGGTAAATGGGCAAGAAAGAAACACTGGGATCAGAACTGGGAGTTTCTGTTCTGCCAAACAGCTCAACAAATGACAGATTGTAAGAGGGAGAGAAAGAGCTCAAATATTTATTAGGCCTATAATATTACATTATTTAAAAATTATTTATTTATTTAAAATGAATTTGTGTTATTTCATATAATTTGTCATTTACTGAGAAAAGGCCAAAACCCAGTCACTGGCAAAAATCTGTGTTTATCGGGTTTATTTTAACAATTAGTGGCCTTCACCAGAAATAGAAGACCGTTTAAGGCATTTGCATGACCTTACATGTTGTCAGGTTAGTGTAAGATTGTAAATGCATTATATGAATTTTCAACAACCTGTGAGGTGGAAAGTAACAATAGGTCCAAAGATTTTACACACTAGTCATGCTTCTAGTCATTGAAAATCTAACTGTTTTATAATTAAGCACAAAGACAAAACTGGTCAGCAACAACTTCACACTTGTGAGTCAACGGGTGTGTCCAGGTCTTTGCTTCCAACTAGCATGATGAAGCATGAACAAACACAGAAACAGGAACAATACGTCTAGTGTTTCAGCATTGATTAATGCTTCATTTACTCAAGTAACTATAGTGTGTAACATGAACCCCACTATGTAACCCCAGTCAACAAACGGGAGCTGTAGTAGCCTTTCATAGGTAACCTTATATGTTGGCTGTGATATAAATAGCTATCCACCTGAAGACAAGCTGGGTAATCCTGACGCATACATCCAGCCTGTTTAAGTGAGACAGGAACGTTTGCATGCTACTTTTCTCTTAAATAGGTTCTATTATTTCTACACAACCTTCATCTGTGCAGGAAGTCCTCTTGAGATGATGGATCTTTTCAACAAGGCATCATGGCCAAAAAGGTTACTATGACTCTTATCAGAATCACAGGAACTGACTCCCTATTTTCTATCAACAATGCTGCTATTACCCTTTAAAGGAAATCTACTGCTGACCTCCATAGTCTAAAACTCAGTAACCTTTCCAAGCTGTTGCTATTTATTGAGGGGCAGCTGTGAGCCCAATTTATTAGCCATAATTGAATGGCCATAATTATTTATGTAATGACCGCTGAGGCTGTGCTGGAAAAAATTACAATTATATATAATGTTTCATTATTTAAAATTGTTTTCTCAGACAGTTACACTGGAACCATTTCTATCCTCCCATTCTGTCTCTCGGTCTCAGTAAGAAATGAGGACTTCAATGATGCTCAAGGCCACAAGGTCTAGCAAAACATCTAGGAGATCGTTACAAACATTTACACGTATGCATTTGGCAGACGCTTTAATTACATTGCATTCACGGTATGCAGTTTATCAGTTCATGCATTCCCTGGGATTCTCCTAAACTCAAGCTCCTAAACTCAAACTCGGTCAAATAACATTTACAGGACTCAATTTAATAAACTGTAAAACAATCATTACTCTCCATCATCCGCATTGCTGCTATGTGTACATACCCGGTACAACCTGTTTGCACATTCTTCTTGCACATTCCTGTTTATATTATTATTTATTAAGTCCACAGTATACTTTATTGCACATTTTATTTTATTGCACATTTTACTCCTTATTTTTATTTTATTTTGATCTGTATTTATATATATTCTCTTGTGTTATGTTTCATTTTTTGCACTGTCCATTGAGCGGACATGTCCTGATTTACATTTCACTACTGATTATATCCTGTATAATTGAGTATGTGACGAATAAAAGAACCTTGAACCTTGATTCAAATCCATGACCTTGGGTTTGTACACTGTTTCTAATGTAATGAAATTTAAACAGTATTTGAATCCTAGTCTTCCCTATTAGGGGGTAAATCGGATGGTTTGTCACGATTTGATATTATATCGATTATCATACCCAGCGATACGATATTTGCTGATACCTAAAAAAATTATATGATACAATTACGATTCGATTCTATACAGGAGTATATCGATCGATATATCGATTATATTCCCATTTTAAACAACCATCTACATTTTTATTAACTCACAAATGTAACCAAAAATATATAACATGAACATAAATCTAAAAATGCTTCTATGGGCTCAGTGCTAAACAACTTTTCTACAGATAACCAACTTACAAGCAATAGCAGAAAATAAATACAATAGAACAAAGACACAAGTTCAATAAACAGTGCTTTTCAGGTTTTTCAGCTCAGTCTAAAATACATTTTCAGGTACGCTACAGAAATGTAATAATCAAATGTAAAATAACTGCATAGTCTTCACTGTATAGATTAAATAGCCTATAAATTAATAGTTTTTGATGTTACAAAGGTTATTTAGTCAGGAGCAGTGAGCACTTGTATTTTTCTTTGACAGCATTAGATTTATTATTAGTTTGCTTTCACTTTAAGAACAAAAGCACAGATTTAATATACTGATACATGTGTGTTTTCTTTCTCCACTGTTTACATTAAGACATATGCTATGCTTAACCAACTGTTTACAAGGATATTAGCCAAAACATGCATTTTGATGTAGTTTTGTCTGTATTTATGTATCCATGCACAAAAAAGTGGAGGAGAGCTCAATTCAGTATTCACGCAGGGTTAAAGCGGCTGTCTGTGTGCGTGAGCTTTAGATGTGTGTGCATGCGGAAAACTTCTCACACAGCGTGCGGCTGTTACTACAACAATCCCGAGCGTCTTTTATGCTCACCTTGTGCCTTATATCGAGTCCTGATACGTGAGATTGAACGAGAATTCATGCGTTGGCGGTAATGCATACACGGAAATTATGTGAAAATGTGGACAGTGCCAAAATAAAGGTGCCTTTTTATACTACATATATCGATAATGTATGCGTGGCATCGATGCATCGTATCGTCAGACATCGTATCAATATATCGATCCATATTGATGAATCGTACACCTCTATTTCCTATGTATCTGAAGAGGGTGGACTTGTAAACATATTTTTTGCAAAGTGTCTGCAATGTTTTGAAATCCCAAGTAAACTCAGAATTTATCACAGCTATGTAGCTTTCTTCAACACTTTCCTGATAAGTCTGTGACCTTTGGTTGAGAAGTCACTAACCGGACAGGGTGAGTTTAGCCACTTACCTCTACAGCAAAACACTCCTCTGGGACAACTCTGGCATTTCCTGTGCCGTCTGTCCCACACAAGACCCTCACTCATTTACACACAGTCTGGTACCCCTCATGCAATCAACAACCAATACACATTCTTATACTACTATCTCTATAAACCATATATTTTAAATACATTCTCGCCTAGAAGACTCTTAAAACCACATTCTACTACACAAAAACAGTAGTATTTGTAAAACTATAGTGGGTTTGCTCCTCCACCATGATGCTTGCTGTAAGAAACGCTGCAAGAGGAGTGATACTAAGAGTGAAACCATTCCTATGTTGATACTCGTAGAATATTGCACAGCTGGAAGGCCCTCTAAGCCAATCAGATTCAAGGACCAGATTTAACTGTTGTATAACAATGAAATATCATACATATTTAAAGGTGCGTTCACACCAGACGCGAATGAAGCTAATAAATCGCGCTATTCGCGCGTAATTGGACGCTTGAACATTTTGAGTTTACTCGCTTCATTCACGTGAAATACGCTTCATTCGTGTGTGAAATTCATGGAAGGGGCTTTTGCCAGGCAGCTCCAGTCTCCTTGCAAAAAAAATTTTTGTAAAAGTACGAAGTAGTATCGTACAGCTCCGGGTACCCACATACAACCACGATTCATTTGTCCTCCATTGTTGTTTCGGATTTTCTCCCTCCGCTCGTAATGATGTCACTGCTAGAGCAAGCTCCTGATTGGTTTACGCGGCGCGAATATCCGCCAAAGTTCAGATTTTTTAACTGGCGCGAATAGCGCGTCAAACGTCCCAAACGCTCAATTCGCGCCGCGTAATTCGCACTATTCGCACCGCCTCATTTGCGCGAATAGTGCCGCAGGATTGTCTATCGCGTCTTTGCATTGACTTAACATGTAAATCATTCGCGCGTAACGCTTCATTCACGTCTGGTGTGAACGCACCTTGAGGCATGATATATGATTCAAAACAGTTCCCACCATTGAAAAATCTGGGGTAGGTAAGAGTTTTGCTTGTTTTGTTTGTTTTTGAAAGAAATCTCTTATGCTAACCAATCAACAATTAAAAATATTATTATTATTAGTAATAGTTTTAAAATAACCTTGTGATGGCAAAGCTACATTTTCATAAGCCATTGCTTCAATCTTGAGGGTCACATGATCCATGACACTGAAAGTTGTGGATGGTAACGTATATATTATATTAATATATATCAGCATGACACATAATAAAAAATGAACACTAGAAGAGTAAATAAAAAATTAAATATGAGAAACATGACATGACCTTTCCCACCATTACATTTCCAGTTTCCCTGATTCATAGTTACTCACATGTCTCGAAAGAGCTACACCCAAATAAATAAAAAAGGTGAAAAAAGCCACAAATTGTATCTTGAAATTAATTTTAATAAAAACTTTAAGGGGTTCATTACATAATCAATATCATAATACCCTTCTCCCCTTATAGATAAGGGAAATATTTAATTGCTGACAGTTCACAGTTTAACTGGCACCCATACAATAAACAAGACCTGTGTTGATTTACTTACTGTGTGCAGCAGCTGTTTAAAAAATAGCTAATCCATTTAAAATACATACTGCGATTAATGTTAGAATAGCGTTTGACACAGTCTCATGCTTTGAGCCAAAAGACACTTGCCAACCGCATAGGCTTGAATCAAAACACCAGTTTTACTGGAATTTTACCCACTGTAAAGTCTAATTCCTGCATTGGAGAGGTGCCAGTTCTAGGATACCCAGTCACCTGTGTCTTAGCTCAAAATCCACCACCGACAGTGTTGTACCGCTTGTAGATTAAGCCCTGTCTTTTGTCTTTTGTATAATCTCAAATAATACACTAAGACTGGCAACGGTTATGCAAGGTGACGGATGAGATAACATCTTCTTACGCCGGATCTCAATGCTTTGTGGGAGTCTTTAGGTATGCAGGCTGCTTGTTGATTTATTCTGCCCTGTGCAAGTTTCCAATCTGAGGTGATTAAAGGCCTTAGGCAGAGCCATTCTTGTGTTGTGTAAACCCAAAACACCACAAACTTTCCCATTTTCACCTCATATTACCCCACCAGCAAAAGAGGAATGTTTATCCTCTATCAGCATCTTAATATTGTCAACAAAAAATACAAATAAATATCATTTATTCGACTCAAATAAAGCTACATAAAAAGGCAAAATGTGTCCAAACTGGTGTTGGTTATTTGTTACAAGAGGATTTTTTTTAAGCTAGTCAAACAGCGTGAGGTCCACTTACAATGGGTTGAGCATAGAGATCACTGGCTCAATTGTTAAGAGATTGCACTGGCTGCAAACAACATGACTTCCTATGTATTAGGCTACTGCGAGTCGCTAGGGGGTGTGATAAAGAGCTCCTTGTAAACACACACCTCAATCTGAAACATATCATTCACCACCTTCGAGGGGAGCGTGTATAATTTGGGGCATAAACTGAAAGCGGCATCATTGAAGAATGTAAATGTTTCCATAATAGAACATCAGTGCTTAAATCCTTGGCTAGAAGCACTATTGTATTCATCAACGAATCCTAAAAAAAATACTATGGATTCAACAAAAACATTAAGCAGTACAACTGTTTTCACCATTGATAATAAAACATGTTTCTTGAGCACCAAATACGCATTTTAGAATTATTTCTGAAGGATCATATGACACTGAAGACTGGAGTAATGACTGAAAACTGAACTTTACAATTATAGAAATAAATTACATTTTAAAATATAATAAAATAGAAAACAGTCATTTTTAATTGTGATAATATTTCACAATATCACTGTTTCAGGCCTACTGTAGCTTTTATTAAATAAATGCAGCCTTAGTAAACAAAGAGTTATTGTTCAAAAACATTTAAAAAACGTTTTAATGCTAGTGTTTGGCAGGTATACAGTTTTCAAAATAGCTTCTTTATTTACTTTCTCTTATTGGACTATGATAGGGACAAAATGAGAGAACACTATAAATGTTTGAAATGATATAATGCCCTCAGACAAGCTCAAAACCTTGTTTCGACGGCCAAAGCAAATGCATTTAACAGAATGTAGAAAAAGAAATGGAAAAACCTTTAACTAGCCAAAACTACATGAAAGCACAGTGAAAAGAGGCATACGCGCCATGTTAATTTGCCAAAACTTTTGCCAAGCACAAAACTTGAAAGTTGAGGATGGAAAGGCTTGATTCTATTATTGATCTTCAAGGTTCAAGAATGAACCAAAAAAAGATCTCAACTGGAAGTCATTTCAGCGTCTTCGTAAAGAAACAGATATCTGGAGACTTCTGAGAGTACGCAGATATCCAACTGTAACAAATGTTAATTTTACTGGACAAGTTAATCCCTCACAGCTCCGCCAACGACCACGAGCCATCTGTTTGGGACTACAACCCAACATACAACAAACAGCATTGTTTGAGGCTTTTGACCATTAACATTTTCCCATTGAGTTCAACAGTAGAGAAGCCAGAGAGAAACACCTACACAAGGGCCAGGCATTTCCCAAGAAACAACACAGCTTCTCTTCATGCGATTTAATGATCCCTGAGGTGACTGAATTGAGTATGAATACTTCTCAATCTGAAATCCAAATATATTTGTCAGCTTCAGAGGTTGTAGGAGAATGACTAAATCAGGATTCTGAGTCACAGTTTGAGCTGGCTTGTGTACGGCAACTAACAGAGACATATGGAGTGTCTGAACATTGCTGTCTGGAATGCCACGGGAGTTAGAAACACAAAGTAATATACCATATGCTTCAGTCCCGATCCATAGTTTGTGAACAAACATTAGAACATTCAGACTATTGCCAAAGACGCTCATTCTGTATCTTTGCATTACATGAGTGTAATCATGTAAAAAAATTGGCTCATTCAAGGTGGTAGTTTAAGGATTAAGAAACATGTACAAAACAGGTATCGACATAAACACTGATAACTGACACGAGGAATGTCAACAAATCCACCAACCTTCAGCTTATTTGTCTGTATCATCAGCATATCTGGAAACCCTATCGGTCTTTTAAAGCAAATAAATGAAGCACTTACCTGGGACAAAGTCAACACTTAAATACCTCTTCATTTACTGCTTAATAACTTATCTGCCACTATAAAACATTCCTGTGGTCCACCATAAAACTAAATAGCACCACTATAATGATGCTCTAAAAGTCCTTAGATAAACATCCACATTGATTTTTATTTGAGAGGACTTTTTCAATAGTATGAAATATAATATGTTGTGACATTAAACCAAATGGTGAGACAGATCAAGTCACATCAAAGTATACAGATATTATTAGATAAATACAACTACACAGAGAAACTACTTAATACCATAAGCTGCCAAACATAATTATTACTTGTTTAATTCTTCTTTTTTTATCTATTCATTTTATACATAGAAGGCATTTCTGCAGAGAGTCATTTACTTACCATCTTACCACCACTTTAATGTGAATGTTCAGTCTCAAAATTCAATCTCTTTCTTTCATGGTACAATAAACATTTCAAGTGCACGAGAACAGGAAAGAACTGAGAAAAGAATAACACTGGCCAAGCAAGGAGTTAAGAAGTTGTCCAGAAACAAATGGTAAATGTAATACTCAAAACTATTAATATGACCTCAGAAAAATTGCTATGCAGCTGGATCACTAGACTTTTGGATTCAGATCTTGGTAAATATTCTTACATCCTGGATATTTTATTTCTGTTTATTCTTTTATACTTACACATATGTGTAACCAAAAGTCCTGTACCAAGAGTTTTGTGTCTGAATACATGTAATGCTACCCCTACCGTGTATTATGGTAGTACTGCACTGGAAAAAAATGGTGTAGGATTTACTTTGAAGCAATTTAATTCAAAACAATTAAAACTAGTACATTTTGCAAATAATTACAAAGAAACAGCTAAAATGACATTTTTAAAGTAAAATATTGAAATAATATGGCAAAACATACACAAAAATATTTTTAAAAATAAGATTTTATTTTTATAAACAAATTTCGAAAAGTTTTTATGGTGTCTGTTGAAAAATCATTTGATGGGACATTCAAAAATGAGTTTAATGGGACACTTATGAAAATTGTGTTAATGTCATAATAAAAAAATATTGCATGCATTTCCTACTTTTCTTATTTTTGTGTATGTTAATTATTTTTTTTACTACTTCATTAAAACTACCAGAGGTTAATTAAGGTCACCCTTCTACATTATTAGAACTGAATAGTCTTGTTGTGGTGATAACTCACCATGCTCAGCAGATGTTTTACTGCGGGTAACATGAGAACATTGCACCTTGAGGCTTTTAAATCATGCATAAACTTGTGCTCCAACAGCATGGAGATGTAAAGACCTAAGCCACACTGAACCTGAGCTCTGTACCTTCATTACGTGCAGGTGAGTTCCTCAAAAAACATCACTTTATCACCATGGAAGGACATATGTGTGTGCGTTGTTCAAACCATGCACCATACAGTAAGTTATCAGTTGCATCTTCACTCTGTGAAAAGGTTAAAGGACATTGGCTGAATCCCTCTTTGTCTAAAGGGGGCTCAAGCCACCTTCAAGATTCAAATGTCACAAATGTGGCTTCTTGTCATAACCTCCTACAAAGCTCACTGGAATGAATTCAGCCATGCCTTCACAGTTTTTGTTTTTGATTTGTAATATGCATTGCTAAGAACTTCATTTTGACTGATTTTCTCAATATTTAGATTTTTTGCACACTCAGATTCCACATTTTCAAATAGTTCTATCTCAGCCAAATATTGTCATATTCTACTAAACCATACATCAATGGAATGTATATTATTTATTCAGCTTTTAGATTATGTATAGATCTTAATAAAAAAAAGACCCTTATGACTGGTTTTGTGGTCCATAGTCAAAAATGTATCTTTTTAATTTACAATGTTATTGTTTTCAATGTATTTTTAATAAAAGTAGTAAAATTGGTTAAAAATGATCACCGATCCCAAACATTTGAAAAGTAGTAGATCTTGACAAACTAAAGAAAGTGTGGTCCAGTGAACACCGTTGAATTTCTTCTGAATTATTTTGTGTTCCACAGTAGTAGTTATACACTTGCCAGTTCTCTGGTATGGATAGTAACCCTGTGTCAAACCATGACAGATTCTTCATGCTTGACTTATCAGTCTTCTAGAGTTAAACATGACATGATTTTCACATGCCACGCAGTAGTTCTTCAGAAGTAAATGTTAGCAACTGGTTCTTTATTTCCTCATAGCATTTAGCAGCTGCAGTGTTTTCTGTGGATGGGTGTGTAGAGCTCCCAAAATCACACATGAATCATATTCGGTTATTGTTTTCAAACTAATGCAGTAAAAATTGCTGCTTGATGCTGTGAACCATGTTTTTATTGTAGTTGTTTTCATTTGTTTAAGTGCCCTGCAGAACAAGAAATGATATGAGAGATACAAGACAGTGTGATTATCTGGTTTTATAAGAAGCATACATTTAATAACTTATTGTTTTGGTTGTAAGCCATACCATATTGTTTTTATATTGGCAGGGATTCATTGCGCTCAGTTTGAATTTGGCATTCTATAAGACTAAGACTTAGGCAGGCATAGATAACTCCTGAGGGATGTGACTGACTGGAACTGATAGAAAATTAAGTTTTGATTTATTTATGGTAGGAAATTTACAAATTATCTTGTTTTATTATATATATATATATATATATGTACACACACACACACACACACACACACACCTTTATTGTATTCTATTCTGTTGTCCTCATTTGTAAGTCTAAACAATATGGATAAAAGCATCTGCAAAATGACTAAATGTAATGTAATATACATATTTATACATATATATTTTTATATATTGTATTTTCCTTGGCCATTAATGCAGTTATGCACCATAACAGAATGTAGTCAAGTATAAGTACACAAGTATACTGTATACCTATCCTATATATATATATATATATATATATATATAACCTAGCTACGTGTACTGTGCTAGAGTAACTGAGACGTGTCATGACACTTGTATGTTGCTCTCTCGATCGTCCGGTTGCTTCTATTATTCTCCTCATTTTTACGCCGCTTTGGATAAAAGTATCTGCTAAATAATTAAATGTAAATGTACTGTGAATGACTTGAAAGTAACAGTTTTTCATTAATTATTATTTATTTATTTAATTGGAAAATAACTTAGTTTTTTCAATAAACAAAGTTTTGTAAATAACCAAAGCCCCATATCATGTAAAAACTGCCGACAGCAGAAGCTGTTTCTCATTATAGTGTGCTCAAAGTGCATCTGAACAACTCAATAAGTCATTCATTGACACCAATTGTTCAGAGCACAAAAGTACAGAGATAACAGATAACTGTGGAGAAGTACGAGTTTCCCCTTTTGCTAAAAATTCACAGGTCTTTTCTCACTTCTTACATTCAGCATCTGCTTATGGGCCATTTAAAATAACTTGACATGTCACAGTGACAAACCCTCACAATCACAGGTCTTGCAGTACATGAATGGGCCTGATAGGCTTGTAAAGCCTAAAGCGTCAGCGACTGTTTCTGAGCACGTTTCCACGGTGATTAAGCATGTGGAAAAACAGAATGGGTGCTGCCTAGATCATTTAGCAAGCCACTGACGGGCATTTACAGGAATTAGCCTGAGCCTGCTGAAATACAGGAGAGACAATGACGCTCTGATAAAACAAACGTGAGTTGCCAAGATCTGACACAGTGGAAAGACACTGCAGGACTTCTGAACTGTCGGATCAGGGGTTGTTATAGTTGGAACAAGCGTTTATCCAAGCTGATACATGCAGATAATAATGAAACACCTGTAATTACTGTCACCTTTGCAATGTGTTCAGTGAGTCCTTTAAAGCCAACAAAATATTACATCATATAGTTGAGAAAGCGGCGAGTGGGAGCAGGCTATTAACTTCTTCTTGAAATGAATAAGAGCATATGTATTCAGTTTCAGAAAAAGGTGTCTCTAATCATGTGGGTGTCCACTTAAGTGCAAACCACACTGTAAACTACTACTCTCCGCGTAAGCACGAAACTTCATGACATCATGGTAGAAAGTCACAAATGAAAGGGGCTGGTTGGTCTCTTTACATTATTCAACCCAAAATGCACACACACGTCAATGCACACAGAATGAGGAACCAGGAAAAACTTTGAATCATTTTACAGGCCAATAAATGGTTCCATTTTCTAGAACACTGAGCCAGCTGCTTTTTTTAATAAGGGACCAAAAATGAACTTCTGGGAACACTATTGTTTTCATTAGTATTATTAGTAGTAGCCTATACGATTTCTACCTTACAACTTTATATACAGAATAACCCACAAATGGTAGAAACATAAAATACAGGTGGACTATGGAGCAAAAATTATTTATTCCCCCTTTTATTTCTGCCAAGGACATTTTTCCACCATATTGGATATTTCAAAATACTTTAGCAAACTAGTCCTTGGTTTTACGGTCTTTACCTGTAATTTGTCTGTACCGTATTTTGCATATGAGCTATCTGGAGTGCAACATATTCTGATCAACATATGATGACATTATATAACAAAGGATGTGTAGAGCGCAGGATGTAATACAATTATTTTAAAGAACTTGCAGAAATGCATGAAGAAACTTACTCTGAGGAGACCTCAGACATTTGGTTGGGCTTGGCCAGTTGGCAGCACTATAAAATGATCAATTAAAATAACTTTATGATTTTGAAACGAAAATGTCATTACATGTCTTTGACCAATAGTGCGATTGCAATCAAACAGAGAGTACTTCAGTACTTAAGTCTGAGAACTCATGCAAAGTTCCATACTGTTTGAACAAAAGATGGCACTGTAAGAGAGAAGACATGTAAATGCATGCAGCTTCATTACATACTGATGCATGCATTGGTCTGAACATATATAGGACAAAATCCAACCGTTTTTAAAGCCTACAGGTTACAGGATTGTGTTTCCACCTTAATAATTTGTGCTTAATTGTACCCATATACAGTAGCCTATCGCAATTGAGCTCATTTGCATACAGGTAAACACTAAGGGAGAAATGGAAGGAGAAGTGTCATATCAAGCACTTCCACAGTAACAGAACTTTCCGTTCAAATTCGTGTTTAAAAAACACCTTCAGTGACCTAAATCTTCAGCAATGGGGGATAGGCTTAAGGGAAGTGGCCTTTGCTTCCCACAAAAAGTACTTCCAGAGAAAGTAATACTCCGCGTTTCTGCAGTGTTGAACATGTTTCAACTTTCTTAGCACAGTGCAAAACTTAACTTAATCAAAACGTCGGCTAAATAATAACGAAATCTGACGACATTAAAAAGCAACTGCGCAAGTTGTATTTCAAACCCAAATCAGCTCCCTACCTAGACAACATTCAGATTAGTTGCCTATGTGAAGATTAAAAATGTAGCTCGCGCCTGTGACGCCCAAAAATGCAGTCTAGACAAGCAGCTCGCTAAGACCGAGAAACAACTAATAAGTCATGTTTACTGTACCAGTTGGCGGATGCTCGCGGGTTGAGGACGTCTTCTTTAGCGGTCAGCAGAGACAGGCTGTACGTGTCCAAGTTAATCGCTCTCATCATGATGCTGCAGTGTTTCTGTGTACTCCACAAACCAGTGCACATCAACACACGTTTTGTGTTACTAGCAAACAAGCAGTTCCCTTATCCAAAGTTGCATTCAGTGAGTTTGGCAGGCGATGTGTAACTTCTGAAGGTGAAGGTCTGTTGGAGTTGGAGGTGGCGAGGCGAACACTGCTGCTGTGCATCAGTCCTGCTGGAAACTTCATGAAGAGGAATCTCTCCAAAAGCTCCACCTCCTGCTCTGAGGGGGAAAAACACCACTGCTGTTGCACAATTTCAGTTTATCCCGGTTGCTGCAAATATGAATTACAGACCGTGGTATGTACAGTCACATTGAAACAATTGGGAGGTAATTGAAGGTAACGTAATTGAAAGAGTTTTTATATTCTAGACTTTTTAAACACAAGGACGCATTTGAAATAGTTTTATGGGCATTCTTGTTTGGTCATGAGATGTCCGCATTGTAAGCTATCTTGGATTTTTAGTGCATACAATTTTTTGAGGTTTTCGAACCTTTTGAGGCCATATTTACCTTTTATGTATACAGACCCATACTGTTTATATGTTTGCAAAATCAAATTTGCACTTTTAAATAATTGCCTTTTATATCCTACTCTGAATCTCAACCAAAACAGATTATTTAAATACAGGTACGTCTAAAAAAAATGGTCAATATTTTTTGTCACTCATTTCAGAAAGTGACCCCCATATATTATATAGATTCATTACACATAGAGTGAAATATTTCAAGCCTTTATTTCTTGACATTTTGATGATTATGGCTTACATATGTAACGGATGTATGCCAGTAAGCTGAGTAAACACTGACCTCAAAGATAGCGACTGACGCTAGAGGCTGTAGCCTTGGCGTCCTTGTTAGAGCGCAAATGTTCGAGAATCCGACCAGTTGTGGCAGTATGTGGACTTACATTGGTGCCGTGACCAGAACGGGAGTGATTGAGATTCGCTGCAGAGCGCGATGACGCATTGGATCAGATCAATACGTTGGACGTGTTCGCTGGTGTGTTTGTGACGCCATGGCACGCGCAGTAGCATTATAATGCATGAGCTGGTTTTAATCAGCCTTTTCTGAGTAGTTTCAACATCTGATCTTAAATTGTAAAATAAATTAAAAAGTATAAACTAATCAGACTGCCTAGAAAGAATTTACTCCACACAGAAAAACCATAAAATACCAAATCCTGTGCAATTAATATTATTGAAGAGAGGATAAACAATACTACTTTCCTTCACCTACAATACTAATAAATATGTTTTATTTATAGGAAGTGCTTGTAACACACTTACTTCACAGGATAATTTGTTAGCAGAGCAAGCACCACCATCTCCTTACTGCAGCCATGTCAGACTGGAAAATATGCTAATATTAATCACAATCACCCTTTGAGAATAAACTTTAACAAATTATTAGTTTTGATAGCTCACCTCAGCAAAATCAGTGACCTCATTACGACATAGAGTGCGTACTGTAACATTAATAGTAAGTTACATCAAAACAGACATTAACAATAGTAATAAACTTTAATTAAATGTTTTTGTTGATTGCATCAATATCTAAAGTTTGTTGGATATTGGTTTTGATCAAACTTAAAATCGCCACCAACTCTCTACGACGTCACCAAAAACACCAGGCATACGCGCACAAGTCAGTTATTGATCTGATCCAGTTGCCATCGCTGACAGGCTGCAGCGAGGACTCTTGGTGAGTTTATGATAACGGATGTCAGTAAGGGCTGAGTGTAAACTCACTCTCCTGACCTCAAAGAGGCGCCTAGCGACTGACGCTAGAGGCTGTAGCCTTCCTTGTTAGAGCGCCCGCCCGCACAATTTCAGAGCCCGACAGTTGTGCAGTGTGGACCGGGAGTTACACATATAATGAAAACCCAAGATTCAATGTCTCTGAAAATATGAAAATTACATAGGATCAATACAAAATAATATTTTAAACAGAAATGCCAGGCTTCTGAAAAGTATGTTCATTTCTATGCACTCAATACTTGGTTGGGCCTCCTTTTATATGAATTACTGCATCAATGCGGCGTGGCATGGAGGTGATCAGTTTGAGGCACTGCTCAGGTGTAATGGAAGCACAGGTGGCTTTTAGAGCGGCCTTCAGGTCATCTGCATTGTTAGGTCTGGTGTCTCTCGTCTTCCTCTTGACAATACCCCATAGATTCGCTATGGAGTTCAGGTCAGGGGAGTTTGCTGGCCAATCAAGCACAGTAACACCATAGTCATTGAACCAGCTTTTGGTACCTTTGTCAGTGTGGGCAGGTGCCAAGTCCTGCTGGAAAATGAAATCAGCATCTCCATAAAGCTTGTCAGCAGAAGGAAGCATGAAGTGCTCTAAAATGTCTTGGTAGATGGCTGCGTTGACTGTGGACTTCAGAAAACACAGTGGACCAACACTAGCAGATGACATGGCAGCCCAAACCATCACTGACTGTGGACACTTCACACTGGACTTCAAGCAACATGGATTCTGTGCCTCTCCACTCTTCCTCCAGACTCTGGGACCTTGATTTCCAAATTAAATGCAAAATTTACTTTAATCTGAAAAGAGGACTTTGGACCACTGAGCAACAGTCCAGTTCTTCTTCTCTTTAGCCCAGGTAAGATGCTTCTGACGATGTTTCTGTTTCAGAAGTGGCTTGGTGGCTCTTTTCCTGAAGATGTCTGAGCGTGGTGACTCTTGATGCACTGACTCCAGCTTCAGTTCACTCCTTGTAAAGCTCTCCCAAGTGTTTGAATCGGCTTTGCTTGACAGTATTCTCAAGCTTGCGGTCATCCCTGTTGCTTGTGCACATTTTCCTACCCAATTTATTATATCCAAATATATTTAATTACAAACACATATTTAGTTAATAATATAAGTTAACACATTAACATTAAAATCTTAATATCCTCCATCACGCCCATGCAGCCGAAGGTCAGCAGAATCAATTTAGAAAATGAAGTTTATTTGAACAAAGTTTGGGAGGAACCTGTTTGGATAATCCAACCAATCAGCATCAGAAGAAGCCTTTCTCATCTCTCTATTCAGTGACAGGTTCCAGCATCTCAACCCAACACCTCTCTCTCGGCCAGCCAGGGAGGTCCAGAGGAGTACTTTGGGTTTGTTCCCAATCTCAAGCTCGAAGTCCTCCTTGAGGACAGCAAGCCAAATATGCTTATTCTTTACCCCTTTCTAATTCATGTGAACTTGTGAAACCCCTTGTTTGTGTAAACCTTTAGTACTTAATTAGTCCTTTTGTTCTTATTTTCATTCTTTTTCCTGTATTCCATAAAAGGCAGAAATCATGGGCACAAAAAGAACATCTATACGAGTCTGTCAAAGTGTTTAGATCTTTGCTTCTGTTTTGTGCTAATGTTTGAAGCACAGCAGTGAATGAGGGTGAGTTTGGTTGGAAGTCCACTGGTCCTGCACGGACGCACTATTGAGCTGCCAGTCTCTCTTTGTACAGGCTTCCTGTGAGCAGTCTTTGGAGCGCTTGGCAGCCAGCTGAGAAGCCGTTTACAGTGCATTGATCTCTGGAGGGACCCTTGTCTCAGCAGGGCCGATTTCATGGGAACTGAACTTGATCTAGTCTCCTTTAAACTGGCTTTGTTGTTGATGAAAATGCTATGCTTAGTATAATGCATTCAGGTAATAAAATGTTATAGATTTAGTTTTAGTTTACTGTTATAACCATACTATATGCAGAACACACTTTTCAATAAGACGCTTTGAAACTTTCCCCTTACCTTTTTTTTTCTGTTACCTCTTAGGATGTTTTATGCTTTTTGTGTTGTCTGATATAATGGACAGTTCCGTCTGTTGTTATTGTTTCAGATCTATTTCTTGTTAAATACATTCATGATTATACAGAATCATTCTGTGCATAGGATTAAACAAAATGATGAAAATGTTTAAAGGTTAAAATACCCTCATTGACTCGGAGAAGACAAGTTTAGTCTTCATACTTTACTGACGTCAGTTCAACATTGCTCTTAGGAATCAGGAGTTAGGAATTACCCACTCATTCTCTTCCACAAACACAGCCGTGAACGCAAACTGAACCCACATCTTCCTCCGTCTGGCTATTTAAACATTACATCATCTATCTTTATGGTTTAATTAATTCATGTTGTAGAGCTCTGCTAGTGAAGGGCCCCATTGCTTGTCTAAAACTCTGTGTTTAAGGATAGATGTGCACTAGCACAGATCCCAGCTTAAACCGCTGGAGCCCCCTAAAACATCCTCTTTGGAGGCATGTGTGAGGGTTTATGGCACATGGTCTGAAACAAACGAGAGCCAAAATGTCCAAATTCCTTCATGATCTCAGCAGCTTCCTGCCTCATGTTGCTTTCCCTGTTGACAGATTTGAATGTTATGCTGTTGTGCTGGACATGACACCACGTCTGGTATTTCCTTAGAGCGAGTTATTGTTTAAGATGCTGTGCAAGAGAATGATAAAGTGCTGTTTGTTTGAGAGGAATACATTTAGCACTGGATGGAATAATGTTATTTAAAACAGAGTAAACACAAAATGGAGGATGAAGCGCTCATGTGGTTCCTAAATGTTCTGACTGAACCTGATAAAATCTATTTTCATAATATGTTCAACAAATGTGTTTTATATACCCTGGCCTTTCTAGAATTGTTCAAACTGAGGTCCAAGGGCCCCTAGTAAATGGTGGAAGGGTATAAAAAATGATAAATGATAAAATGTTAATTTTTTTTTTTACAAATTGCTTTTCTATGAATGTCAAAGTTTCTCTATTTACTCAATATATTAATTAAATGTTTAATGTATTCAGACATTTAAATAATCTGATAATATAACCATTTCATTCTACTTTTTAAAGACTGTCTGAAGCCAGATCATACGATGAACAGCATTTATTTTATCTTATTGACAGCCCTAGTTTTTCCAGAAAGAGAGAATTTGTGAGGAAAAACAGAGAAACCTTTCTTTTCAGGTTCAGACGTTTTAGAGTACTCTAAAGGTGTGGTCACATTTACCGTTGCTCTGTGAAATCCAGTCAATATTTAATTACACTCATTTTAGTTAATAAAAAGTTACACAGAATTACTAGTCTCACTCACTTAATACCAAGCAGAAGGTAAATGCAACCTCACCTTAATATAAATAAAAAAAGGATTGCTGTCAACAAAGTAAATATTATCAGGCTTAATAATGTGCTTTGGAAACTGACAATTATTCAGCTGAGGAAAAATATTGTCTATTACAAATAGTCAGTCAGTCAACAGTCTATTTTTGTCTCTGGCCAGCAGATCATCCTCTATGGTGGCCTTGGCATCGAAAAGTTATAAAACCTTGCTCTACTATTATGTAACGCCTCATAGTTTCGCTAAAAGTGAAATGAATTGCACAAAGAACATTCAAGACCATTCCTGTTACAGCATTGGCATATTTGTCCGCCTTTACATCTTGAACACATGCAGTGTACACACACTGTCATGCTTCAATCTGTTTAGACCTGAACGAGATGTCAAAGTTCAACACACCAAAGATATATGCCTTTAGTCCAGGATTATAGCTTGACCTCTGCCCTCTCATAGTCATTAGTCTTTTTCATCATGTGTTTTCTGTTAGCCTTGCATCTCTCCATCCCTTTCAAGCATCCAGTAGTTCATCAACCTTTCCTAGACTTTTGATACAGTGTTTTCATCTCTGAATGCATTATCTTAAGTAAATTCTAGCACTATCAGCACTGACTACCTGGGAATTTATTAACTTTTGGAATGCCTCGATGTTGAAGACACGCAGCATATTTGCCATATCATATGGAGCTGTTCTATGTCAGGTTTCACAAATATTTTCTGTGGATAATTTCAACCCTATTCTTTTCATACCAATTTCTAAAATTGAAAAACTGTCACAGTTTAACTTATGAATTTCTTTAGCGCAATAATATAAGAAAACGTTTACTTCAAGGGTTTGGATTTCAGTGTTGTAAGCAGTATGTTTTTGCTTTCTCGTGACATAATGACATTCAAAGGTCAAACAATGCTTGCTACGTTTTTCAGTATTATCACATTCTTGTGAGGAGGCTTCAAGGAACATCCTCCGCTGGGTTCCAGTCTGTTTACATAGCCATTATTTAGTGCTGTGCTCATTACACCAGAAGATGAAGATCTCATGCTTTAGTTGTCACAGTCTGAACTCCCACATGTGGATGTTAATTACACTTTCCATTAATGTACGTCACACCAATTGAGGCCCAAGTAGGATGTTTTTTTCTTCTTCTTTGACAGGAGGAGTAGGATGTTGTGCAAATTTCTCACAGCAGGTGGGGTGTCTGTGTGGATTACTAAGGCCAGATAACATATTTTAAAGGGTTACTCCACCCGAAAATGAAAATTTTGTCATTTTTCACTTACTGGCATGTCGTTCCAACTCCATAAAAGCTTTGTTCGTCTTCGGAACACAATTTCAGATATTTTAGATAAAAGCCGGGAGGCTTGTGACGGTTCCGTTGACTGCCAAGTAAATAATACTGTCAAGGTTCAGAAAAGTATGAAAAGCATCGCCAGGATACTCCATCTGCCATCAGTGGTTCAATCTGAATTTTTGCTTTTATGGAGTTGGAACAACATGCAGTAAGTGAATAATGACAAAATTTTCATTTTGGGGTGGAGTAACTTTAAAGAAGTATGTGAGCACAGTGTTCTGTTTTGTTCACAGCCAATGTTCTGCAAGATTAAACACACACAACGAGTGCTATTGCGCTGGAACATCGGTAACAATCTTCAGTACTCAAGGGGGCGATAGAGTACATAGAGCAGTCAGCTGTTTACATCACCCTCTTTTTAATGCTCATTTTATTGCATCAGAAACGAATGATGAAAACGCTAAATTTCTTCATTCGCAAAAAAGTTACACTCCTTTGAGATGGAATTTGACTTGTGTAAAAAAGGGTTAATGCTTACAATGAGAGATGGAAATGCATTTTGCAAATAAATTCTGCATGAACATTCAAAAAAGTCATGTCACTATTGGACGGCAAAACCTGACTAACCAGTGGACAGATCTCCTTGCATAGCAATGAAATGTTACGATCATTCTCAGATGCCCAAGCAAAGTCTCTCATCAAAGTATTTCTGTAAAATTGTCTACTAGAATGGTCTACCACGACTGCGTTCCCAAACAGATAGCATTCACCTCCGAAAGCAAGACTTTGCCCTGTTTCATAGACAGGGCTTAGCCTAAACCAGGATTAGGCCATAGTTCAATTAAGACATTTAAGTAATTTTTATAAATTTGCCTTAGAAAAAACATTACTGGTGTGCATCTGGAGACAAAACAAAGGCACTGATCTATTTTAAGATCATTCAGTGCAAGTTTCTTTCAGTTGAAACAGCTCAGACTTTCATTTTAGTCTGGGACTAGGCTTAAGCTTTGTCTGTGAAACCGTGGGATTGTGTTTTAGATTCGCAATTTAGGATGGAAACCGGGCTAATGTAGTCCTCAATAAGAATCTGCGCTATCAGGAATTTTGTGTGAAAATGTAAAATTAAACGTTTTCAAACACAGCCATTTAGACTAACTCCTGATTTCGCGCCCCTTGTGGCAATGCTGATAATCCATGTCTTGCTAGTGATATATTTCACAACATAAACGACATATGGAATCGAGTTTGCATGGTAGTTTGTTTTTCTGCCACAATGAATGTGATAAACTGAAGTGCATTGAGAAACGGAAAGAGGGAAAACCAGCTAGAGAGCTGTGATCATGATTTCACAAGATAAATAAGCAGAAAACCTGCAAATATCCGCAGAGAGACAGTGTACAAAGATTTGAGGGGAAGAAAAACATGGGATATTACTAGGCCAGATCTAACAAGTGTGTTTTTAAAAGTGACTTAAAAATTGATAGGGAAGGTGCACTCTAATCTCAAGAGGCAGATTGTTCCATAACCGAGGCCCAAACACAGAAAAAGCCAGATCCCCGTAGATGTCTGAGTCTGGACGGAGGAACTAAAAGGAGATTTTGATCACCGGATCTTAGACTTCTAGAGGGAATATAAAAATGCAACAGCTCTGAAAGTTAACTAGGGGCTTGGTTATGTAAAGATTTGTACACTAAAATAACTTTGAAATTGAGTCTAATTTGAATAGGCAGCCTATAGAGGGCCCTATATAGTGGAGGTGTGGTCACATTTACGACTATTTAGAAGAAATCTAGCAGCGGTGCTTTGGACCAATTTTAGGCAAGTCATTTTTTACTTTGAAATACCACAATATAGTGAGTTGCAGTAATCTCAGCGTGAGCTAATAAAAGCGTGGACAGCCATCTCTAAGGTTGTAGCATTTAAAAAGTGTTTGACTTTAGACAGCAAGCAGAGTTGGTAAAAACTGGAACCAACTACAGATGAGATATGTTTATCCAATTTGAATGACTCATTAAAATGGACACCCAGATCTCGCACACAAGGACGATAAGAAAGACTAAACATACCCAGCAATTTGAGTCTTTTGCTTTCAGAACAATTGCCCTTCACCCTGTATTTAGACACAAGGACCTCACTAATGTAGAGGAATTTGTTCTAAGATGAAGGGGTGAGTGAGTCTAGGCATTCCGTTCCTGTGGGGAATGTCTGTGACTGCTTTGCTGATTCCAGTAATGGTTTTGGACTTGGGGCAACACATTTATTGAACAATAACTTTGAGGAATTCCATTCTCGACAATAAAATCTTAAGAGCAACTGTATGTGCATGTTCTTCCCAATCAATCTATGGTCTTATTATATCTGAGACATTACATTAAACAGATCTTTAAAGAAATGTTTAATGGATAAAATGGAGCATACTGTGGTAGCCATTTGTGAGATGTTTGCCAGCTGGAAAAGATAATATATATTCCATTACATTCACCTTTTAGGGCATTTATGGGAAATTGTGCTTCTTGATGGCACATTGGTGTGAAGGGAAAGATGGGAGAGTGGGATAAGACCATGATCTCATGGAAGAGGAATGCAGTGGCAAGGTCAGGTAGAATTAACACTTATGTAACTTATTATAACAATATAATGTTTATTAAAAACATTAGTGTCAGTGCAAAAAAAGCATAACATTTCAAGCACTCATATGAACTTTATTTAGTTCAGAAACAATACTGTATTGCACATTCTGTTATATAATACAAGCTTTTCTAGATATCTGGCATGGAGACATTTTTGAGTTGCTCAATTACAGCCATAAGAGTGTTGCCACATTGTGCTTTCATACAGTGTTTCTGTTCGTCATGAATCAAACCATAGCCCACCAAACACATCAGTCACTGATCTGATGACACAAGCACCAGGGCTGTAATCAGTGTCTCACAAACACACACCAAGGCAGTGGTGGTCAGTAACGAAGTACAACTACTTCGTTACTGTACTTAAGTACATTTTTCAAGTATCTGTACTTTACAGGAGTAGTTTTATTTTGAGTAACTTTTACTTTCACTACATTCCAAAGCATAAGATCGATTTTTTTATAAATTTCATAAAACATAACGTTACTCACGGATACATCAGTGAGACGCAGAAGGCTGTATGATTCATGAACAAACTGATTCTTTTCACCCTGTTCAATCGTTGAAAACGCAACAAAGCAGCTGTTTATAAAACTCACTGATTCAAATGATCCGTTTAGAGCAGTCTTCTTCAGTGAACTGAACTCACAAGTAAAGAACAGGGAGATCTCAGGCGCTACTGATGCTGTGAAAAGTAATGCTATAATGTCGAATTTTAGGATTAATATTGTAACTGAAAATAACAGATCAAAACTGTGTGTTTTGTTTGTGAACTAAATCTGCTGTAAATGATCTATTTAAACTGAAATGCTTGAATGGACAGAAACATCAGCTCTAAGAGTTATGTTTTAGGTCAAAAAGAAACATTAAAATAACACCGATTAAATAAAATAACTGATGTTGTAGAGATCTCAGTAAGTGTGTAAAGCTCACTTCATAAAAGAGTAGCTCTGATGCAAGAGGTTGTAGCCTTTACTTTGTTAAACGCCCTACACTGAATCCCGGTTCGCGAGGAGCAAGAAGAGTTAGGATGGGACCCGGAGGAGATAAAATGCTCAGCTCTGCGTTAGCAGTTTTATTAAAATGCTATACATTTAGACCTATGTGACCTCTGTTTTTATATTGTTTATCAAAAGTACATTTTATATTGTTTAGATCAACTTGAGTAGACAGATATGAATGTTTATTCATAACCATACTGAAAATAAGTAAATATTGTTAGCTGATGCTAACTGTCTAGAACAAGTTTGCTGAAGCTAAGTTGAGGAAATGTTTAGATATAAAGTCCAAATATCTTATTCAGCCACCCAGATAGATTCCATCTGAGGGAAAAGAAAGGATGTGATGTTCAGAACATAGTAACTACAGTAATTATCAGATGGGAAGTGTTGCCCATGGGGCCGGGTGTTTTTATACCACAGACAAGGTTTGAGAAGAAAAACAATATGAAAATATCACAGATTTTTAAAAATGTTCTTAATTTCAGCCTAATTATGTCATATATAACTTTATCTGCAAAACAACAAGTTCTAAACACTTTTTCTTACTGGTGAAGATTAGATGTGAAATCTGTTTTCGGTACATGGCAGTGTAATTCACAGTGAACATTATACATGATCTCATCAACGTAGTCCATATCAACAAAATATATATCTTGACTCTATATAGTGGTTATTTTGGGAAAAACATTTTGGGCAGTAGGATTATACAAATATGTGCTAATATAAAATTAAATAAAGTAGTCTATATAAAATTGCAAAATAACTGTCTATCAGTACTTTTCTTACACATAAAACATTGAGTACTCAATTTCAGCCATAAATTGAAAACAGTACTTTTACTTGTACTGGATAATATTTTAGTGTCATGATCTGTCACACTCAAGCACTGATCTGTGTCTCCACCACACACCAAGGAGACTTTCTGGTCTGTTAGCCACCCGTCTACACAGACACCCCCTCTTTTGGGGCTGCAGCATCAATTACAGCATATGTGTTGGCTTTGCCCCTTCAAAGTGTTACTGTAAATGTTGCAGTGTGTGAGTGTGAGTGTGCATGTGTGTATGGAGATGACTTATTTCCTGCGATGTGTATTCCTTCAGAAATGCAACACTGCAACCACCGGTGTCCTATGGTCTATGGAAATCATTATGATGTCTGTGTTTGCATGACAACCAAAAACCTCATACTACAACTGTTTTATTAAATCACCTCTGGGGACTGATCATTTTGATCTGATTGTTTCAGGTGTGGGACTGAGGGACTGGGGGAAGGAAGGCAGTCACTTTGTGATGACTCAGCCATTTTGTCTGCTACTTTGTGAAGGAGAAACAACAACTGAATAAAAGTAGTGCTTCTGCAACAAACCTGAGCAGCTCATCTAAGCAGTACGTGGTATTAGTACATGGATAAATTGTCATAATTACAATCCAAAAATATATGTGACACATTATATTATATATAATATTTTGGTAAATATATTTATTATAGAGTTAACGAGAGGAATCGCTTAAAACTGTGTATGTCTCCCTCTGCAGGGCATTTGCAGCACTGGCTTTCCACTTAACAAGCTGACCGCCTGTACAAATCTAACATATATAATTGTGTACATTTCCCATTTATGTGTAAGATACACTGAAAAATGGTATAGGATTACTTTTAAATAATTTTCACTCAGAAATTGCTTGTAAAGTTGGAAAATAATAACGAATAAAACAGAAGTAGCACATTGAATTGAACATGAAATGTTGAAGTAGAAAGACTGAAAGTTTTTTTAATGTAAAACATCCAAAAACTCAAATACAGCCAATCTTTGTTTTATTTACAACTTATCTTTTTACAGTGTATCTGAGAACAGTTATACTCTTAAATTTATTTTAAATGATTATTACATTAAAATATGTTAATGTAACTATTTTTATGATCAATAGTTAACATTTCATTGCAAATAAAAACACACACAAACAAATGAGTTCAAAGAGTTCAGTTAAGTTTTATTAAAAGCCAAGCAAACATTAAAATACTGAAACAGATAACCTTTTTCCAACCCTTTTTGCTCCATTTTTTACAAATCACAGTTGTTCAAAAATATTACAAACGAGTCAATAAAACTTTTTTTTTGCAACAGCAGCAAAATATTCTGATTTTGTATTTTAAAAGCCCTTAGTAGTGTGTATGGTGTGTACGTGTGTGTGTGTGTGCTTATTCTGTTTCAGAACAAGACCAATAATTACAGAACATGTATCAGACACAATGATCAAACTAAGAAGTTAAACAGAAAACCACAAAGTGCAAAACAGCTTTAAATAGTCACAGATTTGAAAGAGGAAGAGAGGTCAAGGGTCAACAGTCAGTGACACCTACCTCACTTCAAGAAGACAAAAAATGGCAAGGACACCTCACCACAGGGGAAAGAGCATCTGCCAAAGGGCATACAAGTGCTCCACTATAATTGACAGATGTTGTTCAGTAATACGGCCCTTTTCTTTCATCAAGATGAAGGTGGATTTCAAAGCAAAGAAAGGAAGTTGGTTGGAGAGCCCCTCTGTTGAAACACAGAAACTAACTAGGGCTTGAAGTGGTCTCTGCCTATGACCTGAGGTCAGATTGTTAAAAGCAGTAAGATGTGGTTAACCGTTCCAGTTTATTACAAATGTTGAGTGTTTTCATGAAAAAAATCAATCACCAGAATAACAGCTCTCAAAAAAAATACACCTAAACCAAAGTCATATTCCAGAAATAATTTTGTGTAACATATCTCCTCAGTCCTACCGTTAACCTAGCAAAAAAAAAAACCTGACCTTCAGTTGACTGTAGAGGGTGCAAGTGTGCCTCTGACTCTGTTAATGTGCATGTGTTTACATTCACTCTCAATCAAACACTTCTAATCACTGTTCACAACAAGTACAGGTTTCCACGCAGCTCAACATTAACACAAAGGGATGAAAACATCTAAAATGTTAGGAGGGGAAGCATAAAATATTTCACATCACTCAAAGAACAGAGGGTATTGCTACATGCTGGCCACAGGCATGTAGCAATACAGTGGTCTGATGGCTGTCAGCTAAAGTGTGTGTGTGTGTGTGTGTGTGTGTGTGTGTTAGTGCACTACAATTACCTTGATAAAAACTAAAGACATTTTTTCAATTAAAGGCACGGTAACACAACAATAGACCCCAATTCTCAAGTGCTCTCAAGTTTCTTAAACTAGTGGGTTTCTAATGTACTGCTATTATAACAATAGAACTACAACCACAATGGTGTCATTGATAATGAACATGATAAACATTTAGTATAACATTAAGTATCTAAACATAAGGGTTTTGGATGGACTTTTTTAGACTTGTAATGAGGGCTCTGCTTTCTTATTATTTATTTTTTCAATAACATGATGAAAGTGCATGATATTTCCTTAGTAATAAAAGCTACTGTTATTCATAATTGCATACATGTTAGCACTTGGACCGTTCTCATGCACATCTTACCTATAAACGTGCACCAATAAATATTGACAATTTGTTAAATTGAAAGAAATTCCACAAAGAATATCATTTGTATCAAATTGGAAGCTAAAGTGCATCTTTATCAAGCAATTATACTGTCTTTCCTGTTGTTATTCACTGTCTGAATCAATATATCAATTTAAAGCGATTGTTCACCCAAATATAAACATTCTGTCGTCGTTTACTCACCCTCACGTCATTTCAAACCTCAATTACCTTTTTTATTTTAAAGAATGTTTTTGTCCATACAGTAAAGTTGAGTTGGATGCATTTGACTCCTTTTGTGTTCTTCAGAAGACATAAATTCATATCAAACATGTTAAAACAACACGAGGGTGAGCAAATGACAGGATTTGCATTTGCTAATAGACCTTTCTAATACTGAAATCTACTAAACCACCTAATCAACAGAAAAACACATCACGTGTCCTTGAACTTAATAAAGGCATATTTGATTAAAGCACAAGGTACAAAGACGTTGAGCAACCGACATAAAAGTCTTACAGAATGAGGGATTTTTTTTAAATGTTTTTTTTGTAAGCACAAAATACGTAGGGCCATAAGGAGCACCGTTTTAATGGAAGAAACCATTCCATGCTACAAAATGTTTTAAAAAGCCGTAGTTTAGAAACAGTCAATGCCATGCACATCAAAGGCAGACCACCTCTAAAATAAAAGTGCAAAAGCAAATAGTCAAAGAACAGAAAGTGCTAACAAGCCCAACAACGCTTTCCATCCCAACAAGCATGCAGATGTTTGAAGTGTTCTCGAACTGTTCTTTAACTCTAAGGTGCAGACAGGAGAGCTGCGATGAAGTACATAATGTATCACAGAGCCAGTCTGCAAATACACCGTAAAGTCTTACATTCGCTATTTTACTAATTATTAAGCCTTTAGGCATAGTGTGGCATCTCTAAACATTCACTTATTTTGTCTGCCCCATAAATAAAGCATCTTAATGGGATGCACCTACAAAAGTGCCCATATGGGTGAAGATGGTAGCATACAGCCGTACAGCATCTGCTCTCCATTTCCCTCTTTTTTTTGTGATTTATTTATAATTTTGTGTGCAGATCGGCCTGTCTGAGCACATGTGCTCCGTGTGTCTATTTTTGTAGCTGTTGATGATTTCAGCTCGTCTGGTGCGAAAAGCAGGGTGCAGCCTTGAGGAAGCGAAATCAGAAAGCCAGAAATAGAAAAAGAGTGGCATGGAAAACTTAAAATGTCTCCGATTTCTCCCTCGCCTCCCACCTAAAGTAGATATTAAAACACTTGTGTTAAAAGGCACGAAACAGGCAAAACAAACATGCTTCACCGAGAAATGCTTGAATGTAGAAGGGAAAGTGTGACAATGGTCATAGGCACTCATGTTTTCAGATGGAAGGCAGTCGAGACAGACTAGCAAACGGATGCTAACAACACTTCACAGCGCATGCACGTCTGAAAGAGGAACCAAACCGAGAGCGGCTGTTTACATATCACTCGGTTTAACCACAAAACCTGTTTCAAAACTCAAAATCGAAAGCTTTTCAATCAACAAAGAAGGATAGACTTTTGATTTACAGCTTATGTTGGGATATTCTGTTATTAAGATTGTCAAAACTTGTGTAAAGAGGCAGTCACACTACACTTTTTTTTTAAAGACACCACATAGTGTGACATCACATCACGACTGTTGCTCAAAGTCTAGTGTAAACGCCCCTTAAAGATATGATGGGTGAATGGTTGAATGCTGTGACATTTAGCAGGTTAATCCTGAGCAGCGATTTTATCTGCGTATGTAAAGTGCAAAGTGAAGCGTCACATTGCAACATATCAAACACTACAGGAAGTGGATCGATAGTTTCTCCCTCTGTTTGGCTAACTGCAGAGGTAGAGGAGCAGAGGAGTAACAGAGGGAGCGGCGAAGGAATACGAAACATTGCAATCTACTTTTTGTTTCGCCATTAGCTGAGATTGAAGTAGTGCTACAAAAACAAGTGCATTTCACAAGGATGGGAAGATCCGAAACAGGATTGACAAACAAATGAATAGCTAATACTTTCGAAAGCAGGGTAACTCAGAAGGCATGGGCGCCCCCCCCAGTGGTGGAGGTGAAAGGCAAGCAAGTCGAGGAGCTTGCTAGTGGTCATATCACAACGCTCAATCTACAAAACGTCATATAACAGCTGTGACTGTTGATACTCTATTGGCAGTGGTAAAAATAGCCCTAATTGTGTAGTTTACTTGCTGTCAAGTTTTTGTTTCTGAAGATTTTGGTAAGGCGTTTGTGTTTGAAGGAGTTGTCTGTGTGTGTGTGTGTGTGTGTGTGTGTCTGTCTTTGGTGCTGGCCTGGAGATTTTTTAGTGAGTGACAGACCTGAACTACACACCCCTTCTGTTTTACCACATGAGCAAAATTTAGTAACCGGACAAGCAATCTGAAAAACAGTCCTTCAGTAGGCAACACGATTGGTGTTCAGAGCCAATATGGGGCAATGGAAGATCCAAAATGGAGAATTGTTTTTAGTGAGAATGTAGGCAAGGGCAATAACCCTTTTATTTTAACATTTATATATATGTATATATATCCCTGCCGCCATTTTAGTTGCTAGTTGTATTCAAAGCTAAGCTATGTTTCAGCTTGTAGGCATTGAACATGACGGTTTTCCCAGAAATAGGTCTCACAGAGAAAAGCTCAACACAGCAGCACCATGCAGCATTCGTGCGCCTGGGTGCCAGCGCTCAGACGGGGTGCTGGTGTGAGTCTGTGTGTGGGCTTGTATAATAATAACAGTCTTGAGAGGTGAAAGCAGGTCACTGCAATGATGGGTTTCTTTATGTGATGCTGCGGCGAGACCTGTTGCATTCACACAGTAGAACATGTAACATCGAGAGTGAGAAAGATTTGAGACTTTCTCCGGGCCGACTCCCATTTAATGACACATATGCTTTCAGCTCTCGTGGCGGGTAGCCCGCTGAGGCCCAACGCGGGAAGGGAAGATTAAAGCTCAGAGGAAAAGAAGACCCGGACTCGCTTCCAGCAGTCGGGATGGATGCACAGGAACAGGGCTCCCCAGGCTTGGCTACATGCCTCTGGACTGAGATGAGGGAGAGGGGTGCAGGGGTTTGAATGGATGGACGGAGTCAGACCCTCAGGAAATGTGGGGAGCTGAGGAGGATGGATGTCTCCAGAAGCACCAGCCCCGTTTGGTGTGCAGCTTGCGTATGATCTCCTCCTCACGCTTTCGCTCTTTTTGAGAACGTAGGTAGCGGTCTTCCTCCTTCAAGAACCAGACAGGGGGCCAGCGATTCTTCTCAAAGTGTTTCTGGGTTTCTTTAAGAATAAAAGGGGAAGATGAAGGAAATACAGTGGAAAATGTATTTTCTTGCTCAGTATTTTTATCTTGTTTTTTCATCTAAAGATAAATATTTAAAGATCCTTACACCAAGAGATATTTACTTGAGAAGTAAGATATTATGCTAGATATTGTGTTGTTTTCAGAGACACAATTTGGAAAGCTTTATGGCTAAAGCAAATAAGCAAATGTTTAAAAAAATCTTTGATCTAAGTTTTTTTTTTTTTTTTCCAGTGGCAAAAATTGTATTCATAAACATCTTATGTAATATATATCAAGTTGCTTAGATGTTTAGCTATATTTACCTAAATTCAATTGAAGAGAACAATGTTTTAGATTTTAATATATGTGTTTTTATGTAATTCATTCCTGTGATGGCAAAGCTGAATTTTCATCATTATTAACATTATCAACTGAATTTGAAATCAGTTGTGGTGCTCAATATTTTTCCTACTCAATAGAAAGTTCAACAGAACGGAATAAAAATATTTTTCTAACATTTTAAATATTTTACTATAATTTCTGATCAATTTAGAGCATCCTTGTTGAATTTATTTCATTTATACATAATATAAATCTAATAAATAAACGAACAAAAGCACTTCTTGCTCCTTACCAGGAGACATAGTCTTCATGTCTTTAGGGAATTGTCGACAAACGCTATTGTAGTTGGTGCAGATGTGATGCAGACACCAGGCAGAGAGCTGTTTGGCATTGTGGAACTACAGCAGACATAAAAGCAGAGTTAGCACAGCGTGATTTCTCTCAATGAGGCTCATTTGAAAAGCAAAGTCTGTTCATCCTTTGAACTAGAATAAAGTAGGTAATTCTGTAATGTGCCATTGGTTATATTGCCACTTCATTACTCGGTGCATTCTATTAAAGGCTTTGTTTGCTTCATCTTTATTAATGTTACCTGAGCCATCTCCATATAGGCCAGCACATGGCCATCAATGTCCACCCCTTTAACGGACAACTGCAACAGCTCCTCAACGGCATGTTGCTCTGTAGACATGGCAAAACACCACACAACAAGTGTTAATATGTCAGCCATGAGGCTTAATGGTTAACAATCTGCTAAATTCTCCATAACAACAGTGAAAAAATTCTCACCAGCACCGGTGTATTTTTATATAATATTTAGCCATAGATAACATTTTTGTTTATTTATTTTGTTAGTTAGCACCATGTCTAGTGGCTTTGATGAGTTTAAATGCTATAATCTGTAATATTAACCAACATTTGGCTCACAAATGATGTCTTTGCTGAAAGTATAAGATCAGATTATTTTCCTCTCCAGGCCCATTAGCCACAGAATTGTACAGTACTTTTTCAAGGTATGCTGTCTGCCTTCGGGTAAACATAGAGCCATTATTAAACCTACCTGTTAGAGCTACAAGGCGGGGAAGACAGAGGCGGTTGGCTAGTATTATAAGGTCGATTGGCTCCAGTTCAGGACATGGTGTTAACACACCACAATACAGAAACTCCAGAACGGCTCTCATGCAGGCACAACTGGTGTTGGGGATAGAGACCTAAAAAGAGAAACGGAGAAAGAAAAAGATGTGGCGGTTAGCAAAAACAAAACAGCCTAAATATTTTAAGTTCACAGTTATTAACAAAAGCCAACATTGAGAAAAGTTTGTGTGAACAGATTTCATAACCCGTGCTGAGGAATGTTTATTCATAGCTCATCTCCAGGACATGGAAACTTGAGAGGCAGCTTGATCCAGGGATGAAACAATCTGTTCAGCACCTCTCCCCTATTGAGACCTGCATGCTCCTGGCTGCTGACCATTAGAGGAGGCCTTTGTGTTGACATGGCAGGACCCAAAGTGGCCAAGGAAGCGAGGGATGCACGTATCCAGGAAGGCTCGTGGAGGAAGGGGCCTGAGAGAGTGATAGGAGGGCGAGGGCAGTGGCCACCACAAGGGGTCTTTCATCCTTCAGGAGATTAAAGCACTGTGTGAAACTGTTGGCAGTCTCAGCTTAAAGCTGTGGAAAAATAACTCTGTGGGCTTGTCGCTACGGGAAACCTGGCTTCTGCATAAACAAGAGCCAACAAGCCAGCCTACAGGAGAGACTGTCATGATATAACAGTGAACACAGAATATGCTTTACAGAACTAATACACAACACTCAGCAAGACTCTGTTCTCATATACCGATATGGCAAATTTTGTCACCACCAGAGCATATTCAAACTATTCAAACAGAACATTTTCCACTTTTATCATCTAAGTTGCGATTTTAGTGCCATTGTAATGTCATGGTGAATTTAGGAGCATACATGATGCTGTGAGGTCTCGGGAGGCCACATGACATAATCTGCCCACGTCCAACACCATTCATAACCAAAATCACATAAATCCAAGCTTAAAGGTAGAAGAGCTGTTGTTTTGACTCTGCTTTGGCTGGAGGGTGGAGAGCAAACAAAAGCATGCTTATTCTTTCAGCTCCAAGGAACAGCCAAGGAATTAGGGGAGAGCTTTCAGCAGGGACACAAAGAGGAAAGTGCAGAGTCTGTGAATCAATGGCAACCTTCTCCTTAAACCGTCGCCATGCTCAGACTAAGCAGTTATTCCTCTGTGAATTAGGACAGGATGCAGTGGATTTAATTGCCTCTAGCATTACCCTGTTTGAGGACTGAACACTTACAGGGTGCAGATGCTTAAAGCAATCTGGAAACCATTAGCACAAGCATCTTGTGAAGGAGTTTGTCCAATCACAGGCAAACATTATAATGCTTCAAATAATCTTGATCACATGCATCCAATTTAGGAATGACTAGACAGTTCCACTTACCCTGAACTGCACCGACCTTCTGCTTCATGCTTAGTGAGTTGTGCAGTAAACTGATCTTAAATGCATCAAACCACAAAAACTATCACAACAGAATCTGTACTGTTTCCCACATGAGTAGGAGGCTGTGGGAACAACGACCGCAAGCTGACACAGATTCTATAGGTCAGATATGGTACATTGGGGGGTGGCAAGATGACACTCAGCGGTACTTCTGAAGCCTAGTGGTGCCCTTCACCTGTCTGTCTCAAAGCCAATTAACAGAATGTCAGCGTGAATATGACCGTTCATTATGGCTAAAGGGCAGACTTAAAAGACACAGAGGGGACACAGTAGGCAACTTCCTATTAAAACCTAAAGATAACAATAGTACTGTGAGTGAATGGAAATTTAGTTTGTCTCAATCCTCAAAAGCACAAGCAAACACAACAATCTATTGAATGCTAATGATATGATATGATACATATATGTCTATCTCAGAAGTTCAAAGTGTCTGAGTTTCCAGAATTCTTACATATATATATATATAATAAGACTGTTTAATATGCATTCGATAGATCGGTTGCTCATGTAAAAAATATGCACATTAAAAAATTATTTATTTTTCATACTGATCCGCGTTGATAGATGGAAGTGCAGCATCTAACAGCACTGATGTGTCAGTACTTAAAGTATATGAACAACAGCAATGCTTATGCTAGATATAGAACTACTGAATGCACCATTAAATGTAATCTTTAACAAACTACAAAATAAATATACTTTTTATACTGAACTTGATACCTAAATTAACTAGTTTTTAGTGTTTTAGTTTTAGTTGACTGAAAATTCAATTCAATTGTGATATTAATATGCTGTGTTAATTTGTTGTTTCTTGGAAGAGGAAGAATTGAGAAAAACAATGCAACTACCTTGAGAAGAAAATGGGGTCAAGACCCAAGGGAATGTGTGTTAAGGAGGAAGTGGTCACCTATCAAAAGCAACCAGACTCTTTCTCATCAACTAACAAGTTATTGCAGCGTATACTGCAACAACAGTCTCCGCCTTCATCGTTTCCGTTTTCACTTCATCTTTGTCTCACAGGGAAAATGTGACAGCTTCTCACATTTGAGCTTCCGCTCAGTTTTGCGCTAATCACACTTAGAAGTATGATGTTGCTGAAAGAAATTCTGACACCTGAGCGTCTGTTCAGACACTTCCTGCCTTAAAAAGCAGCATGTTGAAAACAACAGAGACAGACCAGCAAGACTTTCTGAAGTGTACTCACATTGAGTTTTATGTGACGTAAATGTACAACATGAAGAGACCTATAAATAACATTCAGATACAGAAGCGGTGTAGACGTTGTATGGATTTTTAAAGTCGTCTTCAGTAATAAGTATGTGCTGCCTAAACTCAAAAACCTTGAGAGATATTTCTGCACAGGACTAGAATAGTAAAGCTTTCATGGTATATCAATCAAGGACAACTCTTGACTCTGTGCGTCACAAACTGAAAAGACAATAATGTGCAGCAATGCACAAGAAACATTTGAGTAGACTCTGAAAAATCCACTTATGGGTGAATGATCAGCTTTACTCACACTTTATAAATATGTGCCACTCTGAGGACTTGCAAGGGCTTTATATCTAGTTATACAACACCTTCTGTGTCGGCTGCTGCACAGACAGTGACAAGGGCTCGCTCTATTCACAACCTCATTCTAAAAATAGTACAGTGTTCACTACAACCAGTCGCTACAATGCCTAATGTGCCAGACTGGAGGAGACAACCACCAAGTCATTTGGCCGCTCTTTGCCTTACATGTATGGAACAGGCTCCGTTTTTTGTTTTACATTTACGAAGCCCAATGAACATTTTGAAAGCGATTGGTGCTCAGGTGCCAAGAAAGAGGCACAAGAGGGACACATTCAATTGACATGGCAGAATACAACGAGTTTAAAAAAAGACAAAAGAAACTTGGTTGCTATGAGTCGACAACCAAACAACCCATCTCTCCCTCCTTAAAAAACTCCTTGCTTCTGATGGCATTTCTACTGAAAACACACCAAAACATCTTGCATTTATTATGCTGTGCACAAGAGACGTAACACTGCCTGTACTTGCAAATACCAAAGTAGAATAGACATTAAAGAAATAAGACTTTCTTTTTTGAACATGAGAGATATTTAGAAAATGAACATAAGAGATTTTTTGAAAAATAATCCTTGTGTCCATGTAAGTCACATTGAATCCATATTGAATAAGAGTCTTAAAGTTGACACTTAAAAAAAACCACACAAACACGACAGTAATCCATAAGACCGATTTGATGAATCAATGTCTTCTCAAGCAAAACAAAAGTGGTGAGTGTGGTCAAAATAATAATATTTTTATTATTACTTATATACCTGCATTGATCTCTATGTGACATACTCTCTGCCGATGCTGTCAGAATAGAAATGCAGCTAGCATCCTATTTCCCACATCAGTTGTTGTTCTTGTGCTGTAAATCTATCTCCCTGTAATGCTTGTAAAGTTATACAGGGTGATACTGTTCACCGGCAGGCCTGGACACCTATAACTCTCGGCCTCTGGTGTTGGCCAGTTTGGTCCCGAGTTCCTGCCCTTAGGGAGCTTGTCTTTCTAGAACTTGAGCTGACAGCCAGTAGCCTGAGGAAATCAGAGAGCGTGCACGGGATAGACCTGGATAGAGTTATGTGCAGGTGAGAGGGGCCTTCGAAAGGAATACATTGAAACCTTACCTTTAACACCTGACTTAATAGTTCTGGATGAAAAATACATGAGCTAAATTTATGCCAAGAAGAAAATGTGATATCTTAGAATAATTCCATAGAAAACAAGTGCAACAATCAAAAACTGTGTGGAACGGTTATCGTGTGGTTTTAGTTAAATGCCACTTTGAGACCAAAAATCTATGAAAGGTTCAAACACAAACACTTCCTGTACACGTTAACATGACGGTGCTGAGGAAATCACTAGAGGAAGTGCCCAGTCTAATAAACTTCCTGTTACTATAAACTCAGCAATGCACTGAAACACACACAAAGATGTGAGCGTGTTTTTGTATGAACGCTTGCATAATCTAAAGATATGATATCATATATATATCAACTGTTGTGTTGCAAAAGCAAATCACATGACAATAAAATAAGCATAACACAGACTGAAAATAATTACCTGATCTAACTTGACCGGAACAAAATGTATTATATATTAATATAACTCTAACACAGCCGCGATTTCTTTAAGACTGCAAGGGAAGCTCAGCTTCCCCTATAATTGTCAAAAAATGAATGGTCAAATATATGTACTATTATGTTAACATTTTATTGACTAAAAATGCGTTAAACACGTTCATCTCGAGCGAAAACAATTTCGTTCAGAATCAGCTACTTAGGTTGACTCGATTTCCTTCTCATTCATTCCGTGGCGTACAGTGCATTACTCTGTTGAAGCCCAGCCATTGACTTCAATGGGGCTGCTTTAAACAGTTTTTTTCAGTGCATAGAAACAAGACGGTCATTGGATAATGCTGCGATTATGTCCCGCCCACGGACGCTCAGCGTCTCTGGGATGAATGGAGGAGTGGGCTGGCCCGGACTCCGAGCGTCTGCGTGATGATTGGAGGGTCTGTCATCTCTTTTTAATCCACTTTTATGTCCTAAAACGCTCGTTTTTGGGGTCGACAGCTTATAAAACGTATTTGTTTTTTTTAGCTTGTTTGCTATACACATTGTCACATATCAGCTTTTAGACAATTTTTTTTTTTTTATAAATAAATGACAAGGAGGCGGCAGCTTCTCGCAATGCAAAGAGACGGTTGGTGTGGGCGTGGTCTTCAGATTATGACGCCAGCGTATCACTCTGTGTCTCCATTTCCAACTCAGTCCCATCGCGGATTTTGCATGTGTAGTCGAAAGACAAACTGCTGCAACCTTCATCGTATATTTCACACAATTTCACACCACATTCATTGTTTCAGTTTAACATAATTCCCACATTTCCTCCCGTTGAGTTAAATATATATATATATATTAGATCGTTTGTTCATTAATTCATATAGTCTGAACTAGCCAGCTAGCAAACTGCACAGCAGGTGTAGAAAGGAGCTTCTCCTGTTTAAAGCGGTTTAAGTCCTACACCCGTAACACAATGGGCCAAGGCCGTTTAAGCAGCCTAGCTCTGCTGGCCATTGAGAGGACACTGGTCAAGTCACTGGAAAAGACGCCTAGTTGGTACGACAGGGTTACAGAGCATTTTCTTGAAAAGGAACGTAGGGCAGAATTTACATATAAATAAATGGACAATTTTTATGATTTAGGCCGAAAATGAGCTTCCCCTCTTTAAAAGATCAGCAGCCGCCACTGCTCTAACATGATGTAAAAACTAGACCAAATCCTAAATTTAGCCTACAACCTCAATCGCTGCAAATACATCTTTCTAGACCCCTTCTAGATTGCCTCTCTTGAATATGGGAGTGCAGACACAAAGCAGATATATCTCAGCATGTGTTCCCGCTGTCACAGGACCTCCTCTAAAGTCTCAGCATGGAGCACTCTCCTCAGAGGCCTGTTCAGTACTGCGGGGCTGTTAATTCATCCATATGGATGAGATGGCCTCCTGTCGCTGCTGCATCAATGTGGGTCAGGCTGTCATAGAGGCGGCCTAGTTTTAGCTACCTGTGCCACTTTTTTAGTGGGATCTGTCAGAGCTCCAGGGTAGGAAGGATCAAGGTGACTGAGACTAATCAGTACTTTGTGGTTCCATAAATAAGTTTAGGTTAAACTTTTAGAAATGAGAAATCAAACCCATATGACGTTGACCACTGATGTCAAAAATACTGGTACTTTGGTATCTAGTCAATCCTAAGAGAATAGAATCAATAGAAAAATGCTTGGTCGGAAAGTTGCCTTTATGCATACACTACACTATTGACAATGGACAGTTTTAGTCTGCAAATTTGTCTTCATTTGTTTGTTTTTTTATCTGTCAGTGCAGTAACACAAAATAGACTTTCACAGACTAAAATGTTTTATTTATGTGTGTGTGTGTGTGTGTGTGTTTGTGTATATATATAATATATAGATAGATAGTGCTATGCTCTTGCTTTAATGAAATATGAATCACTAAAATCTCTGCTCACCTCCTCAATGTAACTCTCCATGAAGGATCCACGAAACATGGCTGCCATCCAATCACAGCTTGAGATGAGCAGTGGCTTGTGGGCTGGCAGATATCCGTCGTCCAATCGAAACACCACATCTAAAACCGGGAGGAAAAGAGCACACATCTCGGCGTGTGTCACAGAGTCGAGGCTACAGAGGGGGAGACAGGTGGACGGACGAACACAGAGACAGACGAAGAGACAGATAGACACATAGACCAATAATAAATAGACAGATTGACAAGGCTAAGGATAAGAAGACATAAAATGTGAAGGGAAGGCCAGACTGGGACATATAGTGGGCAAAATTATATTAGCAGCATATTCTTCAGAGACTGATATAGATGACTCCACGTGTTCATTGTGGCTCACTATGTTAAAAAACAGATGATGTTGGACAGATTGTTTAGCAGTATGCTGTGGTTATCAGGAGGGCATGATGGGCAAAAAGCACCTAACTCAATTCAATGCAGATTTCTACTCTAGGTGAGGAGCGAACAAAACTCTAATGATTCAGTTTATAAACTTCTGCCAATCCATAGAGAATGTACAAGTAGTCTTCAGGCCACAATGGAGATGAAAAACGTTCTGGTTTTCAAACACGAGAGAAGCGCCTTCATGGTTGGGTAATGAGATTATGACAATAGCAAATGATGCAATTAAATAAACTGGTGTACGTGGAGAATAAAGGAGTGTTAACAAAGGTTAGTTATGACAAACAAGCACACAACACACAAGACGTGGCAACAGAGAGTAAGCGACACAGAAACCACAAAGCAGAAAAGCAAACACGTCCACAATATGCAAATATTCACTAACAGCAATGAAGGGATATTTTAAAGCATTCCACTGGGTATTTCTTTAAAAATAACAAAGAGACTGAATGAAGGAAAGGGAAAACAAATTGACTGTTCTAGAGTATGAACTATTCTATTTCAATTCCTCTGAATTCTGGAATTGAAAATAGAACTCATGAGATTCAAGTCAATGGTGTCACTACAAAAGCCTTTAGAATGTGACACACTGACAAGTAATGGAAATTAACTACCCAATAACACCAGAACTTCCTGAAGAATCTGCACTATACAAATTAGGGCAGTTAATTAGACAAATAAATCTGTGAGATCTGTCCATTCATTTATCATTCCCTCAACAACAGCAGCTTTTAAGTTGCTTGCTAAAGGTTATTTTTGATTGGCGGAAAGGCTTGATTCAGCTTCTCAGTGTAAAAGGATAGAACAGATAGCAAGGTAATTTATCAGGATACGATAATTACAAATTGTCAGGACATTTGGGTCACATTTGGGTTTCCTTGTTTGCATTGTCTTCTGCTTGTTTAAAAAGTTTTTGTTTGACTCTTATCAAGTATGAATTTGATCTAACATTGACCATATTACAATATAGATAGAACAATAGATAGATCCTACAAAAAGGGACAGTTCACTCAAAAATGAAAATTGTGTCATCATTTACTCGCCCTCAAGTATTTCCAAACCCAAATTAATTTCTTTGTTCTGCTGAACACAAAGGAAAATATTTTGCAGAAAGTTTGTAACCAGGCTGTTTTGGGGCACCATTGACTTCCATAGCAGGAAAAAAATTATAATGGTGCCCTAGTCTCGCGTAGCCAGACCATCAGACTGATGGCTGAAGGTCTGGAATAGATGGCCGCGTTCATTGGCCAAGGCCCGCTCATGAGGCCATTTGACCGAGATGTCAAACAACTAATCACAGTTCGTTTCGTGCATCGTCATGTTTCAGGGCATGGAAATGTTGTCACAATAACAAACCGGTGTGTAACACTCTCAGATGTATTTTATTTACATTTAGTCATTTAGCAGACGCTTTTATCCAAAGCGACTTACAATTGGGAGTACATAAAGCGATTAATCTTGAAGAGGCAAACATACAGAGGAAGTTCCAATAACACTAAGTCTCAGGCATTGTTCAAATAAATACAAACTAGCAAGGGAAGGAGAGAAAGATAAAGAGAAAGATGAAGATTTAGAAAAAGTGAAAGAATTTTTTTTTTTTTTTATGTAGTCAAGTAGAGTTGAAAGAGATGAGTTTTCAGTTGTTGCTTGAAAATTGACAGGGATCCAGCATTCCGGATGGGGATGGGAAGATCATTCCACCGGCCAGGAACGGTGAAAGAGAATGTTCTGGAGAGTGATTTTGAGCCTCTCTGTGATGGTACCACGAGGCGTTGCTCACTAGCAGATCTCAGACTTCTGGAGGGGATGTAAATTCGTAATAGTGAGTGGAAGTAGGTGGGTGCTGAGCCTGTGATTGTTCTATATGCAAGCATCAGTGTCTTGAACTGGATGCGAGCTGCAACTGGTAGCCAGTGCAAGGAGACAAAGAGAGGAGTAACATGGGCTCTTTTGGGCTCGTTGAAGACCAGTCGTGCTGCTGCTGAATTTTAAAGATTCTATACCGCAAACTTTAAATATTTCACATACTTTTGAAAATCCAACGTTTAGTTTAGTTGACCCTGATAAGAGTTCGCCGTCACATTTGTAAAAATGAACTGCTCTGTTTCCCACATTCTTCAGAATATCTTCCTTTGTGTTCAGCAGAACAAAGACATTCATACAGGTTTGGAACTATTTGAGGGTGAGTAAATGATGACAGAATTAAAATGTTTTTGTGAACTTTCCCTTTAATGCTTCTTCACAAAGTTATATAAAATACATAATGTTTGACCCTGATTTCAGATTGCCTACCAGCAAAGGTTCCCTTGCTCAGGCACTCTTTGATGCGGTTGGCACGACGCACATGGAAGGCTTTGGTAATCTCTTGGTTCATGAAGCTCTCACGGTTCAGGACGTTGGCCACCATCATACGCAGGTCGAAGACCTCCAGAAGCTCGGCGATGGTGGCCACCTGCATCAGATCCCCACGTGTCTCATCCAGGTGACCTGTATAAAGGTACTGCAGCACTGCCTGAAAAAGCAGAAAGAATCGATAACAGATAATTTGACACTGTCATTGAAATTTTATAGATATATCGTCTGAGAATCTTATTAAACATGCTATCAATTGTGTCACTTAAGTGTGTTCGTACCTCGAAAGGTCCTTTCTGAATAAGATCATCCATTGACACTACTGTCATGAGTCTCGGCTGACCTGTCACAGGGTCATCCACCATCTCCAAGTATACCCCCAAGAAACCACGCCCCCATCCTAAAAGAGCACGGCCTGCTCCCAGGGGTCCTATAGAGCGCTGGCCCCTGGCAGGCAGAGCGTTATCGCTCTGTGAAGTCCTCAATGAGCCTTGCTGCAACATGAGCAGCCTATTTGAACCCCTAGTGCTTCCTTCACTCTCCTTATCAATGTCCAGGCTCTTGGTACGCCCAGCCTGCTCTTTGGCTCCTCTTCGGCTTTGTTCCTCTTCCTCGCTCCCCTCTGAGCTCTCCTCACCCTCCTGCTCCATCCCTGCCACTTCAAGATCCAAAGTGAATAGGTCATAGAACTTTGAGCAGGAAGTGGCTAGGTACACTTTATGGGCAAAGACATGAGTGGCCCCGGCTTGGAGGAGGAACAGGACGTCTGCACACAATAGTTGGCAGAAAAGAGAGTCTGGACCTTCTCCATCAATGGGAGGAGGATCAGGTATGCCCACCACAGGTCTTGGTGGTCTGGGAGGAAGAAAGGGGGCCTGGAGGAGGGGACGCTGAACCTTCTTTAGATGTGACTTCCAAAACTGAAGGTGGCGTCGAGAGATGAGCGCAGCACGGATAGCATTGTCAAACACATCCTTTACACCGAACTGAGCGACAATGCTTGTTTCAAAGTATGGAATACCAAGTTCCTTAGCGACCTCATGGCCTCGCTCTGGGGGAAGAATGTCTGTGGGTTTGATGGGTCTAAGAAGGGAGAGTTGAAAAAAAAAGTAAAGCATTATTAAAGCCAGACAGAATATATACACCACCATTCAAAATCTGGGGTTTGTAATCTTTTTTAATGTAAAAAAAAAGTTTCTTATGCTCACCAAGGCAGCATTGATTTGATCAAAAACATAGTAAAACAGATATTGTGAAATATTATTACAATTTAAAACAAGTGTTTTCTCTTGTAATGTATTTTCAAATTTAAATTAATTTTGAGCAGCCAATTCTCCAGTCTTCACTGTCACATTATCCTTCAGAAATCATTCTAATATGCTGATTTGATGCTCAATAAACATTTCTTCCTATTATCTGTTCTCTATTATTAACTGTTAAAACAGTTATTCTGCTTAATATATTTGTTAAAACTATGATACATTATTTTATTAAAAAGTGTATTCATTTTAGATATAAATCTTTTGTAACATTATCAAAGTATTTACTGTCAATGTTCAGGCACAGAACATTTAATTTAATCAATTCTGATGTAATGCAACCTTGCTGAATAAAAGTAGTAATATTTTAAATGTATTAAAATAAAATATATCAATTCTTCCTGACACCAAACTTGAACGGTGGTGTAAAATATATCTGATTCTTTTTCATTTTCTAGATTTTTTTATTATTTAAAATACAAAATCAGATTTGTATTCTATGTAAATGTATCCATTTCGACAATCTAAATTATATTACAAGTGATTTATAGATATACAGTACCCTCCACAAATATTGGCACCCTTGATAAATATGTGCAAAGGCGGCTGTCAAAATAAATCTGCATTGTATATCCATTTGATATTTCATTTAAAAAAAATCACTAATTTCTAACCTCTCATTGAAGTAAAACAATTGAAAGTAGGGAGGAAACCTCATGATGAAATAAATGTTTTTCTCCAATGAATGTTGGCCACAATTATTGACACCCCTAGAAATTCTTATGAATAAAATATCTCTGAAGTATATTCCCATTCATATTTACATTTTTTAGCACACCAGAGTGACTAGGAGCATGAAATTGTCCAGCCATGACTTCCTGTTCCACAGGATTATAAATATTAGGAACACAAAGACCAAATTCCCTTAATCGTCCATTACAAGGTGTAAAACTTGAGAATATAGTTCTAAAGTACAGAACAAGATTGTTGAGCATCACAATATAGAAAGTAGCTGTAAGAAAATAGTTAAAGCATTGAAAATCCCCATTTAAGGGTAATAATTAAGAGGTTCCAATCAACTAAAGATGTTAAAACGTGTCTATATCATCCTAATGCATGGTGAGGAGGAGTGGCCAAATTTGTAGAGATTAGTTGAGTATTGTGGTCAGAAACCTAAATATATATATATATATATATATATATATATATATCAAACAACCCCTACATCACCACATGTTGCTTGGGAGAGTTTCAAGGAGAATTCTCCTCACTCATCCAAAACCAAACTCCAGCAAATTCAGTTGTCAGACACAACTGGAACTTCAAATGGCACTGGCTTCTATGGTAAAATGAAACTGAAAAAATAGTTTTTTGGCAGCAAACCCACCAGATGAGTTTAGTACAAACAGGGATAAAATGTCCATGTCCATGGTTAAATATACTGCTGGATCTTTAATGTTGTGGGCCTGTTTTTCTGCCAGAGGTCCTGAACATCTTGTTCAGATGCATGGCATCATGGATTCTATCAAATACCAACAGATAAAAAATCTAAACCTGACTGCCTCTGTTAGAAATCTTATAATGGGCCCTGTTTGGATCTTCCACAGGACAACAATCCAAAACAAACATCAAAATAAACACAAAAATGGGTCACTGAGCACAAAATGAATATTTTACCATGGCTGTCCCTGTCCTCTGAACTGAACCCTACAGAAAATGAGTGAGGTGAACTGAAGAGAAGAAGCACCGTCATGGAGCTGTGAATCTGAAGGATCTGGAGAGATTCTGTATGGTCTCTGATCTCTTATCAGGTGTTCTCCAAACTCTTCAGGCATTATAGGAGAAATCTTAGAGCTGTTACCCTGGGAAAAGGATGTTCCAATAATTGGGTACCAATAATTCTGGCCAACATGAACTAGAGAAAGCATTTATTTCACAATGAGCCCCCCTTCCTCTTTTAATTGTTTTACTTCAATGATAGGTTGGAATTTTGTGAATGAAAGATAAAAAGGATAAACAATGCAGATTTATTTTCAGAGCCACCTTTGCTCATATTTATGAAGGGTGCCAATATTAGTGGAGGGTACTGTATATCTATAAATCTCTTTTGTAATATCATTTAGATTGTCAAAATGGATACATTTACATAGAATACAAATCTGATTTTGTATTTTAAATAATAAAATTAGGTTTATTCTAAATAAAAGATAAAAATAATATAATAAAATAATTTAAAACAAATATATATATTATTTATTAAAGAAGGTATTTCACCTATCTAATCCTACAAGCCATCAAAGGCAAGTGCAGTAAATGCATAACTGACTACAAACGTAAAAACACAATAACAATACAATAACCCTCTCAAAACGGAAGGCCCTGAAAACTTTTCATGGAGCAGTTTAATAACAGAATATGTGCTACGAGTGGGTGTAGGATGTGGTCCGTACTTGGCCAGAGGCCGGCGAGCCCTGTTAACAGCATCCAGATCAGCATAGCGCAGGTCCAGCTGGCAGCCCACCAAGATGATCGGGGTGCGGGGGCAGAAGTGCTTAATCTCAGGACACCACATGGTGCGAACATGGCGCAGGGAGTTTGGATTGGCCAAAGAGAAGCACAGCACTACCACATCTGATCTAAACACACAAAGAGAAAGAAATAGGTTTATTTTAAGAGAATACATCCGAAGAAATCATGTAATAGGCAGGAAATTGGCAAACCCTGGACAATAATCATCCTACACAGAGTGGACAGTGAATCACTGTTTTTGGAATAAAAACTGTGAAATGCAACAAATAATCCTAATCAGTCTTTTGTGAAATGAAAACCACGGTAGGACCATTTTTCCCAGAGGCATGAACAAATTTCATAAAAGAAACAATAAGTGAGTGAGCCACCAAATAGAGTAATGATTGTTAGATTGTGTGTGTATTAAAGCATGTGTGCTCTTCCAGTGATTGTGTGAGCACACAAGGTGTTGTGCAAGTTTTTAAAGCATCTCATCTGACTCAATAACCAGCGCTGGTCTAATAATAACGAGTTGTCCGATCATGTCATATTTCACAGCTGCACTCACAAGCTCATCACGTGAGACCAGCATACACAAGAATGCCTAATGGAGCACAGCATTGTTGTTGAAATGCAAACAGACTTGGTCAAGCAGATTTTATCACAGTTATGCATTTACATTGGAAAGTGCTCATGTGCATTGTGACGAGTGGGGCGGGGCCGAGAGCCGTGGGAACGGAGCGAGGCCGGTGGAGTAAATGATAATGAACGACACCTGCGCCACTCACCGGTCTCGAGTCCCACGGAGGAGCTTCGGAAGGAATAAAAGGAGGAGTGACAACCGTGGAAGACGAGAGAGGACCAGGCCTGGAATTTTAGTTTGTGTTTTGTGTGCGGCAGTCGTCCGTGAGGGGCTGCCGCTTTTCATTTGTGTTTGTTTATTTTGTTATTAAATGTGTTGAATGTTCGCCGGTTCCCGCCTCCTTCTTCCCGTATATATCAACTGCGTTACATGCATGTTTATAGACATAATATGACAGCCAATGTTTATCAGACAACATTTCTAAGATATTTTCTAAAGTTATAATATTTCTAGAAAATACTTATTGATAACATAAAATCTAAATCTAGAGGGACTTTCTCAAAAAAGTTGTTTTATTATGGGCAAACACCTCATGTGTTATGATTAAACAAAGGAATTTCCTGAAGAAAAAATTCCCAAAGTGGATAATTATAACATGTTTACTTCCTTTAGAAATACTTTTCCTTGTATGGTAATGTTGACATTGCAATGGGATAGCTCATATTTGTCCATTTCCATGTTTTAGTTGTTAAAAAAAAAATGTCTCATTCAAAAAGTGATTCCAATGATATCAGTCCTCTAGTTGTAATGTGCTGTTCTTAGAAGCATTTTTTAAACAATATATTTATTGTTTTAGTCATCATGCTTGATGTGAATGGGCCTTAAGTCTCTTTACTAAAGTATACTATACGTGCAAATAAACCTACAGTCTCCAGGGGTCAAAGTCGACATCCCAGTGTCTGTGTTTCTGTTGGTGCGTGTATGTGGGAATGAGAATGTTTTCAAGAATATGTAGAAATGGGTCAGAGATAAGGCAAATAAAAAAACAAAGCACAGATTAACACATCTACAGATCTATCCACAACCACTCACCACCTCTCAGTGATTAATAACCGTGTGTGCTGTAAAAGTGAGTGTTGAGGGTCATAAAGGACTGTGTTATGTAATCAGTGAGTGTGGTGTTCTGTAGAGCTAGGTAGAGCATGTCTAAGTTCAAACTACTGACTGCGTGTCTGCTTGACTCCGCTGTAAACACTGTCTTGATCACAGACACGTTTTTAAATATATAAATAAACTTAAACATTCTGAGAACAACATGGAAGACAAAAAACATAGTACATTGATGGTATAACACGGTAAACTAACATTGATTTACCAATCTGTTCAAAATGAACTTTTTGTATATATGCATGTATGATGCATTTATTTATGTATAAATATGGGTTAGCCCCTAGAGCAGGGCTTTCCCACTGAGTCATGGTTCCTCCAGAGATTTCAAAATAAGTTTGGATCCTTTCACTTGCATTTCCCAATGTGTTTAGTCAATTCCAGTTCACAAATAATTAATGGACTCAGCTAGGCTTTCATAAACATTTTCAAGAAATGTTAAATGTGTCTGTGTGGGTGTGTATTTAGCTTAAGTAATAGACACCAGGGGTGAAGGTCACCTGATTTTGTGTTTCCATAACAGGGCACCACCATTAATAGTGCTTTATCAGCTGACTGCATCTGCCTCAGTACTGTGCACACACACTGGACGTGTCTGATCTCACAGACACACATCCTGTGGATTCATTCACACAGATTTCTCTATCTTCCGCTCTCTTTCTCTCTGTCTGCCACACAAGTACATACTACAACAAACACACCACATTCACAACACTATTAAATTGTTAAATTATTGGATGAATTATATAATCCAAGCCTTTTAGTCTATCAATACTGCTGTTCAAAAGTTTGGGGTCAGTAAGAATTATTTTAAAGAAATGCATACTTTTATTCAGCAAGGATGCAATACATTTATCAAAAGTGACTGTAAAGACATTTATAATATCAGAAACGATTTCTATTTCAAATAAGTGCTGTGCTTTTAAAAATGTTATTCATCAAAAGTTCATCAAACTACAAATATATAAAACAGCACAAATGTTTTCAAAAACATTTAAAAAAATCTCACTGACCAAAAACCTTTAAATTGTAGTTTATCTGATGTCTGGGTACTTTGTGTGGTCAAAGATGTCAGCTGGTAACACAAAATACCACAGGTTAAATCCAGTTTGTTTTCTCAGAAAACAAATTAATGTTTACTGAAAAACATACATATGATTGAGAAAATGTAAATGAGGGAAACTGATCTCATCTGCTAAATCTATTTAAAATTGCTCTAATTACATCAGTTGTACCATAACTTGTTTGCAGATGCCATGTTGTTTGATATTGTGTATTTAATGCAGTGAGATTCCTATATTTTAAGTGTGACTTTGATGTCCAAATATTTCTGGGAGGCACTGTAATAATTTAGGAACAGTGTCAATCTCCCTCATTCTCTGACCCCATCTCCCTTATTGGCTCAGCTGCTACTGTGATCTGCTGCACTGCCCTGAGCCAAAGCACCACTGCTGATCCTCTGATCCTCCGCTGCCCTGCGCTGTGCTGAGAATAAGAGCCTCCACGCAGTGCTCTATGGCTAGGCTTACAGCACATTACCTTTCCAGCTGGGAGGATTATGGCAATAACCAAACCTTGGCAGTGTAACACATACCACAGCCAAGAGTGGAGAGACACCAGAACAAACAAATGGAAGATTGATCTTGGAAGAAAGTGTTTGTGTATCAAAGGGTTTAGTGCCATGGCCAAGTGGTTAACACACATGGCATGACACTGAGCACTATGAGTTCAAATCCAGCTCTATATTGTGTTACTGACCTGCCATAAGCAAAGCGTCTGTCTTTGTGATGATCTCCAAATGTGTCCCACAACCTGAGGGACACACTGACCTCGTCCACCACATCTCGTGACCTCTCCAGCACCTAGACAAAACACTTTTGTTTAATTGTACCGGTACACCGATGCAAACACATTATATTAATAATAGTGTGCAATGTAATACTAAGTAAACTAAATTTTACATACAATTCTTATTTTAAATATTTTATTAGTATATTTTATTTTATATGCGTTTTAACGAGTTTAATATGTATAATTACTTACAAATGAATATAAAAATAAATTATATATCACAAAATGTGTTACTGTATATATACACTGCTTGTACAAAACAAAGTTTTTCATGTTTTTAAAGACTATTCTTTTATTATAAAGGCTGCATTTGTTGGATAAAAAATACAGAAAAACAGTAATCTTGTGAAATATTATTACAATTTAAAATAACGGTTTTCTATTTTAATATTATGTAAAATATAATTTATTCTTGTGATGCAAAGCTGAATTTTCATCATCCATTACTCCATTCTTCAGTGTCACATGATCTTTCAGAAATCATTCTAATTTATTAACAATGTGCTGATTTATTATTAATGTTGGAAACAGGTGTGCTGCGTAATAGTTATTTTTGTTGAACCTGTGATACTGTTTTAGGATTCTTTGATCAATAAAGTTAAAAAGAACAGCACTATTTAAAATATAAATCTTTTTTAACAAAATAAGTTGTTACCATCACTTTTTATTCATTTAATTCATCCTTGCTGAAAGAAAATCTTTAAAAAAAGAAAAAGAAAATACTGACCCCAAACATTTAAACAGTAGTGTATATTGTTACAAAATATATATTTTTAATAATTCTGTTTTTATTTAAATTCATCGAGGAATCCTGAAAAATATTAAGCAGCATTGTTTCCAACATTGATAATAAATCATCATGTTAGAATGATTTCTGAAGGATCATGTGATACTGAAGACTGGAGTAATGATGCTGAAAATACAGCTTTGCATCACAGGAATAAATTATGTTTTAAAGTATAAGTAAACCATTATTTAATTTATTTCAAAATATTACAGTTTTTCTGTGTTTTTTTATTAAATAAAGGCAACTTTGATGAGAAAAAAGACTTCTACATTTAAAAAAAACATTACAAATCTTTCTGATCCCAATCTTTTGAACGGTAGTGTACATATGTCTGTGTGTATGTATATTTATATTTTACAATATATATTTCTCCCCTCTTTTTTAACTATTTTATATCAACTAAAGTATATAAATACACTCGTTAAACAGCTTGTACTGTAATGGTTTAAATTTACTTTTCTATTAACTTTTCCACTACAAAATGTCAGGCTTCCGGCAAATGAGATGAACAGTATTTATGTCATCACTCAGTGCTCTTCAACATGTAAACAATATGCCAAAGGTCTGCCCACCTCCTGGCACACACGGTATTGGTCGATGGCCCAGACAGTTGGCACGTGGGTGGCAAGCAGCTGGTACTGAGTAAGGGTGGAATTGCAGGCACGGGCACAGATCAGTCGGGTCTTGCCCACCGCGTTATCACCCACCACCACACACTTTATGGTCTCCACATTAGGTCGCTCATAATCTGTGTCTATATCCATGGAGAGGGCCCTGGAAGACAAAAGAAGGAGAGAGATTATTTCAGTGATGCTAATCTGAAACATGACAAAACTTACTTTCCAAATAGATTTCCATTTATGTTTATCTTAGAATGAATAAAAAATAACAATTCAGTCCATTCGCTGTGGTGACTCAAATCACATCCACAATAATAAATACCGTCATCAATATTGACTACTCATTCACCAAATGTTCAAAGTTTAAAGAAAAATCTGGGTCAGGTGCTATTTCTGTCTGAGGCAGGAACAAAAAGACAGCCAACACAGTTCTACACTTGGCTGTACAGCGTTTCAAAGTGTTCGAGTTTCAAAGTCAATGCGAACAAGTGCATCTAGCGCATTTTTTGTTTTTAAAAAAAGTCGCAGAAGAATCCACCTGAAGCTAACTGAGGTCCATGTTGATTTGTATTAGAGAACAACACTAATTGCTAAACCAGACAGCACTAATACACATGCTTTGCCCAGGATACTGAAATAAACCGCATTAACACAAACACTCACATAAACACTGACTTAAACCTTCTAAGTATCAAGACTGCAGCTCTCTGAAAAGAAAAATCACTCTGCTGAGCCTGGGATGCGTTGCGTGCAACACATATGACTGTAACTTAATATCCATGACAACTAGCAAGTCCTCTTTTGGGTTCAAACTAAAGCAAGCAATGCTTTTATTGATAGATTTTTTCCCCTAAAACAATGACAGATTTTTGTTTCGTAATGAATGCAGACATTTGTTCCACAAGCTGAACTGCGTTGCTTCAGAGTCACATAATTTTGAGCATGTGCATATAGCAGTGAAAACAAGAATCAATATTAACACACCACTGTAATAAAAGAGGCCATATTAAATTTTTAATACAAATGAATTTGGGAATTGTAACTCTGTGGCTTTAAAGAGTGGCTTGAATTACCCTTGGTAAATGCACTAAAAGTGTACTGAGCAGCACAAATCAATTAGATTTCCTGGAAACAATAAAGAATGTCCTTGAATAAACACACAGACAAAACCCAAGTGTATAAGAGCAGTGTATTCTTTTGATACAGCTAAAGTGATACAGCGATATACATTACAAGCCGCTCGAAGCTCCGCTGTCCAAGTCAGCTAACGTTCCATAAAAAGAGCCCATGAAAGATTAATGCAGACACTGTTTATTGTTCCACTGACAAAGACGTCACAGTTCTGGCCTCCAATGACATACTGGGGTCTAAAAAATATTCTCATTCATTCAATTCATTCTGAGTAGCAAGGAGCCAATTCTGACCAAGATTAGAAAACTCAAAAATGGCCCGTGTTATAGGTCAAGAGACGTTTTATCTAGAGCAGCGGTGCTCAGTTAATTCCTCGTGAAGGGAATGTTTCAGCCAGCTCTGAGGTTTTGGATCAGTGAAGGAGGTTTCAGGGAAATGTTGTCAGTGGTAAGGGAGCTCTGGAGGACGCTTCTTTCACAGGTTATATAACAATGGTGGCACAACGGGCTGATAAAGCCGAGCTGTAAATGTTACTAAATCTTTGTGTTACCTAACAGTAATCTTTATAACTGTTCTGTGAGAGTCATCAACATTTATAGAGGATGCTATAAAGATAAAAGATTATTACGACTGCATATTAAAAATATTAAAATGATTAAAACAAATTAGCGGGGAGACCGTAACCTAATTTTCAAAGAGACAGACTTGAGCATGTTTTCTCACCATGCAAACCGTAGGGTGGTGGGTACAGAGGCGAGAGAGCAGGCTTGTGCACTCAACCACGATGTTCCCACTATTTAACTCTATTTGAATATGTTTTAAAAAAGCTCTCAACTTCTATACATGTAGGAAATTACATTAAATGGATAGTTCACTGAAAAAGACAATTCTGTCATCATTGGGGTCATCATTGGTTGGGGTCAGTGAGATTCTTTAAAATAAATGAATACTTTTATTCAGAAAGATTTCTACTTCAAATAAATAATGTTATATTGAACTTTCTTTTCAACAAAGAATTCTGAAAAAAATGAATCATGTATCATTTCCACAAAAATATTAAGCAGCACAAATGTTTTCAAGCACTGATATAAAGAAATGTTTTTTAGCACTGAATAATGATTTCTGAAGGATCATGTGACACTGAAGACTGGATTAATTCAGCTTTGCATCACATGAATAAATTACATTTGAAAATACATTTATAATTTTAATTATCCTAAATTAAAAAAATCAAGTAAATGCAGCTTTGGTGAGTAAAAGAACAGTAGTGTAATATAACTGATATTCATTAAACAAACAAACAAAAACGTTTGATCCACAAAAGAAAGAAATTCTTACGGGATGAGGGTGATTAAATAATGAAAGAATTTAAATGTTTTAAGGAACACTTGGTGAGAATGTCTACAAACCGAGTATACAGTTTCCTTTTGTGACACACACAAATACAACAAACAGATGTGTATAATAAAAGCAATGATACCAGAGACTTGGGGTCTCATGAAGCTTTTAGCAGAGTCAGTTGAGTGAGTCAGTGTTTTGTCATGGGGAATGAGACGAGCAGTGTGCCACACTAACGCTTGTTTTAGTGACAGGCAGTGATAGAAACAGTGGGAGGTAAGGGCTGAGAATGAGCGAGAGAGAAAGAAAGAGAGAGATGAGACGCGTGGCAGACGCCCACTCCATTCACAAACACTGTACGGCCCACACAACAGTTCGTCTGCTTGAATTCAGTCCTGCCAGTCTCAGTGTGTGTGTGTGTATGTGTGTGTAGGTAGATAGAGAGAAGAATATCATAGCAAGTGGACCAACTACAACCCACAAGCAAATATGACAGTAAACGAACAATAAACTAGTTGGATAGGCTATAATAACTTATTATTCTGCTCTCAAGCTTTCTTTCTCCACATATGTCTTGTGGCAACCACTAAAAGTATGGATTCAAACGAAAAATGTTGAGGTTCTCCTCAAGAGTTTAATCTCAAACAAAACTATTTTTCAATAAGTTTGACCGTCCTTTCCCTCTTTGCATACATCTGTCATTCTAGACAGCCGGGCAACAGAGGCTTGCTCACCCCTCCTGCACTGTATGCGTGTGTGTGTGTGTGTTACATAAGAGCTCCAGTGGCAAAGGCTGCTCTCTCTGCTGTCACATAACCAGAATTCATGACTAACCCTTGCTCTTAGAGAGCACCTGCTTAGAGAGCACATGCACACCTTTTATTAAAACACTGCAAAATATCCAAATATACAAACTGAATCAACCCTAACCATATAAACATACACACTGGATGTTAACCCCCTGCCTGTCATAGTGACCTAATTTCTGTAGTTTCCGCCAATGCTTCATGCCAAGCGTTTTGCCCTGAGCATGTCTGCATGGGTGTTTATAAAGGCATATTTATATGCATTTATAGAGGGGGAAGTGTAAAGACAGCCCCTGCCATGAGTGTAGACGACTTATGTAACGTGGTGGTCTCCTGCCTGGCTGCCAGTAAACAAGATAAAGTAGAGCAGCGTTTTACCGCTCACCAGATTTGACAAATACCCAACCATTCCAAAATACTGTACTCTGGCAAACACTGAGCTAACCAATGCACCACTGCAGCGTAGCACCTTGGAGTGTCTTACACCACATGCCTCTGAACTGCAAAGAGTCAATGTCTCTTAGTGGATCGATCACATTTTATAGCTGGGCCGCAAAGTCGTTCAGAGTGCGGAGTCCTCCAGATCAGAGAATGAGTTAGATCTTTCTCCTTAATGCCATCAGTCACTGGGAGTAACAGAGGAATTAACCACTGAAACTCTGGGTTTAGCTGCTACTACTGTGTCTGATAGTGGTTTCAGTGGAAAAACATCAAGAGTGTTTTATTTACTTCACATGCAGTGGTCACAAAAAGTGACCAGTGGATGCTTAAGTCACATTTAATGTATGAATGTCTTTGCATGTTATAACAAAATAACCCACCAAGCAGATATTATTTACAAGAAATATATCACATATACAAATTTTATACCAAAACATTAAACAGAAACTAGTTTGTTAGGTTTCAAATGATGACGTGCACTTGGAAAATTGTATATTTGTATCAGGCATTCGTTATTACAACATGTCACCCATTCAAATCAGAAACATGACACAGATGTAGCCTAAACAAAACAAAAGGTTTATATTATGAACAATAAATCCATAAATTCATGAAATTCATCAAATTATGAATATTATAAATTTGTATTTATGTTGTGTCAAAACTAAATGTCCATGTTATATAAAGCAAACTGTGAAAATCAAGTGACACTTGTTGTCTGTCAGCTGTTTCGTACATCACACCTTTAAACTGATTAAAAAACTAAATAAAAAATAACTTGCATATACATTCATTATAATTCATTACAGCCTTTTTGCTCACTGATTTCTATATAAACAGTAGATTTATATATATATAATATTAATTATACTTTCAGCGTTGTGATACTTCCAAGTCCAGTTGAACTTGGGGCACAATGAACTACACCTGTGTATACTCTGCTTGGACATCTGGGTGAACTTGAGGAGAATTGACTTCATACATGCATTAAAAATACACTTTGAGACCAAGTATGGCTCAGAAAAAAACTGCATTATTTGTTGCACATGCCACATGGTTTGATATTTATTCGTCCAATATTTTGTTATATTAGTGTGAATTAAATGTCCAAAAGTGTCAAAAACTTTCTGGGAGCAATATAAACCATCTGCAGGTATTTTCCCATGATCCTTAAACTGATTGCAACCGCAGTCTACTCACACTTATGCTGATCATGCTATACGGTCATGTCAGCAAGAACAACAATTTACTGTAATTACACAGCGAGACGTGCAAAAGTCAAGATGATTCATAACAAAGTGATCCACAAATGAAGTCTTAAGCAAGAGTTTAACTATTTAGCAGAGTGGCCCACATAGACTACAGCGTCATGAGTCCTATGGACCTAAGCTGTCATGTGCACTATAAATTTAGCTGTACCTTCACCCTTGAGAGCAAACTCAGCAATGAAAGACTCATTAAAATCAGCCATGGAAAAAGTACAGGCTTCAGCTCTCAATGGACCAGCTAAAGTGAATGTTTTCAAACAGTGCTGATAGCGGCGGCTTATCTGAAATCACTTTTACAATGGATGATTGCTTAGCATTTTATCATGTTTATCAAAACAAGTCACTCTGATCAAATATTGTCAGATAAGTTAAGCATACGAAGAAAGCTGGTTACAAGTTATAATATAGTCACACAGCAAACGTGAAAGCACACTACAATTGTGTTATCAAGTACTGAACAGCATGACAGAGCAGGATGTTCACTGCAGTACGTAATGAGTAGCAGCAGTTGATTGCTGACAAGTAATGTTTGAACAATATAACAGTCAAATCATAAAATAATGACTGCTGAATCAGAAAACAACTAAAACGCTTCACTTTATCCCTGGATTATAATGGACAAAGAGTCAGTAAGATCTCACAATAGTATTAGCGGGAGAGCTTGGCTCATGCCTACAAAGAAAAAAACTGTAAAAACATGCACCATGGTGGAATTTCAGAGAATTCAAATGCTCAGATATTTCCTGCGATTAGATTAGGTGTAAATGCATTATTATACAGTATATCACAATAGTGAGTACACCCCTCACATGTCACTATATCTTTTCAAGGGACAATACTATAGAAATGAAACTTAATAACTCAACATACAGACATTATTGTCAAAAAATAAAATTAATCCTACAATAAATCCTAATTGCCTACAGTCAAGCATGGTGGTGGTAGCATCATGGTCTGGGGCTGTATGAGTGCTGCTGGTACTGGGGAGCTGCGGTTCATTGAGGGAAACATGGATTCCAACATATACTGTGACATTATGAAGCAGAAGATGATGCCCCGCCTTCAGAAACTGTTTTCCAACATAACCACCCCAAACACACCAAGATGACACTGCCTTGCTGATGAAGCTGAAGGTGAAGGAGTGGCCTAGTATGTCTCCAGACCTGAACCCTATTGAGCACATGTGGGGCATCATCAAGTGGAAGATGGAGAAGCACCATGTGTCTAACTGGAGTGTGTCATTATGGAAGAGGAAGAGGATGCCAGCAACAACATGTGCAGCTCTGGTGAATTCCATGCCCAGGAGGATTAAGGCAGAGCTAGATAACAATGATGCCCTTACAAAATATTGACACTTTAGACACATGTTCACTTAGGGTGTACTCAATTTTGTTGGCAGTTATTTGGACAATAATGGCTATATGTTGAGTTATATTTATTTAGAGGACAGTAAATTTGTACTTCTATACAAGCTGCACATTGACTACTCTAAAATATATTCAAGTTTTATTTGTGTGGTATTGTCCCTTGAGAAGATATACAATTTTGCTGAAATGTGAGGGGTGTACTCGCTTTTGTGATATACTGTAAACGTGTAGGGGCAGAAATTGACAAACCAAACCTCCATTCGTACTTCTAAGAAGCCCTAATTCAGCACTCATTCAGAATGAGCTTCATTGAGAAACATGAACCAGTAGTGAATTCTCTCAGTAAGAGGATTTCTCGCTCTAAGATGAAACGGACTGCCAGTGAATGAAATGTGAGTTCATATAATACAGAGAGAAAAAGATGCAAGAAAAGGTGAACCAAGCCCATGCTGTAGAGTGTGCAGTGGGAAATTAAATCATACAGACACATACAAAAATAAAAAAACACATTCTATGGAGACTGAGCGGAAGCATAGCAACGAACTGGCCAAAGCAAAGAGGTGGCGAGTTTCAGCAACTGCGGCGTGATACAAAGACACACTTCCTATGGCAAGCATTTTATCGTTTATTCCTTAAGACCAGTATCTGTTATCGACCTCCAAAACGCATCTTAATACCAAGTGTAAACAAGCATGAACTGAAACTATGCCTTTTAATTTCGAATATAATTTGAATTTTGGTATTATTTAAGTACAAAATTCGATTTTAGTTTTTCAGCCATTTTGACAGCCCTACTGGGATGCATTATAATTCTTGCTGGTAACACTTTTATGAAGTGTTTTTATTGAACTACAGCAATATTGTTATTCATTCTATCAATTCTAAAAAAGCAACTGTGATTAATAGAATATAAAATGTTAATAACAAGAAATCGAGATAGATATTACTGTGTAATAAACAAGGTGAGCACATAGTAAAAAACATAACTAGTCAGAAGTGAATAGCTGATACAGATTAACCACACCGTGAAATTAGTTACTAGCAGCAAAGTAAAATTTGTCACTGGTGGGATAGTGACAAGCAGGACTTACACTGAAATGCATGAGTGGTGACTAACTGAACTGATATTAATCAGTAGTAGTATATGAATGAATGAATAAGTAGGCCTACTGTAGTATCTAATATGAATTATTAGAATGAATACATGTTAGAACAGCTTGCCATACGTTTCCAACATCAAGCGTTTAGGATGGGCGGTGGCAAGTGTGTGACTGTGTTTTATAAGTCGTGTTTGATGCAGTGTTGAGAGTTAAGAATGCAACAGTAATTGAGAATCCGCAGACAAATGCTGCACGATTGTCGCGTGGTGTAACAAAGTGCATTTTCTCCACCCTACCTTCCGACGCTTCCAGAATTGACCCACATGCCAGTCCGCGCGTGGTTCCCTCCTGGCTCCCGTTAAACCGGGTGCAGGAGATCAAATAAAACCGTTAAATGACTGAGACGTCTCTGGAAAACTCTCTACTGTTTTGTGTTGAACTCGCTGGCGTGTCACGGCTGAGACAAAGGCAGCATCTTCACACTCGCCTTCCCTGCAGAGCTAAAAGAGATCCCCTGAAACAAGTTTGCAGAATGCAGCGAAGAACCTCAACCGTTAAGTGTGCTACATCTATCCCTCACTCTCTCAACGATAGCTCTTTTTCCTGAAATTACTGACATTTATAGGTAAGCTCTCATTTTGGGGCGTTCGTTGGTGTGTTATTGTTTCTACAGCTGATTTCGCCAATGACACGCCCCTACTCGTGCGTCACGTAAAACTGACTGAACTCACACCGAATCCGTGTAACTGACTAGCATCCAATCAAATCCCTCGCAGCCAATGGCCCCGCCCTGTCTGGAACACTCGGCCCGTTAACCCACAATCTACCAGTAATTTGTTTAGACTCAGACGCGGTCTGATAGGCAGAACACATTGTAGTTGTGTTTGAAAAACTACTCATTCACTGAATCACTGGTGTGGATATTTAACAGATGCTTACGCTATTTTATTACGAAAGCAAGTGAAACTTAAGGGTTCAGTCACATATAGCTACTGTACATTTGCGCATCACTGTATATAATGCATTGACAGATGACAGACCGGTGCACTTCAGTCACTCTTCTTTTCGTAAATTATAAAATTGTAAATCCAAGATGCCATTAAATGCACAATTAAATTGCCACATAAGAGTGACAACTGCACAATAAATATAAAATAAGAATGATGTGCAGTGTTTTCATCGAAAAGAAAGCCTCTCTTTTTCAACAAACAATCTAGATGGACACTAAGCAGCATAGGTGTGTGTGCATCCTTTAGGGGGTCTTACATTTATTTTAAATAAATTAAAGGTGCAATAGGTGATTGTCTTCAGAAACAGTTTTTGTTATGCCGGTTGAAAGTCTCTTCACATTCCGTTAGCAATCATTAAGTTAAGTGGTCTAAATGTATTTATCTGTATTAATACATTCTGTGGACGGGGTAGGACAAATAAATGTTTGTCCAATCACAACGCTCGGTCCGAGCTTTTTAATTATCTTTCCTACCTGCCTGTCAACGTATGTATTTGCATACCTCTGCGCACCCTGTTTGCGCAGACAGGATATATACGTAATCAGCGGGTTCACGCATAGAGCGAGAATGGCAGGAAAGCATCAACAACCCGATCTTCCTTCCTGTTATTGTAGTACTTTTACTAATTGTGCTATAAAATTTTCTCACCGGTGAATGACACATGATGTAGCCCAGCGGTTCACAGTTCCTGTCCTCGCGCCCTCCGCTCTGCATATTTTGCATGTCTCACTTAGTTAACACATTAACCAGATAACCAGCTCCCTACACAGTGTTCATTACTCCCTACTCCCTGAGCAGGGAAAATCGTTTAAGCTTATTTCACTTCGGAACATTCACTCACGGATTTGTGCTGCGCAGCGTCTTCACACACAGACGAAACTCACTAGAGAAGTGTGACATAATATACCTCTTTAAATAAATACAATTTAAATTCACATCTCGCACACTTTAATGCCCTTTGTATGGAACATATACACTCGCTTTGAACTGAAATCATGGCGGAATATCTGGTGATGTCCACTTCGCAGGGCACTTATGCAGGGGCGGTTCTAGACCACAGTAAGTGGGGGGCCAGACAGGGGCCACTTGTGCTTTTAGGAGGCACAATTTTAACGTATCTTAACGTAATCTTAACGTACTTTAAGTATTATTCATTCAGTAATTGTTCCCCATGCCATGTCATAATCTATAACAATTTCAACTAAATTAAATATTTCATCATGTTTCATTTATTTAATAAATAATTTTGTATTGTAGTGTCAGGGGTTATTTTTGAGAGGGCACGAGTAAAGAGGGGGCGTGCTCTCATGCTTGTCATGTGAAACACAGCAGCCACAATACCACTGTATAACTCATATAGGCTTATGTGCCTACTGAAAAAAAATTAAAATAAAACCATCACAGAAAACTTTAATGGTTTACACTACAAATACCATTACAAGCATTACAAACCATCAACATTTAACCATTAAAAAATGTTTTCTGTAGTGTATTTTGGGACATATTCCATTAGGATTTATTGGTTTTAACAAGCCACCAATAGAAGGCAACCAGTTACCAGTAGAGACCTACAGGGTCCATTACAATTTCCAGTAAAAATAATACAAGTCCCATTATAACCAGTAAAGCCATTACTAATTTTGCAATGGCGTCTATTGTTTTTTTCAGCATGTTTTTTTATTTTTTTATTTTATTCGATATATCACTAAAATATATCATGAAATATCTTGATTCTCAAATGTGTCTCAAATCTCAAAATATGCATTTTGCACCTTTATAGATTGTTATTTGGTCTATAATGGACGATAGGCAAAGTGGCCTAATACTGTAATATATTTACTACGCATAAAGCCCGTCTTTTTATTTAAGTACCAGATGTGGGTGTCATGCCATAAACTACTTTTAATATGACTGACTTTGTTTTTAATGTAAATTTAATAAAAAAATTTAAGTTACTAATTAGCCTATGCACTTTCAGTGCACAAAAAGAGAGCAAAGGACATTTACAATATCAAAGAACATTTTCACTTCAGTCCAGCGAGTTCAAGCAAAACTCCCATAATAATCTCTAAAGCTGTTTACACTGTGAAATTAATATCTTACTTACATTCATACATATTCACTTTTAGCACTGTGCATTGGCAAGAATCTGGCGATACGATACGTATCACGATACAGGGGTTTGCGATACGATATATTGCGATACATTGTGATACTGTAAGCAAGGCAATATATTGGGATTTCTTATCTTAGGAATAGGGAATATTTTTTATGAAAGCTGTCATTAAGAGCACACCACCATATGCAAACCTTAGCAATAAATAAATAGTTTAACCAGAACACACTGAGATCTGCATTTGCAATAATCAGTCCATGTAACATTCAACGTTATTGAACAAAACAATTGTAAAACAATAAAATAAATACAGATATTGAATATCCTCAGAACATTTCAACTCGGATTTCACAGGTTTTTCAGTTTGTATTTGTTCCGTGTGGAATCGCCGAGACCGCGACGCGAGCACCGCCCCAACTGCACAAAACGCCCCCGAATTATGAAAGAAAGCTGCAGCCGTGCAGCGACCCTACCACCCGCCGCACATTGCGCGAAGGCTCTTCACACAGGACGCGGCAAGCAGTCCGAGGTGGCGCTCGCACCGCGGTTCTGGGGCGGATGTTACCACAAAAGCCCAAATGACACCACACTTCAGCTTTGTACACTGAAACGAGAGCTGGAACAGTTATTTCTTCCTTCATTACTGGCAGCGAACTATATTAATGCTAACATTAGTGGCGTGCTCTTATGCTAGTATTTCCTGTGACTTTTTAATTTCTGAGATGAAGACTGCTATCTAGCGGTCGGGATATGAACTCAAAACGAAACAACTGCCATGAATCCTGTATGATTTTTTAATTTATTTTTTTATCGATATTTTGTTTTTGAGAATCGATACAGTATCGCCAAACAAAATATCCCGATACTCGCGTGTATTGATATTTTCTTACACCCCTATTCACTTTGTTGTTTCTGATGAGAGAATTAGTCAGAGAATTCAGTCAGCTAGCGCGCTCGGTGACGAAACAGCGTGTTACATTGATGACTCATCTGAATGCCTCTGATTGGTCCATGCATTCGTAAGCTTAACAGAATCGTATTTGATTGGTTATAATGCGCAGTGCTTTAAAAACTTTCGTGTATCTGGCTCTGTGTCAGCCACGAACGCAGATTTGAATTTAGCAGCTGGTGATGTTTTTCTTTTTATATACATATAGTTTACAGGACAAAATGTGCATTTCACCCAAAATTGTTTGCTGTAATATGATAATATGAATATGAAAGGGGGGGCCAAGCTTGTTGACAGGAAGGCACTGAACCCCCCCCAGAACCGCCCCTGCATTTATGCCTTACAGTTTAATAAAACAAACATCGGACATGATAAGATATACATATGATATTTGCAGAGTGGGGAGGGCACAAGGACTGTAATTGGGAACCGTTAATGTAGCCTATTATAGTAATTTAATGTCGTCTCTGGTAATCTACTTTTTGAGTGTTTATGCATTCAGGGGGCGTGGCTTTGGTGGCGATTGCAGGAAGAGTGGGACATTCGCTTTCAGTGCCATCAGGCTAAAGTTAGCATTTTTCGAAATCTCCTACTGCACCTTTAACACTTTAACTTTTAAACGATTTGAATAGGCTATTATAATGTTAAATCTGCTATAAAATTATAAGCGTAATAGCCTATATAATGTGTAACATTTCTTACACTGGAGAAAAACACTGAGCTCACACTGTGAATTTTTTTTTCTTGCCTGCAGCTTCCAGGCTTGGCAAACAACATTAAGACTTTATAATGCCATTTAAGACATTTAATGGCCCTCAACAATTGTCAGAGGATCTAAAACTTTTGTATTGGCAAATTCTGTGGGATTGTTTGATATTTGATTACTTTTCAGATATATTTACCCATGTTATGTTTAACATCATTATGTTAAGCAGGTACGGTTAATAAAAAAAATATAATAAAAACAAGCTTAACATATATTTTATTATTATTATTTCATAAAAAAGCACAAGAACACAAATTATTGCTTGGGGAGACTTGAAAAATCAACTTTTATCATTTTATGGTGTATAGTGGATCTCACTGTTATATGTGTCCCTGTAATATTCTAAAACTGACACAGCAAGTTATAAACACTGACCTCTAGTGATTTCTACTGGTATAAAACACTGCACAGACCTTAAGAAAGTGCAGAGAAAGATAGAGAAAAGATCACCCAACGCATAGTGTACCCGTTTTTATAGTATTCAAATTTGGACTATATTCACTGAAAAAAGAGCACTTAAAAAAAAACTCTCTCTTCTCAAACATCCAGACTGCGGATGGAGTAAGACCATGATGTCATTGCACAAAGTCTTTCAGTGATGTCAGTCACAGATTTTAGTGAAGCACAAACAGACCCTGTTCCCACACTTCAGTCAATGCAGCCCTTTCTGCCATCCATCTCAGACCCAGCTGGACTCTAGCAGACATGCCAGTGCCAGTGCAGCAGCGGGCCCTGAGAAAGTGATGCCCCTTGGCCCCTCTGGAGCCCCCTGGAATGAGAGTGAGAGACGGAGAATCGAGAGACGTGCAACTCGCAACTATGAACATGTGGGCATTGTGGGATTTGTTTATGAAAGGGTTTAAGTGGAATGATGTATTGTGAGGTGAGGTTGGCGAAAGTGTCTGAGCCTGTAATTTACAGACATTATGACAGTGCAAAGCGAAGGAAATGGAGAGCAGAAACATAAATTAAACTGGGTGGATGAAGGGTGAGCCTGGGAAACATTATGAGGTGTCTCCTGCTGAGCTGAGCTATGTTTGTTATTGTGGCTTGTGGATGTGAGCACAGGTCATGAGCACACACACATTTAGACATACTTGCGCATTAAATGTTTTTACTTTACCTTTCCCATTCTCTTTTAAACAAACTTGCACATACTACTACTCACCACAAATATGTTAACATGCATTCACTGTTCATGTAAGTTATGTTCAGTTATCATAACAGGATGCGTAACACTTTCTACTGCAAACATATTCAGCTTCAGACTAGGCAAAGTAGGTCAAACCTGTTATACAATGGGGAATCTTTTTAAGGAGCATAAATGAAATGAAGTTGATCCGCAAAAAGGCATAAACAGGAAGTCACAGGATGGTACTAACGCAGTACAGCGATACCAGCGGACAAACTGTCATCACGAGTGGGGACAGGGAAATGTATGCTGCACACTCACTCCTGTCATGGGTACTAATAGCTTGTGTTCAAGAAGGGATAAGATTTAGCGCCATGGACACAAAGTCTCCAAAGAAGTATTTGAGTGCATAATGTGGAGAAAAACATGAGATTGACATTCTGAGAACAGGGGGAGGTTTCCTGGTATCAGTCCATAAACAGTGGCATGGTGTTGCCCATGTGAGAGGCTTGTGAGGTTGTGTGCAGAACATCTAAACAAAGATAAGATTTATAAAAAACTATGCAGAATGCAAGGGGAAAATAGAAAGAATGCTTAGATATATGGCCATTAATTAATTTTGGCTATAAATTGTAAAACAAATATGGCACAATGTACTGCATTATGAAGTCTGAAGTCTCTTCATTGCGTTGTGTATTATGGGTTAAAGGAAAAGTCCTTAAAACTATTGGATAATGGCCTGGCAGAAAATTACAGTAACACTTTCATATAGGGACCAATTCTTACTATTGCATAGTTGCTTATTAATAAACAAGATATTGGCTGTTTATTAGTACTTATAAAACACATATTCTCCATGACCATATTCTAATACGATCCAGTATCTAAACTTAACAGCTACCTAATTAACTATTAATAAGCAGCAAATTAGGAGTTAATTGAGGCAAAAGACGTAGTTAAGGGTTTGTTAATAGTGATAATTGGACCTTAAAATAAAGTGTGACCAAAATTTTTTTCCCAGTGCAATTATTATGAAATTAATAATTTTACATGAAGATGGGAGTCACAGTTATATTCAAATTAGATTTTAATATAAAGAACCAAAGTGTAGCTATAAATTACTTAAATCAAATGATCAATCAAAATGAATTCAGTGAGGTTTAATGAACAGAACGTTTAAAAGTAGGCTACATTTATTGGAGATTACAGGGGTATGATGGAGGTGGGCACAGAGGGGAGAATGTGAGACAGACTTTATCTCCTCAACACTTCACGTCTTATCAACACACAATTTCAAGCTCTCCAAGCATGTTAACACTGAGTTCAGTCCAGCTGTCAGTGTACAACATGTGACCTACTTACTGTTCTGATTTATTGCACACTAGGTGTCAAATTTCCTCCAAAATATTTCAAAAGTGCATTTTCATATAGTGGTAACTTTTCTTTTAAACATGGGAGGACAAAATGTTAATAGCATTAAAGCAATATTTGCATCTATCATGAGCAGTTTGATATATAGTAGTGAGTGTTTGTTAATCTGCAAAGTATCTATAGAGTAATAATTAGTCTTAGCGCTGTGATGCCAATATTTGTGACTCAGTTATAGATTTCATGTATATTTTCTTTATTTTCAGTTGTCCACTACCCTAAAATATAATCTTACCTCCTCAAATATGTTATCAAATACATCAGTCTTCAGACTGACATAAAGCAGGTGGTGTCGGGTCATCACACACAAACACACCTACAAACTAGAGCTGGGAAACTATATTGACTTAATTTCTTAAAATGGTAAAACCTCTACTACTAATAAAATTAATATTTTTACAAATTAGAAGGTTCCCTGTTTCAGAGTTTCTTGAATCACTTTCTGGCAGTTTAACTTCCCTGCTAATGAATCACTGCATTGCTGAATCACTGGTGCCAAATAAATCACATTGAAATAAGTAGTGAATTCGAGTTTACAGCCTGTATTCAATGTGATGCATTAAAATCACTGTGTACACCAAAATAACAGCACAAATCAGCTATCGAGTCCACATGTAAAAATGTAGTTCAATGGCAAAAATGACTTTTATGAGCTAGTTTTAGTAAATCAAACACATACAACGGGCTGTCCGATTCCTGAAATGAATGGTTCTTATGAGCTGGTGCTTTTGGGAGAACCAATAACATAAAACATGACTGTGTGGCACGATTCACACCAAACTCTGTTTATTTTTAATGAATCGCAAACATACAGCATGACCAGTATGATCTGATTCATAAACACACGACTCTCATAAAGCAATCACTTTTAGTGAATCATAAAGATATAGTGTAGCTCAATTCATTAACAAACAACTCTAATGAGCCAGTTCTTTTTTGTGAATCAAAAGACATACAGCTTGACCGATGTGTCTCAGATCATTAACAAACAACTCTCATTAGCTGGTTCTTAATGAACAGTTTTAAAAGACAAGTCAGCACTCAAGTCAAATCACAACAAATCACACAGATAATTCCTTTCATATGTAAGCATTTTATCTGTAATGTACACTAAATAAATCAAAATTAAATTGTGAAATCTGTATCGATATCAAGCCCTAGTACAAACACAAAGTGGAGGCCAGCACTCATATGTGACCCTGGACTACAAAAGCAGTATTGAGACGCTGGGGTATATTTGTAGCAATAGCCAAAAATACATTATATATATATATATATATATATATATATATATATATATATATATATGATATTAAGTAAAGATCATGTTCCTTGAAGATATTTTGCAAATGTATTACCGTAAATATATTAAACATATTTTTGAATAGTAATATGCATTGCTAAGAACTTCATTTGGACAACTTTAAAGGTGATTTTCTTGATATTGTGATTTAGTTTTGCTCTGTCAGATTCCAGATTTTCAAATAGTTGTAACTTGGCCAAATATTGTCCTATCCTAACAAACCATACATCAATATAAATCTTATTTATTCAGCTTTCATGTGATGTATACATCTCAATTTCAGAAAGTTGACACTTAAGACTGGTTTTGTGGTCCATGGTCACATATGATACACCCAACGGCAAAACCACCTCTCAAACACAACTCCTCCACCCAGAACTCTAGAGAATAATGTGATGCTGTTGTTTGCTTAATGGCAACTACACTCCTTCTGCTGCCAACAACACATTTTAAGAAATGACATAGAAGAGAGTAAGATGGCTTTGAGGTGGCTTTCCTGCATTCTTCGGTGACATAACGCAGCTTTGATGAAGATGGAGTGAGCTTAACCCTACTCTAGACTTAACTCCCCAGCGTTCATTAGGATGGGTTTATTAACAAAACTTTCAAGCTACCGACAGACACCGCTGCAAATCTGCTATCGGATATTTATTTTTCACATTTAACTTTAGATGGTAAATGCATTTACAGTCACTCTAAGCTACTACAGGCCTTGTGTGCTTATCCCATAACATGTAAGACATTGTGAGTCCGATGTGATTTTCATCAACGCATCCTCGTGGTTTATATCTTTACTATTACCATAACATCTAATCTTTTCCTTAGAATAGGAGACAGACATGCTGCCTCTCTTAGCAAGATGTTACTCATGTGTTAAATGTGAACATCTTTAAGCAGAACCTGCTCAAATGAAGAGGCAAATCTCATTAAGCCTTTACTCATCTGTTTAATCACAGGGCTACACCAGGGCCAATCACAGTATGGCTTAAGCTTCCTTTAAGAGAGCTTTGGCTTTAATTAATTGAGTAATATAATTTTGCCATATAGACGTTGAAATTTGACACTACATAATGACAGACATGACTCCTTTTTGAAAAATTACACTTGCACTGTAATACAAAAGATTAAGCATTATAACAAGTCAGTGACATCATTACCAGTTGATTATACGCCCATGTTTAATTTCAAAGAACTATGTGATTAGCCTCAAGTCAAATGACTACCTCTCTGAAATGGTGTCCATTTGAACCTGCAGTCTGAAAAGCTGAAGTCATAAACAGACAAACCGTTTTATTTATTTTTTATCCACAGGGTTAAGGGGATTGAGTTAAGGGAAAGACATTAAGACATATTTTTGGCAAATAATTAACTAAATTATTTATTTATTCAGCCCATCAATCACTGTTGTGATGTGTGGAATGAAATTACTCAGTGCTGTCTGGTCTTTTGTTCTAGTTGTAATGCTGAAACACTCTTAACCAGTCAGACTTCTGGATAAGACTATGCTGACCATCAGACCTGCGTGTAGATACGCTTCAGGTTGTATTTGCCCAAACATTTTTAATTGATTTCTACAAATTAATGGAGATGGTGGACTATCTCCATTTTCCTCTCAATCCTTTGGAGTGAATATGTTAAATTCATACCATGATTGAAATAAAAGCAGTATAAACTAAAGTAGAAGTCAAGTAATGTGTCATACACAACTCAACCCCAAATAGCTTCACTAGCTTAACCAGCATATCTACCTTGGGCAACTAGATTAAAGGGATAATTCAATGCATCGACAGCAAGGCAACCGAAATGTTCAAAGCCCAGAAATGTAGTAAGGACATCATTAAAATAGTCAATGTTACATCAGTGGTTCAACCATAATTTTATGAAGCTACGAGAATAAAGTTTGGGCTCAAAGAAAACAAAAATAACAACTTTATTCAACAACCGTCTATGATTCCGAACCATCTCGAACCAAACGAAGGTCTTACATGTTTGGAACGACTTGAGGGTAAGTAATTGACCCTTCACAAAGACCCACCCTTCTTAGTTACTGTTGCCATGACCGGCAAACAATGCCGCTCTCACACTACAAATTATGTTCTCAGGCAGTGAAAAATACATCGCAGAGCAAAGAAGAAACTGACAACACACCGACAGACAAAAGAGAGCAGGTTACTTCTGGTATGAAATTTTTATATTTATTTATATTGAAAAAGTTTCAATTCAGTCAATCTTTTTACCCCATTTTAACATGTATTTCTATGGAGACGGGCCGTAGCTGTCGAGCAAGATAGCGGATAGCAGCGGCAGCAAATAATATCCGCTTTCTGATTGATCAGATTGCCGGGTGAACTATCCCTTTAACTGTCATCAGCTATATCGGACTGAACCAGCTAGTTCAATCCGAATCCATCAACCAGCTTGTAGTATTATGAAAATCTTGTCAGTGGGGTGCGGTTGAGAAACTGAAATAACAATGAAAATGAAAACAGGTTTTGTTTGGCACATTTATTTTTCAGGTGCATGTTTGGTGTACATAAAATATGAACACACAAAATTGTATTAATTGGCACACCTTCTGGAAAGCATCTAGTTTGTATTAGGCAAATGGAAAATGACATGGCATTCAAAAAGTGTCGCAGGGTACAGGAGGATAGGTAGATTTGATCAATAAGTTAATTAAATATGTTAACATGCCAAAGCAAACATCTCTGAACCACCGCAGGCACAATTAGAACCTGGCTGTACACCGCTGGGGGATGAGGAAGTTCCACAGCATTGCTGTTATTCTGCTGGTAGCTGAGCCTGAAAATAAACCACTAAAGGCCATTGGACATCGGGTTTGACAATTTCATCTGAAATTTTCTCACGTTAAAAAATAAATATGACCTCATGTTGTGTCAATCACATTTACACATTGCCTCCAAAACTTTGTCTGTTATATAAAATTCGTATCAGGTTTGATTTTCTGCGTTTTCACATCCGTAGCAAGCATCTTGATAGGAAAGAATAATAAAAATTAAAAACGCATACAAAAATGTCTGACTCCGTGTGCAAGGACCTTAAGTCTTAAAGGACATTCTGCTGCTGTGATTTTGTTTCATAGTCTCACATTCTTCTGTCACTCCTCATTTCCCCTCTCTCTGTTTTGGGTTTTCAGAGAGAACAGGAAGGGATGTTGTTGAGATAATTGGTAAATGTAACCGCTTTGGAATGTATTACCAAACTGTTTAAAACTGGGATAAGAGGAGTAAATAAATTAAATTAGGGCCATAAATAGAAAAATTGTAAACAAAAGAGGAACTGATATGTACACAGAACATAATCAAAGACAAAAGCTCATAGAATATATACACAAACACATGCACACACAACAAATTGACTGTCTGGCACCCAGCTGAACACTTAAAACAGCATCTCCCGAAAAGCACTGGAAAAATCTATATCGGTGCCTGTCACATTAGATTCTCATTGGAATCATGCAATCAAATTACAGAGGAGACTTTCTCAATAAAGTACCTGGAATATACTTTTTAGTCTTTTTTTGTTGTTGTTTGGCACATTCAATCCGGAATTGACCAAATCTGTATTTTTTAAGGTATAAATTGTATTACATTAGTCCGAAATATAAGAGTGCAATTGATGTGCCATTGAATTGCTAAAATAATGACTGTTTGATTGTAAACAGGTTTCCTGAACATTACCAAGTTACAATTATAGTAATGAAGTACAATTATTTGAGTACCGTCCAGCCCAATACCTGCATATATAGAATACAGCAGCACTTTTTGGACACTAGATTCAAGTCAGACTTGAAAATATATATATGGTTTTATCATTTAAAACTGACTCCTTTTTTATGAAATGCAGTCTTGAAACGTTTGTGCTGTTGTGTACTTATGCCACTAGGTTTGCAGTTGTTATATCATGCGACGACATCATACAGTTGTACGTCTAGCATACTGAAAAGCTCCTATAAAGCAATCTGCTATGTCTTGGATGACGATACAGTGAGCTGCATTGTGTGCCACTGTACAAGGGAGTCTTTTTGTCTTTTATGCTTCATTGTGGGAGGAATTACAGCAGCCAGTTTCGAGTTCTGGGCTTTCTGCACAAAATGCCACACCAGCCACTCCTAGCTGTTCCTGATTACTCACATTGTGTGTTTGGTGACTACTACTTTATATGCCTTTTATGGGATCACAAATCATGTTGGGTGTGCTAATTTTGGAATGTGGTTTTCAGGCGTTGCCAGGTCAATGGGTCAGGTTGGATTTGTACATTTACTATACAAAAAGCTAAATATTTGAAAGTCATTTTAATTTTACTCTAAACTGATTTTTACGTGCGTAAGTGTTCTGCACTGCTGTACGTTTTGGGCTCAGGAAGTTATGGGAGATATGTGAATTTGAATAATCAAGGAAACATCCTTTGAGTCATGATCCAAAAGCAACTGTTACATGACTTGATAAATGTGCTGCACTGACTGGATCAGACTGGTGCCCTACAGACTCTACGGAGGCATCTTAATTTGAAAATACATTTTTAAACTGTTTAAAACAGCCTGTTTTCTCCTTAGCATGCAAGCAGTGTCACACACACACACACACACACACACACACACACACACACACACACACACACACACACACACACACACACACACACACACACACACACACACACACAGACACACACACACACACACACACACACACACACACACAGACACACACACACACACACACACACACACACACACACACACAGACACACACACACACACACACACACACACACACACACACACATTTACACACACACACATTTATCACATGCAATAGGCCTCATATAAATATAGGAGCATCAAATCTATGCTCACATGTTGCTTTCGTGCAGTTACTCTTTGCAAAGCACCTGGATTACACCAAGAGGTTGGTTGCACAAACTGATCAAGCAAATTACTACCCTCTTTACATCTCTGTATCAAAGCCAAAGGTCCTAAACCACATATAGGCAACAGGCTGCTCTAAAAGGATTATATTGATTATGCAAAACTAATGCATTTAACATTTCTGGAAATAAAAAAACTGCCATTAGTAGTGATTACAACAAGTACATGGAAGTACTGTTGTCGAAGAGCAAAATATGTATGTACTTCTGATTTTTTTAAGTACCCACTTCACGAAGAACTAAATGAGTGCACAATTTATTCACTGATTCAATCAACCAATTCAATCTAAAAGCACTGATTCATTCAGGAACAAAACACTGCTACAATGTATTTTTCAGAGATAATATATTATACACTATAATCAACTAGATACTCCCTATGCCAGGATCTGCCACTACATATATACTGTATGTTACTTTTATTTATTTTTACTTTTAAAAAGAAAAACAAAACATGACACATATAGTTAACATCTGTCAACTGTTTTATCAGAGCAAACAAACCTACAGTACATTAACCGTAACCTGAGAAAATATGTACATTTTGCATACAGAAAAAATAAATTCCTACCACACAGACAACAGACCTTGGAATGTAGTATTAAAAATGAGAGAGTTACCAAAAGTTATTATTTTAAATGATCTGTGATTGTATAGGGGAAAACCCATTCAAAACAATACTGTCAGATGAAAAGCTGAATCTAACTTTAGGAGTCAGTGACTCGTGTAGTGGCAAGCAGTTTCGGGTGACTGAGTTCATGCTCCCCAAAACTGTGTCAATAGTTGTGCAATGTGCAAACCTATCTGCAGTGTCTATTGATCTTGAAGCAAACAAACACGAACAGACTGACGGAGAGGAGAGGGAACCTGGACTAGGAGAGGGAGGTGACAGGGTGAGGAAAGATGGGGGCAATGTACCTTATCACTGGACAGTTTCAGCATAACACTTGCCTGTCCTCACGTCTCTCTGCACTGTCACTCATTTACTGCCTGTGTCTGCGTGCATGACACATGTTCATACCACTAAAGCTTTTACAACCAAAGCAATGAGGTACAATTTGATCACTTTGAAATCATTTTGAAATTACAAATAAACTTTATTAATATAATTATTAATTTACTGACTTCTTCATTTATTAATTGACAAGTGTGAATCTCTTTTTAGCAATACTTCCATGTAGGCTTCTGTATCACTCTATTTGCTCAGACAGGGTCAAGTGTGACAAAGACTGATACCATAAGTAAATAAAAGTCAGAAAATTGACGAGAAGGTTATATGACTTTTAGAAAAGTTTCTCAATAACTAGTCTCAGCTTCAGGCTGCATGCCGCACACCGTCTGTTCAGTGAGAGTCTAATGCATATAACCCACAACAATTGCAAGCAATGCCTAAATTCACATGTTCCAAATTGCTGGCGCTACCCCTGATTTTTATCAGTTAAGTTTTACTTGAGGCACCTAATTATAAGTAGACCTAATGCATAAGCAGAATTGGATATAATATATGTTTTCTGATATTTCTCTGTACTGGATATAAGAATGTTTTTTTAATTCTAAACACTTTTTTCTGTACAATCTGCTGCACCACTATTTAAGTTCATTATTTTGACAAGGTATTTCAGTGCTCTTGTTGATCAAACAGTAAAACATGATGCATCATGGGTTTGATCCCAGGGGATGCATGAATTAATTAAATATATATGAATGCAATGTAGCTTGCTTTGTATAAAAGTATCTGCCAAATACATAAATAGACAACCCCACACATAAAAAAAACGTTGGCTGGTCACTGTACATGTCAGATGGTCTCTTTCTAGCTAAGTGGGTAGTTCTTCTCCTGAATAAGGTACAATAAGGACCAGAATTTTAAAGGGGTGATATGATGCAATTTTAAGTTTAGCTTTTTCTTTGGAGAGTTACAAGCTGATTGTTCATAGATGAGATCCCTGAAGTTGCAAAGACTAAAGTCTCAAAACCAAAGAGATATTCTTTATCAAAGTTAATACTCTGCCACGCCCCCCTAAAGCGGCTCATTCAAAGACCCCCTCCACATGTCTACGTCACGATGTGGAAATATTTGCGTAATGCCACCCATATGTTCACGCAAAGAAAGAAGGCGTGGTTTCATTAACCGCAGTAGTGTTGAAGCAGCCATGACAGGGAGAAGCTGTGTGTTACATACACATACAAACACATACAAGCTTCATCATTGTGTCTGTCACATGACTCTGTTCCCCTCTCTGACTTGAACTGATGGAAAAACTAAGGACATTATTATGTCTTTACTTTAATTTTGAAAGCTGAAGCTCGCGGTTATGAAAAGGGGCGTTACATTTCCAACATTTACATTGGCCAATCACAATGCACTGTCAGCTGGCCAATCAGAGCAGACTATGCTTGTCGGAAGGAAGAACTTTGTTGAAAACGACGTGTTTGAGAGAGGCAGGGCATAGAGGACCAACAATAATGTACAGTATTTGAAATATTATGTGTTTTTTTAACATTAATGCATGCCAACGTATTCTGTTACACCAAATACACAAGATAAAGATCTTTAAAAAAGCATCATATGACCCCTTTAAAGTCTTGCTATGTGAGACTATTCAAAAAGTTCACTTACTTGCTGCATTAATGACAAGTTCTGTCATGAAACTCCAGATGGCTCAGGATGATGGGTCATTGATGGAAATTGATGATATTCACAGCATTAAAATACTTGGCACAAGCTGATTGATTCATGTTACCTACACAGCCAATCAGCTTACTGCTTTAGTTAACATTCACTAAAGCATTCCACAGCATGCTCTCAGAGTTCCTGAACAGAGTTCCCAGCTCCCCCTGTTTAGATCTGCTACAGGTTATTTTATATGCTATTTGTGCAGCAGCAGTATGTCTTAAATGCTCACAGCACTGTATCGCCAAATGCTTTGACAGTTACAAGTTCATGTACTTGCTTGCAGCAGCAATAATATACAACTACAGAAATATGTAGCTGATATAACCTACAGCATCATAGCAGATCTAGTCCGCCAAAACCAAATACAGTAGCATTGTCCTATCCATTACCATGCTATAGAGCTTTGGCGGTTGACGTCACGCAAAATATACTCTCTCCGACATTTTTGCAGGCAACCGGGTGAGCGCCAGAGCGGCCGTATCATTGGTACAATTGTGGAACAATAATTTAAAACCAGACTATTTAGACCTTACAAAACATACACCATTTTAACATGGTGGACAGCTACTGTGCACCAGGATGCCAGAACATGCAGGGGAAAGCCGTATTAGCCAGGACGTCCCGTATATTGGGCTTAATTTATGTGTCCCGTACGTGACCTCCCTTGGCAAGTTTCTCGCCCCTCACGCAGTATTCGTTAAGTAAATCAGAAAGTCCTGAACATAACTGTTCAAGGAAGGCTCATCTGCCAGCTGGCCGCTCCCGCTTCCCAATAAGCAGCGCTCGCGCTAATAATGCCAATCCAGTCCGTGTTTTGACTACAGTAAATTTCTATTTTGGTAAATACAAACAACATTTTAATCCAACATCCAGCTGCGCAAGAAAACATGCAATCTAGCCGAGACGTGATCAATATGGGAAACCGCCTTTCAAATAGAGATTTTCCATTTAAGTAAGCTTCTTAACCTTGTAGCCTACCTTATTCGTAAAACACAAAATTACCAATAAAATAGTCAAGAGTCCAGCAGCCTATATTAAATCTATAAGTTATCTTTAATTGAAAATATGCATTTTCCTATATACACACTTGTCCCATAAAGCAGAGGGGAAATAATTTTACCATATTTCGATAGACGACTAAAATGGTTCACTGCAATAAAACGTGATAACACACAACATTTGTGATTAAATTTCAGATTTCATGACATTTATGATGTCTACTGTACTCACAGTGATATAATTATGCTGACTACCTAGGACAGCTAGGGTTGATTACTTTAGCTAACAACACAGTTGACTTACCCTTCCAGTGACGATATTTTACAGTTTGTGGTTTTAGCAGACTCCTGAATATTAATAAAAAAAATTGATTGCGTCCATTTGTACCCTGCAGGCTTTTGTTGGCTTTTAAAGAGTCTCGTTAGAGGGAAAGTTGATGAGGTAGTTGTACATATCAGGATAATGCAGGTCAGGAAATCTATCCGTTCATATATTAATACACGTTAAAAGCATCCAGAGGGCATTATAGGGATCTGTTATGTTTAATCTATTAAGTTTTGCTATGTACAGGTCTATGTCTTTTGAATTAAAGACCGCAGTGAACTCTGTTGCCTTGAAACTTATGCTGGCGCCATTCATTTCATATTAGCTCCCGGCTGTTCTTGCCTGCCAGCATGGTGGTGTAAACAGAATGGGTCATGTGACTGCAGGAGCTCTATAGTTGTCATGATAGAACTAGTTTACAGCTTGTTTTTCTAAAATTCATCCTTTTCCTACCTCCCATACTGTCTCATAATACTGTTATATGACATTCAAAAAGCTGTTTTGCTGTAACTCATTCTCTCTCCCCTTTTCAAACCCTCTCTTTATCTTTTTGTATGCAGCAGCACCTTCTTCAGTCGAGTTTCTTTCCCCCACAAGCCCTTGTGAGTCTTCCCAAGAATCTACTCTCTTCTTTCTCCTCCCGTTCCCTCTCCCACTCTTTTCTCTCACCATCGGCCTGCTGTCCTGGCCTCAACTTTCTTTGCACACAGACTCTCTGCTTTCAAAAACAACTGCGAGAGCAGCCAAAACCACAGAGGGAGACAGAACACTGTACAATGACCGTCTCTCTAAACAGCATTGCTCCAGCACAGACCGACATCATGTGCTTTGGGGAAAAGATGCATGTTTGTTTTTCCCCATGTTTGTATATGCGTGTGTGCAGAGGTCAGCTGCTGACAGGCGCCAAGAATGAACAGTACTTGACTGCATGTGATATCTTGCATGCATTTAGCATACAGAATTCTTCCCATGTGTTCCATCATGTGCATGTTTCACTCATCCTGTCATGTTTTGTGGCACGGCCCTCTATCTGCACACTGGAATTTCGACCTCTCTATGTATTCCTACAGGAATCTGGATGGCACTTTGCCCCGGTAGAGAAAGTGGAATGCAGAACGCCCCCTCCCCATCTTGTATCAGGCCATAGAGAGCCCACGACCAAGTTAAAGATGTTGCTCAATACACTGCTTATATAGCTCCCAGCTGTGTGGAGCTGACCAGCTCCTTGGAGCTCGAGAGGTCTGGAATGTTTGGAGTGCAAGCATGCTGGAAAGCTCAAGTCACCAACAACAATCTCTTGGAGATGGAGTAGTGAGAGAAAGAATGATAGAGAGAAAGAGAGAGAGAGAGAGAGAGAGAGAGAGAGAGAGAGAGAGAGAGAGAGAGAGAGAGAGAGAGAGAGAGAGAGAGAGAGAGAGAGACGGGGCGGTAACATATTCCACAGTCTGACTCACCCAAAAAACAGCATTTTAGTTCCATGACAGATAACAAATGAATGGAAAAGCATGCAACTGTGTTCCTAAACTGGCTTTAACTGCCAGTGATAATGCATTTATGGTTCTCATTGTTTGGTCAGGTTTGCATTGTCAAATTAACACAATAAACCTTAAACCTATAGATACAAATCTGACTTTAAACATTTGACACAGCAAGTTCCATTAACTCATAGATCATAGCATAAAAAGTTGCTGATTAATCCAAAAAGCAAAGTGAATTAACACAGATTTTTCTTTTGTAACTGGTATTATTTGAACTGCAAATATAACTGGTGGGTGTTTCCCACAATAACTATTTGTATTAGCAATTGCCGTGCATTTATTCTTGCTACTCTGATTTATTAGTAATACAATAGAGCAGTGAAGGTGCGGTGTGGATTATGACCAGACAGTCAGTGTTTACTCAGCTGAGCGAATTCCTCATATTTTACGTGGAGCAATGTGGAACCAATATGAATTCATCATAAAATGCTATCCACATCAATTATGAAGGGAAGGACTGTGATTACTGTAACTGTAAACGTGCATTACGTGTTGCTGAAGCACAGGAGTGTTCAATAGTAGTGCAGGAACTTTCAGCAAGACTCCTTTCTAAGCCATGCACTCAGGATTAACAAAAAATAAATGTTATTTTACAATAAATTTGATCAAATTCTTTAACTACAGTATAACGTTTAACAGATGGTTGGAAATAAAAAATTGATATAGTTAGGCTGTCATAATGTCATGACCCACTGAACCCCTTGAGTATCTTAGGGATACCTGGTTAAACATCCTGGGTGTAGTTGAATCCTGACCCCATATCATTTACACCAGTGATACACACCGATTTGTTGTTTTGTGTTTACAAAACAAACATTGGCTGTATCTCAAAACCTACTGAGCTACCTATACTTCGTGGGCATCATAGGCACATGCAATATTTTTGACAAGAATGTGCCTAGTGGCATAAAACTTCGAAGGCATAAACCTTCATCGTTATATTTGGAGGATTTAAATTCTTCTCATTAACTTAATTTAGTTCAATTTTTTGTTTTTGGAATGTCATTTTTGTTCAGTGAAGAACCACTGAAAGGGGTTGAAAAGTCCAATGAACAGTAGGTTATCACTGCAGTCACAGGGTGTCACTTTGGCACTACTTTGATTTCACTTCATTTAAAGGCAACAATTAAACTGAATTGTAGCACTATTTTAGTAGCCTAGCAATATTTCACAGCGAACTAAAGTGTTCTCGAAAACAAGGGATTGCGTTTTAAAAACTGGAGACAAACTCTGCAAACCACACTCATTACAACAAAACATTAAATATTATATAAAACTTAAAAAGTTTTTGTTAAAAATACCTACCTTGTGATTTCGCCTCGTGGATCTTTCGGGTTACGCGCGTCAGTAAAGTGCTCACTGCCTTCTACTTACAAAAGCATTCAGGTTTGTGTCCTTCTTCCATAAAGATAAAAGAAAAATGAGTTAGTCATCGAGCTGGGACAGCCCAAAATTCTTGGGAGGGACAGTAGCCTAGATACAGACCAACAGTTCTGAGATCGACGAGCTTCGGTTCGGAGTCTCTTCCAAACAGACCAGGCGAAGTGTGCTGGCGTGGTGCTGATGCGAGTTTTCTGTCTCGCCCTTTTGACTTTGTCACGCCTTTGAAAAGAGACGGGCACAATTATCTCTCGGCTTCGCCACAACTCAGTTCGGGATATTCAGAAAGCGACGTAACCACAAACCCCCAAAATGACAAAAAAAGCACGTCTATCAGCTGGTTTGGGGTCAAATGAATCGCGCGAATCAAAAAGTCGCTGTGAATCATGTGAGTCCATCAGCGTGATAACAGGGAATGTAACTTTTTGTTATTCAGTCCGCGCAGAACGTGTGCAAATTTTCTACGTGCGGTTAAAAAAACTACATGCCTGCGATTCCTTTGTCTCCCCTAACCCATCCTCCTACCCTGTAACAGATGCACTGCCCCTGTCTGTCTGTCACAGTGACGTACTCACCGAATCGCGTCCAGTCGCCTTTTGCCCCAAATGCCCGACACTGTCTCGCTCTCTGGCTGTAGTCATATGCTGTCCACTTGCTGTCCTGTCAAGTCCACTGACGAACGCCAGCGCCTATTACACCAGCGCCAGAAACCAGAACTGACACGGACACTACAGCGCCACTCCCATCCATTCATAAAGTGGAGCGCGAGCGATTCAGCCCACAGTTCGCGCTGGAGCGCGTGGATAGTCCGGCTCGTGTTCGCACGCCGCTCAAAGGCTGTAATTGTGCATGTCATTGTGTTTGCTAACACGGCCATTTCTGTGTTCTAAACTTAGATAGGCTATATGAATGGTTAAATTTAGTTATGAGCAAATTTGGGTTTACAATAGCCTACTGTGATTAAGTAAATGCTATTAATAACTCACATAAGGTAAACATTACCGTCAATTAATGTATTTCCATGTAATCAGCGACTTCCTCTAAAGGAATGCATAACATGTAAATATTTACATTGCCAGATCAAAATAAATAAAAGGAATGAAAATATTTAAAATATAAATATTAAAAGGAGGATAAACAAAATATACATGATATCACTCTCATTTTAGTTTTTGTATATTGATGGTTAACTTGTAATACCTCGTAATGTAATACACAAAAAGTATTTCAATGGCTTGCAACACTTCCCAATTCAGTCTGCTGACCAGTCACAATGTTACCTATCATCTAGCAAATGAGAGGCAGTGTTCTAGGCAATCATTGTGCAATAAATCACATTTTTACAGAAAATAACACTGCCTGCTTTTCAGCACACTCTTAAAATAAAGTTTACAAAAGGGTGTTTTTGCAGTGATGCCATACATTTTTGGTTCCCAAAAGCACCTTTCAGTGAACAGTTCCTATAAGAATAATTTTGAAGAACATTTAACAATCTTTTTTGGCTATAAAGAATCTTTTTCTGCATTTGAAAGGTTCAATGGATGTTCAAGGTTCTTCATAGAATCACTGACGCCAATAGAGAACTTTATTGTTAAGAGTGTATGTCATGGGTAGTTACGAGTAATTGTCTCTTTGTTATCTTTCATACAACGTTTTGTGTTTTGCTAAACAAGTGCTGACATAGTAAAGACCCACAGGGTACACACTCACTGGTGAGCATAAAGCATTTTAAACGTGCTCCGCTGTGCAGTCGGTTCACCTCTGCTGGACCTGTCAGAGCGCTTCACATATGGCCTGCATCAGTGACACGCATGCAGCTCCATCTCGTTACAAACACACCTGGGGCACATTCAGCAGGGTTTGTTATTCTAGAGCAAATTTCAGAGAACAGAATCCTGCATGTGACATGAGACTGATCCATTCTTAAGCAAAACTTAAACTTAAATAAACACTCTTGGGAAAATATTTGCTCATCAATATTAAAATGTTAAACTGTGGCCCATATTAATTATAAAAAAGTGAAAGTAAAATTTAAATTGGGAACTTTCTCTCCAATAGAATTGATAGGGATAAAAAAAAAAACATGATAAAGATTTTTTTTTGTAATAAAGCCAGAAACCAGAATGTTTACATTTGTAATAAAGATTTGTAAAAAGAATAACAAAACAATCATGTTAATAACAAACAGATCAGAAAGTCCTAAAATGTGCCCCAACTTTTTTTTTATTATTATTATTATTCAGTGAAGGATTCTATGTCATGGCACTGACAAAGCGAGATTTTTCCTTCTGTTTACAAAACAGTTGACTGTTCCATAGTGAATGAACATCATTAGGTGATGCTGTTTACTGTTCAACAATCTCAGAGACTCTTTCTGAGAAGTGACCTGATATTCCTTCTTGTAACATCCTTTGAGTTTTTCAGAATAATTATGTCACACACTATTATTGCTGATGCTGAATGACAGGTGAAAATCATGGTATACACATATCAGGCTATTCAAGTTTAACACCCATGTATTATTAGTTAGGACAGTTTTTGTGTGTGTGTATGATTAGCAAAATAACCCTTTCATTATGAAGAATGTATAGGTAACTAATATTGGTATATTGATTACAGGCATTTTATGTAATTATTTAGATTATCACTAAAATAACATGTTCAGCTCTTCTTGGAATACCGTTGTAAAAATAAATGATAATTGTTACAAATTTGAAGTCCAGAATATTTTCACCCACCGCTTTGAGCTTGGTGCGAATGGAGTTAGGATGAATGTATATAGACCAAGAGGTATTTTCAGGTGGGGTTATTTAAATAACCCGCTGTCCAAACTAAATGACCTAGTTTATTTAACCTTGTGGCAATTGGCAATTTCACCAGGGTTTTCAGATATCCTGGGATCTGTTCCAAGAAAAAAGCTCCCTTATGCTGTTCCACAAAGTGTCTTCTGAAGTAGGCCAGAAGGATGTGTCCAGACTCGTCCCTCTCAGTTAAGACATGAAGTGTCCCTGAAGCATTTGAAAAATCTGTCTTCATCTTATCATCTAGAAATAATGAAGTATTGTACCTGATTCATGGTTTCCACACAATCAAATGACACCTTTGGTGTTTCTAAATCAAGATTTCAACAATCTACTCATTATTTCAAACACACGAGCACACTGTTATTGCATTGTGAACTTGTGTAGTTTGTTTAGGGAGTTTTCTGTGTATAGGCAGCCTACAATACAACAATAAGCTGTAGCTGATTCCCTCTGGGTTTTTATTCCAAAGTGTCTTTCCCAAGAGTTTTTTTGCTCAGGCTTCTACCCGACACTATTGATGTACCAGAGGGCACAATGGGGAATAAAGGTGGCTTCAGTGCAGTCCACTGCCTCTCTCCCTTCTCCCAGGGGGGTAAATTGCTGATCATTGGGTTGGAAAGACCTTGTAGGCTGATTCTAACAATGCCAATACTGGCCAAAGCCATAGACACATGAAAGACTAGGGGTTAAGCCTGGCCAGATCAATTTCTCTCAGCAACTCTCCGTGTCCCTGGCACTGAACAGGCAGAGCCTACAATGGCTTGTTTTCTGTGGCATAGAGCCGTGCCATTCTCCTCACTGATCCACTTTACAAAAGCCCATTACAGAGGTGCCAATTGAGCTTGAACAATCACCCACAAAAGCTGTTATTTACATAGATTCTGTCCCCCTCTACCCAAAAAAACTGTCCAGAGGCGGACTAGTTGAGCTCTCTTAGTGTGTGAGATCACTTTTGGGTCCAAAAGCAGAATCGAGATCACTGAGCTGTAAATACATCGACGCTTTTGAAGGTAAGGATATGAGAGCTAACAAGTATTTAGGAATAATTATATATTATTTCATGAATTAAATAATAACAAATGTTAATACAGATAAAATAATACAAATAATTAAAATAATTAAATTATTACAAATACTAAAAGTAATACAAATAATATACTTACCACAAATATACAAGTAACTTACAGTACCTCTCTCTCTCTCTCTCTCTCTCTCTCTCTCTCTCTCTCTCTCTCTCTCTCTCTCTCAGTTAAATTAAATTAAATTAAATTAAATTCAAGTGAGCTTTATTGCATGACAGTATTGCCAGAGCATTGACCATTACATGAACAAAGAACAAATAATGATTATACATTATATAAACAAAACAAGAATCTATACATCAATAAGAAAATTAACACGTTTTTTAAAACAGGAAATAAGAAAATGGTTAAGACATTGTTAAAAATTGTTATAATAAAATATTAATAATAATATAATAATAAATAATAATTTTCTTCCTACCTCTATATATTGTTGTGTTGTAAAATCTATTTCTGATTTATGGTAGTTCGTGTCATTTATATTCTGAATTAATTTAATTATATGTGCAGAGAGTGGAAAAAGCATTTCACTGTATCATATTATCTATGCTTGACTGTGTGTGTGTGTGTGTGTGTGTGTGTGTGTGTGTGTGTGTGTGTGTGTGTGTGTGTGTGTGTGTGTGTTCAAATTACAATAAAGGATGTTGAGGTATATATGGACTGAATTGTATAAGTGGGCATAAACCTTACTTCAATAAAGGTCAAATGAAATCTAAATGAAAATCACAAAAGTCAAAATGAAATAAATCTATTTTTTCATTACTAAAATGAACATTCTTCTTTTAAAATGATCCCAACAGTTTTTTTTCTGGGGTCTGTCACTAAAGCCCATCCCTGTTGGATAGCAGGTGTTGTTTAGACATAGAGTTGAACTGAACTACTGAGAATTGAGGTTTTACAGGCAGCCCATCCACACACCTGCGTTTCTCAAAATCAGCATGAGACGGTCTGATCTGGGCTGAGCTGCGCAGCCCAACTGTACCCGCCACATGCCCATCCTCAGCGTGGCTCACCACTGAGCACTATGAATAGAAACTTAGCGAATGAGAGATAAGCAGTAGGCTTTGGGCACATGCCACACTCCTAGCAGCGTCACACCTCCTAGCAGCACTTTGGGGTCGCCATGGAAACAGGGACGAATACAGCTAACGCTGCCCTGACATCTTCCTATCATGCCCACCCAAGATGATTAACATTGCACGTTTATTTCCTAAACTCCACTACTATTAATATAGTTCAGGTGAAAAACCTTCTGCTTCAATCAGGGGCACTTATTATTTTTGAGGGGGCACAGGAGGTGGGGTGGGGATGGGGTTAACACACCAGTAGGCTAATGTTTTACTTACTTTTTATTTTTTACGCTATTCTTAATATTCCCAGTAATTACACTGTGAATAAATGCATTTTGCACCTTTATATATCATGTTAGTTCATCTATAACGGGCGATGGGCAAATTAGCATAATGTTCTATTAGGGTCATTCCATGGAAATGTCCATTTTTCTGTCCCTAGCCTGTACAGAAATATTACACTTGAAAAACATTTTAGGGTTATGATTTATTCATATTTTAAAATGAAACAATGTGTTATTTTAACAATTACACCTCCTTGTATGTGACAATAATTGTTTTTTTATTTAATTAAATAGAATTTCAAGCACCACAAAACTGCTGTGCACAGCCATGTACAGATGAAATGTGCTTTATTCTGAGGTCCAAAATGGTTTTCTACCATTTAAAATACAATAATATATCCATAACTATTCATATGATGTAAATGACATTTCATATGAAGCTTTTAGTTGAACTAACAGGTATTTATGGCTTTATTGTTAAGGAAATGTAAAAAAAAGTGTTACATTCCTTCCCCGTCTAGGGGTTTGGGAAAGGTGCAACAAGAAAATTAGTTTTTCTTGGTGGAGGTCATCACTCCTGTCCCAGCCAGCAATCACCATACAGAGTTAAAATAGTTTTTCAATGATTAATTAAAATTTCATTAGAATAAATAAAAGAGGAAGCAAGAATCTTCAAGAGGGGACCAGGCCAAAACAACAAACAGAAGAGGTCTAACTGCTGGGAGGATCAAACTATCTTACCTGATAAAAAAACGTAATAAACATAACTTTTACCTCACTCCCTATCTGACCAAAAACAGGTGAAAACACAATTAGCAAAAGAGAATGGTGTCCACCTCTCTAAGGCTTCTAAAATTAAATACAGACAAAGGAACTTGAATGATACCATTCAACAGAGTATACACAGATTAGATTGCTTAACAAAAAGATACTTTGTCACACAGACCCAGGCTCTAGGGCCTCACAACAGTCAATCAACACACCTAAACAGGCTCAACAATCACATGCTGGGGCAGGAGGAAAGACTCTCAGCTTCTTGGCTTTCCACCTCAGCTTAATCCACCAGCTCCCATCTCATCAACCAACCAGGTCACTCCCAGAGCTTGATTTTAATTAGGCACAGCTGATGCTCATATCTGTCTGAAGATATGACAGAAAGAGAGAGAGAAAACAACCATAGAGGGAGTACAAAACACAATCCAAAACAAAGTACAACCACATTGCAATACATAAATAAATGGTGACCACTTACATCACAGATGTACAGGGAATTCAACAAATACATCCTGGGACGTAACAAAAGAAAAAGAAACCTTGAATACAAATGGATTAAACTACTTAATTTAGTGAGTATACCATGATTGACAAAATGTGGTTTGATACCTTGCTAAAGCCATTTGCAAATGCCTTTTCATGAAAATTGTCAATGGTCTTATAGCCTATTGCCACTGGTGTCATCTGATCTTCCTTATGGGTAAATAAATGTACAAAAAAGAAAGAAACTGCCATTTATATATTTATAAAATCAAAAGGTAGTCTAATAATGTGGTCTAATTTTAAATGTTAGAAAAATAAATGCATTTTAAGACATTGTGGATAGCAAGTGGAAATTTCTTTAGAATGACACATTAACTATGCATAAAATCCATATTTATTTGTACTTAAGTACCTGAGGTGTGATGATGCCTTAAAATATTTTTAATTACTAACTTTGCATTTAACATGAATTTAATAAAAAAACTTGTAAGTTACTAATTATAACACTTTCATTGTACAGAAACACAGCTAATTACATTTATACTGAACAAATTTATAAACACAACACTTTTGTTTTTGCCCCCATTTTTCATGAGCTGAACTCAAGGATTTAAGACTTTTTCTGTGTACACAAAAGGCCTATTTCTCTCAAATATTGTTCACAAATCTGTCAAAATCTGTGTTAGTGAGCACTTCTCTTTGCCGAGATAATCCATCGACCTCACAGGTGTGGCATATTTAGTTTTCCTGATATGGAGGGGGTCCGAAAACCAGTCAGTGTCTGGTGTGACCACCATTTGTCTCACGCGTGCAACACATCTCCTAATATAACAAATAGTGAGTGTTATAAATGCCCCTTGTTATTAGATCTATTATTTAAATAAAATGGCTAGATTATTAATGTTTACTGCAAAAATGCTTCATTGTAGTTTAACTAAAGGAGCAGTTCATTCAGAACAGCATCATGATTTATAGCATGATATTTCTTTTAAACAGTTTAGCAAATAAGAAGGTAATACTGAGTAGGCTAACTTACAGTTTAGACAATATAGCCAGTTTTGTTGTGTATGTTTTTCTCTGCCAGTTCTACCAGAAATACTTGAAGGGCAGGGAAACGTTTACATGGTATTTATTCCACAAAGAATTTACAGATGGTAGCCAGCTACAATGATTCAAGTCTAGTTGTATGGAAAAGTATGATTGGCCATAACTATATTTGGCTCATGTGTTCAAGTGGGCGTAAAAACCGCAAGTGTGTAGAACTTTGATTACCAAATGGAACACATTTAACAGTGTTGGGGAAAGTTACTTTTAAAAGTAATGCATTACAATATTGCGTTACTCCCTAAAAAAGTAACTAATTACGTTACTTAGTTACTTTTTATGGAAAGTAATGCGTTACATTACTTTTGCGTTACTTTCGCGTTACTTTTTAAATATGAGCAGGGCTTGATTGTTTGTTTTTAATACAAGAAGTTATACTTAGAGCAAATGTAAAAGCCTTTCACACCAAAAAGTGTAATGAATAAACCTCAGGCTGAAGGACGAGTAAATCACGTCTGTACAGCAGAACACAAGAGAAGAAGTTCAATACTCTTCAGCAATAAAAACAAAATAACGAAGCACAATTGTTAGTTTATTTAAAGTAATTTTTGCTTATTAGTATGGTTGAACTGGATCATCAAAGGTCAGCAGCAAACACATTGTTTAATAAAATTGGATTAGATATATTTGTGTTGTTTAACATATTTAATTATTGCAGGTTTGCGTCATATTCTGAGTTTGCATTTCTGTTTTAATTCATTTTGATGAATACTGAATCTGTTTTTTGCGAGTGGGATGAATTAAAACACATTCACATTTAGTCTAGATTAGAACTACAGTAATAAATGGAAAAAAGTAACTCAGATATTTTCTAGTAAATTAAAAAGTAATGCGTTACTTTACTAGTTACTTGAAAAAAGTACTATTATTACGTAACTCGCGTTACTTGTAATGCGTTACCAACAACTGCATTTACAGTGCAAAAATCCAAGTGTTTACAGAGCTTTATTTAGATTTTCAGCACTTTGTATTTTAAAATAAACTTCTAAATGTCTGTTCAGTAGTCCCTATAAGAGGTCACACTTCTAATTAAATGACAAAAAGTATTTGCAAATAATGTACAAAATACACATACTCATCTTTACAATAAAAGCACTTTTACTTCACATTATATGTTAAAATTAATTTAATTTACAGTGGAATATTTATGATGCATGATGGGATAAACATATCCTTAATTTATAATGTAGGTTAAGCGTGCGTTAAGGGCACTGAGCTTTGGTGTTTTTAAGACCTGGGATAATCTTGTGCACTTACTTCCTGGTGTGTGCACGCGCTCTCAAGTGGCCAAGACCACAAGTGTGGTTTTTGGACAGGCACAGCATTTCATTCCTAAACAAATCAATACTGCTTGAACAAATAGTTTGAATGAAATAATCAATTAATCACCCACTGGCATAACAATATATCCTGCAGAAAAAGTCAATGAAGAATCCCCAACAAAAGGTGAGTGATTACAACAGTGTAAAGAACTAAGAACTACTTGTCCACACGAATAAGTTTTTGTTTGAAAATACATATTTTTTCTCATCTTTTTGGACTTCCGTCCACACTGAGACTGCATTTTTGCCAAGAAAAACTGAGCGTTTTGAAAACTCTCCCCAAAGTGGATAATTTTAGGATAAATGGAGGCTTTTGAAAATGATGATGCATGTTAACTCATTTGACACATATTGTACTAATACATATGTTTATACAGGTATTGTGCCTGTTATCTTATTCACTTTCACACTATTGATACAGATGTGTTACTTTGTACACTGTTTATATCACTCTTTATTATGTCCTGCAAAGATGAATGGAAATTTTATTTGTGATTGCTGTTTTGCAGCAAAACCTGATGGCAGTTGCATTTTAGATCAGACTTACAATCATGAGTGAGTGTAACCTGGGTGCATCAGTGAACAGTTAGATATGTTCCTAAATAAAATGATCATTCCAGAAGAACTGCATGAAAACTCATGTCTGATCAGTCTGAATCCTCAGTAAGCTTTTTGAGACTTTACACATTTAATGTTTTCTGAAGTTTCGTTGTGGATGATAAACGTTTGGAAAACGCTAGTGTTGGTGGAGAGCGTTTTAAAATGAAAACAGTTTTCAAATGTATCCAGATTAATGTAAACATAGCCTAAATATAAGCACCCTTGTTTTGTCAATCAAAGCTGAGGAGCAGAACTAACTGTATTTATTATACTTAAGTTATATTTATTTTAAAGTGTATTTTTAAATGAAATATGAACAAAACGTCTGACTATTCACTAACTACTGGTAGAATACTGCAGCATATCTCAGAGAGTATGCTATATGACAGCAGTCTACCATTAAAGCGCTCCTCCTACACTTATTGTCAAAGGCAAAATGATGATGTTTACGCTTCATTTGACCATTTTCATTAAGTGTCCATCCTGAAGACTAAATGAACAGACTGCAGTATTTGTCTTTCTGCTCCGTTTAGATGTCTGCTTTTGTTCACATCTGATCACGCTGTCCAGGCCTGAGTGCCCATCTGGAGGCCACACGGTTCATCAACCCAGTCTCCTAAACCCGGCCAAGAGGAGAATTGTCTGTATAGGTGTTCTATTTCCAGGGCATGCCGATGTCATGGCCTCTACGATCTTGTGACTGTGGTGTCTGGAATAGTGAACACTGACTCAATATGCCAAAGTTAAAAACTGACTTCATGTGTATCAGTGCTGACATAATTTATATTTGCTTGTGTTTTGTGTATTCAATTTGATGGGAAGTCTAGATTCTTGTGTTTTCTTTTGGGGAGGGCTGAGAGGATTGGGGTCAGCTTTGTTTTTTAATGTGCAGGTAATTATGACTAGGTTAAATTTCTGCTCGGCTCAGCAAATTTAGATCCTCTCAGAGGGCAAAGGCCAGTGTGTGTTATGAGTGTAGTGGGTTTCCTTGAGCGACAGCACAGCTGGAGCATACAAACACACACGCATACACAAGTACACACACATAGAGAAGAAAATAACCCACAGTACTCCCCTGTTTGCTCATGGTAATTATATATTATGTGACTGAAATGTCTCTGTTGTGACCTGCAGCCAGTTCACAGGAGCTGTCATTGTTTTAAATTTTTTTATATGCTAATAAAACATTGGCTAATTCTACATCCTTTGAGGCAACATTTTTATGACATTGTTATACATTTAGCCAGTGAGTGAAGGCTTGCACAAGCTCACTGATAAGAAAAAATAACAAATATCTTTGCACGCACTATTGAGACAAGAATATATTGCTTACACTGCTATGTCAAAGTCCTGTTCCTAATTCAACAACTACTAGCGCTGCATTTAGGACAAATTCAGAAATGTAAACAAAACCTAATGCCTACAACACTGAAGTCTGTTATGGATGAATACATGTAACTGCTCTAGATCTAAATCTTAAGTGTATGTTTGAGTGCACCATGAAGTCACCGGCGGTTTCCCATGTGATACAGTTCAAAACATATTGACTTTAAAACTTGACATATGAAACCAGGTCTGAACACTCTGTGAAAAACTTACCAGGAACTCCCTGGTAAGACCTTGCTGCTCTGCAAACACTATTAGTTGACATAATCATGAAGTGGTTATATAACTAAATATCTAACTAAAACATTAAGTTCAAAGGGCGTGCAGCATTCAAGCCTGAGAACGTATTTTGTATTTGTTGTTTGAACCGAAATTTTGAATAGGTATGGAAATAATAAATAATTAAATTATTGTGAATTTGGTTCTTTTCAGTGGTTCCATTTCCTCATCCGTTCCATTAATGTTTCTTTTTGTAAGGAACATTTGGGCTAAAAGCAATTCAATTGCCAAATGATCTTGATGAAGTAGCCTATTCGTAATTATAGTTTTTCCAAAAGGAGTATCTATTTTCACTAAGTGCAAATAGCCCACCTTGGAGGCAAAGGCTATTAACACTAACTCCACCCACTAACGTGTGATTGCTTTAGTCAAAATAAAAAAATGACGCAAATGTATTATCAGTTTCACTGGCGTGGACAGAAAGCAGATGGTAAGCTCATGCTTTTTGACGCGATTGACACGAGTTCGAATCCGCCTTTTGCCTAACCTTTATTTGCCTAACCTTTGGGGCTTTATTGTCCCAATAAGGTGGCATTTATTTAATAATTTGTATTAAAACTATAATTTCCACTCAATATGTTATTATTGCATACTGTTTTATAATGTACTACAATACTGAGGTGCTGATAATTGCCACTATTTGCAATAAGTAGTATAAATAGCAGAAAATCTTGCTATTTTAACTTAGTGTAAATAGAATCTATAGCTATTTTCCCTTAGCGTAAATAGCATATCAATAAAAATACTGCTATTTTCACTTAGTGTAAATAGAATCCATTACTATTTGAACTTAGCGTAAATAGCATATCATTACAAATACTGCTATTTTCACTTAGTGTAAATAGAATCCATTACTATTTGAACTTAGCGTAAATAGCATATCAATAAAAATACTGCTATTTTCACTTTGAGTAAATAGAATCCATTACTATTTGAACTTAGCGTAAATAGCATCTATCGATGTTTAGATATACGCTGTCATATTAATGATCGGTCAGTATGTTACGGTCTGATTCACCAAAAAATAGACTCATTAGAGTGATTTGTTCAATTCTTTTCAGTAAAACAAACCAAAAGGAACCTGTTCATAAGAGTTACAGTAGTTCAGGAATGGTCATATTGAATTGTATGCTACTGAAAATGAGGCTGTGATAGACTAACATTCTCTATAACTACTTGAGCTATACAGGTATACTGTAGATCATGTTCAAATCTCACAATCAACTTTCACGTTTTATTTTATTACGTTTTTGTCGACAGAAAATCACAAAGTGTATGTTTCATCAGCTGGACAATCGGTGTGTTGTTACACAACAATGGAGTTCATCGAACACACTTTACTTCTAAACCCCCCAGCATTGTTTTCATTCCTGTCATAAGGTCCGTTTGGTATGGTATTTCATTGTCAATGCCAGAAGAGCCTAAGAGAAGAATATTGACCCATCATGGTTTGAAAATACAATAACTTATTGTGATGTATTGTATTTGATTTTATGTTTTGGTATGACTGATTTGCATGAATTCTTACAATCTAATTTGTAGATTTTTGTACAATCTTCTAACTGACAGTGAAGTTTAGAGGAGGACCTTCCTGCTATTTAGTTTTTCTAAAAATTGTATGTTTCCAAACAAATCCATCGTATGAAAATAGTCACCTTTCTCATGAGATTGGGTTGTAAAATTCCAAGTAGCATACCGGAGATCCAATTGAGCATGGGACCTGGTTGTAAAATACACCACACCTGTATTTCTTTAAATGCAACCAGTTATGAAAAAGAACCAATTCTCATTTGCCAATCTTTACTGTGAAAATTCTTTGACCTTACCTTTTTAATGAAGCTTTGCAATAAATCTGTGGGCACTGCCTATGTAGCTTTTCTAACTGAGCTATTTTAGGGTTTTCAGAAGAAATATTAGCATGCAGGACAGTGTCGCTAAGGTTTTAAAAGTTAATAACAAATTCATGAGGAGATTATAGTGAAACTTTTTTGTTAGTTCATGTCACAATATTAGTTTATTTTTGAGATTTTCAATTATTTTTGCCTCATGTCTTGTTTGTAACAACATTAGAATAAAATACAGAGATAAATGTAAAGGTTTTGAGAAATGAAATAGCTGATAAAGTAAGAGTCAAGATGCTTTTTTTGATGTTTGGAGATGGAGCAGCTGTTGGAGCGGGTCGAGTGCACACGTCTCTCTTTGGACATGACCAGATGAACTATCAGCTTGGTGTAAACCCTTTCTCACTCCATTTTCTATCCCTCACTGTCTATAGCCAGTCTCTCTCGTCCAGTAATTGTGTGTGTGTCTGATCCCACTTCCCCCTCCTGCTGATTCCAGTCTATTTATATTAACTATGTTCAGGAGACACTTTTCCCTAATTTCCTCCTTGCGTCTGTTTTTTCCTCAGCTCCAGACTGGGGAGGAATTACTTTGTCAATCCCTGTGTGGTGACGCTTTCCCAGTAGGCTCAACGCTAAGGCCGATAGATTTTGGAAAGTCTTGAGAGGTGCAGCAAGTGCTGCATGTTCCATCCAGACATCTCCAAATTAATCATTCACATTAATGGGATGCGTAGGGCAGCTTTTGTTTGCTGAACATCAAAGCCAGGTCACTGAGTTTGGCTATTGCTAAAAATACGATGACAAACAGGCAGGATAGAAAGTGAATAAACTGTCATGTTTTATATGGACAAATTATTGTGTACAATTCAATGCCACTTTAATCTCTTCTTCATAAATAAAACAGCATGTGCGTCTGCCGAGTATTATAATTGTGGTCACTTACGTCTGTGCCATCCTCGAAACCCTCTCCTCATCACATTTACATGAATAAACATGTAAAATCTTGCATCAAAACATATTCCACTCAGCCTAATGAGCATGTTATGGTCTCTATTGACTTTTATAAAACCAAGTACGGAAGCCAGAACAAAGCAAACAACTAATGCATGTTTTTTATATCCCATAGCTAATTAAAGATAAAACAATGTGCCTGCATGCAATGGTCAAGTCAAAATAAGTATGACGGTGCCTCATTTATGCACGTTTCTTCAACTGATGTGCACTTCTGACCCTGTGGACCATGAGAAAATACATCCCGAATTCCGGAATTGTTGAAATATTTTTTTAAATTGGAATAAAATGAACACTAAAAGAATTTCAAATCACATGAGCCAATATTTTATTCACAATAGAACATAGATTAAAAAAATGTTTAAACTGATCCAAACTTTTCAAATTTTATGCACGAAATTAGCTCATTTCAAATTTGACGCCTGCTACAGGTCTCAAAATAGTTGGGATGGGGGCATGTTAACCATGGTGTAGCATCTCTTTTCAAAACAGTTTGAAGACACCTGGGCATCGAGGTTATGAGTTTCTGGAGTTTTGGTTGGTGTTGGAATTTGGTCCCATTCTTGCCTGATATAGATTTCCAGCTGCTGAAGAGTTTGTGGTCGTCTTTGAAGTATTAATGATCTGCCAAATGTTCTCTATAGGTGAAAGACCTGGACTGCAGGCAGGCCAATTCAGCACCTGGACTCTTCTACTACGAAGCTATGCTGTTGTAATGGCTGCAGTATGTGGTTTAACATTGTCCTGCTGAAATACGCAAGGCCTTCCCTGAAATAGACGTCATCTGGAGGGGAGCATATGTTGCTCAAAAACCTTTATATACCTTTTAGCATAGTACCTTCCAAAACATGCAAGCTGCCCATACTGTATGCACCCCCATACCATCAGAGATGCAGGCGTTTGAACTGAATGCCGATAACACGCTGGAAGGTCTCCCTCCTCTTTAGCCCAGAGGACACGGTGTCCATTTAGTAATGAGTGATGCAGTGTCCTCTGAGGGCCCGAAGACCACGAGCATCCAACAAAGGTCTTCGGCCTTGTCCCATACACACAGAGATTTCTCCGGTTTCTCTGAATCTTTTGATGATGTTATGCACTCTCTAAGACATCCCTTTTATAGCTAATCATTTTACAGACCTGATGTCAATTAACTTAATTAGTTGCTAGATGTTCTCCCAACTGAATCTTTTCAAAATGTCTTGCTTTTTCAGCCCTTTGTTTCCCCTGTGCCAACTATTTTGAGGCCAGTAGCAGGCATCAAATTTGAAATGAGCTCATTTAGTGGATAAAAGTGTAATATTTTTCTGTTTAAACATTTATGTTCTCTATGTTCTATTGTGAATAAAATAAATTTGTCTTTTGGTTTTTATTTTGTAAAAAGAAAAAAAACGTCCCAACATTTCCGGAATTCGTGTTGTATAAAACACATTTTAAGTTACAATAAAACTGAAATAGCGATATATTTTTTTATTTTGTATTGTGACATATCTGAGTGAAAGAAGAAAAATGTAGAATGGAACCTGCATACGGTACCAGAAATAAGTCTATTGTTTTCATGGGTCAAATCAAGATCAAGCTGATTTTATTTTTATTTTTTCAAGAAAATGCAGGAATGGGTCAGGGTTAACTAACAATTAAAACCTTTCTTATTTGAAATAAGGATTTACTGAAACATAGCATATAAAAAAAACCTTGATTTACTATAATAACTCCAAACAAAACTGAATTAATAAAAACTATAGACATTAAAACTCAATAATAAAATGGCAAAAACACAAATGACTAAAGCTTTAACTCAAATTAAAATAAAAAGTATACTACACTGACCAAAATTATAAACAACACTTTTGGTTTTGTCCCCATTTTTCATGAGCTAAACTCAAAGATCTAAAACTTTTTCTGTGTACACAAAAGGCCTATTTTACACCACCTTTGCATATAGTTGATCAGGTTGTTGATTGTGGCCTGTGGAATGTTGGTCCACTCCTTTTTTGTTGCTGGATACTGGCAGGAACTGGAATACACAGTCGAATACGCCGATCCAGAGCATCCCAAACACGCTCAATGGGTGACATGTCCGGTGAGTATGCTGGCCATCCAAGAACTGGGATGTTTTCAGCTTCCAGGAATTGTGTACAGATCCTGGCAACATGGGGCCGTGCATCATCATGCTGCAACATGAGGTGATGGTCGTGGATAAATGGCACAACAATGGGCCTCAGGATCTCGTCATGGTATCTCTGTGCATTCAAAATGCCATCAATGCACCTGTGTTCGTGGTCCATAACATATGACTGCCCATACCATAACCCCACCACCACCATGGGCCACTCGATCCACAACGTTGACATCAGCAAACCGTTTACCAACACAACGCCATTCACGCTGTCTGCCATCTGCCCTGTACAGTAAAACATCTGCTCTGGACATTCCTGCCGTCAGCATGCCAATTGCACACTCCCTCAAAACTTTCGACATCTGTGGCATTGTGCGGTGTGATAAAACTGCACATTTTAGAGTGGCCTTTTATTGTGGCCAGCCTAAGGCACACCTGTGCAATAATCATGCAGTCTAATCAGCATCTTGATATGCCACACCTGTGAGGTGGTTGGATTATCTCGGCAAAGGAGAAGTGCAGATTTAGACAGATTTGTGAACAATATTTGAGAGAAATAGGTATTTTGTGTACATAGAACAAGTCTTAGATCTTTGAGTTCAGCTCATGAAAAATGGGGGCAAAACCATAAGTGTTGCGTTTATAATTTTGGTCAGTGTAAATATCACTAAAAACTATAATATTACCTTGATGAATGAAAGAATTGCAAAAAGATCAATGCATATAGAAAATTTTCTTTTTATGATGACATTTATATTCTTAAAACACATTTTAATATTTTAATTTTAAACAATGTATATGCATATATCCAAAGATAATTCTGTGATTTGTCATTTTCAACACAATATAATTTCCATTGATTCACAAACTGTGTTAAATTGAAAGACATTTAAAGATTTTTGTTGATAAAATAGAATTTCTGCATGATTTGACTACATTAACTGGAAATTATTTCCTGCAACATCTCTTACTGATTTATCTGGGTCTGAATGAAAGGTACAATAAAAAAAAGAATAATTTGAATTTTAAAATGCTAAAAAATGTTTTCAAGAGTTTTAAGCTAACCTTCTTACAACAAAATGAGATAAACTGATATTTTATAATAAAATAAAATTCCTTGGAAATAAAAGTGGCCATACTAGACAAAACATCACATGATATGCATAGAAAACACAGAAAATTATTTAAATTTTTGCTTCTGCTTAAGTGTAATAAGTAAGTGTCTTGTGTCTGCTGGAATTGCTTCGTGCCACGCTGACTGACATTCCCCCATCCCCGGAGCCCACAGATTTGACGTGTCTGTAGAGCACTATTGAATTTTACATGGCCTGTAGACCAGCCAGTTCTTATTACCACAGAATCAGATCCCACTAAACACAATGACCTTAAACACATCTCGCTGAGCTCTAGTGCTGCATGGCATCGTTACATAATTCCATTAAACCCACAGCCAGTGGAGGTCTCATTGACACTCTCTGGACTCCCTCACTTTCTGTCCATCATCAAATTTGACGGTCAGCAGTCTATTCTCTACCCATTAGGTCTGTCCCTCTGTGTCATTGATATTCACCCTCTTTTCATAACAGATATAAGGCACACGCAGTGTCATCCATATGACAAAGTTAAAAGTCTTACATAAGAGACCATGGGGTTCTATAAACAACAAGCTGGAATGGGAGGTCATGTGTGTATAATACTATGAGGGATCAACAGAATTATGGACATAAATATAATGGGGAAAATATATTCAAATGAGCATAGCAGATATTTTAGTGGGTTACTGATAAAACAGCTTGACATGATAATCTGCATTCCTCTGGTGTTCTGCTTTGACCTATAAAAACAGGAACCTGCGTAGATGAAAGATGTAACGACAACAAAACTTTACAGTGTGAAAACAGGGTGTAAATCAAGGACAAGGACTCATCAGGGCCTCATGGCAGGTGCATGAAGAACACATCTGACAATCAAATTCTTCTTTTATAGCAGAGAGAGGCACACAGGGACAAAAGTTAATGGTGATGAATATATTACTACAGTCATGGACAAAAATGCCACTTATTTACAAATTTACTCCTAAAAGAAAATTTAGTCATGAAGCTGATCTAAATTATTTTCTATTTACTTCGTGCCTTAATAACCCAAAGAAGCATTAAAACCCATGCACTGCACACAGGTAGGGTGACCGTACGTCCTCTTTTTCCTAATAGTGTCCTGGTAGGAATGTCTAAATTGCCTAAAATGTCTGGGTTTTGACTTTGTTTTCATCCATGCTCAAGCTAATGTAGCTTGCCTCCAGAATCTACAAAGAATTTTCAAGCCTGGTCGTTTTAGGCAATTTAGACATCCTAGACATGTTCTAATATGTTCTGTGATATGCTTCATGGATGTTTTTATATAAATCAATGCAATTGAATACACTTGTGCTTGAATTAAATATGCTTATTCTGAACTCAAAAGACAGAAATTTTAAAATATATCAGTATATAAATGTTGAAGATCTATTGCCATCTACTGGTACACATTTCTAATTGCAATAAAAGTCACAGTAAATTCGTTTTTTTGCTTCTTTAATAGTTTGCCGAATTGTCACTGACAATTACTACAAATAAACACAAAATATCAAAAACTGTGATGAAAAGAAACAAATATAAAATATGCGATTTAACATCAAGCTAGATACAATGCTTTTTGTTTCTATACAAATATAAAGAACATTATAATTTCACTTGGAAAAAAATAGCCTCTGCTGTATTTTGAAATTTATAGTATTTATAATGAATAAATATTTTACTCTTTTGATATGTTTTGTTTTCTGAACCTCAAATATGATTACATGCCATCTGATTCAATTGCACATCCAAAATAGTTTAATGAGGTCAAATAAATTGTTCAGGAAATACATTACTAAACAAATAATGTGAGAAGCAAAACACTCAAAGAACAACCCCTTCTAACATTTTAATGCTTCGTTTTGAGATATACATATGCTGTATAACCAATGTCATGTATTTTACCTTAATATCAGACCACAAAAAGAGTATTTTGCACTTAGCACAACTTCCAATCATGTAGACATACCATACTAAACACAGTCACCTGGTTCAACTGTGGCTTTTTAGTGCCTAAGATGTTAGAAGAAGATTTTAGGGTAACATTAGCTCCAGCCTGACCCTGCCAATCATGACTGTATAGCAATACATTCACCAATATAATGTCAAGACATGACCTTCCTTCTGCAGGTGATCCTCATATGACCAATGGGAATGTCTTAGAAGTGCATGCTGTATTCCTGCCTAGGCTTGTGTGTAGCGGATGATCTCACTCAAGTCATAGCCGGTCACTGCGAAGGCGTAGCCGTCCCCATCACAGAACTTGGCTCCACAGATCTGTGTATCAGTCACACACTCATTGTACATGTGCTCAATCTAGAAAGGGCAGAGAGAAACGCGGGACATCAGCTGAACACACAAAATGCTTTGCAACGAATGTTCATTTAATGAAACTACTAATGCAGTTTTAGTGCATGTACTCCACCAATCAAAAGTTTGGGGTTGGTAAGATTTGTTATGTTTTTGAAAGTCTTCTATGCTCACCAACAGTAATATTGTAAAATATTATTACAATACATTTTTTTTATTTGAATATTTTTTTTATAAATATAATTTATTTGTGTTATGGCAAAGTTGAAATTTTAACTATTATTACAATTTTCAGAGTCACATGATCTTGCAGAATCATTCTAATTTGCTGCTCAAGAAACGTTTATTATTATCAGTGTTGAAAATATTCTTGCTGCTTAATACTTTTGTAGAAACAGATATTTTTTTCAGAATTCTTTGAACAAAGTTACAAATAACTAATAAATATAATTTACTTGAATTAGAGATAACCTTACCTTTATGAATGTGTTTGCAGTCACTTTTGATCAATTTAATGCAACTTACGGAGTAATACATATAATTTTAATATAATAATATTTTTACCTCTACACTATTAGTCTCTGGAGTCAAGCTCAGATGCCACACTCTAACCCAGGAGTCTTCTGCTGCAGAGATCAGCTTTTTCATTGAACAAAGGAAAATAGTTACTGTACAACTTAAAATGTACATATGTATAGTTGTGTACAGTAACTTTGCGACATTCAGACTGTATGCATAATTCGTCTCTTACCAGTCCAGTGAATGGGGCGATGTCCAGTGAGTAGATCCAGCGTGCATGGGCACTGACCTCTGCATGCAGTATACCTGTGCACCCCTCATACAGACGGATCTGTCCCGTCCCATAGCCTGCGATGACTGTCCCCTTCCAGAGTTTTACTGAAGAACAACTTGTGCTGAGAGATACGTATACATATTATATTAATGATGTACTGGCATAAGTATTAGTGGGCCTCTTTCATGAAACACAAGCAGATGTGTACAGGCACATGAGTTGTGTAAATCGTTTGTAAAGTAACTCTAATGTGAATTTTCAGATTTATTAAATGGTTTAGGAAAACTTATGGCACTGCATTTTTAGCAAATGTACCATAACAATACATATAATCACTAAATTAAATAAGTAAATCAATAAATTAGTAATCCAAGGTAGGTGTAAAAAAAATGTCATTGCTAAACAAAGCCTGAAGAGGGAGTCCAATGTATACTACATGATTCTGTACACATAAAATCATGTTGTAATTTATAGGCATGGATTTTACTAATAATCAATAAGTGTGTAGATGAACCTAAATTCTGAGGTTTACAAACTGTATTTCTTTCAGGAAATATTTTCAGGAAAGTCCACCTAATGTGCTCATTTTTCAGAATATACTAATATATTTGCGAATGTTTGATGAATGAAACCCATTGTCTCTTGTAAAGTGATTGTTAATTCCCAACATACTCAAAACCAGAGATCTTGTTGAGCAGTTGAAAATCTTCTCCTGATTTCCACACACAGAGGAGGCCAGAGTCATCAGCACTAACTAAATCCGCAATGCACTCCTAAAAAAAAATATGAATTTAATAATAAAACACTTGAGCCACCAGTAACTTACACCAACTGAAGAAAAAACAAAAACAAACTATAAATAGCATTTGCCCTATGTTTGAAAAAACAAAAACAACACTTATATGAAAGTTACTGTAAGTTAATACCAGACTGCCTGAGCACTCTGAGGCAATGTCTGTGATTGCTTCTTTATGTTCCTCCAAAACCTCAGACAGGGTGATGTTACTGCCTTTACTGGGAACGTCAAACACCAGCACTGAACCAGATGAGACCCCTGAAGGAAGTTTGAGGAATTTAAAAGGGCACATTTAGTGCAAATACTAAGCTAACATGTAAATAGATTAGAACAGTGCCTTATATAGCCACTGCTGACAGATGAAGCCACTCACCTACACAAATGTATTTTTCCTGCACCGCTGCAATTCCTCGAGCAAACACTGCCTTCGCTGGAAAATTACAACAGACAATGTCAGACAGGTACACAGTAGTCACAACCAATTTCCCAGTTAACGGTGTGAAAATGAGGAAAGAAAAAGAATGAACACATCTACTTTGTTTACAGAGACACAGAAGTGTGCACTGACCGGTAGGGGTCTCTGGCGTGTCCAGCGCATGCCAATAGACCATAATCGATCCATCTGATTCATACATCTGATGAAGAAACACAGTTCAAGTCATGTTTACTGGGCAAATCAACTATTTTAGTAGCCTGGCATTACACTTGACCCACCTGGATCCCTTTCTGTGAGGTGAGAACAAGAAGATCTCTTGAGGGCAGGACACACCAGGCTGCCTGCCAGTCAAAACAAATGTGTCAGATTAGTAATTTAGTGACAGGATTTAGACATTGTAGGCAAAACTGCACTAAACCAGTATAAGACTGTATTAGGACTCAAATGGTACTGTAGTCTTCTTACCTGCATGATAAGCGAGGAGCTGGTGGCCACGCTGCCCTCTTTAGACTGCAGCTGTCGGTGGGAATAGTCCAGCCCGTCCCAGGAGGCGCTGACCATGTTCACCACGTTGGCGTGGACCACCGTGAAATAAGTGAGACATCGCGGCGCGATGCGCAGGACGCTCAGGTTGTTGTAGAGCGCCGACGCGCTGCTCTTTATCTGAATGCTTTTCTCTTTGTGGTACATTTTCGCCATTCTTTTGGAAGAGCGCCGCTTGTCTACTTTATAAACTAGAGATGTCTTTTCTGGAAGACAAGGGAGGACATGGAAATCATTAAATCGGATTGTTGCAGCATGTCTAGATGGATGGTCTCTCACCAGCAAGATGTGAAATATGAAACTACACAACTAGCTTTTACAATAACAACACTGACATTTAATGAACCTCAAAAATTATTATATAGCATGTAATTGAGAGTGATACATACATACATACATACATACATACATACATACATACATACATATAACGTTACATAAATCTAAGCAGCTAACTTAACCTAACGTTACCAACCCTGAATGAAAGCAGCTGATGGGTTCTCCTGTTAATCCTCTTCGTTTCAGAGCAAATACTGAACTAAATGATCCAAATATGAAAATGACATACGCCGTTTCTGTTATTAGACAAAAGAACGGCAGAGAATAGGTATTAAGAATATACTAATTGTATTAAAGCAGGCTTTCACCATCTCGCGTCTGTTGCAGCCATAGTGACGGGGAGACGTGTGTAGAACGTCACCGTTATCTGCGGTGTACGGAGTGACGCAAATTTTTTCACATTTTATTATGTTGCTGTTAAACTGCTTTAAATTCCTTTTTCCTCGACACCAATCTACACCGTATACACAATAATGTCAAAGCCAAAAACTGGGTTTTAACATATTTGCAGATTTATTTATAAACTTAAATTATTACATTGCATATATTCACATACCCTGGTGACCAATGTGGTCACTCTAGTTGAGCTCCAGGGTCATATGTGGAGATAGGATAAATCTACAGAAGGAAAAACATCACTGCAACACCACCAATCTGTATTTTAAGGCGGTGTGACTCAATCCTCTCCTCAGCGAAGAAACATGGAAGTACTTAGAATTTGCACCCCAAAAAAAGCACATAAAGGACCCGAGATTCTCTAGTTTGATGAACCTTGATTCCAGCATCATGTTTGAAGGAAACCAGGCACTGCCCATCACTTGCAGTGTACCATCCCAAAAGTAAAGTGTGCTTGTAGCAGCCTCATGCTGTGGGGCTGTTTTACAGCGGCAGGGACTGGGGGACTCGTCGGAGTAGAAGAAAAGCTCCATGCACCAAACTATAGAGATAGCCTTAATGAAAACCTAGCCCAGAGCATTCAGAACCACAGACTGGGCCGAAGGTTCACCTTCCAACAGGACAATTACCATGACCATGAATGAATGAATGTCCATGAGTGGCCCAGCCAGAGCCTGGGATTGAAAACAATAAAATATTTCTGGAGAAACCTGAAAATGTATGTCGGCCCCCACCCAACCTGACAGAGCTTGAGAGGTGAAGAGGTAAGGAGAAAAATGGCAGATAATTGCCAAATGCTGATGTGAAAAATGTATTGCATCATACCCAAAAAAGACTTGAGGTTGTAAAGGTGCTTCAACCAAGTACTGAGTAAGTCTGAGTTAGGGGTATGAATACTTATGCAATGTACTTATTTTATTTTAATTTTTTAATACATTTACAAAAAAGTGACAATTCTGTTTTTGTTTTGTCATTATGGTGTATGGAGTGTAGATCGATGTGAACAAAAAACTAAATTAAAGCAGTTTAACATAAGGCACTCTGGATATATATATATTAGGGGTGGGCATAGATTAATTTTTTAATCTAGATTAATCTAGATTAATTTTGGAATTAATCTAGATTAATCTAGATTAAAATGGCTCATTTGAATTCTGCGAAGGCATTCAGAATATTATGCTAACCAAAATAATGGCTAAAGTAAGTCTTTGAGCGGGTTTCTCAAGCCAGGTGGCGCATTAGACCAGGAGCTCATCTCCTGTTTCCAAAATGCATCACAAACTGCTTGAGAAAGCTGTTCTACTATGAAATAATTGGTGATGAAAATAAACTATGTTCAATAAGATGAACTTGTGTTTACTAACTGTTTATTCAGTTAAACATGAATTTTGAACTGTAGGCCTACATAAGAGGTCGTGATGAACTGTTTACAGTTTCCATTGGGAAGCTTCTTAAAAATACATTTTCCTGAAGCAAACCCGGCATCTGCATCTATGTTATAGTCACGTCTGATGTGGTAATTTCACAGTAACGTTAGGCATACACACAGGTTGAAGCAGAGGGCACACGGGGTCGCAAGTTCACATGAGACCTGAAAGCGCATCCTGTTTGCTTAAAATAACGTTTCGTTGTTATTCTGAGTGCACACAAATAAGCGTAGAGTCTTTACAGATTCGAAAGATGTATTAGGCTACTTTTATCTGTATGACCAAAAATTACGGAATTTTAAGAGCAAGTGAGCGCATTTTAAAGCCTTCCTGCAAAATGTATTAACACTTCAATAGCGCACATTTCTCTAGGTTAACATCATATTGAGCGGCCATGTAAAGTTGCTACTACATACATCTTTCAAATGAAAAGCCATATTTGAGGTTGATGAATGATAGCGTTTGGATGTCCTGCCCGATTGTATTATACTGGACCAGCCGTTAACAATCTGTCCATCACGGACTGCGAGCCTACTAGTTCGAAGACTCGTTCGCCCCTACAGTGCAATTCGGCTAGGTATACATCCGCGCTTAAAATATCAGGGTGAAAGTCATCATAGCTTTTCGTAGTATAGACCCAGCTCCCATCCCAACTTTGAGAATAGATTAACGGCGATATTTTTTTATCGCCGCCGATAAAAATCTCGCGGTAACGCGTTAACGCCCTAAGAATATATAATATATATATATATATATATATATTATTATTATTTTTCAATAAAATTCAAATAATTGGTTGACATGACACATTTAATAGGTAGACAAGAGTTTGCTGAAGGATTCATGGATTGAAGACTGTGCTGACATGGAGTGGCTACTGTGCAATTTTCAAAACCATCCGTTTTGATGTCAAGGAGACCTGCCAGGCAAGAATACAGAAAACTGTGACATTTGAGAAAAATGGGTGAAAAGACCCATTAATATACAATCCTGATCCAGTTCAGAGGTTGTTGCCCCTTCAAACAATTCATGCAAAGTAACCCTGTCAAATACTAAAGTCTGGGCAGCCTGTGATGCCAGTACAAGCTGTGCCTGAAATATGTAGGTCTTCACAGGCAACATTGCTAGGGCACAGCCTGAAAAAAATCAGGACAGACACACTGTGCTCCAAATGACAGCTTGTCTCCAGAGACATACAATAACGTGCAACACTTTCTTCACATGGAATGCCCTTGGCTCAAAGCTTATTCAGAGAAAATTGACCACGGTTGGAACTGTGTGTAGGAATAAGCCAAAGCTCCTATCTCTAGACAAGACACCTTGCTGGCCCATGGCACTATTTTTCAATATGCTGGATGTTTACATGTACAATTCCTTTGAGCTGTGGACAGAAATAAATCTTTCTTGGATTCAAGCAAAGAGATACCAAGGAGGATTTTCTGGATGAGCTAGAGAGCACTGTTTACCCCTCATTCTGATGTGAAGGGCACTAATTCTGATAGCGATGAAACAGGTCATCATCAACTTCTCAACAACTATGATTAATTAGAAAATCTACAACCATTTAGTGGTTAAACCATGTCATTACATTTGACTCCTCCCCCACCACCACCAGACATTTGTGAAATGTCAAAAATAAAAAAAATATCACTGAACACAAGTAGGATGCAAGGCGGTGTGATGCAGATAGCCTCAAATAGCCTAAACAAAATCACATATTATTTATTTACCAGTGAATCACGAAATAAAGACAAGATTCTTGTATCCTCATTTTACTTTTTGCAGCAAAATGGCAAACAAAGAGCTGCCTGTAACCCTCCTACATCAAACAGATATCAAAATCTCTTTTGATATTTTCTTGTGAAAGATGTAATTGTTAACATTTTGTGGGAGGTACAAAGTTTCCTCCTATTGAAAGACCCGAGCAAGTCCTTTCACCGAAAAGCAAAATACAAATATAAATTCTGAAATGTCCTTGAATAAAAAAAATATTATTAAAAAAGCATAACAGCGGTAAAAAAATTATGCAACAAAAAACTAATAATTAAAAAAAATGAAAAGGAAAGGTTAACATGTAACATACAGTATCGTCAACCTCACACGATAACCACGTAAACTATTTACCACAATGTGTATGTGTGCATTTGTAGAGAGAAATGGAAAATTAATGACTTTATGCACAAGAGGCCTGTCAGAGAGTTCAAAGATGTATGTAGGCTGTGAAAGTATTAGTTAGCATGGGCCCCATTATGAAAAGAGATGAGCATCAGAGGGAGGGAGGCAGCGGGCAGGATGGAGTCCAGGCCATCTTTTGTTGATCATGTAAAGGACAAAAGAAAGAAAGAACAAGAACAAAAGAAGAAAGTCCTTATAAATGGTATAAACTGTTAATTCAGATTAAAAAACATTAATAAACAAAACAAATAATTTGCAGGATATGTATACAGCATAACGTAAATAGCATTACTGCTTAGTAGTATATATATACCTGTTGCACAGTTCTTACAGTATGATTTAAAATTCAGTTTTTCAATATTCAAATATTTTGACTGATGGCAGTTGTCCTAATATACTAAGATGAGTTTGGCTGAAGGACTCATGCCAGTTAAATACTGTGCTACTTATAGTGGTAAGACAAATCTTTCAAAACCATCCACTTATTTTACTTTCAAGTGTGATTGTTTAACGCACAGTACTCTAGAAAATACTTTGACATTATTCAGTTACAAAATGGTGAAAAGACCCATTAATATACAACTGATCCAGTTCAGAGGTTGTTGCCTTCAAACAATTCATTTGCAAAGTAACCCCATAATACTAAAGTCTGCTCCTCTTTGTAGGCTACATCTGTAACGTTAGATTACAGTTCAGATTTCTTTCCATTAATGTTTATGCTGAAAATAAACGTATTTTACATTAATAAATGAGATGTGCACAATAGTTGGTTGTTGCTTTGTTTTCCTTAGCTAACTTAAAAAGTAAATGCCTTTCCCCCAACACAGCAGAACACTTAATTGCCCTTCATAGTCTCTTGTTAATTAGTATTCTGCACTCACTCTTTGAACACTTTTGCGCTTCATGCGCCATAATTTACAGTCTTCTCTCAAGTGAAAATCTGTTGTGCTACAGTGTCCACTATCGGATGGATCAACATTGTCGCTCTTCACTGTCTGCTTTGCTTTAGGGGAATAGCATGCGTGCTGGAAAATAATACTTTATTCGCTATCTTTATCAGAACAGATCATAACTGTAATCTGTTAGTCATACATTTTAGAGTTAGTGTTGTTATCGCGCCACAATAGGCTACTCACAGTGATGGATGTCTTTTGGAGAGGATACTGCACTTTTGTTCTCACAACACTTGTTTTTCAAGGTAAAGAATATGCAATATCAGTAGCTAATATAATACATGACAACAAATATCTTTATTTTAATGTTTAAACTCGTAGAACGAATTCAGTGTGTCGATAAACAATGCTGTCGTAAATTAGCTTACTATTTGTCAGTACACAGGCTAACGTTAGTCGCTAACTTGACTGTATTTCAGGAACTTCCTGTCTTAATTCTTAAATTTAAGATTTGAAAAAGTTCTATTTCGTAATTTAAGTTGTGATTGTTACTAAACAGGTAGGATACGATTATGTGTCATGATGTTTCAGCTCGCAATTTTAGACGAAGTATAGCACCACGAATGTATTTTTTATGTTTACTAATTCGTAAATATTTAATAACGTTATTGCTACAGTTCAAAATTATGGTTGGTGTTCTAACTTGTCAAGACTGTTGTCTTTTTTGCTTCTATCTGTGAAGTTGTTTGTATAGTGCTAGCAGCAGACGTACTGTATGTGAGGATTTTCATGTACAATATAATTAAAGATATTTATTTTTTGCAGAAGTTACAGGATTCCTGATCAGGAATGAAGATCGCAGAAAGTGTGTACAGGTTAACGAAGGTCAGGTCAGCAGCAGGTTAAGCCTGCAAGAGTGCAGAGCAGATTCGGCTCTGCAAGAGTGGCACTGGAACCCCGAGACACGCTCCATCAGCAACCAACAGACAGGAGGGTGTTTAACTGCACCTCAGATCCAGGAGCATGAGAGCGTTCGGCTGCAAGCTTGCAGTTCTGATGAGACGGATCGTGAAGGCCAGGCCTGGAGCTGCTCTAAAAAGGGTCTTCTGACATTACACGGCAAGGGTCTGCACCTGAGCGCGCATCACGATTCCTCCAAGGTCTTCCTTTCCAAAGATCGGGGGAAAGGCAGCAAGTGGAGGACGCTGTCTAATCAAACGGTATGCGAGGAAACAGACAGCACACATCATGGGCCGAATGTGTTACAAGATTCTCAGCAGACACTTTCGACTGGACCCCGAATCCTCACACAAATTCGCTATTGGCATTGTAAGAGAAGTAGATTAAAAGTTATTTATAAATGATGGGTCTGTGTTTTATGTTGTATTCTGCCATCCCATCATTCTGATTAATGACGTCTTATCTACTTCTTCAGTTAAAACTCCGACTGCTGAGTGCCTGCTATCATTTCTGTTATACCAGACCGTATCATCTTCTGCATGTATGTGTGTGTGTGTGTGTGTGTGTGTGTGTGTGTGTGTGTGTGTGTGTTTTACTTTACTGTGTGTGTTACTTGCTCATATGCTCATATTCATTTGTACCAGGGTTCCCACAGTACTGTAAAATTTGGAAATATCAAAACAGTCATCAAAGCGTACAGTTTTGACTCGGGAAGCCTCAAGCTGACACAAATAAGTTAGCATTAATTATTAATTGTATTAATTATAAATTAATTATTTATTATTTTGGTACCTGACATACTAAATGCAAATTCTTCCCAGCAATTTCTGTAAAATTTATAATATAGAAAATATTCTGTAATATACTTATGCAGGACTTGAAAATGAATTTGTCAAAAGGGTGGGAACCCTGTGTACTATGTCTATTCTGCTTCTAATAATTTGCATTATATATTGCATGATTATGTGTTATAATCTCTTTATATTATTATATTTTTTAACATAAGCTGGGAATAATGACCAGACCTCCAAATTAAAGTCTACTGAAGCAACACAGACCTCAAAGGCATCGGCTGAACCTCAAAGTAGTGTAGAGCTGGATGGACCTTCTGTTAATGTGTTTACAACAGAATATGGTGAGTGTGGAAAAAGCACATCTGTTTCTGAAAAAAAAATTGTTTTATCTGTTAAATCAGTCAGGAAATATGGTTTAAACAAACAAAATGTTTAAAACACACTGATCCTGGAATAGTTCATCTGACTTATGTCCACATGAGGGCAATAGAGGAGAGGAAGCCTAAACACGGTGCCATATCTTTGGTGATTAGCCAAAGCTAAGTCATAAATTGAATGACAGAAAATACTTTTTAAAATATTTTGTATTGATACACAAAATAAGAATGTTAGTTTGTGATATTCTGCTTTGTTTAATAACAGGAACAGGCTGGAAAATGACAATGTTGCTTCTAAGCAGCTTGGCCCTGTTACTTGGGCTTGTGATCCTCACTCTTAACATCTACCAGAACAGGTAAGATAATTCTTGGTAATTTTTTGGTAAATAAACCTTCAAGCCCTTCTCAATACAAGACTTTAATTTTATTATGTAAATACAGACAGAATTGATTTTAGTTTGAAATGAAACTGATCTATGAACTTGCTCATTGAGATTTCATCACAAGGAATGACTCAACAACATAGTTTTCCCCCTTTATGAGTCACTGATCAGTTTTTTGTCTTCATGCACAGGAGGAAGAAGACTGTGGTGGTGCTGAAATCCTACACTCCGACAGGAGAGGCCAGTCTGCCAGGGTCCCCGGTCTCTAGTGAGAGAGCTCCTCTAACCCGGCACCCTATGAAAACTGCTCAGTCTCCCTCCATCCAGCGAGGCGAGATCCTTGTTGAATGGAAAGATGGAACAGTCACCCCACTTTTTGAAACATATCTAACTGACTAAGTGGTGTGTTATAGAAGAAGTGGCAAACTGACAGGCATGCATTGGTGACTAATTAATTGTGATTCAGCAACATTTTTTTTAATAATGACCGTTGTCCAGGGAGTCACTGGTAATTCCATGATTATTGGCAATTTCCATTTATTTATTTATTTGATATGTAGCTGTGGGATAAGTGGGATCAAGTTATTGCAGGAAAATAAAAATACAATCACACAGTCATTATCACAACTTTAGCACCAGCATATTGATCAGGACTCAGAACTATCTGTCTCTTGCTTAAAATTATTACAAATCAGATCAAAATTGCATGTGCCATTATTCAGCTATTTTGCTATGATGACCATTTGACTGTACATTATCCCTAACATATCTAACATCTTTAAAAAATCACAGACATCTGTTAGGTTTACAGAAGGCCATTCGTCTGTTGAATTTTGAAAATCTGTGGTTGGGTCTTGATCAAAGACAATATTCTGTACCTTGCCAAAAAGACATAAGGTAACGTCAGGTCAAATACAGATCAAACTTAACAAAAGATATATATTTATAATTAACATTGAATGCTTATGTAAGTGGCATTCCGTGTATGTGCGTGTAAAATAGAGAAATAGGAATGTTCTATCATGGAAAACAATAATACATTCAAAATATGCCTCTTAAAACTCTGATTTAGTATCGAAGAAAGACTGAACGTTTTAAAACAAGTAGATTATTATTGAATTGCATAAGCTTACATCTGCAATTGTTATTATTATATCCTGCAGACAGTTGTCTTGTTAGTATGATTAGGAAACAGTATAAAATATATGAAAACCATTTCTATAAAAAATAACATTATTAAGAATCACATGTCTTATAGTAATATTTAATGTTTCCAATAAAGTACTGTTGACATACACACTTTGTTGCAACTTGCAAAGAGGTGGAGGGGCACCTCCTTAACTGTTCTATCAGATTTATCATCAAGCTAACTTTACCTGTTTCCTTAGACATACTGCTGTGTAATGCTCTTCAGGAAGAGATGAAAAACTTGTCTGTGCAAGTATGTTGTTGGGGTGTAAAACAGACATATTTTGAGTGGGAGAGAGGAGTAAATGTGAGGTTGACATGCAAGTGTGGAAATCAAAGCCAGAAACACAATATGCTACACACACACACACACACACACACACACACACACACACACACACACACACACACACACACACACACACACAAACAAACACAGACACACACACACACACACACACACACACACACACACACACACACGTAAGTTCATAATGAGAAACTAAATGGTAAATATTTTTACAAACAATTCTGTATATAATTTTGAATTTGAAGCACATCTTATAAACCATATGGCATAAATAAATGCCTTTTGAAGGATCTGAGGCCATTGTAGCACAATAACAGTAATGTGACAGAGATTACGAGGTGTGATACAGATAAAAGTATCACAATCTCATACAATACTCCAAAATAGTCTCACATTTGCATTCTACTGTTATGCAGTGATGCTGTGGTTTAAGTTGCAAGATGTTTGCTTCACAGATAAGCAAATTGGCAACATTTACAATCACAGAACACATTTTTGTCAAAACTGATGTAACTAAGATAACCAGCAAGAAGAGAAAGACATGCCTGTACAGGAGATAGGGTGTGACAGCTTTTTGAAAGTAGACATATGGAGCATGTGTGTATTGAACAGCCAAATATGTTACATCATTTTTTTTTGTGTTTGCTTTTGTTTTATTATCATTATTTGTTACCAAAAAAAAATATATATATATATATCTTTGGATGTCATTGTGGCTAGATACATTCCATGAGAAGATCAGATAACTTAAAATTGATGCCATTTCATATCGCTAAATGTATATTTTACATCTGCATTACTCTGTTATCATTGATTTAGGTGTATTCAGTCTTTTTTGCAAATAAGCCAATAATTGTCCCTAATATAACAGTATCCATAAACAATAAAAAAGTACAATCAAACCTGGAGCTAAAGCTCTCTCTGTTCTCACAAATGCAGCTTAGGTATAATTTACAGTACATAAGACAGGGCCGTAGAAATTGCTTGTAATTGTATATGAGTCGAAGCTCTCCCATAGGATATCTAGCTAAATAACAGAGGATGTCCCCACCCGAAAGAGCATGATTGAGTTCCTATCTGTTACTGTCGCCCTCTTTCCATTGGCTGTATTTGTATCTCTGGTCACAACCTTTTATTTTCTCCCACAAGCATAGGAAATTAGTCATAATGGTCATGGTGCAGCAACTGCACGCACGTATCTTGCTTCAAGTCCCTGAACAAAACTCAAATTGGCTCAAATCTAAATGATGCTCTTTTAGTTTGTACAGATTGCAGAAGCACATCTTAAAACATGTCCTTGAAGGAAAATGGTGATTTGTGGTTTCCTGATTAAAGATCATAATCTTTTTTTTTGTCTTACAGGAACTCTGAAATAAGAATAGGTGATTGTTTGAAAGAGCACAAAAGGTCAGAAATAAAAAGAGCCATTGTACAATTTACTGTCACAATAGGTTCCATCAAGTTGAGGCCACAAAATCTGAAGGCCAATGTAAGGCTATACGATAGTCAGATCAACAATGCAGACAACAGATTTCTTGCAGGTCACTTAAACCTTTAAAAGGTGATTATATTTGTTACAGATAAACCATTTCTTGATGAAAATAGATCCAAACAAATTTAAGCATTTCTTTGTTTCCTCGTTACACTGCTAACCTCGGAACGTAGTTTGTTAACTTGAAGTTATTTAGACTTGAGTAATGTCCTGGATAGAAAAAAAATAGAGATTCAATTCTGATGGGATTTTTGTAAGCTCCGTAGGGGTTGTGCACATTCAAATGCCTATACATGAATAAAACTTACATCCTTAAGGTATTCTGGGTAGAATGTAGCCTACAGTTAGCATAATTCGATGTTGCTACAGCGTGCTATATTATCATTTTCAAGCAAGGTATTTGTATCAGCTACTGAACAATTCCACAGCAACCCTGCTAAAAATAAAAGACCAGAGATTTAAAATCAGGTACAGGTGTTACGGTCCGAACGCAATTCCTTTGAAAAACATCTGAAAAAGTGTCATCATGGATTCCTCTCAGCTTGTTTTTCCACATGTGGGCAACATACGGGCTGGCCGCATCTTAAAGGTAATCTGGGTGCTGTGGTGCCTTAGCTTACAGCAAAAGATCCAGTGACCCTTTAAACAGCATGTCTTCAGGCACATTTGGTGCTTCATAGCAGGAAACAACATAGTAAACTTGGGAATGTGCTTTACATGGACCTCAAAGAGTGCCACTAAATCATGACCTGCATATTTTTGCCCATAGAGATCATGTTTGTTTGGCAATATTGAGTATACTCTTTAAAACACAATTTGGGTAACATAAAATAAATAAAAAAATCTGTTATAAATCTACAAACTCCACATATTGCTTAGCGTAAAGATGAAAAGACATAACGTTCTTTTGGACTGAGGTCAATGTTTATAGCTATGCCAGTCAAGTCTTTCAAGAGGATTTTCAGGTAACGTTAGCCCACATTACAGGTTTCTGCACAGGAAAAAAAGAGGCGTCATCCCATAGGGCGTTTTATCAAAACCGCTCACATTCTCATTAGCTGGATGTTATGCTGTCTGACTTCTTACTAAACAGTGCTTGTGTGCTATACATCATTTCCTGTTCAGATGTTGTTTTGCAAACTATGAACCAACGCTGTGAGATTCCTTAATTAATTTTCCATGCAAGCCACTGAGGAATATTCGTGTCTTTTGTACACAGGAAACTGAATCAGACAAGGACACATACTGTAATTAGCTACTCAGTATATTCCTGTTTGCATAAGAACTCCACACCCAAGCACAAAACTTGTTATCAAGCTAAATGTTCATAAAAACAATCCAAACAGATCGTGAGAAAAAAACCCTGAAATAACTTCAGATTACACACCTCATTAAATCCAGCATGCATGATCTAAACGCAAATTAAAAATGAAACACGGGACCTCCATGCAGGTGTGTGGGCTCTAAGCCAGCGCTGGATACCATTGCACAAAGATAAGCGTATGGAGTCTCAACAAGGGCACAGGTTTTTGACATGGGACTTGTTCAACTTGTTTCCCATCTGAGTAGGAATTAGGACAAGATCTGTTGTGATGAAGTGTTCCCCTTCTAAGAAAAATGAGAAGTGGTACTGAAAGTGCCTCAGGCACAGAAGCGGTCCATGACAATGCACTGCAAGGAGAAAAAGGATGCAATGGCCAAGGGAGTCATATTTACTAAAAAGAGTGGGCTTTGTGAAGGTGTGCAATATAGCTGAGATTTCCTGATATATCTGATTTGCATAAGTTGCAGGAAGAGACAAGCTGCTCTTGAAGCCAAGAATTGAGCATGTTGATTTAGTAACCAGGAACCAGTGGAGGATGATTTGGTTGATTCGGGTTTGGTTTGATTTGGATGATTCAGTTCAGGCTTACATAGCGTACTGTTCAAATGTTTTCATTTATAGTTTTATTAATCAAGAATACTTAAAAATAATCAAAAGGGAAAGTAAAGACCTTTACTTTGTTACAAAAATCTATTTCAAATAAATGCTCTCAGTTCTAAAGTTCTATTCATATCCTGAAAAATATAGCCTGTCAAGATTAACCTAAAAATGTGAAGTTGCACAACTGTTTTCAACACTGAGAATAAGAAGAAATGTTTCTTGGGCACCAAATCAGCATGATAGATGGTTTCTGAGGGATCACGTGACTCTGAAGACAGGAGAAAAAATTCAGCTTTGCCAATCGTGGAAATAAATTACATTTTCAAATATATTCTAAAAGAAAATTGCGATTGTTTTCCTCATTTATAAGTCTGTTAAATGACTAAATGTAAAACAGTTATTTTTAAATGCAATTATATTTTAGCTACAGTATTTTCTGATATAATACTGCTTTGAGACTTCACTGGAAAACATTGATAAAAACGTGGTGATCACAAACTTTTGAATGGCAGTATTAATCCATACGCTTTCTGAAGAAAGGAATTATTTGATTTCTTGCCAAATCATCAGTCTGCAACCTTGAATTAAATGCACTGATTTATTGGAGGCTTGTCTTCCTTTGTTTTGTAATTGGTTTTATATATGTAGCATCTGTGAGTTATTGCTCTGTCAAAATTACTGTGTTGTTAGCAACAATTTGTTTTCATAGGGTTCTGGGAAATATATCAGGGATAACAAATATAAATTCAGAGAACTTTAACCTTGCGTGTTGAGGCATGGTTGAAGTAATTGTATGAATTCCCTTTTAAAGATTGGTTTCCCTATTTCCCTCTTCCATTTTTATAAGTACACACCCACGTTTTCTCCCAATAGCTTTAATTGAATGTGAACCTGAGAGACTGTAAATGTTCTTACTCCCTCATACTTAAATGTAAGCCTCCAGTAGTCTACACCTATATTGTTTTATAAGCCCTTAATTAGACTTGTTTCATTCATCGTGTGCTGTTTTTGATAATGAATGGCTTTGGCATAATGTTAAATTCCACTACAAATGGATTACAACAATGGAAGGGGTATGATTATGCACATCATTAACAAAGAAGCAGCAAGGGTGGTTTCAGCTAAACAACATAAAAATGACAAACATCACATTGGGAGACTTATTAAAAAAAACTTTATTAGGATAACAATCCATTGCTTCAAAACATTCAATGACAAAATTAAAATGGCTATGACATTAACAAATACATGAGAAGATGAAATGAATATAGTCTAAAGAATGTAATTCTGTACAACAGCAGAATTGCTACGGTATTGTCCTTAACATGTTTCTTGAAATGCCTACGTTAAGTTGCAATTCCTTCTATGTAATAGAAAAAAAACTTTAAATGAGGATGACAATACAACATATTTACAAAAGAAAGAAAAAGTATTATAACTATTAGAACTGCTCACCCTTCTCAACGGGAATGGCAACATGTTTGGATAACAGTAATATAAAAGTGTGAAATATTGTAAATATTGATAGATGCTACACTACATTTTTATTAACTTTAAAAACTGTGAATTAATATAATTCGTGTTGCTGAAGAAACACCCTTTTCCCTTAAAGGAGGAATGTGGAGGATATGTGAAGAAAAAAGAATCATGCTAAAGAAACTATTGAAAAACACTTTGGAATCTTGACATTTGCAGCTTTTTATTTTAAGTCTATTTGATGGGCTGCAAGACTACCAGAATCCCCTCTGAAAGAGAAGAGGGAGCCTTAGGTGGAACAAGACATATTTACTGAACTCCGAGACTTAAATCAGAACGTTTATGTGGATTTATGGTGCTGATGGAGATAATGCAGATCAATCCTTGCCGGTGACGTCATTAAGTTTCATAGACTCCTCCTTAGCTTTATTCTTATTGTCCCGTACTTCTCCCTCCACATGCCACCCCACCATCAGCTGGTACACAATCACACCAATAATGGATCCCAGGAAGGGGGCGAAGATGGGCACCAAAAACCAACACTCTCTGGTACTGTTGCAAACCAGAGAAGAAACATTCGTAAGTGTTTACTGAAGTCTGTTTGTTGGTTCATGATGTAACTAATTAGTTCATGTTATGGGTATTAAATATATAAACTTACGTGAAGACTTCACCACCCCAACCAGCCATGGCAGTGAAAAGACGAGGCCCGAAATCCCTAGCTGGGTTGACTGCATAACCAGAATTGAAGCCCATGGACAGTCCAATGATAAGGACGCTGAATCCCACCGTGAAGGCCTCAAGACCTTGTGGGATTGGGTTGTTGTATGGGTCCACAATGGCCAGGATGCAGACAATCAAAGATGCTGTGCCTATCACCTGTAAAGATGGTTATATTTTATAGATGTAAATATAAAAGATAATAAATATAATGCATTTATTACAAATTACAGAGCTCCCAAGGGGACATGGTGATGGGTAAAAACTGTGATGAGGGAAAAATTATATTTCAATGAAGTGCATTCACACAAAAATTGTCCTGAAAGAGTTTTGGGATTCTCAAAAGAATGCAAAAGTAAATATATAGATTAGTTACAAGCTTGCAGTTACTGACCTGGTCAAAAAATCCATTCAAGATGGTGAGATGCGGGTTTGGGTACGTAGCAAAAATACCAGCAGTGGCTTTCTCCCCAGTTACAAGCAACTCATTTTTTTCTCCAGCATAATCATACATTGCATCTAAAAAATAAAAATAAAAACAAGTGTAAGAAAATGAAGAAACATAATACACAGTTTCGACAAGAAAGAGAATTAATATTACATAACATTTACCATGGTATTCAGCAAAGATAATTGCGGCACCCAAGAAGGCTCCAAGTGTTTGGAACAGAAAGTACACAGGGAACTTTCTCCATTTTTCTCTTCCCAAGAGGCAGAGAGCAAATGTAACTGCTGGATTTAAATGTCCGCCTAAAAACAAAAAACCCTTTCATAAGTCATAAGATCATAAGTTGATCTGCAAATACATTTTTTATAAAAAAGTGCAACAGCTTAGGATGCAATTTTAAAAGAGTTTACTAACCTGACACCTGGCCACAAACCAAGATTCCAAGAGTAGCAGCAAACCCGAAAGCAAGGTTTACAGAAAGAAAGCGACCATGACTTTCTCCACTTAGTACCATTTGGGCCACCGCACCACAGCCAAACATCTGTGAATGTTGTGAAATAAGAAGATGTGTTAATCACTATTTGAAAACAACACCATTTTTATGTGTACAATTTATATAAGAACAATGACGATTCCAGGTGAAAAAAAAATGCTTTTTTGACTCATTTCACCAAGTAAGAGTAGGCCTTTCACATCACAACATATACTTTAAACTGGTGATGAAAATAGCAGGTTTCTGTTTCAAACTCTAAAATAAAACTAAAGCATTCCCTTTTGTTCAAACACTACAAACCTATAGTAACTAAGGGCTGCAATTTTTCAAATCGAACATCTCAGACAGGTCATTACAAGTCCCTTTTGACAAAAAGCAATTGCATGTTAGTGTTCAGACTTGTGGATGAAGTTTCCATTATAAAGATAATCTCGAGTTGAACTGAAATGCCTGTGGCATTATACCGAATTATCAGGATAACACAACGACTTTACCAAAGTCATGTAACTGCTGGGGTGTATTGAAGAGCTTTCATAAGAGTAAATCTTAGCAACGTCAACACAGTTCTAAAAAAAGCAACTCTCAAAACCAATTTATCATCTAAACATGGCCCTAAAAGTATCCTTTCGAATTCAGTAATGACTAAATGCAAATACATTTCCTGGGTTATTCAATTTATTTTGCTTTTCTGTGACCAAAGACCCATTGTTCCTGTTTCTGCTCTAGGAAGAACATCCGCTGATAAGGTCACCTTCACTGACAAAGAGCATGATCAAAGTAACTCGCACACGAATGAATACCTGTTTCTGCTCAGCAAACATCACACCTGTTGAGGGATCCAGTTATCGCATGACCTCTCTATTTAAGTATTATCTCTTGTATAACCCTTGCCACACACCTTAAAAACAAACTATGAGTGTACTTCTTGAAATGAGTTGTTGTTTCTAAAGTGCTTGTAAAATTGCACAACTGCCCTGTGAAGATTTTGTAGCAGCAGTTTAGTGTCAATTTCCTCTTTAATGAGTGTCATATTTCATACCACACCGTGACTGTCTGACACGACTGCAGTAAATGCTTTCTATTCTGTAGTCTGCCACGTGTGACACGTTTATCAAACATTCAGTTAAGTGCAAGGTTTCAAAATGTCCTTTTGGTGATATCACTGTGTAGAGATATCGTGTGCCTGTCAGGCATGTTTTGTCTTTTAGTCAGTTTTTTCACACTCGTTAAATATCTAAAAATTACTGCATTAATTTCAAACATAATATACAGATTTTACATGTTTAGAATAGGATTAAATGGATTTAAAAATGAACCCTTGGTGTTTGTGTGGTAAATGTGCTCTGATAATATTGACTCAATGCTTTAAGGTGATTCATTAAACCTCAACATAGTAAGTTATCACGTGTGGATTGTGGCATCATAATAGATGTAATGAAACAAGTAATATTCATCCAAGGCTTTGGCACGAGCCTCTGTTCTGCTGCAAGTTGCACTGTTACATGCCTATCTGTGCTGTTTGTTACAGAGAAAATCGCCACTAAAATAGGGAAGATGTTTAAGTACTTTTTTCTGTTTATCGTGTATGAAGAGCTTTTTTCATGAACAGGACTGAGATACTATCCACCTTTCTCTCTTATCTATTTGCAAATGAATTCCTTTTAGCGTAATTCCACTGTACATAATTAACATGTATCAATAAAAGATCATGCAGGAAACTTCCTTTATGTGTTGTAAAGGTACGTTTCAATTGTTTTTGTATGTTTTGTGCATACAATCAAAGTCAGTGGGATGCAAAACTATGCCACTGACTTTCATTGTATTTAAAAAAGTTCTTCTTTTGTGCTCCACAGAAGAAAGGTTTGAGCTATATTTTAAATAGTCAATTTTAACATATTTTGGATAGTTTCTGTCTGAAGTGTTCCTTAGACCAGCTGCAAGAAACAAAAATATACACTAGTGTAAGATCAGCATTCCAGAATCCAAAATGTGTGCACAATAACGTAGATATAAATGCTAATTTGCAATAATCCACCATTCACTTATTTGCTTGTGGAAATTCGGAGCGCATGTACCAAAGTAAACATTACAGTCTATCTTTGTCATCAATCTGAGTGAGAAGAAAAGCAGCTCTACTGTAAGTCTCATGCGTGCAACATTACACTACAATATAAAATGTACTTCTGACTTTTATTACAGATTATGTGAGACATAAACATGCTGTTTCAGACTATTTGACAAACTGCATTTATATTAAGTTGCACTGACCTCAGCTTTGATGCTGACAATAAAGTAATTCATGATTGAGGAGGAATACCCACCACCAGGATGAGAGTTCCCAAGCATTCAGCAAGTCCCTGGCGCAGTAGCTTGTTGCGGATCTGGAAAGTGTGCGCAAGCTTATCCAGTATGGACTTCTGCCAACCCATCTTTCAAACCAGGTCTGGACGTCTTCCTTTGCCTGTGTGAAACAACCTGTATGTCCCTCAGAGATGTCTGCTCATGTAAGGGCCAGTGCTCTGCTCTTATATACACACGAGACCAGGACCAGCCCTTCAAGCATCTGCCTGCCCCTTACACACGCACACACACACACACACACACACACACACACACACACACACACACACACACACACACACACACACACACACACACACACACACACACACGTTGGTATTTATGGTTAACAGGGACTCTCCATAGGCGTAATGGTTTTTATATTGTACAAACCTTAATTTCTATCGCCCTACAACAACCCTACACCTAAACCTACCCCTTATAGGAAACTTTGTGCATTTTTACTTTCTCAAAAAAACTAATTCTGTATGATTAATAAGCCTTTTGAATTGTCACTGAAAATGTCCTCATAAATCACCTGTCATACCTGTATCATTATACAAATTTGTGTCCTCATAAACATTCTCTCTCCACACACACACACACACACACACACACACACACACACACACACACACACACACACACACACACACACACACACACACACACACACACTAACTCCCTCGATCCCTCCCTGTATTATTCACATATGAACTCACTCCCTTCACACTGCATTCCTGTCCTCTCTATTATAGAACAGGTTCTTCCCTTTTTTCTCTTCCCTTTCTCTAACATCTTTGTATTTTTTTAACTGCTGAAACATTATCAACCACTATTAAGCCTTTTAGTTTAAAAATGGGCCTGAGTGTGAAACTTACTTTAGATGTATATTAGGCTGATCTCTAAAGGGCCAGTGATAGGAGAAGAGTTTCATTTTGAGTTGAAATGAAACATGACTAATAAGGCTCTGACTCCAGGAATGGGCAGGGCCATTTGCTTAGTTGTATATGATTCATGAAATCTTTTAGGCTACTAATGATGCTGATTAGGCACTAAATTAATCTAAACACTTTTTTTTTTACAATGTCAAGGCCATAAATATTCTGGAATTATTTAATTTTAACCGCAAAACACGAGAATTCGTTTTAACGTTAAATCAGTGGTCGCCAAATCGTTAGACTGCAGATCTTAATCACATGTGATTTTTTTCTGCTCACACTGTTACAGTGTTATTTCTGCACATTGCTACGGAGTTTTCTTGGTTGCATCAGTTTTAAAATTTAAAACCAAAGCATGAAATGTAACGATAATTCAAATTCACTGCCCATACATCGGACTCAATCTCGGCCCTTTTTTTCTTCTAAATATTTATTTTTGACGAGTCTCTATTCCGGAATTGCACACGTTGTCACTACAATCATTTCCCAAAATGTAACGTCAATTTGTGTGGAACTATTACGAAGTCTGTAAACGACCGTTAACAGAGGCCAGAGACGCCGAGGACCGACGCAAAACTGAACCAGGCAGAGCACTGTTCACGATGGACGAAATATAGGTAGAAAATATTCATATTGTTTTGGAGGTTTATATTAATGTATCACTAAGGGGAAACGACTGAATTTTCTTTTCCACTTACCTCTGTATATTTTGAAGTACAGCGCTGCTTTGTTTACAGCGGTAACCAAGGAAACGCGATATTGCTGTTTTTCTATATGGAGTGTCTATTTACACTAAGTGCAAATATCTAGCAGTACACTCAGCTACACTAACTCCGCTCAATGAAGTGTGCTTGGGCTAGTCAAGATTACAAAAGACCTTTAATTACTGTTAGGTCTGGTGGCGCAGATGGTTATGTGTATGATTTATTTTGACGCGATTGGACCCATTCGAACCCGCCTTTTGGCAACCTTTTTTTCCTTTTCAAATTTCAATTCGCATCAGAAAAGCATTTATTTTCAATAAAAATGAGAGAAATAAGCAAAAGGTTTACAATAAAGTATCGGGTAGAGTTAGGGAGGGCTTTATTGTCCAAATAAGTGCAAGTGACGTAGGGGAGGGGCCACGCAAAGGGGAGGGGTTACTCAAAGAAGAGAGGTGCGTCAAAGGGGAGGAGCAACTCAAGTATTTGCCGCTTGCAAGTTTTTGCTAGCAGTTCGATTTTACCTATTGTTCATAATTGACCAGCACAAATATAAATGATAACATCTGGTAAATCTGATGAAAGACAAATTGATTATAGTAAAATAAAATTATTTATGCATTTAAAATGTTCCTGTGGCTCAGTGGTAGAGCATTGCGTTAGCAGCGCAAAGGTTGTGGGTTCAATTCCCAGGGAACACACATACTGATTAAAAATGTATAACCTGAATTCATAAGTCGCTTTGGATAAAAGCGTCTGCTACATGCATAAATGTAAATGTAAATTTTTTACAAATGTATCAAAAATACAAATAAATTATACAATTATTATTTTTTATAAAATAAATAAATATATTTTGCCCCAAACGAACCAACTGAACAGCAGTCTATTAATTCATTTTGCGATGAATTAATAGACATTCACATTTAGTCTAGATTAGAACTACAGTAAGATCATATTCACACAGCGCACTGTCGTCAATAAATGGAAAAAAGTAACTCAGATATTTTCTTGTAAAAAATTAAAATGGTTACTTGAGAAAAGTAATATTATTACGAAACTCGTGTTACTTGTAATGCGTTACCCCAACACTGACAACAACATTCTAATTTCAGATTGGCTGGTGGGTGGCATTTAGCTCCATATCGAGACGGCTATGAACTCGGCAGAGATCTTACCTCCGTATTCCCTCATCTATTAATTGTATATATATCGGGGCAAGTTATCCTGTCTCAGCGTGAGAAATACAAGGTGTGGCATGAAAGCGTGTTAACTGGTTGATAATGCATGAGACTTGAGAGCCCTGGTGGAGAGACTGCACTTAGTGTAAATAGCATCTATCGCCAACAGGAGTGAGATATGTCTCTGAGAATGTTATCTATGTTATCTGAGGAATTGCCTTCCTGAGACAGTGGGAACTATACCGTCTTCCAGGGAGGGAAGAGGGTGACCGAAAATCTTCTGTCATTTATGTGTATTCATAAAGTCAAAAGGTAATCTTCTGGGCTGTGTTGACGACCCTCTGGAGCGTCTTTCTCTCTGCGACTGTGCAGCTGGAAAACCACACACCGATGCAGTATGTGAGGATGCTCTCTATGGTGCAGTTTCTGTGTTAGTAGATTTTTCCTAAGAAGTCTCAGCTTTCACAGAAAACTAGAGATATTGCTAGCTATTAATCGCCTGACACTGGTGGCTAATTAAGCTGCCAAAATAATGTTAAAAATGACCAAAAAAAACATCCAGAAACAACTGTTCATTCATGGGGTCTGTGTAGATCCCCAAACTGTCGACGAGTCAGGTGTGTTTTCTGTCCCTATATGAGATTTATGGCGATGTTGACATGTAGTCGAGCAGACAATGAGGCGTCTACGTATTTATTATCTATGATCGCTGTAGCCAAAGCTATCTCTACTGTAGCTAAGCTGAATAAATAGAAACGTGAAGACAGTAAACACATGATTGCGACAATATGGTTTATGTGTGTTTTTCAAGTCATCTCCAAGTATAAATAAAAAAGCATCTGATTCTGAATAATGCAGTGTTAACTGATAGCATTTATTAAACTTGGCAGTAGATACTATAAAATATGAATTTGCCTTATTCTGTGATAAAAATGGGGGGGGGGTGGATTTAGTATATAGACTAAACAAATCATAAAATTGTCATTAGGAAAACACAGCTGGAACATTATGAATTATTGGTTATTGTCCAGCAGTGTATTTGATTTCTCAGCCAATTAAAAGCAAGAGGTAATAATTAATAAATAATAATCATAATAAAACCTGTCAATTAGACAAAAAGTTATTATATTTAACATTTCTGTCCCCCTCACTTCTGTAATCGGTTTGGCGTGTGTGGGTGGGATGAAAGAATGGATGCAACGCATTTGTCTGTGTTTCACTCCGTCTCGAATCGTGCTTGCGGAAAGCGCTCGTCTCTTCCACGGCTCTGTACGCTTTCTAGTTTTTAGTTTTCGAGCAAGAGATGGTATGACATTCACGTTACATGATTTGACAGATTTTTACATAGTGAGTGTAACAATGCACCACATTAAAATAAATGATCTTTTATGTTGTAAACATCTTTGGGAGCGAGGGGGCCCCTGGTGTTTCGGGGGCCCTACGCAGCTTGCGTATTCTGCATATAGGGAGGATCGGCTCTGCTAATCATCCCCATACACTGATTGGCTTCATCTCTCTGTCTCCTCTTCACCAGTAAGCTGGTGTGTGGTGGGCGTTCTGGCGCACTATGGCTTTCCCCTTCTATGTAAAGCGCTTTGAGTAACCAGAAAAAGCTATATAAATGTAACAAATTATTATTATTATTATGTAAATCCATGTAAATGTAAATCGCTTGTGATGTTCCTAATTTCTATGTCAGTTTAAATAATAATATAAGCTAAAGGCAAAAACCACTGGGCATGGCCTGCAAAGCAGAATGTACAAAAACCTTTTCAAAATCCTTGCATATTTTTTCTCTTCTCGAAAACGGAACATTTTATACACAAGTTATGTGTTTCTGAATCCCCTTAGTCACCGTCATTGTTTCATTTTTTTTAAATATTTTTTTACATAGAGTTAACCCTAACAAGGGCAAGACCATAAAGAAAAAAATATTAGGTTTATTGTAACAATAATATAAAATTAACATTTACTGGACTGAAGCAGCTTGGGTTTTCCTGATTCTCCATATAATTGTGTTGCGCTACATATAATTATTATTCTTATTATTTTACATTTTCATGTTAAAATCTAAATGTCAAATATGACACAGCAGGTTTTTGAGGATGGTTTAATCATTCGCATATATGAGCCATAAAAGTCTGATGTATTAAATATGATACTTAACTAAACGCACACACACACAGACACACACACATAGTCAGTGGTAGTGAGGTTAATTTCCCCTAACCTTGTTTACAAGGTATAGCTATAAGCTATAGACCTAGATAAGTCACTCTGGTTAAGCGTGCACTATATAATTGATTGATACATATCTATATATGTACATATATAGTTAGGTATTTTAGTCCATCAATATCAACTTACTACTTGTTAACAGTATTTTAGCTTTCGTGTGCATCTTCTGTGACCAATGATCATTGAAAGAAATAATATATGTGCAGAAACTGGTAAGATTTGCACCCCTGTGCAGATACATATTGCAAGTCCTTGCAAGCACAGTGGGGCAAAATCCTGTCCAACTGGGGAAACCTTTGACTAAAAAGAGTACATGAAAACACTATATGACTAAAGTTTAAACACAATGACTGACTCCACCAATGAAGTCAGAACACCCTGTGTAAAAGCCATTGCGTAACCTACTAATCTTGCTTGTGAGCATAGTGCTCTACAGAGCAGTGGGTGAAATCGGTGCATTGTAGTGCAATTTTGGAGACAGGTTGTTTACGGTCTATAGGGAAGGTCGTGACAGCAACAGGCTGGAACACGCTCACACACTTTCAAAGCATAGTGCATCCAGACATGACAGATGTGGCTGTTTTGAAAAGCAGAATTCTTCAGTATGGAGTAGAAGGAAGTTGCTGATGAAAGGATCAAAGTTAAAAGATGATAGTACAGTTATTGCAGCTTAAAATGAGGCTCAACAACACCTCAAATAGTAAGATTGACCACGGTCTTCTCAAGAGACCCTGTTGAGAGATCTGGTATGTTTTATCTTATTAATACAAGTGTGGCACACTGTTTATATTCAATTCCATTCAAAAGTTGGAACAGTAAAAGAGTAATATTGTGAAATATTATTGTAATAAAAAAAACTTTTCTATTTCAATATATTTTAAATGTACAGTTTTTTTATTGTATGTCACATGACTCCTCAGAAATGTTAGTGATATGCTGATTTGGTGCTCAAAAAACATTTCTTATCCTTCCATTTTTGTGGAAACCATGATAAACAGCTGAATAAAAGTATGAAATTCTGAAAACAAAGAAAGTAAATAATAATCACACACTGATCCCAAACATTAGGAACGGTAGTGTATATTTACTGATTTAGCTTTTTCAAACTGTTTACCAAACTACATTTTTCAGATCATGTTTCCACCTACTAAGAAAAACGTTTCCCGTTGTTCAGTAAATACCAGCTAAAACCGGCCAACCTGGATAGAGTTCTCTCGAAGGCATTTATTTGAGTTGAACAATGTATTATTGAAACTGATAAATGTCCACCGTTAGGCAAAACATCCTCTCTGACTCTCAGATCATATCATGACGAGTTTCTGTCAGGACAATGTGAAATGTTTCTGTGTACCAGAAATAGGCTTTTAACATAGAACGACTCAACAGTCACACCTAAAATGATGATTGATGAATCATGAGGCTAAACCTCATGACCCTAACAGAGACCTGGATCCAACCAGAGGACATTGCTACACCTGCAGCACTCTGGATGTACTGGTTTGCTCATCTCTAATAATAGGAAATATACTACTTTTCCATCTCTGAGTATCAACAGCTCCTTTGAATCACATTCGGTTACTACTACCTACCGTCTACAAATCCATTTTGTAGTTGTTTATCAACCTCCAGGACCACTAGGTAACTTTATGGAAGAATTAGATGTGTTGCTCTCAACCTCTCCTAAGGATGGTACTCCCTTAGTTGGAGACTTCAACATCCACCTAGATAAACCTCAGGCTGCAGACTTCCTCACTGTACTTGCCTCTTTTGAGCTCAAGAGTGTTAACTGGGGAATACGGCTATCTGATATGGTTTGTTTTATCTTCACTTCCTCCCCCTAAACAGTTATGATCTCTTGATGCTAACAGTGCTACTGATACATTCTGTTCCTCTTTGACGTAATGTTTAGATACTTTCTGCCCCTTATCTTCCACACTGTAAAAAAATAAACCTGTAAAAAACCTGTAAAAATAATGGCAGCAGGGTTTCCAGACATATTCCGTTAAATTAGAGAAAATAACCATTTCACAAAATTACAAGCAAAAACTGTAAACAGACTTTCAGTAAATTACAGTAAATTCAGTAAATTACAGTATATTACTGTTGATAATTGTTTTTAAACTATGGAAAGACAGATAATGTATGTCAAATTACATAGAAAAACAACCAATTTTCAGGTTAATCGCCATCAATTTAAGGTTTTAACAAGTTATTTTATAAAAATGCTCTGACAATCTACAGGAAATTACTTTTAAAGTACAGTTTTTCATGTACAATAACTAAGAAATAATTGATAAAAATGCAGTAAACACGTGTAAAAAAAAAAAGAAAAAGCTTGTATATTTACAGGATAAATGTTTCTTTTCACAGAAACAATCTCTCAACTTCAACCAGTCTCTGTAAATGAAAAAGTATTTAGAAGTAATTAAAACACACACACTTGACCCTCTATCAATTGCATATTTATTCTCTAACTGCTAGCTTTTCTTGAAAAAACTTACACTAGCTTTCTTTTTTCTATTCTATGTACGTTTCTTGAAAAAAAAGATTACTTTTTTATTTTCTATCTGCTTGTTTCTTTAAAGAAAAAGAAAACGTTGCTACATGTATTGCGTTAGGCTAACTTGTCATTGCACTTGCATTTTGTTGCTCTTTTGTTGGTTTTGATTGCTTCTATTGTCCTCATTTGTAAGTCGCTTTGGATAAAAGTGTCTGCTAAATGACTAATATACATATGTATATATATATATATATATATATATACACAAATAATTTGTGGAGAAGTATGATTATGATCACAACATAATCTCATGAATATTTGTATGCATTCATGTGGTTCTACCACACATAAATACAGTATCTCACAGAAGTGAGTACACCCCTCACATTTTTGTAAATATTTTATTATATATTTTCATGTGACAACACTGAAGAAATGAAACTTTGCTACAATGTAAAGTAGTGAGTGTACAGCTTGTTGTTTTGCTGTCCCCTCAAAATAACTCAACACACAGCCATTAATGTCTAAACCGTTGGCCACAAAAGCGAGTACACCCCTAAGTGAAAATGTCCAAATTGGGCCCAATTAGCCATTTTCTCTCCCCAGTGTCATGTGACTTGTTGGTGTTACAAGGTCTCAGGTGTTAATGGGGTGCATGTGTGTTAAATTTGGTGTTATCGCTCTCACTCTCTTATACTGGTCACTGGAAGTTCAACATAGCACCTCATGGCAAAGAACTCTCTGAGGATCTAAACAAAAAGAAATGTTGCTCTACATAAAGATGGCGTAGGCTAGAAGAAGATTGCCAAGACCATGAAACTGAGCTGCAGCATGGTTGCCAATACCATACAGTGGTTCAACAGGACAGGTTCCCCTCAGAACAGGTCTTGCCATGGTCGACCAAAGAAGTTGAGTGCACGTGCTCACGTGCTCAGCGTCATATCCAGATGTTGTGTTTGGGAAATAGACATATGAGTGCTGCCAGCAGTGCTGCAGAGGTTGAAGGGGTGGGGGGGTCAGCCTGTCAGTGCTCAGACCATACGCCGCACACTGCATAAAATTGGTCTGCATGGCTGTCGTCCCAGAAGGAAGCCTCTTCTAAAGATGATGCACAAGAAAGCCCGCAAACAGTTTGCTAAAGACAAGCAGACTAAGGATATGTCCTGTGGTCTGATGAGACCAAGATAAACTTATTTATACAGATAGTGTCAAGCATGTGTGGTGACAACCAGGTAAGGAGTACAAAGACAAGTATGTCTTGCCAACAGTGAAGCATGGTGGTGGGAGTGTCATGGTCTGGAGTGCATGAGTGCTGCCGGCACTGGGGAGCTACAGTTCATTGAGGGAACCATGAATGCCAACATATACTGTGACATACTGAAGCAGAGCATGATCCCCTCCCTTCGGAGACTGGGCCGTAGGGCAGTATTCCAACATGATAACGACCTCTGCCTTGCTAAAAAAGCTGAGGGTAAAGGTTATGGACTGACCAAGCATGTCTGCAGACCTAAACTAGGGGTGTTGAAATGAATCGTTTTTACGGTGCATCGCGATGCAGACGAGGACGATTCGGTATTGGTTCAGTAATAGACGATAACCGGTTAGAATGTACTGAAGCTTTTCTGACGCCAATTTGTCGCATACATGCTTTGTCTCACTCTTCTGTGCTTGAAGACGTTGCGCAGAGCAAACCATGAATGAATGTTCCGAAGTGAAGTAAACTACAACGGATTTCCCCTACTCAGGGAGTAGGGAGCAATGGACACTGTGTATAGGGAGCATATCAATCGGAACACAGTTCATGCACGGAGCGCACGTCTAATGAGCTGATTATCTGAATCAGGTGTGTTAACAAAGAGAGACATGCTAAATGTGGGGGGAGGTGCGAGGACTGGAATTGAGAACCGTTGGTGTAAATCATGCCACGCACAAAGAAAATATGCAGGGGGTAATACAACTAACTTGAGAAACCACATCAGCCGGTTTCACCCTGTGCTGTTTTACACAGTATAGAAGTATTTACTTTTGTGTATTTGTTCTAAATGCTCCTGTTGTCTTCTGTGCCCAGACTTAGTTTTGTTTGATGTTTGATATATTCAAGAAGTGTGTTTTCTTTAACAGGTAAAATTAAAGGTTCAGTTCATATATCTGACTGCTTGTATTTATTGACAAAATTGTATACATGTGAAGTAAAGTGCAGTGCATCCTCAATTCACCATGATGCATTGTGATATCGAATTGAACCGAATCGATGACATAATAATCATAATCGAACCGAACCGTAAGATCAGTGTAGGTTCACACCCCTAACCTAAACCCTATTGAGCATCTGTGGGGCATCCTCAAACAAAAGGTGGAGGAGCGCAAGGTCTCTAACATCCACCAGCTCTGTGATGTCGTCATGGAGGAATGGAAGAGGACTCCAGTGGCAACCTGTGAAGCTCTGGTGAACTCTATGCCCAAGAAGGTTAAGGCAGTGCTGGAAAATTAGGGTAGCCACACAAAATATTGACACTTTGGGCCCAACTTTGACATTTTCACTTAGGGGAGTACTCACTTTTGTGGCCAGCGGTTTAGACATTAATGACTGTGTGTTTAGTTATTTTGAGGGGACAGTAAATTTACATTGTTATACAAGCTGTACACTCAATACTTTACATTGTAGCAAAGTGTCATTTCTTCAGTGTTGTCACATGAAAAGATATAATAAAATATATGCAAAAATGTGAGGGTTGTACTCACTTCTGTGAGAGACTGTAAATTAAATTTGCAGATACTAAAAACAATATTGAAGTATTAATCTAAAACATAAACCATTTACATTACATGAACAATTTACTGGCCGTGTCAAATATTTACGTATCCTTAATCTGTAAATATTTACATTTGTGGTCAAACTATGTTATATTTAAAAATCTTATATATGAAATTTCTTATTCGGGTCAGTACTAAAACAATAACATGCATTTTATATGATCCCTCTTATCTTGGTAAACTAATAAAAATGTTATGGATTCTGCCATGTGCATGTGAAATTTTGACCACAACTGTAGTTCAAGGGGTCCAATTATGCTCTTTTACATTTTTTTACTTCCTTTAGAGTGTATTGTTGCAGTTTATGCATGGCAAATATTTGCAAAGCTGCAAAGCACAAAGTTCACTCTATTTCTGAACATCAGAATGTATGTGGACAGATACAGTACCGTTTACTGAAATATATCATCTGTGGTTAAAAGTTAACAAAACAGCTTGTGAACAATATGACTTTATATGCACTGTACCTCATGAATAACTTGTTAATTAACTAGAATAAAAGAGCTCTGCAAAAGTTGCCCATAATTGTTAAATATGCACAACACTATGAATGCATGATATTTTTATCTTAATTATTTAATTTGTTTGAATAAATCTCCTAATTTTGTAATATATATTTATTTTTAATATATATATATATATATATATCATTTAAAAAAAATCCCTGCACTAGATGAAAATGTGTATGGAGAGACTAAGCAATGTCCCATTTTAGATTAATACTAAACAAAAATCTCTGTTTGTCAAAGTATGACTCAGAAGTTATCAGTAATTTATTTCAACCTTACAATACAGAAAACATTAATTATAATATTGACACATGATGTGAGACTACTGCTTGTGTAAATACTGAAGCAGTGAGCTTCAAGTCTACTCGGTCTCTCTTCGAATTCTCTAATTACCTCATCCGGATTCCTGCTGCAGCAAGTTTTGCCCTGCTGATGGGCTGTTTTCCTGAAGTGCAGTTGCCCCTGACAACTCAGGGAACAACAAAAGATTTCAACAAGGAAACAAACAATGCTTTATGCTCAGTGAAACTAAACTGAGCTAAACACTCATTTCCCCGTCTTTATGTAACACATTCAACTGGTTTTCTTTTAAACTTTGTTTGTTCTCTTCACTAATCACCTCATTCTAAATTGAGTAAATATTTTAACAACTGACCACATGGTTAGACACGTCAAGATTTAAGAAAACATTCATAACAAAACAAGTGTTATTTATTTTCAGAGATGACACAATTCGAGGGCCTGGTGTGAAAGCAATTACATACAAAATATATATAACAAATACATATGTCAATACAACATTCTTCAAAGGGACTTTATCTAAAAGTATTTTACAGTTATGTTTACACACTAAAACTGGATCTTGAGACACCAACAACAATACCTGAAATTCAGGTTTTATGTCTTTCTTGAAAAGACAGTGTGCACCCACCTGAGCTCATCGTCTGTCAAGGCATTGATTATGAAATCTAAATCATTTTGTCGGTTAGATCAAGTCCACACCTTTATTCTTAGAACTGTACCTGACATCTTTGTCAGCATCTGACATCTGTCTTCTCACTGTTTTGTTACAACTAAAAACCTAATTTTATTGAGAAATCTGATTTAAAACAGATAATCTCGATACTGTTCTATTTCATGTTACATTTGCATTCTAATAATTCCACAAAGATGATAATGCCCAAAATACAATAGTGTCACTGGTAGGCTACTATACTGTTTTAAAGGTTTATTTATTTGACATTTAACCCAGTGTTTATTCAGAAATCGAATTCCTCCTCCAGAAATCGAATGGCCTCTTGAAAAATGTGACCCTCTCTGTGAAATCCAGGCTAAAGTCTCAAAATCGAATTATTTATTTATTCAGTCATTTAGCAGATGCTTTTCTCCAAAGCGACTTACAAATGAGGACATTATAGAAGCAATCAAAACCAACAAAAGAGCAACAACATGCAAGTGCTGTTACAAGTCCTGGTTAGCCTAACGCAGTACACGTAGGAAGCTTTTTTTTTTTTAAGAAAACGAGTATGTAGAATATAGAAAAAAGAAACTCGGTGTTAGTTTTACAAGAAAAGCTAGCAGTTAGAGAATAAATATGCAATTGATAGAGGGTCAAATGTGTCTGTTTTTTTATATATAAAAAAGAGGTTAGATAAAATAAAATTACAAAAGAGAGTGCTAGAGTTAGAGGGTCAAATCAAGATTGAAGAGATGTGTTTTTAGCCGTTTCTTGAAGATGGGTGAAGATTCAGCTGCTCGGATTGAGTTGGGCAGGTCATTCCACCAGATGGGAACAGTTAATGAAAAAGTCCATGAAAGGGAATTTGTGCCTCTTTGGGATGGTACAATAAAGCGACGTTCACTTGCAGAACGCAGGCTTCTTGAGGGCATATAAGTCTGAAGTAATGAATTTAGGTAAAGGGGTGCAGAGCCAGAGGTGGTTCTGTAGGCAAACATTAATGCCTTGAATTTAATGTGAGCAGCTATTGGTAGCCAGTGCAAACTGATGAACAGAGGTGTGACGTGCGTTCTTTTCGGCTCATTAAAGATTAATCTTGCAGTGGTATTTTGGATTAATTGTAGAGGTTTGATGGAACTGGCTGGAAGACCTGCCAAGAGAGCATTGCAATAGTCAAGTCTGGACAGAACAAGAGGTTATGATTTCTAATTAACATAGAGATGAATTATGAGATAACAAGCATCAACGTTTGATTTCTACCATTAATTCCAATATAATTTCAATCTTTGACATGACCTTACTCATGTTCTTTACCATATGAAGGATGATTTTTTTGTAAAAAACAGCAAATCACAAAAAAAGATTTTAGCTGGGTTTTCACAGAAAGGGTCACAAATGCTTTTAAATACACATTAAACATAGGCATGTTTCTATGGAAGCTTTCAGGCACATAATAAAAATGAAAAATTAATTCAAAGAGTAATAGTGATCTTACAATATAACTCAAAATTGTGAGATAAAAACTATGCAATTCTGGAAAAAAAGGTCAAAAGAGTGAAACATAAAATCCCAATTGTGAGAAAGTCTGAAATGTGAATCTGTGAAGAAATTAATTTTGAGATTTAGGAGTGAACAGGGCACAACCTAACATGAGGCTCTTTGTAATGCTGAACATTTAACCATAGCAAAAGTTAATATCTTACTGAAGATGTTTTTTTCTTCAGATTTTAGTCTTTATTTAAAATGATAGATTTAATGTTAAATTATTTTAAGCAGTTTAACCGTTTAGATTCTTTAGTTATTTAATGCTGCGCTAACTAGCAGAAAACACTAACCAGGTTTAAATCCCGCTTGTGCAGGTAAGGTATGATGTAACACTGCGTGACAATGTGTCCCGCTATTAGAACAGTGCTATTAGCGATGTAAAACACATTAACACCTATTATGAATTATATTGAAAAACCATGAGAAACAGGTGAATAATGACTGAGAGTCAATGGTCCTTGTTTAGAAATTATTTGAAGAAATAAAAATATATATACTTGTTTTAAGAAATCTGAAAGAAAGGATTAAGAAAGGATTCTGGCTTGTCTATTTGTCTGTGTGTAGGAAGGGAGGGGTGTGACGTGTTCAGTTCTGTTTTTCTGAAAGTCTGAATGTGTTTCTGCATCTGTTTGTCTACATTCTTTTGAATTATACTTTATAGCTGTGTTTTGGTGTGTTCACTGTCAAACTCCAAAGCTAGAATATTTTTAATTGTTTAGAAATCCCATTATTTTATATGAAAAAGTTAATAGTATTTTAATGAGCACATTTTTTGTTTGTCTTGTATGTTTTTTATTAGATCACATAATATATTTAAGCTGTCATAAAGTTCTCTTACATCAGGGCCCCACCTATGGGACACGTTACATTTCACTTCCATTCTTTTGGGGTACATAAATAAAAAAGTATACTAGTGTACTATTCAATGAATGAAAGGTGCTGTATGTATTTTGTTTTAACTGTATTAAGAAATAATAATAATAATACCATGTTTGTAGATATTTAGGCAACATGCTAAGTTCACATAGCCATTTATAGATATATGTTCCATTTCAGAATGTCTGTTTGTTTAGTTTTTAATCTGTGTGATTCTGCCCACTGACAATTTACCCTATAGTATGTTTGCTACCTGGTCTCATGGCATTTACGTACCTGGGTGCACTTTTTAGCGAGACACGAAATATGTAACAATAACTACATATTACTGCAGTTTCCAAAAGAAACAAACACTAGAGGCAGTAAAACTCTGAGTTTTGATTAATAAAGTGTAATTTTCGGCCAATTAGTTGAAGAATATCATGTTATGACTTTAAAACAATATTAACATGCTGGGAAATTTGAATACGGATGCTTTTGAATGTTAGAATCACACACATCCAGCCTCATATCTATGGGTTTTCATAGAATGCTAGTTTGTTCGGTAGCTCATGGAGTATGGAGACATGCTTTGGAGGCGAGGAGCTCCGGTTCGAATCCTGTGTAATCACGGTTCAACAAAGCAGTTCAAATCTGCATAAGAAAGTTGAAATTACGCGGTTGCATCAACAAATACGTTTTTATATCAGTTTTGCATTTGTTAACACTATCGGGTAGGTGTAGGGTTGGGTTTGGTGTAGGGAATATTTCCAACACGATAGAACATTCGATTTTAGGGACAGATCCCGGATATTTGAATTCTGAGCCGCCGCAATACGTTTCTGTAGCAACTTAATAAAAACACAGCAATATACCTATATCTACGTAATAAAAACGTGCAAGGGTTCACGTATTTAACCTGTGTTTTAGCGCTACTCAGTGGACATTTCTCTTTGAAACTGCGGCAAAACGTGCAGTAAGGTACATAAAACAGTGTCGCACAGAAAGTGCACAGAGGTACGTATTTTATGAGACCAGGTTGGTATTTTGACACCCTTGGTTGCTAGCATTTTAGCCACACTGTGTATTTCAGCCAGCAAACGAACCGGTCAGAGATCACAGAGTCTACCTGACCTAAAAAGCCCCAGCGTCCATCTAAAAATCTCTATGACCATAGGAATAGTAAAACTCAGGTAAACCAACTCACAGTGTAAAGGTCCTTGCACACTGAGTCCGAAATGTTCACACGTTAAAAAAATAAATATGACCTCACATTGTGTCAATCATCTGCACACTGCCTCTGAAACTTTCACCTATCATAAAACAAATTGTATCAGGTTTAATTATCTGGCATTTTTGCCATTTTGAGAAGTGTTTTGACAATTGGGCCATTCCTGGTATCCGGTCACTTTTGGCTTCATAATGTTTGGAAAAAAGTTACATGTTTTTCATGTTTTTAGCATTCTACCAAAATAGTGACATTTTTAACTATATGGAACACACACTGGTCAAGCTCAGTGACTTAAAAAATTATAATTATGGTTATATTGTTCAGACACTCGCTGTGCATGTATTCCACCCTGTTAGGGACATATACATAGTTATCACAAAATTGTAATAATGTAAATGTTAAACAATAATGAGCAATAATAAGATAGTAAATGTCCCTTATGCCATAATGGTATTTTTTATTCTTGAAACAAAAACAAAACATTGGTAATGACAGGATGGTAAAAAAAATAATAAATTGCTCAAATATATACTGGTAATGCTCCTCACCTCACAAAATAAGACAAAGGTATGCCAAAAATGTTATGTTGCTTTCAAATTTGTATGGAAAATGACTTGTCTAACAGGGTGGACCGGAGCATAACAGGGTGGGACACCAGTGTTAACAGGTTTTAACAGAAAATGAGCTTTTCGTAACTGTCCTACATGGTTTGCCATCTGTAATGTGTGGAACTGCACCTACATAATATTGTTTCAAAACAATACAAAAAATGAAATCCAGATTTCCTTTGGGGGAGGGACACAAAAAGTTGTTATGTGGTTCCTTATCACAATCAATCATGATGACATTTGGCTACATTTGTTATTTTATGTACCTCCATGCTGCTTGGTCTACCTGTAAAGACCTTTTGTTGAGGGCCTGCAGGTCTTTAATCAGGCACACTATCTGATTGTCAGATACTAGCTGATGTCTTTTCTTGTGCCCGGCCAGAAGAATTGATTGATTCCAATGTGATTTTAATGTTTTTAAAAGAAGTCTCTTCTGCTCACCAAGGCTTCGTTTATTTGATAAAAAATACAGCAAAAACAGTAATATTGTGAAACATTTTTACAATTTCAAATAACTGTTTTCTATTTGAATACATTTTAAAATGCAATTATTTTCTGTGATGCAAAGCTGTATTTTCAGCATCATTACTCCAGTCTTCAGTGTCACATGATCCTTCAGAAATCATTCTCATATGCTGATTTGCTGCTCAAGAAACATTTCTTATAATTATTATTATCAATGTTAAAAACAGTTTTGTAAAAAAAAAAAAACGGATTATTTGAATAATATAAGGTTCAAAAGACTAGCATTTATATAAAATAGAAACCTTTTGTAACATTATCACTGCCATTCAAAAGTGTTGGGCTCTTTCTTTCTTTTTTTGGAAAGAAATTAATACTTTTATTCAGCAAGGATGCATTAATGTGATCAAAAGTGACAGTATAGACATTTATAATGTTGCAAAAGCTTTCTATTTCAGATAAATGCTTTTCTTTTGAAATGTATATTAATCAAATAATCCTATCAAATACCGTTAATACGGTAACTTTTTGGCTTCATAATGTTTGGAAAAAAGTTACATGTTTTTCATTCTTTTAGCATTCTACCAAAATAGTGACATGTTTAACTATATGGAACACACACTGGTCAAGCTCAGTGACTTAAAAAATAATAATTATGGTTATATTGTTCAGACACTCGCTGTGCATGTATTGTTTTTGTATGTATGCACTCAGTGTGCAAGGGTTCTATGTGTGACAATTTTTTTGTAAGACAAATATGAAACACGCATATGAAGATTTTGGTCTCACTGTGCAAGGATTTTAAGATTTGTCTCATTTATATGCTCTCAATCTGGCAACCCATATGAGCATTGAGTCTGAGAGGGAAGGGGCAAGAGAAACATCTTTCTAGAATATTTTGAATTTGGACTTGCAGCAACCATTTTAACCGCTAGCTGTCAATATTACATAGCCTACTGTACCGTTTGTTTAAAAAAATAACAATTGTAATAGATGTTTGAAATGAATGTGGAAAAACTAAATATTCTAAACCCGAAATGGATTTACACAAACTCAGAAACTGATTTTCCTCTGAACTACCTAAAAAAGAATTGAAATGCTTGTGCAAAACGCAGTTAAAAAAACTACTGTCTACTAACTCTACTAACTTAGGGCTACTTCTTTTACATTAACACATGTAAATATGAAAATGTGAAAAGGAGTGCAAAATGGCTACAGAAAGTGCATTCTGTAATTTTCATCTTACACTGTGCAACAAGGGTAAATTTATGCAAGTGGTTCACACATTTTTAGCTGAGAACACAAGTCTATCAACGGTTCTGTTTTAAGAGATGCTCTGTGGCATGACACCATGGTGCCACGGGACTAAAAAACTCTTTCAGATGGAAAACTGGTTGCTGTAAAATGTAAGCATGTCTTAGATAGTTTGCAGAAGTAGTGAAACTTTCTACTGGTGCCATCTTTGGCACATCAATCTTAATTTTCAACCATCATGTTTTCAATTCAGTTATCTAAATTAGAGTGTATTCTAGTGCTTAATTTGATTATGTGTTAATTGATGTGGTTTGACACCGCAGCCTAATTAAGATTTTCATTCATTGAAAAACTGCTATTGCTCAGATTAAATTATATATTATATAACTATGTCTTATATATTGCCCCCTTGAGCAACTTAGAGTGTATATCTTCCCAACTAACTATCTTTCAGAGTACATTCATTTTGATTGCCGTAGCCTACAGTTTTCAGAGGTTTACAAACACCGGTGCTCTCTTTACTTCCCACCATGTCCATTGCAATGACATTTTATTTGCTTATCCAAAACAAACAATGCTCCACAATATATTTAAAATAATCGAGCTAGAGTTCTCGTACATTTATCATGCTGTAGTGTCAGCTATTATCCCTATCTCATATAATTTACACTGGTCTTTATCTAATCCAGGAGGCTAAATACTACTCTCAACCACCAGTTTCCGAGCTTGTCCTTCATTATGTCTGAACTGCTGCATGCACACTTCTGCACTTACTCTTTTCAGTGAGCCTATTATTTGTTATGGAATTTAAACTGTGGAACTCTTAAGTTATAACTATACAAGGTGTCCATATTGAAATAATTTATCATTTTTTATACAAAACTGATCCTCAAATTTGATTGGCAGAGCGGTCACCCTACCCTACTTTCCAGAGTTGCGTTTTCTTTGGCATGCCAATGGAAAATGTTCGCCTGCCAACAGCATGTTCAGACTCTTCTCCAAAAGAGGCAATGCAGGAGGCATGTGGTGATGCGAATGTGTGCGCTGTCCATGGATCTGCACCTTTAGTGGGATTATCCTTCATTCTTCTTAATTTAAATCCAACAATATTACATAAAATCATATTCGTGAATACAGCTTTGAGAGATTTTTAAATAAGTAGTGCAGCTGATATCAGCTCACTGTAGAGATTGCATAAACTATATTAACACCTGGAACTCATTCAAGTTCTGAAGAGTCTTCCAAAAATCTGTCCAAGGAGACATGGAATGGAATGATGTGTTCCTGGAAAAGTAATGTTTTCAGAGAAGATACCATACCTGAACCAACAGGCCAGCATACTGCTTTCAACTCAAAGCAAAACAGCAGCAAAGGAAAGGATAAAAAAAGATCTTGAAGAAATCTTCCACATTAAATCAATGTGCAAAAACAAATTCTCATCACTGTTTTCCAAATGTCAGTACTCCTGCTCCAAAAATAGAAACAAAGAAAAAATAAATTACCTATACTAATACATGTCAGTTAAATACTTTAATGAGACTGAAAACCCATGAATCTGTCAATCTAAAAAAATGCACTCTTTATACTTTATGAATGTTTATTTTATGGCTGAATCAAATCAAAACCGAAAGTTTCACATTTTCAAGAAACCCCACTCCTTCTTCAGAGAAAAGGTATACCTGGGGCAAAATCAAGTGATCAAATATGAAGAGAGAGAAACAATAAACAGGATGACTTGTGGTTTACAGAAGCCTGTTAGGACATAGACTGGCATGAACAGAAACTCATTCCTAACAGCAGTTCATAACAGTTCTTACACTCCAAGAAAGGACATTTCCATCATCCTTTCTTCAAACCACTTGTCTTTAGAAGGGTCTTGTTTAAAAGGAAATTTCATGTGATATTAAGCAAATTTTGTACAAATGTAAAATGTATAAGCTGACCAAAATAAATTAAACATCCACTAATGACTATCACTGTAAAACCTAACAAATGTCCTAATTAATACTTTTTAGTTGACTTTACGTAATGTATAACAATTGGTTGGTTTTAATAGTAATAATCTAGTAATCTGCACTGTTCGCGTATTATGACTTTTTTAGTCAGAAAACATTTCAGATAAATTGATTGTTATGAAAACTGTTATGTCAAGCTGGTGTATAGTTCCCAGCATGCTTTGCTTTAGACTCCAGGAGTGAATGTTGAAATGATGTGTTTTTTTGCACAAGATTAATATAGGGGGAGATCGGTTTGGGGTGTCTGTTATGTTTGCATTTTTGAGGATTGTGCCAAGGACTAGAGCCTGTGGTTAGGTCAAGGATGGGTCTATAATCATTACAAACATAAGACTATAGACTGCTTTAGCTGCAGTTGTTGATACAGCGATAGTCTTTCTGTTTGTTACAACAATGTGTTTTTATTTAAGTCGACATTTGGAACAAGGAGTTCAATATTGTTCTCATTCTCATTTATTTTCACATGCCTCTCTTTTATGTAAGGCTGCAAAATTATTATAATATATAATAATGTCAGTTCAGAGCACAGCACACCCACAAGCGGGTATGTTTTCAGATGAATTAGCATAATGATGTGCAGGTGTGATTTAGAGAGTGTGAATGGGCAGGAGGTTTCTTATTTTAAGTTTTTGCAATCATGAAGAGTTGTAACTCTTTGAGCTTAGGAGTATTTGCTCAGATGAAATGATTATACATAATTTATTTGTTAAAGGCCATGGAGGAATCCAAACCACCAGATGTTCAGTATAATGATCATTAACCAGTATGTTTATTAAACATTCTGTGAGAAAGCCAGGAATTTTTTCTTGTGAGTTCTTGCTCATTTTAATGTTGTTTTACATTGAATGCGTGTTTCAAGGTCACCTTTCAGTATGACTAATGCTGTTTTGGGTTCGTATTACCCTCGCAGGCATCCACGAGCCTGTACTTGTAAAGCTTGTAATATTTGATACTTTTATATCATGCCCCTCATAATTATCTTGTCAAGTGGGGAAAGTTGGCATGATTATGATTTTATTTGATGTGGTCCTTCTTCCCAAAAAATATAATGAGGGGACAGTGTTGTAGATAGTTGGAAAATACAAAAATAAATCATACACTGTCAAAAAAATGAAAGACATAAAAGTTTTAAATAAAACAAAGATTATCAGAGTATATCTTACAAGAAAACACTAAGTTTTTCTATTTCAAAATTTCATGTTTAATTCAATGATTTATCTTGAGGTTTCTTTGTAATTGTTCGTGAAATGACTAGCATTCTGCGTGAAAATTGTTTCTACACCAATTTAGTTTCAGTGTATAATGCTGAAAATGATCTGGAAGAGAAATGTTTTGGGGTTAATTTGCCCCTGACTCTCATAAAGCACTGTGGCTAATGCTGGGTGTTAAAATAGAAAGACTTGCTTGCACACCGCCTCAGGTAACTGACATTCACTGAACCTAGCATCCGTTCAGTGCTTTTCCTGCTCATTAACATAATGAAGAACATGAATGTCAGTTACAGACATGATGGTAAAGTTTCCACATTAATAGACAAAATTGATTTTATATTATTTTGCCAGACATTATTGAAAGAATTTGTAAAGAATGTGGAAAAAGCCAGTTCTCTTAAAAGTGAGCCTCTGCATAAAATACGCTACAGGGACGATAAAATAAATAAAAAGTCAATAACAAAAAAGAAAGCCCCATGCAGTATACACACGAATATCAATCCTTGCTATAAGTTTTTTGATCTCGTTTATACTTTTATCCTCTGGCAAGCTCAGAGAAATCTGTTCATTGCTGTTTTGTGGAACTGAAATGATTTGTGGGGATTTCAAACACAAAGGAGACATAAAAGTCTTCACCTATTGACTTTTTCTATTGAAGAGAGAGGGGGCAGAAACATCTTGGTTGAATTACCATGGAGATTCAGCAGGCAAGCAATAACAGAGAAGCAATGATATGAGGTATTTGCCTGGTGCATCTCCTTTTGACAGTTAGAAAACGTATATGTGCAGATTTAAACTATTTTCAATAAATCAATCAGCAATCGCATGCATTTTGATATGGCTTAATAGAAAACTAGTAGTAGTAATAGTGAATACTCTTTAACATATTTTAACTCTTTCCCCGTCATTGACAGGGATTTCCAGCTTTCCGTGTTTTCACTGTTATATGGTAGGACATGCTATTACACTAATCTATCTGAATGATTACTTCATCTCTGGATCAAACACAGGCGAAGAAGAAGCATAAACAAGTTATTGTGTATGTAAGCGGATGAATGTGTAAAAAGATAGCTGCAATCTGCAATTAAGGGGCTAAACACAGCAGAATCAGAATGAGGAGAAAGCATGGCAGGGATCAGGCCAAATGCAACAATGAGTAATTAAAGGCATTTTAAGACGAATTTACTCAAGCTGGCTGAAAAATCATAAATTCAATCATTAGTAAGATGATTTAATGGTTTATCAATTTTTACCAATAGGTGGCCTCAGATGCAGTTTTGCATCATGCTACCAAATTTGTTAGTGCAGTAAATGAAAACCATTTTGTTGATTAACACGAAATCCATGCATTTTTGGCGACATGGTCTGAAGATTATTTGGGTTGAATTTGGTGATTATTGGACTGATGGTCTAGGACAGGGATCCTCAAATCTGGACCATTCCTGCAGAGTTTAGCTCTAACCCTAATCAAACACAGCTGAGCATGCTAATCAGAGTCTTAAAGATCATTAGAAAATCACAGGTAGGTGAGTTTGATCAGCGTTGGAGCTAAACTCTGCAGCAGATTGGACCTCCAGGGTAAGATTTGAGGAACTCTAGAATCTTGGAGGAGTTTGAAATGTTTTACAACATAAATCAAGAAGGCAGACAGGAAGTTTGGCAAATTTGGGAATAATTTATGTTCTTGGCATGATCCAAGGAATCCGTCAAGAGAAGCTTAATGACAACAGGCAAAATTACTCAAAAGTCATTAGCATTAATGTGTAAAAGACACATACCAAGTTTCGTAACGATATGCGAATCCATTCATAAAATAGACCTTTTTTGTTTTTACGAAATTCAAAATGGTCAACATCCAAAATGGTAATAACTTCTGACTGATCAACTTGGTTTCCATGTCTTTTTTAGTTGACATTGTCAGAAGATTATATTTGATTCTTATGAAAATCAGACAAAACGGAAGATTTAGAAATAGTAGTTTTTTTTTATTATTCAAAATGGCGGAAAGATTTTATGATGGAAAATGACTTCATAGTCTTGAGCAAAATAAAATGTAAACTCAGAGGAAAATAAAATGGCTTTAAAAAGAATATTGTTTCTAGCCCTTATGGTTCAAAAGTTATTAGCACATGTGTGCAAATATAGACAAGTGGTGGTGCTAAAGCGTTTGAGTTAGAGACTCCAAATTTGGTGTAGTTAATGTTGAGACTGTCCTCTATCCGCGTGTCAGAATTCACTACTTTTTACTGTACAGTTTTATGGGCGACCATAGATTCCCTGAGCAGAAGAAGAAAAAGAAGAAAACTAACAGATATAATAGGTGCCTGAATATAATAGGTGCCTATAATAGGTGTCTGAAAAATAGACCTTTTTTGTTTTTACAAAATTCAAAATGGTCAACACCCAAAATGGCTAACCATTTTATACTGTATGTGTACACATACAGTATATCCAAGCATGTTGAGACAAAGGCTTTGACCCTTCTAGTTCTCGGAAACTAAATGTATTGATGTACATGCGCTTATTCATAAAGTCAACTCTCAAATCTTGCAGACAATGACTACATACATTCAGAATGATTGCCACACATGAGAAATAACTCCAATCATAGTTTACAGAAGCATTTAAAAGCTTTATGCTATATACACTTAATAAGGTTCGTCATCGTCTAGTCATTGAAATATGTCTCATTCAAATGCATTGTTTGTCTGTTTCCACGCTAATGCTTATCAGCTCATAGTGTTTGTGATGTGCTCTACCCTGGCCTTCAATCATTTGATGTATTCATGACAATATATTTGGCAAATTGTAGTATTCTTTCTGGTTGATTAATGTTTCTTTTAAATATGGATTAATACTATTTGGAACATGATTTATAGATGAGAAAGTATTTTAAAAGAAGAGGGCAGTAATGCAGTAAATGAAAACCATTTTGTTGATTAACACGAAATCCATACATTTTTGGCGACATGGTCTGAAGATGATTTGGGTTGAATTTGGTGAAATTTGGACCGATATTCTAGGAGGAGTTTGAAATGTTTTGCAACATAAATCAAGAAGGCAGACAGGACGTTTGGCAAATGTCAGAATAATTGATGTTCTTGGCATGATCCAAAGCATCTGCCAAGAGAAGCTTAATGAAAACAGGCAAAATTACTCAAAAGTCATTAACATTTATTGAAATTTAATTATAATTTTTGAGGGCATGGTACAAAAGACACATACCAAATTTCGTAACGATATGCAAATCCATTCATAAAATAGACCTTTTATGTTTTTACAAAATAAAAAATGGTCAACATCCAAAAATGGCTAACCATTCAGAAGTAATAAACAAAATTAGCTGTTTTTAATATCTACTGACCACTTGGTGGCACTGCATTGAAATTGTGCCGGTAACTTCACAGCATGTTTGTCATAACACAAGTCCAGTTTGGTCTGAATAAATTAAAGCGTTGCAGAAATAGCCTCATGCTTTGGTGAGGTCTTCATCAAATGTGTTTGTGTGTTATATGTTTGCACATTAATATTGCATATTGCAGAGCCTAAATACTCTATTAAATACTGCATTAAATCTATTGAACCCTTTCCCAACAATTGATGACATTTTCTGGCTTTCTATGTTTTCACTAACAAGTTCTTTCGCACTTTATTTGGAAAAGGTTTGACTGATCAACTTGGTTTCCATGTCTTTTTTATTTGACATTGTCAAAAGATGATATTTGATTCTCATGAAAATCAGACAAAACTGAAGATTTAGAAATAGTAGTTTAAAAAAAAAAAATATCAAAACGGTGGAAATATTTTATGATGGAAAATGACTTCATAGTCTTGAGCAAAATAAAATGTAAACTCAGAGGAAAATAAAATGGCTTTGAAAATAATATTGTTTCTAGCCCTTATGGTTCAAAAGTTATTAGCACATGTGTGCAAATTTAGACAAGTGGTGGTGCTAAAGTGTTTGAGTTAGAGACTCCAAATTTGGTGTAGTTAATGTTGAGACTGTCCTCCATCCGCGTGTCAGAATTCACTACTTTTTACCGTACAGTTCTATGGGCGACCGTAGATTCCCTGAGCAGAAGAAGAAGAAAAAGAAGAAGAAAACTTACAGATATAATAGGTGCCTGAATACATAATGCTAGATAAAACAAATCAGAGGCTCTGTTCTTTCTTGTGACATGTTCAGAATATTCATTACATGTTCAAAATATTAATACAACAAAATAATCTGGGGACCATGAACATTTTGGGAAAATGTTGGAAATGCTGGCGGCTGGCGGGGAAAGAATTAAAGTCCTTATTACTGAGGGCACAGCACTCTGATCATGACACTGTGTGAGACAGAATGTTCAAGTCATCATACATACAATATGTGTAATAGCTTTCAGAGTGACAACACTATGGATGTACATGTCTAATGTCACTCACTCACATCCAAGCATGTTGAGACAAAGGCTTTGACCCTTCTAGTTCTCGGAAACTAAATGTATTGATGTACATGAGCTTATTCATAAAGTCAACTCTCAAATCTTGCAGACAATGACTACATACATTCAGAATGATTGCCACACATGAGAAATAACTCCAATCATAATTTACAGAAGCATTTAAAAGCTTTATGCTATATACACTTAATAAGGTTCGTCATCGTCTAGTCATTGAAATATGTCTCATTCAAATGCATTGTTTGTCTGTTTCCACACTAATGCTTATCAGCTCATAGTGTTTGTGATGTGCTCTACCCTGGCCTTCAATCATTTGATGTATTCATGACAATATATTTGGCAAATTGTAGTATTCTTTCTGGTTGATTGTTTCTTTTAAATATGGATTAATAATAGTTGGAACATGAATTATAGATGAGAACGTTTTATTTTAGAGGAGGGCCAAATATATTATGTGTAAGTGTGTGTATCTGCGACTCAAGGAACAAAAATACTGCATTTCGGCATTTTTTCATCCCATAATAAACATTCTTGCATGCTTTCGCTATCACAAAGAGAACAGAAGCGGATTATCATTGCTCAGTGGAGATTTACTGATTAGAACATGTTTGTTTGTCTTTGCACCTAGAGCGGCGCCGATTCGTTCTAGTCGAGCTCGACTTTTGAGAAAACACCAGAGGTATTAGAGAGAGATCCAGCTGTGTGAAAGTCTGCAAACCCGGCTCAAGAACTCAAAGTGGATGGAAGCTCTGTCACATTCAAGGATGTGTCAAGAGTTGTATCATTTCTCACTGAGAACAAAATATGCCAACCAGTAGTGAGGATCAACAGAGACTAATAAACTACAAATGACTACTATTTATGAGCTTCTGACAGTCTATTCATTGTGCTGCTGGTAAAATGGAGGATCTGTGTGTTGTTTTGTGCATTTATTGTCAAACAGTATGACTGATCCAAGGGTTCGTCTGAATTATTCATGTCCATTTCAAATTGTGGATGAAAACGAAAACGAAACAACTTTATATATTTTGACTAAAGGGTTAGAATATTACAGACTACCGCTCAAAGGTTTGGGGTTAATAAATTATATAATTATTGAGCAAGGATGGATTAAATTGATCAAAAGTAACAAAACAGATCTATAATGTTACAAAATATTAAAAATACATTTGGTTCTTTTGAACTTTACAATCATTAAAGAGGACTTTTGATGTCCACAAAAACTGTTTTCAACACTGACAATAATAAATGTTTGAGCAAATCCGTGTATTAGAATGATTTCTGGCGGATCATATGACACTGAAGACTGCATTAATTGCTGCTGAAAATTCAGCTTTGCCATCACAGGAATAAATTACATTTTACAATTATATAAAAATAGAAACTGTTATTTGACCTTGTAATAATATTTCGTAATATTACAGTGTTTCACATATGCATGAATCAAAATATTAATGTAGGCTATGTAGCGATGTTTGTATAATGTATCAAAAGCTTATAAACCAAGAATATTTTGGATGGTATATGAGTATAATCAGATATCAGTAGTGTAGAGATCAATAATCAGAAACCAGTTTCTAATCATGTTCTTGGTAATCATGTAACATTCACTGAAGTGATGTAGAACAACCAAATAATTTTTAGTTGTCATTATAGTAAATTGAATACATTAAACTGCTGTGGATGTTGGGAGTCTTGGAGAATAAGTAATGATGTCCTAAAGCTACACATCAAGTGGGAATAATATATATATATATATATATATATATATTTATAGTGTGCTGCAAATATCCCTTTAAATAAACACTCAGTTGATGCTCTAGATTCAATCCTAATAGAAGAAAATGTGAGGTGGCTCAGTGCAGACGGCATGTAACCAAGCCTTTAGGAAATAAACAAAAGAACCCGACAGAATGGAAGAATGCTGTCAAGTTGAAGTCGTTTGGAGGTACAGAAGAAAACCGAAACCCAGGGGTCAAGTGTGCAGATTTGAATCAACACAGAGCGTAAACAATAGGGAGGAAAACACTTACTCACACTTCCACAGTAAAACGGCAGACTTACGACATTTGAGAAAGCACAGTATCTAGCACATTTGCTAAATATTACAATTGTTCATTCAAGGACAAAATTGTTCTGTATGGATTGTACCTGTGACTAGGAATACATAAAACAACTGTCAGATTAAGATTACTATTACTATTAAAGTGCAAAAACTGAACATCAACATAGGAGCCTGAGCAAAATACTACATTTAGAAGAACATTTCAGATGACACTTAGAGGCTTTTGCATCTGAACTCTTCAACTGGTTCCACCTAATACAACTCACGTGTCAGGACAACATATGATCACATTAATTCTTGATGACATTATTGAGCTCATATTAGCTGGTACTGAGACTAACCCATTCTTGTTCTTAACCCTTTCTTCTTTAACAATCAGGCCCATTGAAATCTCTGACCTTTATGAACAAAAGCAACTCAAGGAAAGATTTTAGATGGTCTTTTTGTTCTCGTTGCTACTTCTGTCTTTTCATTGAAACTTGTTGCATTAATTCGGCGTCAGCGTGAGGCCAGTCACAAGATGCACTTCAGTAAATCCGTTTTCAGTCATAAATGTTTTGTCTCCCTCTACTGTGAGATTATGTCTGCAGCTGTACTTCCTTCCAGAAATCTTGAGTACAGGGGATTACTTTCATAATTTTGGTTAATAATTATTATGGTGTGATGTGATTTCAGATATTAAGATAATTTGGGTTGAGCAGCATAGGGGTATGTCCTAATAATAGAGAATTATTAGAAAATGACCTTTTGAATGATTAGTGATAACAAATGCACACTTTAAAGATAACTTTAAAGCTGATGGTCACAGTTCAGAACAACCTTGACATCTCTGTATCTGTGCTATCAAAGTGTCGACGGTCTGAAGACTTGTGAGTTTAGAAATAAAGAGCTGACAAGAAGCTCACAGTCTTTCAAAAAAGTGCTCATGATAACTCAAACTGTAACTTTCTTATTGCAATGGGTTGATACTGGTTCACAGATTGTGACCGATTGTTGTGACATCTGATTTCAAATAAGCACAAGTCAGGACAGAAAAAATATTAGGAACGCCACAGGCCTGAGGGATGAACCAAATCATGGCCACATGATTAAGTTGACTGACAAGATTAAATGGATTTCAAGACTACAGATTGTATCACACCCAAATGACCACTTGCTTCTACCTTTTTAATTAGTCTTTTTTCATGATTAAAGGAGGGGTTATTGGGAAAGGCCAGACTGGTATTAAAATAATTAAGTATTAATTAGGTAATAAGTACTGCACTTTATGGGAAGCATGTTTTCTTGGATAAACTGGATCACACCCAGCCGCCGCTTATTTGTGAAGAAAAAAATATACAAAAACTTTACATACACCTTTGTAAATACATTTTTAAAACTCTCTCTCTCTCTATATATATATATATAGGTGTTTTTAGTAATAGCTGGTATGATTCATTCCAAATAAAAAAAGCAAACATGCTGTTGCTTGCACTATTAAAACAAACAACACCAAATTTTGTTCAAACAGGTTTATTATCCTATAAACAGTATTCAGCATTGTACCACAAAAGTTCAGCAAATTAAACATCTCGTTATTCCAATTGCACACCTTTTCTGTTTACATTATTTACAACTTGCCATCAAAAATGTTTTGAACATTTGCCTATAATTAATCTTAATCTGTTCTGAAATAAAGTAACGTGAAACCTTTTAACAGTGTTATTCAGAATAACACATTTTCTGTAACATTCAGAAAAATAAACATTCATGAGGCGAAACTTCATAAAGACCAAACATAAGCACTGCTTAAATTATACCGAGGACCACCAACTATTTTGACAGCAATATAAGTGTATGTTGAATAAGCAGTTATTCAAGTTATTAAAGTTTGAATCAAATCTATCACAGATTTTATACAACTTGCATTCACCTCCTCATATTTTAGCTTGCATTTCAAGTGAAAGATCTGGATCTTTGAAATAAATACAGCTTGGGTCAGCTTAATTAAGATCTAGAGAAACGTGTATCTTTCCCATTAGATCTGTTGTAGTTATACGCTTAAAAGGTGCCCAGGGCTTCCACATCCATGAATAGAAGAATGTAAAAGCCTTGTGTTTTATAGTGTATGAAATAATTAACACAAATACAGGACATACCGATCTTGCATAGTCAGCTCATTTCATCCCAGCTTCTAACAGACAAACCCGTGACGTCTGGGAGAGAATCTGTCTCATAAACATAAGTTCTTATTCAAAAGTAATGTAGTGGTTCAAAAGCAATGGCAGGCTAACTGTGGGCCCAATGTTCTTCAGTAAAGACTGAAATGTGTTATAATTAGGAGACTTTCATTGAGGACTTGATAAAATCTGTTGAAATTGAAATGGATAACGGAAATCCCAAATATGTCACGAGACACAGGGAGCAGTTAAAACGAGTACTTAAGAGAAACAAAGACATCTTCATCTCTGTGAAAAAAATCAATGAATGCTTCATTCAGTATTTATAAATCTATGCACTTCGAAATAAATCCATTACAACAAGGAAAAAAGCTAACATACCACTAATTATCATCAATGTACTTCTAAAATAAGTCAAATGTATAATCATAAAGAAGTTTTATAGCAGTGGTTGCGCTTTTTTTTTTTTTTACAAATGAGCAATTTTGAGAGTGGGCATATCAGGCACTTAGATTGTGTTTGAGACGACGTCAAAAGGAGTCAAATTCCACTATGACCTTGACCTATGGTTGAGTTGTGGCTTATCAAGGGCTTTTATTTTTTTTGGAGTCAGCCTTTTTCCAACTCTTGAAGGAAACATTCCCACACACCTGTCAAACACAGAGAACAAAGCCAGGCTGCCTGTACAGAGACATTAGACAAGCTGTTGATGGGAAGAGCAGATTTATCTGTCCTTGGATGTGAGCTTCTCGATCAGCTCCTGAAGGGGTGCGAGTTCCTTCCGATCAATCAAGTTAAACTCCTGAAAAAAAGAGAGAAATGTTTATATTCTAAGTAGCCAAACATTCATCTACCTGTGATAAGCAAAGTCAGCCAACTCCCACATCTCAAGGCCACAAGTACACACCTGAACAAAGAAGATAAAGTGCTTGAAGGAGGTGTTGAGGTGCGCCTCCTCCTGCAGCTGGATAACAGAGTCAAAGTGCTGATGGTAGATGTGAGCGTAAACACGGAAGAGTCTCTTCAAAATGGTTTTGGCCACTGACATAAAGTTCTTTGGGAAAGGGACCCCTATAAATGTCACAGAGAAGCAACTTAAAAATATGTTTTACAATCCAAGCAATAGGGAATGATGGAGAAATGACCAGTAGAATATATGCTGTAGAAATGGTAACTAGCATCCTTGCTTTATTGATGCTTTAAAAGCGCCATCGTGTGGGCAAATCCCTACGCGATCATAATGAGCTATACAAAGAAAACGCATGCCACATTTCTCAATCATGCACAAGAAATTAAAGGAGACGCAAACCTATTTTTGAAGGGAAAAGTGTCTCATCATCAAGCTGATCTTGGACCCAAGTCATCAGGTAATCAATGTACTTCGGAGCTGAACATTTAATTGGCTTTTTAATGTTGGTTCCATCGGCCCAGTGATATTCATACCTGAAGACAACAGAGAAGAAACTTCAAGCACTTTTTAAAGTACACATTACCAGTCAGTAAGATGTTTTTTGTAAGGAAATACATACTTTTATACAACAAGAATGCATAATTATTTTTATATTTAAAATAGTTTCTTTGTAAAATGTTCTATTCAAAGAATTCAAAAAGAAAAAAAGCATGTTTCCACAAAATTATTTAGCAGTGTTAAGCAATGTTTTCAACATTGATATTAAGAAATCTTTCTTAGGCACTAAATCAGTATATTAGAATGATTTATATAGTATATTAGAACGACACTGAAGACACAGGAATGGAATAATCACAGAAATAAATTACATTTTAAAATATATTCAAATAGTTATTTTAAATTGTAATACTATTTCACAATACTACAGTACTGTATTAAATCAATTTAAAAACAATTAACTAGTATTCTCAAAATATTTCCCATGATAAAGCCCTGTTAATACTTACTTGGGTCCAGCAGACATTAGTGGGCAGCTTTCCTCAGTGCAGAAGTCTGTGATAGTCCCATACAGCATGTTGATCTGGTTAAAGAAGTCCACAGCTACGAGCACATCAAACAGCATTATAATACAAACCTATTCCAGCATCTTTAGCCATGTACGGTCTGAAATGATCAGTGTCAAGATCCATAGACCATATTATTTTGTTCCAAAGAAAAAAACATAAATATCTACCCCCGCTGTTCCATAGCAAACCTCAAGGGGTTTGTGAAACCCTGCTCTAATTATATAGCAGAAGCTGGGTACACCCAATATTTCATAAGCTGCAGCAATTAGATGAAATCCTAAACCCTGGCAACATCAGTGCTGCCAGAGTCCAAATTCAGCCTTCTGTCCCTGCGGCTAATAATCGAAGAAAGCACCACGTCTCTATTGTTAAAAATAGAAGAAGGCCAGGGCTATGAACAAATACAAGTGAATGTTGCAAAACCGACCTACAAACAGGCCTTATGAAATGGATGTTTAGTGGGAAGTCCCCTTTAAATGCAGGAGAGTCCTGATTTCGGGTGCACATATTTTAAAGGGTTGTGATGTTAGTAATTGTAGACAGATATTATTAATTTTAAGCGGGAATAGATTATATGTTTTGATTTTGGGAGCTATTTCTTTGAAGCCATTAAACTGAATGTGACAGATAAGTTTAGGCTGAGATGTGCTTGGCAGGAAGGATGCATGAGGTTTTATCTACAATTATTCAAAGATTAACAAATATAGTTCTGTATATAAATAAGAACATGTCATGTCATATGATTTCGTATTACGCCTTTCTGAAATTTAGATTTAATATTTAAGACCTATATTCAATTAGGAACAAAAAAATAAAAAACCTTTAAAGCCCCAGCTAATTTTCAGGCTTTTAGCACAGGCTGAGGATGCAAACACAGGTTATTTTTTCCTAGATTTAAGTCACATGCTTACTGTTGACAGCCACCCATTCATTGAGGTCCTCTCCATCGGGCAGCATGACAGCCATGCGCAGGTTCCCGCTGCCCAGCGTGGCCTCTGCGTGCTTCAGTAGCTCATACTGGTGTGAGCCCTCGGGAATGTTCTTCTTTGGCTTGAACGTCTTTGACGAGCGGCTTCCACTGTAGAACGGCAGAAGAGTAAGAATGCAGGACGTGCAGGCTTTAATGATTACTACAAACTTACACTGAACCAAAAGATACTAAACTCAGTCAAGCAAACTTGCAAATCACTAAACGTTTACATTTAGAAATTCACTGTACAAAACTGAAAATATAAAAGGTGAATCTAAACCTCTGATAAACATGCTTTCTTTACAGTAGATTACAGAAGCTACAATTACATTTTTAATGTTGTAATGACATTTGCAATCCAGGGCATTTTATAGTATAGTGTCACAATATTAAACATGTTTTTTCAACAGCTTTTTGTCTGAATTATTGTATTAAGACCAGATGTTTACTACAGTTTTCCAAAAATAAGTAATAAACAACACCACAATGCACATGTATCTATTCAAATGAAACTCTTGAAGAAGTGAATTACATTTTAATAAAAAAATTACATTGTCAGCAGTGTATTTATTTTCCCTAAACAACACAAACTCACATGCCTTTTATCCAAAATGCTTTTCTTTTTGCTTTTCTTAAAGCATGTCATTCCAAAATGTGGTATACTACTAAAAGCTGTTTCTGCCAATAAAACCCAGACCTATGGATAAGCCAAATGGATTGTGACATATTCTATATATAGGTGTTCAACACTTCATAATCATATACATAACTACATGTACAGTTAAAATCCCCTAAGCTTAACAACACCTAAGTGGCTCCATAAGACCCAGTATTGCCTGGGTTGATCCTATAAGCTTATGTGCATTTACTGGTCTATCAACACCTCAAAGTGAGTCGGTCTTCACCAATTCAACAGCTGCTCTGTTCAGTATGTCCACCTGTTCAGACACAAACAGGACAGAATTTGCACCCTACTGGAACAATGAAAGGGACACTGGATGTGATAAACAAATACAGGCTAACCTTCTAAATGAATGACCAACATGCTTCAAGACAACAATAAAGAGGATCAGAGCAGACCCATTTTCAGGTTGTGATGGTCCCATATGACATTATCTTTTACCCATAATGATATTTTCTTGAGTCAGGCGACTGCATCAGAGCATCAAGCAGGAGTCAGATGGGGAATTTCCAAAGTGAAAAACATGTGCAGGCACAAACTGTTTGAGGGCATAATAATGCTAGCAACAAAGCATTAGCGAAAAACCCACTCTTTGCACAACTTAGTTGAAATTTAAAACAAATATCAAAGCAATAATTCCACTTAAGGAGGGGAATCATACAGCCTGATTTACAGCACAGCCTACTCCCCATTTTCAATGGAAAACAGAAGAGAGAAATGCAATACAATTTGCATGATTATATTTATGCTTCTAAAGACATTAGAGCAAAAGATGATACTTGTTTGTTTCTATGATTTAGCAGTCACGACACAATTAAATCTAGTGCAAGGTAGCACCTCCCTATAAAAATGTATAATGTTAGATAGATAACCTATAGAGAGAAACTGATGCACGATTTTGAAAAACACCCATGTGGACAACAACACAGGTTGCAGATGAACGCAAATCAATATCTAAACACAAAATGTACAATATTGGGACTTACTAAACTGGGATATGTATAGTACACTACACTAGTGCACAGTATACTGGGATTACAGTGGAATTATCCATATCATATCTGTATTTCAGGTTGCAATTTGATGTCAAATGATTTTGGTACGATTCGTGAAGACAAATTAACACTCATTAGGTAGCAGTCATTGGTAATAATAGGGTTTAGTAATAACAATTGTGTATTAATCTAACAACATCTTTGGGTTATGATGAAGGGAAACATTTGAGAAAATGCTACTGTTATCTATCCACAAAACACGACATCTCCCGGTTAACGTACATCAATGGCATGATGTTGGGAAACACAGCTGTGTTCACATTCAGATTACTGTAAAATGAATCCAAGAGCAGTCATAATGATGAGTAACCAAACCCGATATCATACAGCTGCTGATGGCCTCATGTACTGGCTAACATTAAGTATTCTTCATTATCCAGACTACAGTTGTGTGTTATGATAGTCACGCACTAGTCTGCTGCGACAGGACCAGACTGTGCTTCTATCGGCTGTTTTACATATTATTAACTTACTGTTGTCTTCTAATACATGAAGGCTGTGAGTCATGATTGGTAATGTACAGGCAGCTCGGGACAAAAGCAGGATTTTTACGCTTGCTAACTAGCCATCAGTGTTGCCACTCATACTTACAATAAAAAGCTCATCTCTCCTTGAGGAAAATGCGCTAGATAAGAAATCGCCACTAGTCCGTTATCTTGACTGTTGAAAGGTCGTAAAGCAAAGTATTTGAGCCGTGATATCCTTAACACACCAACAACACTGATCCTGCCCGTGCAAAAGTTCTCCTTCCCATCCAAAGTCTCTCCAGAGCCACAAATCTCGCGAGATCACGACAGCTGGCGGATCCAATGGATAGCGTTTCTTCTCAAATAAGAGTCACGTTAGAGTTAAGATAAAAGAGCGTTTTAGGGAATTCAACAGATAATTGTGTTCTTAACAAACTATATATGTAAATAATTTCAATTCTGTAAATTATATCATTCTGCGCAGAGCCGCTTCAAGTCGACACACACCTAATAACTTTTAGCTGTTAATTTATTATGAAGTTAATATTCGCCAGACAATATTCTGATCATTTGTTTAATATTTATTAAAATGACAATGCAAATATTTTATTTTATAATATATAATACTAGCTTAATAGTGTGTTGACAAATAATATTCTTTATCCTAATAAAACGTAAATCATTTTCTGAAAAGCCCCGTATTTTGCCCTTCTAAACAACAACTTAACAGAAAAAGTTAATAAATATTTTATAAAATAATTCACAGATTTTTTCCCCCCTGTCAAGCAGTTTTTGCAGAAGTTTAAAAATAACATTAATAAATCTTGTTCTTTCTGTGAAACATATTTTGAAACTGTAGCTCCTTTGTTTTGGAAGTGTCCTTTTGTTCAGACTTTCTGGAATAATGTTCATGTTGTGATTGTCCCCCTAAAAAAAATATGATTTCTCGTTATGTTATAGAGTCTATAATATAGACAGTCTTTTGGGTTTTATGCTAAAGATAATAATGTATTTAATGCAAGTTTTTTTATAAACCTCTTGTTATTTCAAAACATGTTAACAAGAAAGCTATAAAAACATATAGAACTTGTGCCATATTCAATATTCTTCCTTAATATATACTATATATAATATATATATTTATATAAGAACTATTATTTTGAAAAAGACCGTCGAGGCCAAGGGCGCGTGTTGTTGACGTCATGTTGTCCTCTGGTGCCGCAGGTCAACGTGATTTTTGTAGCAACTGAGCCGAAACATGTCGTGTTAAAGCTGTCTGTATACTTTAGGATTTAAGCTAAGTTTTAAACAGTACAAGATGTCTGCATTCAGTAGGAGCGCGCTCTTGTTGTCTTTTGTTCGCTGTATCAGGGGACAGCAGCAGTTTCCATGCGTAAATACTCTGAGTCATATTAAAACTGCGCAGTTTACAGTAGCACGAGGTCGAGATGTTCATTCATGGACCGCGAGATATTTTGCAGACCGTGAAGTCCAGCATCCATGGACATTATATCAGCGAAGACTATTTACTGAGGTAACTTACCTGATGCATTTATGTACCGTTCAGTGTATTTCCAGAAAAAAAACTGTTTCTGACACATGACGTTTAACTTAATTGTTGTCTCCTGCCACTGTTATTTTAATGTTTTAGGCACCGCCTAAGGAAGATGAGTACCCACCATTGCCAAAATATGCCCCTCACGAGGAGCCCCAAGCAAAGGAAGTGTTCATCATCCAGGCCAAAGGTTTTCCTTGGTCATGTTCTGGAGAGGACTTAATGGACTTCTTTTCTGGTACTTGTTTTGATCTTTCACAGTCTCTGAAGTCTTTGCAGACATGCTTCACCTACTTGATCAAGTCAGTTCAAGATATGCTAAAATGTAAAACCTGACATATGAAATAATAGTCAGACAAATCAAACGTTTTGAAATGAACACATTATTTAACCTTTAAATATAAAATATCTTGGTGGCAGAAAGCATGTAGCAGATTTTTTGCAATTTTTTCATAATGTTGATTATAGAAATGAATGCAACACATATTATACACTAGTTGGCTTTTTATGGTTTTTGTCAGTATATGGATTTCCAGCTCCTGAAGATGTTTAGATATGATCAACTTGTGATGTGAACATTTCATTTTATTTATATATTTTGATTTTTGTAGATTGTAGGATCCGAGGTGGAGTTGAGGGCATCCATATAATTCGCAACAGGAACGGCAAATCGATGGGACAGGCGATTATTGAGCTGGAGCACGAGGAGGACATTGGCAAAGCATTGGATATGCACAAACAGTACCTGGGGCAACGCTTTGTTGAAGGTAAGCAGTATTCTTTGTTTATCACATGCCAAATTGTTCACAGAGCTCATATTTAATGAACACTGGTGTGTGTTTCAGTGTATGAGGTAACAAACGAAGATGCTGAAGCCATATTAAAAGCTACACAGCAGGTTACAGAGTCAGATGGAGCGGTGCGACTCAGAGGTCTTCCCTTCAGCTGCTCAGAAAAAGACATCTTTCAGTTTTTCTCTGGTGAGATCCTTAAAAATGTGACATTTGAATGCCATTGCACTGATAAAAGCCATATGCTTCATTTGAGTGTTTTAATATTCTCAAAACAGGGTTGGAGATTGTGGAAGATGGAGTTACAATAGTCCTGGACAGGAAAGGAAGAAACTCAGGCGACGCCTTCGTGCAGTTCGCCACTAAGGAAATGGCTGACGAGGCCCTAAAGAAAGACAGAGAAGTCATGGGAAACAGGTTGGTATTTCATCAAGTCATACTTGATGCAAATAAATGTTTTTCAGGAACATAAATGTTTTAGTTTTTTTTTTCTTCTTCGAGATTTTGGGTCATCTTAATGTGTGGTTTCAGACAAAACATTTAGTGCTTATTTCATTGCAGTTCATCTATTTGTGTATATATATATTTCTATTACGTTAGGTTCTCAACTCTATTCTGAAGCTTTTTACTGAGGTGTTTGTTCATATATCATTTGCCTGATTTTATACATTCAGCATTATATAAATAATTAATAATGACTCATTTTTATATTTAAACACAATTTCAAAAACCTATAATACAAAGTGTTTGCAATTCTTAACGCAAGTCAATCAACTAGGCAATTATGGTGGTACCCATTAGTTATATACATCACCTGGGGTGTCTTGCCCCTGTTCAGTTCCAAACGTTTTCAAATCAAATAGGTACTTTAACATTTCAGATGTGTGTTCACAATGGGGTGTTTCTCCTCTCATGCAGGTATATTGAGATTTTCCCCAGCAGGAAAAGTGATATCCATGTCCAGTATGGAAGGCGGCAAAATGAGACGTCAGCTTTCACACCAAGAGCTGAGAACACACCACGCACAATGCAAGCAGGTGTTTATTACAGTGTCTCTTTACAAGGAGGCTTCGAATATTAACACAAATGTTGTATACTGTGTGCAGTCTTTAATATCTGTATTTTTGTGGACAGAAAACAGTAGATCTATATCCACACACAACTTCATTCACATGAGAGGTCTGCCACATGGGGTCACAGGAGAAGACGTTGTCAAGGTAAAGGTTTATATTGAATTTGTTCTATTTAAGATACAGCATGGTTTTTGATTGTGTCAAGAGGAGTGGAATAGCTCCTTAATTGATCTTGCCCAGTATGTAATCTACACACTAAAGGACTGCGGTGTAATTTCTGTTCTAGTTTTTCACTCCCATCAGACCGGTGAAGATTCTTGTGGAGTACGGCCCTGACGGACGACCCACCGGAGAGGCAGATGCCTACTTCAGAACACATCAAGATGCCGTTTTATCCATGTCCAAAGACAGAGAGTATATAAGTAAGCAATATGTGTGTTCATCTGAAATAACCCAAATGTTAAATACAAACATGATGATTAAACCTTGCTTTGTTTTTCCCCCTGTCATCCAGTGAAGCGATATATTGAGCTGTTCCTGAATTCATCAGCATCAAGCGAGGAACAATAGGATGAAAGTAAACTATTTGCACTTAATGCACTGCATTCCAGCTTATTTAATGAAAGTGATTCAATGTATTACAAGAATGCATATAACCTACATTAAAGAGAACTTAACAGGCAATAATTGTAGTGTTTTCTTTGTGGCTATTTATTTCTGATTTTAGATATAGGAAGTGTCCAAAGTTTTAAAAAAGTAGTACTTGTAACTTTATAAAAGCCTTCAAACACACGAGATGTGGATGTAAGTGCATCACCCAAACACGCCAAGCCATTCATCAAGATTGAATTCTGCCATAAATATTGCATGCATGTATAAAATGACAGACTGAGAAATCCAAATTATAATATAATTTTATTGTTCGGCTATTAAGAATAAAATGCATTATATTACACAGGCATAAAACTACCTTTTCATCTTCTTACATAATTTCATTTTCAATTATGGCCTCCTCTGTGATGAGTCAATATAATTAAAACAAAACCGCATATCTTAGACAAGTGATGAGTTTTGGACTCAAATTTTAAATGTTAGTTTATGGGCATTGTTTAGTGCCATAGTTTAAGAAGCTAACACTATTCTTTCTCCAATCCGTCATCTCCTAATGTATTATATGTTATTAATACATCACTATTTTGCTATTGTTTATCCAGCTTGCTTTCATGAATGACATGGAGACAATTCAAATATTAGAACCACATAAATCCACTTGGTGGACAGCTTCACTCATCCTCAAGAATTATATGAAATCTTTAAAGCATTTCCCACAAGAGCTTGTAAAAATAATCCCTTTTTGGCAAATGTATGCAAATAAAATAATTGATATGTTGTTTAAACGAGATGCATGGTACTGATTGATGATTTAGAATGTGATGTGTCATTTTTCATGGATTACTCCTTTAATACTGCCCGAGTAATCTGTGCTCAGGATGGGGAGGATGCGTACTGCTGCATTAACTGCGAGTAGCAAACGTCACACACGTGTTCAGGGTTGATGGAGGAGGGCAGAGGAAGTTCATTGGCCATGCAGTTCTCACAGAACACACCACTGCAGTTCTTACATTGCCTCTGAAATGGTTAAAAGACGTGTTGATTTGGTGCTCAAGAAACATTTCCTTACTATTACCAGTGTTGAAAACAGTTGCACTTGTTTTCTGTTACTGTGAACGTGAAATAAATATTTTGTAACATACGTTGCTGACCCAAAATGTTGAACAGTAGTGTAGTTTAATATTCACATGTTATTAAAAAGCAATGATTCCTTTGCTGAGGATTTAGTTTTATTGTTGCTTTGATACCTTGGGTGTAGTCAGAGTGTCTTGGTTTTCACACATTTGGCAGACGGTGGGCTCGGTGTCTTTACAAAAAGACTGGTCCTATCAAGTAAGATATAAAATTTATTATTTTATTATAAACCTCTCTGATAAAAATAATTACTGATTAAATGTAGAGTACCTGTTCATCTTCATGTGACAGCGTCCTGAGAAAAAGACCGTTTCAGTTTAATTTTAATAACATTCCAGCAAGTAAATATAACTGATCCAGCATTTAAGACTTACAAACTGGAACTTAGACTTGACTTATCCTCAAGTGCAGTACGCAGCGTATCATTTTCTTTTTTAACAGACTCTAACTCCTATACAAACAAAAATCATGAATTTCAGAGAACAGCACACTATATTCAGTGAAAGCAACTGAATGACACTCCAGTGGAAAGCAGGTCTCACCCGTCTGATGTCCTCCACATGCTGTCTCACGTCTCTCTGAGGTGGTGTTTTTCCTAACAGAGCTTCGGGATTCTCTCGCCATTTCTTGAGCTCTTGATCCAAAAGCCATCTATCATATCAAAAAAGACAATGGCTTTATAACTGTAATTTTCACAAGATTAGCAGTGGCTGTGCAATCATTTGGTTAGATCACAATGAAAACTAACTTTTGTCCTGGAGTCGGGGGGGAAAAGGCACTGCTAAATAATTGATGAGATCAGTGACAAACATCGTAAAGTCTTCAGTGTAGGTCTGCCGCTAACGACTATTTTTATTTTTATTAACGACTAATTTATAGATTAATCTAAACGATTAATTTCCTACAAAAAATCTACAATTTTACTTAAGAATATTTTATTAAATCAAATGAAATCCAAATTTTGGTGAAATCCTTTTTTAAATCAAAATTAACGTGCAACATTGAGTGCAAGAAGCTAGTGTCCACCTCATAGTCCAAATCACTGAAATCAGTTCAGTATTATAGAGTAAGAATGGCAATATATCCACCTGTTCTAGTCTAATAATACAATTATAAAAATAAAAAAACATTTTAAAGGAGTATTTACCAGAAATATTATTTAGGTGAAAAATGTCAATGTGCAGTATTTCTAAAAATAAAATGTAAAAAATGTATGGAAGAAAATCCAGAATTTCCAGAAAATAATGGAAAACAGAATTTGGTAAAGATAAAACTGTAAAACGCAATTTATTAGACAGGCTTTTTTATTAATAAAATTTTATTTAACCATTTAAACAGAGTAAAGAAAAATTAACATGGAAAAAATTAATTTGGAAATAAAACAGATTTCATAGAGTCCTATAATTACAATATTTTTTGTGGTAATAGAAATAGATGTAGTTAACAATAGCTTTTACAATGACTTAAAATACATATATAATAGCAATGGTGCAATAATAATTAGTTCAAATAAAGTATCAAAAGCAAGAAATCATATGGTTTTATTGAACAAATCTGTTAAAATACAAACAATAGAGCTAAAGTTCATTACACAACAAAGGCCTGCAGGGGGCGCTGACCGCCTGATAATTATTTCTACACATTACTGCGAGATCTAATCCTTGTTTAATATCGACAAAGCACCATTTAATTAATATGTAAATGATAACAGTTTCTGTGGAACTACTGTGAACGGAGCCGATGTGTGATGCACATACTTAACCTACACGCATGTGAATAATTAAAGCGCATTTAATTATTTACTTAAATCATAGCTTTTGTGAATTCACAATTATGCTTAATTGTAATTTTTAAATGGGTTTAATACATCATGCAGCTTTGGAAAACAGTCAAATTATGTTTTATGGATTCTCGTCCGTGAAATGCGCCACTTCCGGTATTTTGTCGGTTAGTCTATGCGAGCATAATGAAGTCGACGATTTTTAAAAATCGACGAATCGCGACAGCCCTACTTCAGTGTTACATGATCCTTCAGAAATCATCATTCTACTAGGCTGATTTGGTGCTTAAGTACCATTTATTATTATTATTATAATTAACTAATAAACTGGATCTTTCAATAAAATGTTATCACTAAATTAGATAATATATGCATAACATCTGCTTAGTGCTAACTAGATATGAAATTCAATATACTGGTTGACCAGTAGATGTAACAGGACATCAATAAGTAACTCTCAGTACCTCTGTCTCTGTAACTGCTCCACCTCTTCCTGCAGACTCTCAATCTTGTCTCCAAACTCCTGCTTGAAGAGCCGATTGGCCTCGTCAGCCAGGTCCCGCTCTCGTTCCGCCTTCTTACATCTGAAGTTGGGCCACATTAACTTAATGAGGTGAAATGAAAACTAAAAGCCATGGGAAACGAAGATGAACTGAATAACAAAAGCATAAAGAAGAGCTAAGGAAGGAACTTAGAGAGGACAGAAGAGAGCATGTGGCTAGAGCAGAAACTGTAAAAGCTCAAGAAGGCAAAGTAGTCTGACAAGTGTCGGATTTTTTTTATTAAGCTATGTTTGTACTACATTTCAACATCTAAATTATGTCTACATACACCTTAGTCTGTTCACAATTTAGAGGATTTCATCATCCAGACTTTTTGCAGAATCTGTAAAGCTTGGTGTCACAAACATCTTTCCAAAGCGTTGACATGTGACATCAACTACCACTGCATCAAATTCAGATTTCAATTAAGTTTACAATAAGCTGTAAAATAATTCAGGCACGCCATCCTGCACTCAGCGTAATTTCTTCCATAAAAAGCTAATATAACCTCCTGAATATGCCTGAAATAACACACTCTGTTTGTCAGCTTGGGCATCCATCAAAGCACTCAACATCAAGAAACTTAAGCAGGTTGGTCTAATATTCAGGTCCAAGACTTTTAACCAAATAATGTGGTGTCGCATACTTTTATATAGAGTATAAAACGATTGTACATTTTTGTTAGGAATGTTTCCCCGTGCTGTACTGAACTGGGTTATGGTTTGAGAAGTATTTTTTCAGTATTGAGAAGATATAAGAGAGATGCATTTCCATTACTTTAAATGTACAAGTCTGCCATCTTTGTGCTAAGATGCCAAAACAGCTGCATTTTACTTTGGCTAAAACATACAGATGGAGACTAGAGAGAGGAGCACTGGATCAGGCGTACAATATTGAGAGATGAAGCGACACAGAAGCAAGATCTGTAGTTTTCAGTCCGGTTTAAAGACAGAATAACGCAATGGATCTGAAACTCAGTAATAAAAGAAACACCCTAGTCATCCATGTTATGCAAAATCAAATTGAAGATCTTATTTTTTTGTATTTAGTTTTTTTTTGGAAACTATCTAGTGTCTGCGATCATTTTATTGCTCCCTCTGAAGGAGTTTTCCTGCAGCTGTGTTCACGTTTCGTGCCTGTTCAGCCATGTCTTTCTCACTGCTCAGGAAAAAGGAGTAGAAACACAAAGAATGAGCATGTGAAAAATGTCAAATGAACAGGTAAAAGCAAAGAAGTGTTTGAGAGAAGACAGATACAGAGAGCAGAGGTTATTGTAGGAACAGAAACGTTGCTGCCTTCCACAGGTTGGCAACAGAACTGAAACAGGAAAGAGTGGACGTGTCTTATTTGTGCTCTATATATGTGATGTGCACTGTCTTTGTTCTGATCATTCACCGATTAAGGAAATCAGCCCAACCTGAACAATAACCTTCCTTAGAAAATTACAGTGACATACAGTGCGATTCAAAAGTTCAGTGAAAATCTATGATTCAAAATCTAATTTTTCATTTGCACTAAAAGTATATACAAATGTAGTTGTATAATGCTTTAAGGTTCAATTTGTTAACTTTAAAAATCACTTTAAAATTATTTAAACTATAAAAAAACATTTCACTAACTTTTAAAGGATTTATTACTATAGGTCAACATTAATTGATAATATTGTGTACATACAGTATATATGCTCATCATTTATAAATTGTTTAATGAAATTAGAAGAGGCATTTTCACTTGTGCTCTCAGACTTTTGAACCCCATTCTTTGTTTTGCAGTGTACATGTCATGTGTAAATGCTGAGCTTATGTAGTTAGACTCATTTTACCTGCTCTCCAGCTGTTTAATGATGCTCCCCATCTGGTTTGTTTTCTCCTCCAAGCGGCTGATGATGTCACTTTTCTGTTTTGTGCCGACCTCTGAGCTCTACAAGCCAGACAAACACAGACACCAATCACAATCACAAACATATAATAAATGCAGTTCAGCTAGATTAGACAATTAGTACTAATGTAATTGTAATGGTTTTTATTTTATTAACAATTCTACACATACAAGCCCTGTGAAGCAACAGCAGGACTTCAACAGATGAATAGAAATTCCTGAACTTCAAACACACTGTGAGACTCGGCACCACAAGTCTACTTGCTTCTTTATTTTGGCACGGTCAAATCAGATCACTTCGTGTCACTCCATCATAGTGTAACCTTTTAATATGGGGATGGAAAATAAATGTGCTGCTTACAAGCAGCTTCGGTGTGTGAAACAAGCAAGTGTTCCAGTGTTAAACCTGTGAATTGTGAGAAGCATGCTTTTTAATGGATGTGTCTCTCTCTCTCTCTCTCTCTCTCACGCCATGTCAGCCTATGTGGCTATGTTCATGGCGAGAGCCAGGTTTAGTTATCAAAAAATATAACTAAATAAGTAGTTTAAGCATACCTGTGACTTAGTGGAGAGCTCATGGTTGAGTATACGGATTTCATCTAACTGCTGTCTGAGCTCCACCAAAGCATCATGTTTTTCACAGATGTCCTTCTCTAGCATCTTCATGGACAGCTCCATCTCTTGCTTCATCCCTATCTGTACCTCCAACTCCTTCTCGACATCCTATACAAACACACTTTCAGGATTCAGTTTCTTCAGAGGTCCTATGTCAGAGATGAATTTGAAGATAAAAGAGAATGATATACACATTAATGGTTTACTCACCAGTCTGAGCTGAGTTTCCTCTTTGAGCTGTTTGCGAGTTTCTCCAAGCACTTGACCGTTTGCGGTACCATCTGCCCTTGGTGCCTTTAAAGAGAAATACAGGTCACATATCAGAGCAAAGAACTACTATGAGCTTGTGGCTTACTTTTGAATAATGGGTAATAATCATTGTTGTTCTATTGAATGATTGTTAACAATCAGTACTGTGGGATCAAAACAATGTTCTTCACCTTGCGACTAGACTCCACAAAGTAAGAGCTTTCCTCCTTCCCCCTCTCCATCTCCTCCTGCAGAGTGATGATCCTGTTGTTTGCCACAGCAAGCTAAATATCAAGAACAAGAAATTATTATTACTAGCATCTATTACCAAATAGTTACTTTCCTCAGTTCCACAAACTGTGTCAATAAACCACATAAAAAATTCTGGGGTCAGCACTTAAAAAAAAATTATTGTTGGAAATAAATTAATAATTTTAAATCACAAATATGCACTAAACTGATCAAAATTAATAGTAAAGGTAGACAGTAAAGTTAAAAAAATATTACAAACAAGTAATGTTATAAAAGGTTTGTATTTGCTGCTGAAAATTCTGCTTTGCCATCCCAGGAATAAATTAATAAATACATGAATACAAATAAATAGATATTAAAATATAATAATATTCACAATATTATATTTTTGATCTAATAAATGCAGCCTTGGTGAGCATAAGAGAACTCTTTGAAAACATTTGAAAAATCTTACTGACCCCAAACTTTTGAACAGTAATGTACACACAGCTGTGTGCATGAATACATCATGTGAGTTCAGTTCTGCTAACATGTAAATGATCTATCAGTTATGTAAATCCTTTGGCTCGTTTATGACGCTCTTGTAGTTACCAAAACTTCAAATTATAATTATTACCCACCTCCTCTGTAAGTTTTGAGTTGGATTTTTCCAGTGCATCCACTTTGGCTTGCAAGTTATTCACTGACGCACTGGGAAAGGGGAATTTAGACAATGTGAGATTGCTCATGCTTTCTAAATGAGCAGCTAGTCACAAACACACCCCACAAGTCTGATGTTGGGTAAAGGGACTGCACCTTAAATGTCTGTTCAATTCCTCAACGTAATTCTTCTGGTCAAGAATAGCTGTGATCTGTCCATCACTGCAAGCAAAGAGCAGCTTTGAGTCCATTAACTGCCAGACTACAACAATTAGCTTCCATTGAGGGAGTTGAATATGGACTCACCCTTCTGTGCTTTTGCTGCTGTGCGCACCATCTTTCAGATACATGGTAAAATCTATGACTCCAACCTATAGAGAGAGTATTTGAGATCTTATTACCCTGTATCACCTTTTTTCCAGCACACTTTGGAGAAAAACCTTGAAAGGCAAAGAAAATGTAACAAAGATAATACTTTGTTCCACCATTTGTTGTCCCTTCATTAATCGTATAGAGTAACAAACAGGTACCTGCGAGTCTAAATCTTCCCCTTTCATACACAAGTTAGCATCAATGACATTCAGGCCCACCAACAGCCCAGCGATCACAGCTCCTTCCTCCTCCATCATAAGAGCATTGGGCTCATAGAATTCACTGAGGGACACAACAACAGTAAATATAATATTTACAAAACTGGGTTGCTAAATCAAAATGATGGCTTTTATACTAGAGAACAAAATCTGTAACTGTACCTGAGCAGGTCTTTTCGGTTGATGATGGTCTTCATGTAGTCCGAGAGCTTCTTCTGCATTAAAGCCAGACGAAGCCATGCTCTGCCTCTTCCTAATGGGGTTCTGGGATAAAAGAACAACTTTAGAATCAGAAACACAGTATGCATTAAAACAACAACATGTACAAGTTGAAAACATCGTCTTACTTGAGCCCAGGAAGGTCTTTGACGCTGGCTGTGATCTCACCAGCTTCTGGAGTCAACTTTTCTACAAGTTCGAGAGGACCCCAAAAAGACTTGTTCTGACCAAGGAATGTCTTCTTACCTAAAAAAGGGATAGCTTTAGTAAAAAAAAAACTGAAAACAGACTGAGTATAGACAATATACCAAAACCAAAAGTACTGTGCAATAATTATCAAAATGAATGAGCAGATGATTACATTTCTACTGCGTAAAGGACACAAATGAGGACCGTGAATACTCTGAGGACAGTGGAGTTTGGGTTGGGATTTGTTACACTTACTTTTAAGTCCGTGTTTGAGACAGTGCTCCATGACGACAAAAAACTGCTGTAGTGGGGCATAGTCTGAATCCAGTGTGCGGCCCAGGTTCAGTGCAGACTCAATCAAGCCCTTGATGCTCAGCTTGGCCATGTTCATCAGGTTAAGCCTCTCGATGGCAATGGGGTCCTTGGGATCTGGAAATCAAAAAATTCAAGCATGAATTGAAACATCATGGTACAATCCTAACTGACTTTTTCTACACACAGTATTTAACAGGTTTGATACAAGTAATATATTAGGGTTTTCTCAGAGAAAGACTTCATGAGAACTTCCCATTGACTGTGGCTATGTGGTTCCCTCTGTCTGGCAACGACTTATGAAATTGTAGTTGATGCAATGTGAAATGCATCAAATGCACACATATTTCATCCCACCATCTCAATCATGCTCATTAGGAGACATTTTTAGATAAAAACAAACAGATTGTTTTGAAAGCTGTTGTTTTCAGGACAGATTGTTGTTTGAAAGCTGTTGTTTTAATCTCAATTCAACCTTACAATGAATCACACCAGTAAATTAATCACACCAGTGAATTTCGAGTTGGAGTTCTCAAGCCTCACCCTGTCTAAACCAAAACACACCCAGAGTAATGCAATCATTTCATCATTAAGACTCTCAATCCATGTCTGTTCACGAATAGGAGTGACCTTTTTCATGAGGACAGCGCTGGGCAAGAGAAAGGCTGCTATCGTTCTTTTTCCCTTTAAAATCCATTGGGTTGATTTTACAAATGGACCACGATGGACTCATTTAACATTTAGTCAAACTTCCCATCTCGGTGCACTTACATTGCACAAAAATGGCATTACTTTCAGGTGTTGAGACAGGAGAAATGATCCAGGCGGCAGTGGGTAATTTTTCACAGTACACTGACTTTTAAAATGAAAAATGATGGCATGGAAGATACTGTCAGTTCAAGTCTAATCATTTCAGGCCAAGTTTATTTTAAATGGTCATTACTAATACTGAATTGTTAATGCAACAACAAGAATGAAGTTGTTCAAAGACCTTGAAATGAATAGTAAAACCAACAGATTGTACTGAAAAAAAAAAATCAGTTTTCACCAGGTATGAAAGACCTTGTATCTTCGCAGTGTCACGTAGCAAAGAACGAGTCAAGCTATAGCTTCATGTCTATGCAAAGGTTATACAAATTACAGAAACTAAACTATTTCACTGTAAGGACAGAGATTATTTTAGTGTGCTTTTTTGTGCATAAGAAGTCTCTGAATCATAAACGTTTAATGTCTCTACAGGGAATGAATCTAAAGAACCAGAAATTGATCACTGATAGTATGAAATGCTGGTAAAACCATGCGATCAGCGTGCAGAATCAGTCAGAGAATGGGGTGGGACGAGGAAACAGCCAAAGAAACAGGCCAGACAAGAATAATCCAACCAAATAGGTAGCTAAATATTTTGCTAGCTACAAAGAGAGCTAGCACAAAAAAAAGTCACAGAGACAAAGCTATTGATGGAAACATCAAAACAATAGGAAGGGAGATAATAGACAATGAAAAAGAAGAACAAAAGAACATGAGCACAAGAGGTAAAGCTATAGAAGCTGTGGTGCGAATGTGTAGTATAGCGAGGCTTGTTTGGTAAAGACAGGGCTGCACGGCCATGCCAGCTGTGGTTTTAGGATGGTGCCCGAGGCGGGGATGAGGTGGACTGGGGGAGTGATGCCACCATACGCACCTTTAAACTCATCAAGCATTTGCATTTGCTCCACCAAATCTGTGAAATCCTCCCATGAGTCTTTGCAAAAGGCAATGGAAAACAGAAAAAAGCAGAAAAGGATTGGGTCATGCACATCATGGGAGTAAACCCAAGCAACAACAAGAGAGAATACGCATTTATGTTGTAGGGAAATTTAAGTGTAGACTCTTATTTACAGAGCCAAGCTCTCTCTCTCTGACTGTCATACATTAGCGTAAATCTTACCCTAGTGAATGACTTTAGAAGCATTACAACAGAAACTATTAATAGCAAACTGAGTGTTGATGGTCATTATGAGCCACTATAATAACATGTCATCAAATCTGGATCAGAAAGTTACTATGAAGTAATTTGACAACACTAGAAAGAGCTCAAACAATGCTCCACAAGACTGAAGTGTAGGGCTGTGTGATTCGATTTCGGCCTCCAACGATTATGAAAATACAGTAAACGAGATAAAACGATTATTGCGCCCCATTCCGCCCCCTTTCCAGCGCTGCTCTTTTGTTCCTCCATAAAAGGCCAATTCCATGTGCAAATCAGTAAAATCATGTAACGGCATTTAGTGATTATTCATGTAAACCCTCGTCGGTTATGTAATAAATGAACGTAAATAGTTGAAAAATACGGATGAAAATACTTGTGGAACAGTAAATTGGATCCGTGCGGCTCTTAAAGTGACAGCGGCTATATTCCTGCTGTGACTGTGTGCTTTATATTAATAATCAAACAACAAAAGTCGAATTCAAAATCACTCTCTGCTCTTGACTGAAGGACTTTTGTAGCTTTAATAAGAAACAAAGGAAGTTTATTTCTAACAGTGAAGACTGCTGTTTTGTTTTACATTAGATTAATCAATTTCTCTAGTAGGCTGTTAACTGAATAGCTATTTTAGATGTGCATAAACAATTTTTTTAAAGCACAGTTTGTTTCATTTGTATATTTTTTATTCTATTGTATTCCTTTGCTTTTTTATTACTGGCAGTTTAATTATGTTCAGTAATATTGAAGACCTTTTTTTTTTACTAATATTAGTTACTATGGTATTGAGAATCGTGACATTCCGCTGGTCTCTAAAATGTAGATGTCATAGCAACATTTACAGAAAATACATATTTGATATATCACTATCTTTAAATAAATCTTTCATATAAAGTTTTGGTCATATGGCCCACTAATAATCATTTTAATTTAAATAATCGTGATTACAATATTGACCAAAATGATTATGATTTTTGTCATAATCGAGCAGCCCTACTGTAGTGGCAACTTTTCTAAACCGATTTGTTTTGGCAGAAGGCCCCAGGAAAGAATGTAATATTTCCTTTTTATTCACAGCACTGGAATAATATATTTTTTGTTAGATTCATTTCACGACAGCAACAACAAAAAAATAAGATATTTTACCTCACGTAGTTCCAAACATCCCTGTATGACTTTCTCTCTTCTTTGAAACATTAAAGAAAGTTGTTATCCAAAACATATAGTTTATGTTCCACAGAAGAAAGTCACACAGGTTTGAATGACATGAGGGTGAGTAAATCATGGCTGATTTTTTTTCTATGTGGCTTGGCTGAGAGGGAAAAGAAGGAAAAATAAAATAAAATAATAATTGAAACTTAATGAGGCAGAGCAAACCAAACACACAAAGATGTATGCAGTGAACTAACCAATACCGACTGATATGAAGTGGTTAAATTAAAAAGAATATTTGTTGTAAAACATCTATGAAAAAAATATTGGAAAGATTTCTAATGGGAATAGTACTGTCTTAACTTTTTTTTGGCTTTGAACCCTGGGGGCTGGTGTGACACTAAAAATGTCAGATGTTTATCACTCAGTCCAAAGGTGATGAATTCATGAAAATGCACAACCAACAAACAACTACTTATGTAGTATATAATCATCTCAGATGATGACTGTAAACACACCTTATCAGATAATGTTGTCTAATCGTTGTCTTTCTACATGTCCATTTGCTGCTCGCCCAATGAAGATAACATGCATTAGATTGAACTGTTAGTGGCCCTGGTTGCATCTTCTCTATGGCCAGTTGATCACATTGCCTTCAAGACATTTGATTGAGTGGTAATTCCAGGCCCATCTCCATGGCAGCAGTACTTTGTCAATATGATGTTAACCTTTTAACCTTTGGCAAGATGAGCCGAGACTCTCCAGTAATGCACTGTTTAGCAAAACAATTGTGAGGTCTGACACCTATCAATATTCTAGAAAAAATTTATTGCCTTATTTTTCTCTTCTGAAAAGCGAATAAATGAAAACCAAACGATAAGCAAATTTGCTAAAAACCTTTTATTTTTCTTAAACTCAACAGAGAAAAAGAATATCAAACAATATTAAGTCATTTGTTAAAGGCCCGTTCACACCAAGCACGATCACTATAAAGTTTTAATAATCACTCTAATTATGAGAATAGGGAAGTCCACACCACAGCTATAATGATACGGAAGAACAATATCGCTGGGATCACTTTCAGAATGATTGTTTTCCAGAGGATGAAGAATAAAAACACTGTCAGCCAATCAGAATCCATCCTGCTTTAAAGAGCTCGAACAAAACTGCAGCAAGCACTAATAATAAGAACCAAGTTTAATATTCTGTTGGTGTGTATGCAAATATAGTTATCATTAAAGTTATCTCTACAGTCATTGATTTTTGGTTTCAGCTTTCGTGGTGTATTATTGTTAAAAAATGATGACCGGCAATCCAAATCTTACAGTTAATGAAAGTCTAATAGTCTGTCAAAACCTATTTTCTTTTCTTCTTTTTTTTTTTGTTTATTGGAGGGACTTTTGTTATGAGGGACTTTCCGAACAGTGCAGTGCACATACTTAATTTGTTCAATGTGACAATAATTCAATAAGAAGTAAAACAAGATATGAATAGCTTCTCTCAAATCGCTCAGTGAGGAACAAACACTTGTTCTTCATAAAAACTACATTTCCAAGCAGGCCTGCAGGAATGCTGAGAGCATGATGGAGGAAGGTTGGGCGAGCACCGCCCTGTACGATAGGAGCCACAGAGGCCTAGTGATGCTCTGCACCTACCTTCATGAGCCGGCTCGGGATCTGGCGTTAGCGAGATGTCGTTGAGCTCGCGCAGGCAAAGCCATTCGCCATCCACCGACACGCGGAAGTTGCATAGGTAGATGGTCTCTCGGGCAGCCTGTGTGATCTTGTCAGTAGTGGGGGTGGGGGCTTCACTCTGGGGCATCAGATCAGACATGGTGACTCAGCTGATAGCTGCTGCGACGACAACAACACTCACGATGACGGCCCTCAGTGAAGAGTCAGGAGCAGGGAATAGGAAGGAAGATTGTTTTTTTTGTTTTTTATCCAGTCCAAGCAAGACTCTTCTCCAGCACAAAGGAGAAAGGAAAAAAGAGTCAAGGAAAACAAAGAAAGAAGGAAGGGGAAAAATAAGCAAGCAGTCAACCGCAAACCTGACCGAAGGGATGCTATTCTTCCGGGGCTCAATGGCCTCGCCTTGTGAATGAGTAGCGACAGCTAAAATCCTCCGTGTGAATAAAGGCTTCAGTGCTCTCTGGCTCAGCACAGCCAGGGGATTGAGATGCTGTGTGAGCCTCAGTGGAGCTACAATCAGAGATGTCTCTTTCTCTCTCTCTCAGCCCCTCCCTCACAGCCCAGACGCTTGCTTTCACCGGATTGGCTGCATACACTGCAAATGGGAGGGTGTCGACCAAGATGGCTGCCGTGATGCTGAGGAGGATTGTGGGAATCACGTGAGCAGATGGTGGAGGGGGGCACAGCTCCCGAGAGGCCTGTCAGATGCAGGGGGGAGCTGTTGTCAAAGATCCACATGCCGCATAAGAGAAGGATTGAAGTACTACTGATTGAGAACCAGAAAATTGCTGATAAAGCGGACATCTTGAATTGGAGCAAACTGGCCACTCATATTAAACTATGTGTGAAACAAATGCAATGAAAAAAATTGTATGGATACGCTGTAACAACGATCACATATCATCCCCTTTGAAAGTACCTTTGAAAAGAGAAGAACCTCATATGCAAAGTCATGTAAAACAGGGTTTGAATATTAGCAGTAATCTAATATAAAAAAAGCGAATTATTTACAAAAGAAAAGCACTTATGCATGACTATCAATTAATCAAATTTTTTTAAAAACAGCATTGGGAATGGACTGGGTTATTTTTTTGAAAGAAATTAATTGAGCAAGGGACACATCGAATTGAAAGTGATATTTGTACATTTTCAAAAGAATTAGGCTATATTTCAAATAAATGATGTTCTTTTTTTCTTTAAATAATCCTGAGAGAAAAAAAATTCACAAAAATATTAAGCAGCACAATGTTTTCACAATTAATAATAATAAGAAATGTTTCTTGAACATCAAATATGTGTATTTAAAATACCATGTGACACTAAAGACTGGAGTAATGGCTTCTAAAAATTCAGCTTTGCCATCACAGGAATACATCTTAAAATATAGTAAAATAGAAAACAGTTATTTTAAATTGTAATGTTTTATTTTAAATTGTAATTATTGATCATATCAATGAAGACTTGGTAAGTATAAAAAAACTTCAAAAACACAAAGACAAATCTTACCGACCCCAAACTTTTGTGCGGTAGTGCATCTCTAAAACTACACAAGTAAATGAATGAAAATACCAAAGTAATGTGGTGATGTCATATCATTCATTGATGCGCTTCTAAGCAAGATATTTCATTACAAATATTGAACCATAATACCGCACTGCTAAATAATTCACAAAGTGTGACAAATGAGCTGCATGAGTCTGATTTAACCCTCTGAAGCAAGCAATCACAAAAGCAAGAAAAATATGTTGTTTTCATTTTCAATTATTACACCAAAATAATATTATAATTTCCAATCTTTAATTTCTTCAAAATGAACACCTTTGAAAAAAGCTGCACATGAGTCCATTTCAACTGAATAGAATAGTACATTTTCCAGATGTACCTGGTATTTCACCATCAGCCTTTAACCAGTATATTCTTTGACCTTCGATGTACTAAGAAAAACTGTAAAATAATTTACCTGGTTGTTCTTAAACAAGTACAGATCCGACCCGCTACTCGGCTCTTGTGGATTTATGGGATATAAAACTGTTTGCAAATTTGCACACACAAATCTCAGCAGGTGCAGAAGAACTTTCATGCATTGTCTGAATACTGTTTCATGAATACTGCCTACTCATTTGACATACTTTTTTGAGATACATATATTTATGACATAAAAAGGACAATCATAAAGAATTATGGTTGGTTGTAATCACAGCACAAACTTTTTTAAATATGCCTTTAAGAGACCTTACTTGACAACATTTCAAAAAGTTAAAAAATAATCTCTGTTACATACCAAAACAATGTTAAACACAAAAAAACAAGTGACAACCTACACAGAAAGCAGTTTTGGCCATTATTGTGTGCATTCCAGTCATTTACAGCATGGCTATGATGGCCAAAAATGTGGGCAAGGTAGGCAGCTCACTCTCTATTCAGAATCAGCCAAATCTGACCATAATAATACCCAGGACACTCAACCAGTAATATTTCTCATGGCGAGCATGACTATACGATTTGTGGACTTTAAGGTTGTGGATATCTACATCCGTACAGTAGGTGAAATATAGTTGACATGCGAGCTGATTACACGATGTTTGTTCTAGCTGCAAACCTGCATAACCGTCGCAGTGGCTGTCATTGTGGAATGTTGTTGACAGTGAAACACAAGACTTGTGTCAGATAATGCAGCATGTTCAAGAGAACCAAACACTATCAGATCCTATCATATGAGGCCATATGCAGACGACCATAACATATACTCACTTCTTGTTTTCTTGTTAGTCCTCTCAATCTGGAATTCATATCGCACTGGGGCAGGAAGAGAAGAGCTCGTCTTTGTAAACTCTATAACGTTACTTGAGTTATAAGTTAACGCCTCCTTAAAGTAAATCACCGAGGCAGGAGAAAGCGACTCCTCCGGGCTGTTAGCTGGATGTCCATCACTGTCCTGCATGTGGGGTTTGAGAAATTCATTAGATGACACTAAAGTTTCTGAAACTTCACTGCTGTGCTGCTCCGATGCTCCTGAGCCGGGGTCCGCCATCTTCACAAACTCATGTGACCGCTCTGCGTCAACACAACCGTCCGCTCGCGCTGCATTCAGCTCTCGGCGGAAACTAACTAATGTTTATTTAGAACTGTTTTATACACTTATACACTACAACTCAACACGTGTAGTATGTGTGGTTCCTAAATCCGCGGGCAAAACAATAAAGAATAAATAAAATGTGTATTGTAATTCGGGTCATATGTTGTGACGTAGATCATTAGCTGGGTGAGGGCAATTAAAGGAACAGCAGCAGCATAATTTCCCATTGACCTCAATACAGCGGGAGGGCAAACTGTACTTTACAACTCTATACAATATGTCACTACTGTACGGTTCTATGACATGCAATTGTTTTAATTTAAATATGTTTTCTATAATGTTGTTATATAACTGAGCAGCAACTAATCGAACAGCAATTCCTGAGATATGCAGGATTCAATTTTAAAGAACTGAAAAACACTCATGAAGCTTATGCACAGTGTTATTTCTGCCATAGATTATGTGACATTTTAAACATTTTTGCAATACAGTGGTTGTCTCCTTTGCTTTGCTAGACACATTTCATAGCTATCATTTTATATACCCTACTAACTGCGCAGAATTAAATAATATTTCACACAATTTTTCAACAAACTGTGGTAAAATCGTATTAAAATTGTGTGCAAAATGTTTATTTCACGTTTGTTAACACTATTATAGTTTATAGAAGGTGTGGATCTGGGACCAGGGTAAAAATGAGCAAAAATGAACGATGAAGTCATGCAGTTAAAGAAGCAAAAGTTAAAAGGTGAAATAGTGTTCCCACACTATAGGCTAATTTCTCATAAACGTCAAATAATTTCACCATAGCTCATTTTTACAAATATGTAGATGCACCACTAGAGAGCGCCAGCGACAGTATTTTGGTTATAAGTCTTGAAACAATAGTTAGTAACTTGACAAGATAGTTGACAGATTCTATAGTCTTTGATCCTTTCCAAATAATATAACTATTGCATTAGTAGAACATGGATTTTATTTGTCATTTGCCAGATTTTATCTGGCTAATTTTTTCAGTTGTTAACATCCTTTTGTCCAATCTCTAGTCACATTTTCAAAACTCTACATTTACATTTAGTCATTTAGCAGACGCTTTTATCCAAAGCAACTTACAATTGGGGAATACATGAAGCAATTTATCATAAAGAGGCAAACAGACAGAGGAAGTACTCGTAATATCAAGTCTTGGGCATTGTTCAAATAAGTACAAGCTAGCAAGAGAAGGAATAAATAAAGAGAAAGACAAAGTTTTTTTTTTTATTAAAAAATGTAGGATGAAGTCAAGTAGTGTCGAAAGAGATAAGTTTTCAGTCATTGCTTGAAAATTGGCAGGGATCCAGCATTCCGGATAGGGGTGGGAAGATCATTACACCAGCCAGGAATGGTGAAAAGGAATGTTCTGGAAAGTGATTTTGAGCCTCTCCGTGATGGTTCCACAAGGCATCGCTCATTAGCAGATCTCAGACTTCTGGAGGGGATATAGATTGTCATCAGTGAGTGGAAGTAGGCGGGTGCTGAGCCTGTGGCTGTTTCTATGCAAGCATCAATGTTTTGAACTTGATGCGAGCTGCAACCGGTAGCCAGTGCAAGGAGACAAAGAGAGGTGTAACGTTGGCTCTTTTTGGCTCGTTGAAGACCAGTCGTGTCGCTGCATTCTGAATCATTTGTAGAGGTTTGATTGGGCTTGATGGAACTCCAGCCAGAAGAGCATTGCAGTAGTCTAGCCTAGAAACGACCAGGGCCTGGACAAGAAGTTGTGCAGCATGCTCCGTTAGAAAGGGCCTGATCTTTCTGATGTTGTGTAGTGCAAACCTGCATGATTGAGCAGTCTTTGCAATGTGCTCTTTGAAGGTCAGTTGGTCGTCAAAGATTACACCAAGATTTCTGACTGAGCTTGATGGGGTAATTGTAGAAGAACCTAGCTGGATGGTGAAATCATGGTGTAGAGTTGGAGTGGCAGGGAAGACAAGAAGCTCAGTCTTTGCCAGGTTGAGCTGTAGGTGGTGTTCTTTCATCCATGCCGATATGTCTGCCAGGCAGCCTGAGACCTGTGCAGCTACCGTTGGATCATCAGGTCAAAATGAGAGATACAGCTGTGTGTCATCAGCATAGCAAAGGTAGGAGAAACCATGTGCTTGTTTGATGGGACCCAGTGATGTAGTGTATGTGGAGAAGAGGAGGGGTCCAAGAACTGACCCCTGAGGAACCCCAGTGACCAATTGATGTGCTTTGGATACCTCCCCTCCCCAGGCCACCCTGAAAGACCGACCAGTGAGATAGGATTCAAACCAGCGAAGTGGAATCCCAATGATGTCCAGTGATGATAGGGTGGACAGGAGGATCTGATGATTGACAGTGTCAAAAGCAGCAGACAGATCCAGCAGAAAGAGGACTGATGATTTGGAATCAGCTTTTGCAATTCGAGGGCTTCAGTGACTAAGAGTAGCGCAGTCTCAGTTGAATGGCCACTCCTGAAACCTGACTGTTTAGCGTCCAGTTTGTTGTTCTGTGAAAGAAACAATGATACCTGATTGAAAACAACTCATTCAAGTGTTTTGGCTATGAATGGAAGGAGAGAGACAGATCTGTAGTTTTATATAAGAGAAGTGTTTAATGTAGTTTTTTGGAGCAGTGGGGTTACTCGAGCCTGCTTGAATGCAGTGGGGAAGATGCCTGTGAGGAGAGATGTGTTGATAATGTGTGTGAGTGCTGGTAAGAGTGTGGGAGAGATTGCTTGGAGAAGGTGCGAGGGGATTTGGTCTAGAGGACATGTAGTAGGATGGCTGGAGAGGAGAAGTTTGGATACTTCTGCATCAGTGAGGGGACAGAAGGAGAAGATGGGAGTTTGGGCAGTGGATGTGGTTGATAAGAGTCCTGTGTGTTTGGAGGTGAGAACTGACTACTAATTGTTCTAGTTTTTCTGTGAAGAAAGTGGCGAATTCATCAGTTATTATAGAAGTGGTGGTAGGGGGTGGAGGGGGACATAGGAGAGAATTAAATGTTCTGAAGAGATTTTGTGTGTCTGGAGTGCTGTTGATCTTGTTGTGGAAATATGATGATTTGGCAGTGTTGACTTCAGCAGAGAAAGATGAAAGCAAAGACTGATACATACTCAGGTCTGACGGATCTTTTGATTTGCACCATTTTCTCTCTGCTGCCCTGAGTTTGGTCCGATGCTCACGAAGAACATCGGATAACCAGGAGTTAGAAGGGCAGTCCATGCTGGCCTGGAGGAGAGAGGACAAATGTCGTCTAAACAAGAGGTGAAAGTAGAGCATAAAATATCTGTAGCTGCATTCACATCCAGAGATGAGAAATGGGTAGGTGAGGGAAGAGAGGAGGACACTACAGAGGAAAGATGGTAGGGAGAAAGGGAGCGTAGGTTTCGTCTAAAAGTAACTTGACTCTCCTCTTTATTCATGTCTGTGATTATCTACAATACAGCTGAATTTCACTTCTTATGCAGAATTGTATTTTTTCCTGTGTAACAAATTCTAAAACTGTAATGTTTCTAAAACAAATTCTAAAACAGTAAACTGTAAACTGAATTTTGTTACACTTTTTTCTGCCTGGATCTTAACCCTAACCCTGCTTCAGACTAATTACACTGTTTCATTTTTGCAGCTCCCTAATTTGATGTATAGCTACTATACATTCAGTTCTGTATTTCTCACTGCCTGCTTATTTCTAGAGTTAATTAAGAACCATTCTGGCCATTTCATCACTAACCAGTGGCAGTTTCAGTTCAGTTCTTAAGCCATCCACTCCCCTCAATAACCTTGGCACAGGGACTGAACTGAATTTCCCCTTATCTTTACCATGAAGTAAGGAACAGAAACAAAAACAAGAGTTCACAAAGAAATCAGTGACTGTGACCATCATTTGAGATGCTGGAAATCTTCAACCTTCTCAAATCTCACAATTTTATGTTGGATCATTTTGATTTCAGAAATTCAAGGAATGTAGAAAATTAAGTGAAAGCATACATTGTACTATATGATTACAGAGTACGTATTTAATGTATTACTGATTATTCCTCTTGTCCAAACACTGGACCATGTTATTATTAATTTGATGTCACATACAGTATGTAACTTCTCCAGATGTACGTAAAACATGCCTGGCTGAAGTGGAGGAAATAATGCTTTCAGTTACAAGTGACCAGTTTGATATTTTGGCTTTGTTTCAAGGAAGAGTCTAAATTATGTATAGACATGATTTGTAATCATTTTAGCTGCATTTCAAGTCATTTCCGTTTTTTCCTCTTTAAATCTATTCACTTCCTTTGCATAACATTCCACATGATTTGATCACTCCTATCTGTAGCACACACAACTTTAATAATATCAGGTTTTACTAAAAACATTTTTACATGCGACCAATAAAACAGAGAAAAATCTTGAATCTTCTGTTCCCTGCACAGTCAAGTTAAGTTCAACACAATTAAATATTCTAAAGAAATACACTCTTCCCAAAAGGCAAACATTACAAAATAAGTGACCAAACATTTGCCAAGCACATGTTTTTATCATTAATTTGTGGTGAACGTTAATGTTTGACTATATGACCTTGTTAATACAACACTCACTTCTAAAAGATAGGTTTAGAAAAGGTTCATTCTGACTGGCAAAAACATGCCTAAAGCAAAATAAATAAATATTAATAATAATTACTATGTTTTCTTTGTGCTGTGTTTTAACTACATAGTCTTTCGTGACTTTTAAGTGCAGATTTCAAATGTTAAAACAAGTGCTCATTTCTGTTCCGGCCATGCAACTTTATCCTCAAGGATGATGGCTGTGTTGCTGAGAACATTTCATTGGAAGCTTGGAAAATGAAAGTAAGCCTGAGCTTTATAAGGAACGGACCGTGTAAGAAGGGAGCATTTCTTTGGAGCTGCCTGTGAGGTGAATCATGAATCAGGTTGTTCTCACACTGTTGTGTGCTCTGGTGTTCGGAGTGACTCTTACACACTCTGCAGGTAAGCTGATATCTATTGTCTTACACAGACATACACAGAACAAATAGTAAAGCCTTTTAGTTAACCCTTTAACGCATATTGTTAACATGTGTAAAAAATAATGATTTAATGTTGGAAAAAAAATATTTGATTTGAAATTTGGAAAGAAAAGTTATTGTTCTCCAGGAAGGTATGTGAACAAAATGTCACGAGGACAATCTAACACTAATAAAATATTAAAACTTAAAAATCATCAGTTTGTGTTTCATTAAAGTATATGACCATATATGCACCAAAGTAATACATTTTTAAACATTAAATGGCCTGTAATAATCTACAGTCTACCCTTACTGAAATATTCTGTATCAGTTTGTCAATCGTTAAACAATCATATTTGACCACAGAATGCAGTGATTGTCCAGTCAGAATGAAGTATTCCAGAGATCCACCAGATATAATGTTTTGTTAATTATTGTCATTGATTGAATGCTCTTCTCAAGTGTTTCTGTTAAACATATACAATATGTATCATAACAAATATCTCCTTATATGTGTGTTTGTGTGTTTTGGTATGAGGTTTATTGTCTGTAAATTCAATCTGTGATTACCGGCTTGGAACAATAGTTTTCCGGATCTGTTGTGTACATTAGTCCTTAAACGTGTCATAACTGTGTTATAGGGCATGCAGGGGGGTTATCACAACGCTGCTTTTGCAGAGGCACACTGCCGAAAGCTGTGAAGTCCAGACGGATTCATGCTGTTGAATTGTTCCCACCAAGTCCCTCTTGCTCAAAGACAGAGATTATGTAAGTATGCATACTGTGAGTCCTATTACAAGATAATGTTTATAAATGTCTATTTCTTCTAGATCCAATGCAATTAATGAGCATAGTAATGAATAATTGCAAGCCCGCAATTGCAATAAAACAAGTGCTTTTGTTTCTGTCTTTTCCTCCCGATTTTAGATTAACTTTGATTGCAAAAGGAAAGGGAAAAGGAAAGGAGGTCAATAAGAAGTTAAAGGTATGTTTGGATCCAAATGCGAGGCAAGGACAGAGATTATTGAATGGCAAAGGGTGAGATATACACTACTGTTACGCTACTACTTACTGAATGTATACAACCAATTATGATTTATATGTTTATGTATTATGTTATTAGAATTAAATTCTGTGCCATTGTGCTATCTTTATAGAAAGCAAAACAAAAATCAAAGAAACAGAGGAAGAAAAGAGAAGATTAAAACGTTTAACAACAAGGATTGAAATGACTCTGCTACACACTCTTAAGAAAAATGGTTCTAAAGAGTACCAGAAAAGGGTTCTTCGGCTTGTAACAATAGCAGAACCCTTTTTAGAGCTAAATAGAACCATTTTTATAAGGTTCCATATAGAACTGTACTTTGGAAATGCTATACAGGACCTTAATGATGTTATAAATAACCTTTTCAATTATCGTTTTTCATTAATAGTAGTATGTTAATATCATTAACATTAGTATTATTTGTATATATTGTTTATTATTGTTGTTTTTTTACCCCTCTATCTGCCTGGTCTTATTATCTATCTTACATCTTATAATATACTTGTAATATCTTATAATATAAGTGTCTATTAGGGTTTTACAGAAAATCATCAACAACAACAACGTGTCAATGTTATAATTTTTTTAATGACATGAAATTGTAGCAAAAATGACAGTGTTCTAACAACAGTTATTAGTAGAATACATGAATGGATGACAATGGACATTGAACAAATAAATAATTAAACAAGTAAACCAAAACAGAAAATAAAATAGTGTATTGAAGACCAAGCTCCAGTAAAATATCTTCACTCCTCTATGATGCCTTTAAGTTATTCATTATCTGTATTTTGGTGGGATTGAATGGTAGTTTCTCTCTGCAGATGATGAGGTTGTTGTATCTGAAATGCACAATTGAGTTTAGATATACAATGTGTCTCCTTTCATTTGTTAATGTGAAAACAACTGTTTATGGTAAAAGTAGTATGTGAGCACTTCACAATGTTAAAAGTAAAAAGTAATATAAAGTCACGGGATAGCTGGGTATGTCTTTGCATAAACCCTAGAAATAAAACAAAATGGATCATAAATTCAATATCTGTGTTACTTACTTAGGGAAGAAGAGGAGAATATCCTTAACTGAATAGAACTGGTCACATGTTCATATTCTCTTAAATTAAAAAGAGAAACAACATAGAAAAAAACAATTAGCATTTGAAATGTATAATTTATAGACATTTTAAGAAAGAAATGATTTACCTGTTGAGAGTGTTGACAGTCTGTGTAGTTGGATGAGCAGAAAATCAGTACTGATGCATCTTCGAGTGTAGCCTCGGTTCAGGTTTCACATTAAAACAACAACAACAATAACCACAACAGCTGCATGTTTTTATTGACATGCAAAATTGTCAGTGCTCAAAACAATAGTTATTAGCTGAATACAGTGATGAATGACAACTGACAATGAACGTGAATAAATACATAAAGAAGTCAAACACAAAATAAGAACAAAAAATAGATGTGATGAAAACCAAGTTTCAGTGAAACGATCACATTCCAGTCAATATGATGCCTTTAAGTCCATTATTTTGGTGTGATTAAGTGCTGATTTTCTCTGCAGATGATGAGGTTGTAGGATGTGATACATCTGAAACACACAATTGAGTTTACTGTGTGTGTCCATGTGTTCAGGTAAAAATTATTATGTATATGAAGGCCTAAAAAAAAAAGGACAGTATGTGAGTCCTTCACAATCTTAAAAGAAAAAAGTGATAAAAAGTAATGTGATATTTAAAAAATAAAATTGTGACTGGGTATGTTTATACATAAACATATATAAACATAATATATTACATAATAATTTAAAAAGTCTAAATATATGAATTATAAATTCATTGTTTCTTTTACTTAGTGGAGAAGAGGAGAGAAGTTCCCAAAGCTTAACAGATCTGTACACACTTAGGCTATATGGGACCAAAGAAAAAGATAAGAACATGTTTGTTTGGAAACCGGTTACAATTTTAAAATAAATTTGTATTTAAATTTAAGAATGAAATCAATTACCTGTTGAGAGTGTGTTGAAAGTCTGTGTATTTAGCCATAAATGTATTCTTTTTCTTTACATCTATTTATTGTTTTGCGATTTATCTGATGAAACTATAACTAATACAGGCTTGTTTTAATTGATGCTAGTGAACATCAGAAATGATGAGAACATTGATATTTTTGAGTTTTGAGATGAAATGCTGTTTTGGTTAATGTATTGGATATGTCCATAATTACTTCTTTATTCACTTTTTAACTTTTATTAATTCATTTTTTATACAAATTCTTCTAATCCAGAGGAAATCTGTATGGGATATGACCATGAAATAAAAATAATTCATGCTAATTTGGTGTTGTGTTTACTTAAGAATATTACTATGAAACAATAAATATGTTTTTGAGTACATAAGTATAAATCACAATGGACCTTGACAATTCAGTCCCCCAATAACTACTCTCGTCTTGCAGTAGCCTATTGCTATCTTGATACAGATTTCAATTAACTGAAAAGTTCATTACAACAGTACAGTTTTTGTCATGCTCATATTCTATAACAGTTCACACTTTGTTATGAAAAATGAAGAAATGGCATGTGAATTGAGTGCTTTGCTGAGTAGTACATTCAGCTGAGCTTTTCCGGCAGAAAATTCTGCCTATGCGGAAAAGACCTTGGAACATCTTATCCTGCTGTTCACACACAAAAACAATGGGTTCATTTATGTGAAAAGTTGTTATCAGAAAGTGAAAGAACAAAGGTCACCGTAGTTTTGTAACAGTATTTTTAGACTTGGGGAAAAAAGCAGTTGAAACTGAAACGATGGCACATGTTTTTAACAGATGTTACCTCCAGCCGCGATTTCTTTAAGACTGCAAGGGAAGCTCAGCATCCCCTATAATTGTCAAAAAATTAATGGTCAAATATATGTACTATTATGTTAACATTTTATTGACTAAAAATGCGTTAAACACGTTCATCTCCAACGAAAACAATTTCGTTCAGAATCAGCTACTTAGGTCGGCTGACTCGATTTCCTTCTCATTCATTCCCGTAGCGTACAGTGCATTACTCTGTTGAAGCCCAGCGTCCATTGACTTCAATGGGGCTGCTTTAAACAGTTTTTTCAGTGCTTAGAAACAAGGCGGTCATTGGATAATGCTGCGATTATGTCCCGCCCACGGACGCTCAGCGTCTCTGGGATGAATGGAGGAGTGGGCTGGCCCGGACTCCGGCGTCTGCGTGATGATTGGAGGGTCTGTCATCTCTTTTAATCCACTTTTATGTCCTAAACGCTCGTTTTTGGGTCGACAGCTTATAAAAAGCGTATTTATTGTTTTTAGCTTGTTTGCTATACACATTGTCACATATCAGCTTTTAGACATTTTTTTTTTGTTATAAATAAATGACAAGGAGGCGGCAGCTTCTCGCAATGCAAAGAGACGGTTGGTGTGGGCGTGGCGTGGTCTTCAGATTATGACGCATATCACTCTGTGTCTCCATTTCCAACTCAGTCCCATCGCGGATTTTGCATGTGTAGTCGAAAGACAAACTGCTGCAACCTTCATCGTATATTTAACACAATTTCACACCACATTCATTGTTTCAGTTTAACATAATTCCCACATTTCCTCCCGTTGAGTTAAATATATATATATATATTAGATCGTTTGTTCATTAATTCATATAGTCTGAACTAGCCAGCTAGCAAACTGCACAGCAGGTGTAGAAAGGAGCTTCTCCTGTTTAAAGCGGCTCAAGTCCTACACCAGTAACACAATGGGCCAAGGCCGTTTAAGCAGCCTAGCTCTGCTGGCCATTGAGAGGACACTGGTCAAGTCACTGGAAAAGACGCCTAGTTGGATGCGACAGGGTTACAGAGCATTTTCTTGAAAAGGAACGTGGGGCAGAATTTACATATAAATAAATGGACAATTTTTATGATTTAGGCCGAAAATGAGCTTCCCCTCTTTAAAAGATCAGCAGCCGCCACTGGTTACCTAATCAAGTTGCAAAGGTAATCAAGCTCCTCCAGGATGGCACGTAAAAGTGGCATCCATATGTGAGAAGGTATGTGGGGGTGGAGAAGATCACCAGAGATGGAGGAGAAGGCAGAGGTTATAACATCATAGCGGAAATGACAGGTTCATTATAAAGTCCCTTCATCCACCGTGAAGGGGGATCTGTACTGCAACAACACCCAGTCCACACAATCACAAAAATACCATTGAGGGTCCATCGCCTTTGGACAACACATTCTCACTCCCAACTCGTCACAGCCTATCACTTTTTTCAACATACAGGGTGCTCCATTGCATTCAATAAGACACCTTATGCATCAAACACAGAATATCACCATGATGAGGTTATTATTGGATTATTATTATCAGTGGACTTTCCTCGTGTAGGCCATATTTTTCGCACTTTTTTCATTCTTTTCATTTTCATTTTCATTTATAAGAATGGACCTCTGAAGGGAACCAATTGTATTCAGAAAAGTTCCGATGGTATTTTCATTTTACCTGATAAAGTATAATTTATGAGCTGAGCGCTACTTTGTTTACAAACCGCTATATTTCAGACGTTATAAAAGCACCTCCTACTGGTAGAGAATGAATGTGCATTTTCAATAATCCAGTCTGCAGTTTTGTTCACACCAATGCAAAAATCTACCCACATAAACCCATTTTAGAAAGAATTGATATTATACACTACATTTTTGTGAATAAAAGTGAATATATATTCATATTCGTCTATTATATATATATATGTTCATGTACGTCTACTAGAGCTATATTTAATTCATTTTTAGGTCACGGGGGGGCTCTGTACCCTGCTGTGGAGATCCACATCCTTTATCCCTAGAGCCTCCATCAGCTCCTCCACATTCATCCTGGCCATCAGCTCTCCGTTCCTGTCTCCAATCTGAGCTGGCCCGGCCCTCCCTGTCCCTAACAGACACACAGACCATGTTATATTAGAATGTGTGTGTGTGTGTGTGTGTGTGTGTGTGTGTGTGTGTGTGTGTGTGTGTGTGTGTATATTAGATAGATAGATAGATAGATAGATAGATAGATAGATAGATAGATAGATAGATAGATAGATAGATAGATAGATAGATAGATAGATAGATATAGGGCTGAAATATGATAAATTCCTAACACATCAGGTGATTTTTACCAGATCATATTAGTGAAAGTGTTGTATTATACAAGTGTATATGAACCTTGGCGTTAGTGAACGCTCATGTGAGCTCTTATCTACATCTCAACAGCTCTGTCTGTCTGTGTGTGTGTGTGTGTGTGTGTGTGTGTGTGTGTGTGTGTTATGTGGTTTATGAGGACACAAATTTGTATAATGACATGGGTATGACATAGGTATTACAAGGATAAGGTGATTTATGAGGACATTTTCAGTGTCCCCATAATTTAAAATGCTTATAAATCATACAGTGTGCGTTTTTGGGGGGGAAAGTAGAAATGCGCCGTCTCCTGTGAGGGCTAAGTTTAGGTGTAGGGTAGGTGTAGGGCAATAGCACATACAGTTTGTACAGTATAAAAACCATTACGCCTATGGAGAGTCCCCGTAAACCATAAAAACCAACATGTGTGTGTGTGTGTGTGTGTGTGTGTGTGTGTGTGTGTGTGTGTTTACTGCTTGCACCAGTTGTTGAGCTCCTGAGGGTTGAGCAGGTGTTTGAGGTGATATTCTATGGCACGTCCATACTCCTGCAGCAGTGTGTATGTGTTTCCCAGACTGTAACAAAACATCTGTGAAAGAACTCACAGAGGCTGCATTTATTTGATCAAAAATACAGTAAACACACACACACACACACACACACACACACACACACACACACACACACACACATATATATATATATATAGCAAAGACGATAATAGTCCATTTTAGTTTATCAAAAGCCACTTTGCTTCTTATTACAATTATTATAACTTTTACCTATTATATATTGTTCTCTTATTTTAGTTTTCTATCTGATATGTGTAAAACTGTATATGTGTGCCATATTAACCTGATGAAATGGCACTTAAATCCCAAACAAAATGATGAAAACGCTGCACAGTTTATTTCCCAGAAACTGTGTAAGATATAGAAAGAGTAACTGGAACTCAGCCATATCTTATTCTTCACTAGTGTAGCAAACAGGGAAACCCCAGACTGTCTCTGATGTAGACTATAAAATGAAGCCAGTCAGCTCATTTATTCACATTTGGTCAGTCAAGTGGCTTAATAGTTAAGACCTTCAAGAGACTGAAACAATGAAGACTGTGGCAGCTCTACTTATTTTTGTCAGTTTGGCCATTGTTGCTATTGAAGGTAAGATTGTTTTTGCTTGTTTTAACATTTCACTATCTCAGCACAATCTATTGCTTCATTGTTTCAGAATAATCATTACCATAATTTATTTCTATCATCCTCCAGGGAAGCCCGGGCTTGGAATCCAAAGATGTTTATGTCTTGGGGCTGGTTTCAAAATGGTGAAGCCAAAGCTGATAGAGAAAGTTGAAATTCACCCTATTAGTCCCTCATGTGGACGCCTGGAAGTTGTGTAAGTACATGATTACTTCTAATTGAATTTAATACATTTTTAATCTATGTTCTCTTTAAATAACCTGATGATGTGTCTGAACAGTGTCACACTGAAAGATGGTCATGGCCAAAGATGCTTAAACACAGAGTCATTGTTTACCAAGAATATCATGAGGATGATTGCAAAAAAGACCAGGTGAGTCTTCATGTAACAGTTGATTTTGAAGACATGAGCTTCATATCTTTCATATTTAAAAATAAAGAAATATAATGAAGTAATGTTTATTTGTGTTTCTTCTCTTTTAGGAGTGCTCAGTAAAATGTGTGAAGATTGTGGCCCCTGTTATTAAAAAGCTATATTGATTATTTCAATTATTAATTTACAACAGAGTATTTTATATATTATATTTACACATTATGTTATGAATAGTTTAATTTATTTAAAAAACAATGTGTTGGATGTTCTTCTGTTTGTTGTTTGATGTCACATGAAAGTTTAAAATAAAATATTGTGAAGGTTTGATGATTTTTGTGTTAATGGTCTTGGTTATTGGTTTCTGAAGAAATATTAGTTATGTTACAAGTCTCTGTGTGTGCAAAAAGTAAACAGAATATTAGGAAAGAACACTTAAAGATGCAAAGTTATTACCTGGTCAGAGGCAAACAATTAATTTTTTTCCCCATAATTATTTAACACTTAAAATCAGTATGCAATTTCCACCTAATGTACAAATATATATATATAAAAATGGTAATAGTCAGAATATACAATAAAAAGGCATATTTATATGACACCATCCTAAGAACCAAATTAGCACAAGACACAACACGAAACAACAAGGGGAACTGAGAAGTCCACATATTGATGTAAGGGAAAATTTCTCAACACCACAAATAAAGGGTGAACACGGAAATATAAAACGTCTGATCATATGAAAATGGTGCAAGAAATGCCATAGTTAGGAAGGGGACAATGACAACACTGTAAATAAGTTTCCATTTGAGTCTGTAGGAGTGCATGCACAGGGAAACCACAAACATGGACTGTCACTAACAGAAAACAATCCAAATTTAGCAGGCTTGTTCACACAGGAAAGAGATGAATCACAGTGAAGTGAGAAAAAAATGAGAGTGTTTTTAAAAAGTTCAATTTCTTTTCACTTGACACAATGTCTTAAATACACAGAGCATGGTGCATCTCAATAAATTAGAATGTTGTGAAAAGTTCATTTATTTCAGTAATTCAACACAAATTGTGAAACTTGTGCATTAAATAAATTAAATGTACACAAACTGAATTAGTTTAAGTCTTTGGTGCTTTTAATTGTGATGATTTTGGCTCACATTTAACCAGATTGAGTTAATATGTGTTAATCATGTAACCAGTATGTCAATGAGGTAATATAAACATAAAGTTTAACTATCAGCACTAATGTGATAGACACATACACACACACATTTTCCAGTTTACAAAATCTTTTGAGTCTCATATACTAAAAAATATATTTTCGTATACATAAAAACCCTTGTCAGAACAACAAAATTACCCCAAATGTTGTTCCAACTAGTCAAACACAGTTTTCTGAATAAAGAATGAAATGTTGTTGAAATGTTAAGGCTTTGAGAGTTCCCAGCATGCATTGCAGCATTAATTGAGACACAGCAATTAGACACATTGGAGCATTGAGACACATTGGAAAAGCATTACAAGTCTTTTTAACTAACAAAACTGTGTTTCGAGTTGAACAAAAAAGAGACATGTGAATTTACTCAGTAATTTGGGTTGAGTGAACTTGGTCCAAAGGTGAGTAAACTCAAAAAAGCTGTGCAGCAAGTTGCCTCGAAATTTTTAATTAAGTCAACTTTCCATTTTTTACAGTGCACATGTTCACAAAACATTGTTATTTTTATGTTGGTCTTTTGCTTCTGCATTAGAAATACAACAGAAAGATCTTAGTAAATAAGCTACATCAGTAAATAAAGCTACATCAGCATCAGCATGAGTTTGCTAAATGTTTTTCCCCTTCATGAATGTGAGCTTCTTATTAAGACTCTATTTCATGTACATAGTGAAAACTGATGATTGATTTCTCTGAAAACAGAAGTTGGGTTCACATTTGATGTAGTCACCGATTTTCATCATCACAACATTGGTCATTTCATCATCCAAAATATGGTGTTTATTATGTTTAAACATTTGAATAATTCATGCACATGGAGTTTAACACATTTAATTTTTTGCTGTTGTCTGACCAAACAGTTTTATAATAAAGGATGATTGCCAGTATAATGGATGCTTTAGCGCTTGTGAAGGGATTTTATAATTGATCCCTTCATTTATTTTGGGCTTCAAAGAGTGTTTGAAACAATTTACAATAACTTCCAAAATTGCTGTAAAATTCATTATAATTCTTCCTCATTGGCCAGAATAATCTTTGCACTAAACGACACGAGACAATGTCAGTGCATTTCAAAGAAATGGGAAATCAAAACTGCCGTGCTTGTGAAATTGAAACCAGGAACTGATTCTGCACTGTAAATCCCTGATCTTCTGACAGATATATACTGTAGCTGAACATCTCGGTCAATAACAGTCTTAGACAATCGTCAAAAAAAATAAAATAAATTAAGACTGCAGCAATTTTTGTTTTTCTTTCCTGTCTGCTTGCAACGGAAGTACAAGCAGGAACTTCCAGTGCAGAAAAAAGTACATAGCGCAGACGTACATATAAATTAAGTTAATAAAATGAAATATAGCACTAATAATGAAGACAACAATAGACTACTCTAAAGTAGACTAGAATAGATGAAAAATAGTATGGACAAATTAGTATAATAAAAAAGTAACTGACTATTATTCGGTTCAATTCACATGTATTTCTAAAGCAATTTTCAGCATACAAATCTTTGCCAAGCAGCTTCACAGAAAATGTAAGTTTATTATATTTAGTTAGGAGTAGCTTATCAGTGGTTACTATGTCAAGTTTATGTCCATATGGCAGAAATGTACAGTAAATATCATGCAGTTAGTTAATGACATGCATTCAACAAAAGATGAACACTATTAACAGCAATGATTATTGCGATCAAACTTATATAATTTGGTAGTTTTTTATGTTGGTTCAGCAGGGGCATTATCTGAGATCCTCTCCCAGCCAACATGTCCATGTGTGTCCCACATGGGATTTATCTGGGATATATAAGTGTCAACTGGGCATGGCCTCAGAGTGGGAACTTTGATCGGCTGAATGTGGGCCCATAAAATGAAAATCTAAATGGGCGCCACTTAGAGCCCACTATGGACCCATCATGTGCCTATGGGCTAGCCCAATTGGGTTGCCCATGCAGGGCCCAAGTTACGGCCCATCAAAAACCCACATGGGGCCCACATGGAAATGTTGGCTGTGCATCATCTCTTCTCAGGTGTTTGGTCATATAAGATATTTGTAAGGGTTGGATCCAGACTGAAGCTTGTGTAATTCCAAGTTACCTCAGGATGCCCTTTCCGTGGCAGAAACAGAGAAGCAAATAGAGAAAAAATAGCATAGCGGATAAGTAAGTTGTAATATTTTGCAACTGATATGGAACTTAATAGGTAGCCAGTGTAGAGATTGTAAAATTGGAGTAATATGATCACATTTTCTTGACCTGGTAAGGACTCTAGCAGCTGCATTTTGGACATACCTGTAGCTTGTTTATTGAAGAGGACATAGCAGAAACAGACATTGAAAATATAGCAGAGGGCCTGAGACAGATCCTTGCGGCACTCCATGCTTTACTGGTGTTAACTGATAACACCAGCTTACATTGTGCATGCATAATCACACTATTTTATATATATATTTATGTAGCAGTTGAAGTGACATTTCCAGATTTTAGATTCTTGTTTTTTCAGTTTCAGTTTTGCTTTTCGTCAGCATGATTGTGCTAAGTCATTAGCTTAGACTTCAACACAATGTCTCATTAAGATTATAAAGAAAGGGGTAGTGAAAACACTTGATAACATTCCAGTGAAATGAGAAGTTTTGTCTAATGACCTGGTTTGCAGTTTGTTAATGTCTTAAATTATTGGGTAGTTCAACATTGGTACTCTGATTAGTCACTTAATTTCATCATCAGGGTAGTACCAGATTTACATTCAACTGGTTATCAGTCTTAAATTAATTTATAACTTCACAGTGTAGCTATAAACTACTAAATCAGCAGGATTCAGTCAGACTAAATACACAGAAATTGTTGGTTGTTACTTGGGTGCATGTCACTGTGTACTGTATCTGTAATTTATCTGCACAGATTTCTTTAAAACAATAGGTCAGTATTATTAAAATTATTTCAAAAGATTGTGTTAATATATAGGTTCAGTGAGCAATCTGAAATAGGTTCAGTTTCATTTTCTTAATGTATACACATGTATACAACAGATTGTCATGTAGACAATAAAATCCATCAAATTCAATCAATCTTGTTTTGAAAATAACTGAAATGCCCCAAGAGTTTTTAACTTTCAATGTTTCAGCCTGATATCTAGTAGTACTCCCACCAAAACATAATTTACACAATATTCCAGTCTAATCTCATTCTCAGTCATCCTACTACTTGTCCGCTTGATCCTATTCCATCTCATCTCCTTCAAGCCATTTCTCCTGCCATTGTTCCTGCACTCACTCACATCGTTAACATATCCCTTCACACTGGAATTTTTCCCTCAGCATTTAAACAGGCTTGTATAACCCCACTTCTTAAGAAACCCACTCTTAACCCAACTGTTTTATGGAACTATAGACCGGTTCCCTTCTACCTTTCATTGCAAAAACACTTGAAAGAGTTGTGTTAAACCAAGTCTCTGCCCTTCTCACACAGAACAACCTCCTGGACAGTAACCAATCTGGCTTCAGAAGTCGACATTCGACCAAAACTGCTTTGCTCTTAGTTGTTGAAGCCTTAAGACGTGCTTCAAAGTCTTCATTACTTATCTTGCTGGATCTGTCTCCTGCTTTTGATACAGTCAACCACCAGAACCTCCTGTCAACCCTACTGAGAAAGGGCATTTCAGGAACCACACTCCAGTGGTTTGAGTCTTACCTCTTGGATAGGTCCTTCAAGGTAACTTAGAGAAGCGAGGTATACAAGTCGCAACATCTAGCTACTGGGGTGCCTGGACCACTTCTCTTCTCTGTCTACATGGCATCACTAAGTTCTGTCATTCAGAAACACGGATTTTCATATCACTGCTATGTGATGACACTCAACTCCACCTCTCATTCAATCCGGATGATCCGACGGTAGCTGCTCGCATCTCAGCATGTCTAGCAGACATTTCTTGCTGGATGACAGACCATCACCTTCAACTCAACCTAGCCAAGACAGAACTGCTTGTAGTTTCAACAAACCCATCGTTTCATCACAATTTCACCTTTCAGTTAGGCTCATTAACCATAACTCCTTCAAAAACAGCCAGAAACCTTGGAGTTGTGATTGATGATGAGCTGAATTTCTCAGACCACATTACAAAAACTGTCCGGTCCTACATATTTGCTTTATACAATATTAGGAAGATCAGGCCCTTTCTTTCGGAACATGCAACACAACTCCTTGTTCAGGCTCTTGTTCTGTCCAGACTTGACTATTGCAATGCTCTCTTGGCAGGTCTTCCAGGCAATTCCATCAAACCTCTACAATTAATCCAAAATACCGCTGCAAGATGAATCTTTAATGAGCCGAAAATAACGCACGTCACACCTTTGTTCATCAGTTTGCACTGGCTACCAATAGCTGCTCGCATTAAATTCAAGGCTTTAATGTTTGCCTACAGAACCACCTCTGGCTCTGCACCCCTTTACCTAAATTCATTACTTTAGACCTATGTGCCCTCTAGAAGCTTGCATTCTGCAAGTGAACGTCACTTTATTGTACCATCCCAAAGAGGCACAAATTGCTTTCACAGACTTTTTCATTAACTGTTCCCATCTGGTGGAATGACCTACCCAACTCAATCTGAGCAGCTGAATCCTCATCCATCTTCAAGAAACGGCTAAAAACACATCTCTTCCATCTTTATTTGACCCTCTAACTCTAGCACTCTCTTTTCTAATTATATTTTATCTATCTGTCTTTTTTTTTTTTAAACCCACACACTTGACCCTCTATCAATTGTATATTTATTCTCTAACTGCTAGCTTTTCTTGACAAACTAACACTAGCTTTGTTTTTCATCTATTCTATCTACTCGTTTTCTTACAAAAAAAATACCTTGCTACGTAAGAAAAACAAAAGAGCAAAAAGAAAGGAAGCTGGAGTACTGAAACCTAAAAAAGAGAACTAAAACCTGAGGGGAAACCCTGATCCTTCAGTATTTAAATGAACTCCGGCAGTCCTTCAGTCATAAGCTCACTGACCCAGACATAACACAAGCACAGTTCAACGACAACAAGAAGACAATGAAGACTACTGCAGCTTTTGTTCTTCTCGCCTGCCTGATGGCTGTAGGGGTGAAAGGTGAGTTTGAGTTCTGAGAATCGCAGATCAAGAGCATTCAGCATATCTTCAGAATATGTATATGTTTATGAGGATGTTTTGCAGCTAATAGACTCTAATGAAATGGCATTTTTCTTCCAGGACAGGACAGGTCTTCAAAGGGCCGGTGCTTCTGTGTAGACAAAGGTGCAAACATGGTTTTAGTGAAGAACATTGAGAAGGTTGAAATCATCCCTCCAAGTCCATCTTGTCGTAAACATGAGATTATGTAAGTGTAGGCTACATTTGTACACATTCATTTATTTTAATTTTTAATTAACTCGTCAACTGTAAAACAAACCCAAGTAAGATTCGGCTCTTTCATAGTTTTTTGCTCTTTCATAGTGTCACTCTGAAGAATGGAGCAGGACGGAAATGCATGAATCCAGAGTCAAAATTCACTCAAAATGTCATCATAAAGGCTCTTGAAAAGAGGTGAGAATAGTACATTTACTCAAGCTTCACATAGTTTATTCAATGCAAAGATGTAGATTTGTGTGGCAGAGAGAGACACATGGCAATTAAAAAACACGAATTAATTAATTAATTGGAAATTGAATTAAATGCTAATTATTTCTGATCTTCACAGGAGCCAGAAGACACACAGTAAAACTGCTTCTGTGCCATGACATCATCATCAGCACCAACATCCTTCAAATGACTTCATAGACTTCAGATGAATTTATATTCTGCCTCATAAGTTGGAATTCAATTTAGAAAAAGAAAAAAAACTTTAAAACTATTTCCTATAGTTACTAACTATTTAAAAATATTTCCTATGTCTAAGCTGATTCAATTATTGTGTATCTGACCACTGGGTTGTTTTCACAAATGTGTCATATGTACAGTCTTTTTATAATTTTCTTTATGATTGTATTTTTATTGTCCACAAATATGTCAAATAAAGCTTTTATATCCATAAAATGTCTTCTGACCTCTTTCAGAGTAGTTCTTGCATTCTGACTTTCTGACTGAAAATGCATATAATATCCATTTACAATAATCAATGGTCTCATGGGCTTCTAAAACACGAGGTCTGGGATGTGAAAACTCAGTTCTGTTTTAAAGAATGCTACTCTTTTAAACAGTCTTAGTTGACTGATGCGGCTGGTATAAAGTCTTTTACCAGTACAAACTAATGCAGATTGCCACTGCACTGGATTAAATCAATCAACTGAAAATGACATTTTCAGTTCGAAGACTCGTTCTCGCCCCCTACAGTGCAATTCGGCTAGGTATACATCCGCACTAAAATATCAGGGTGAAAGTCATCATAGCTTGCGTAGTATAGACCCAGCTCCCAACCCAACTTTGAGAATAGATTAACGGCGATATTTTTTTTATCGCCGATAAGAGTCTCACGTTAACGCAGCACGTTAACGCCGATAACGGCCCACCACTATTTTATTCATTAATAAACGAATCCTAAAAAAAACATCACTTTTTTCACTTTGTTCACACACACACAAAATCTTCACTTGTCACACAATTTCTGAAACCTGACACTCAAACATCAGAACCACACACCAAATTTGCAAAAACATACACTAATTCTCTGCCTTTGACTCAATGTTCAATTTCATAAAAATCTTTTTGCAAAACACAATACACAATTGTCTATGTAACACACAAAAATCTAACAGGAAGTATCTTGATTTCCTTTTTCAAACGCAACCAATCAAAATGCCACACTAATTTATCAGTGTCTCACACTAACTCCTCGTGACAGAACCTTCATGTCATTTTTCAAAACTCTAGACACAAAACTCAACACGTATTATTTGTAACACAGGCTGTCCAATGTTCAAAACTTTGCATATTGCGTTCATATCTTTAAAGAAGACTTGCATTCGCAGAAGCATTGGTTCAAAATACTAATTTATTATGAAATATCATAGGAACATTGCTTTAGATCACCCACACACAATATACCCTTAGTTTCACTGTTTAGTTTAAATTTATGCATTTAGCAGATGCTTTTATACAAAGCGACTTACAGTGCATTCAAGCTATGCATTTTTCTTTTTATCAGTATGTGTGTTCCCTGGGAATCGAACCCACAACCTTTTGCGCTGCTAAAAATCACATTCAGTGGGGGGTGGTTAGGCCCCCCAGAGAATATCGTCTTGACCTGCCTCGTGTGTTAGCAGGGGCGGAATTAGTGACTTGGGGCCCTAAGCAAATTTCAGGTACGGTGCCCCAACACAATAACTATGCTCTTTTACGCGTAACCCTTATTTTGCTCACTAGCTCTCTGTCATTATAGCTATAACTATTTTTTATTCTAACTATTACCCCTTCACAACTTAAGTAGCCTAAATAATTAGTCAACCTGATGCTTTTCTAAAGCCATGTTAAGCTACCTTATTTTTTCGCATAACAAAAGAAGTCATATATATATATATATATATATATAAATATATATATATCAAATATATATTATATATATAAATGCTTGCACTTGTCCATTTAATTAATTGTAAACTTCTTCAATCTTTTTCCATAAAGTATTAAAATGTCATAAAAAAAATTCCCACGCAACTCGTTCTGTATTACAAGTGTTCTTAAGGCATAAGATAGGGTTTGCCGAGAAACAAATTTAAAAATGTAATCTATTATACGAAAATCTTCATCATTGCATTCGTGCATTTATATTTTTTTTATTCATTTGCATTTATTGTTCATGCTAGCACCCCTAGGAAAAGCACACAAGACATTTTGAAACATCAAGACAAATTAAATTATGACTTGAAACTAAACAATTTCTTTACTGCAATGAATATAACTGTTCGGAGACAGTCTTAGAATGCGCGCAAAGAGCACTCCGTCTACTAAAGCGGTCACTCACTTCAGTTCATCGCGATCTCACAGCGTTCTGTAAATAAGCTCTCTACACAACGAAGCTCTTATTTACATCTTATCTACACATTGTTATGAGAGGATTCACAAGCCAGCAGAACTCCGCACCTGACAAAAACTCACCGTTTTTATTGGTGAGTGAACATTTGATGCTCTCCATAACACAATTGCATACTGGTGCATTTGCCAAATAGGTTTCGCCAATATCAGACAGGGCCCCCTGATTCCTCGGGGCCCTAAGCGGCCACTTACCTCGCCTATTGGTTAAGTTCACCCCTGTGTGTTAGATAAGGGTGACATACAAAAGGTGCAGGGTAGGGGGGCCTCCAGGACAGGTTTGGGAACCACTGTTCTAGACCAATGGACATTGTGCACTACCTTAAATTCAATGAGTGTGTTTAGCATTTATGGATGATGAGTGTATTCAGGCAAGAATTAGATCCAGGTATTATCCTCAAGCATCAAAATCAATTCCTCCTCCCAGAGCACCTTCAGTGGGCACATTATGGGGGATTGTTTTGTGTTAATTATAGTATACAATTTAGAAATAACCCCTTTCAAAGATGTATATACATTCTCTGGCCAATTTATTAGGTACACCTTGCTAATACTTGGCTGGACGCCCTTTTGCCATCAGAACTGCCTTAATTCTTAGTGGCATAGATTCAACAAGATGTTGGAAACATTCCTCAGAGATTTTGGTCCATATTGACATAATAGCATCACGCAGTTGCTACAGATTTGTCGGCAGCACATCCATGATGCCCAAAGGTGCTCTATTGTACTGAGATCTGGTGACTGTGGACTGTGGAGGCCATTTGAGTAAAGTGAACTCATTGTCATGTTCAAGAAACCAGTCTGAGATGATTTGAGCTTTGTGACATGGTGCATTATCCTGCTGGAAGTAAGAGGAAAATGGAAAAGTAAAACTGATTTTTTAACTCTTAACTATTTATTATTATTGCACCACATCGAGAACTCCCACGAAGATCAAGACAAAGCAGGTTGTATAACAAAAATGTCTACAACAGAACAGGTAGTAAAAATATTACCATCTTCTTTCAATTAGTCTATGAAAGCAAGGCAGCAGTTTTAACCAGCTGACCTTTCAATACCTCAACCAAACAGTTTGTGTCCACTTTTCTTAAGGGTCATTATGTGATGTTTCACAAAGTCCATCGCTTCAGCTGGTGTATCAAATTTGTGCTCAACACCGTCATGTGTGATTCGAAAGCCGATTAGACCTCTCAGCGTATATTTCACATCAGATCGGGACCTCAGCAGGTAATACGCTGCCCTCTTTTTTGCAACCTCAGGAGGGAAATCAAGGAAAATGTAGACAGTTCTGTCTTTGAATTTGAGCTGTTTGGCTTGAATGGCCTCCAAAGAATGTCCTCCTTGATGTCAAATCTGTGAAAACTATGACAAACGCCTGCCGCCGTTGCCCCTGATAATTTCTTGCAGCACTTCTGCAATTAATTTTGTGGGCTGTGTGCCCTCCACACCCTCGGGAATACCCACAAGACGCAAATTGCTTCTGCGAGAATGACATTCCAAATCTGTGCATTTAGCTTGAAGAGCAGTTATCTCGTTCCGTAAGGAGGCCACGGTCAGTTCAAGCACTTGCAAACTAGTCGTCCACTCCAGGCTAGTCAGTCTTTCCTTGTGTGCTTTCACTTCTGAAGCTTCTGAAGAATTAAATTTACAGGACTTAATCGCCGCCATTATTGTAGCACCATCAGTTATAATAGTTTCACCTTTAGCTGACTCTGCAGATCTGTTAGAGCTCACTGTGTCAGCCTTTCTCTGTCGCAGAGCCTTCGACATTGAGGCGCGAAGTTATGAAACATCTCACAAAACAGTTTAACAACTATGACAAGTAAATTAAAATGTGTTGTAACTTATGTGGAAAATAAATATAATGATCAGTTTGCAGAGCTCCCGACCCTGCAACTTCACATGGCAGATGCTAAACCGGAAGTCTCGGAAAACAGTTATTTTAAATTGTAAAAATATTTCACAATATTACTGTTTTTTTCTGTGTTTTTGATCAAATAAATGCAGCCATAAGAGACTTATTTAAAAAACATTCCAAATCTTTCTGATCCCAAACTTTTAAACAACAGTATATATATATATATATATATATATATATATTCCTATACTGTATGTATGTGCCTGAAACAAATATGCCTGGTGTTTATAGCAGTGATTATACCAGTCTTATACAAGTTTTCTCATATTGATGACATCTGTGTATGTCAGGATTTCCAGAATTCACTGTTTTTATCAAAGACTTTAAAACAGAACATGCAAAGTAAAGTAAAAGGGTAGTGAGAACCATAACAACTGACCTCTATTAAGCTCTATTTTAAAAGAAGTGTTGGTTTGTGTAGTTTGTGGTTTACATCACCACACTGTGATTCAGCTGTTTGCACAAGACCACAGAACAATAACAGCACAATGCATACAATAGTTCAATAAACAAACAATCATTCTTGAGTGACGTACATTTTAGATAATATTTTGATTCTTAGATTGCAGTCATTTCCATTGTCAGATATTTTACTAGAGCACAGCAGCATTTCAATGGGCTTTGTGCAACAGTATAAATGTCCAGCTATGCCCCTGGTTGTTGAACGATTCAGTTGATTCACTAACTCACTCATAATCACACTTGTTTTGTACCTGTCAGACTTTGTCTCCCTCTGCCTTGTGTTTCCTTACCCTTGTGTTATGTGCCCATATTTGGTCCTTCCTGTTTCCTGTCATCATTAGTTTATTAGTCCCCGTCTGTGTCTTGATTTAGTTCCAGGTGTGTCTTGTTAAGTCTCCCTATTTATAGTCTGCTCTGCCCCATGTTTCCTGTCGGTTATTGTAGATGTCAATGGAAGTGTATGTACCCCAACCATCATCTGTGTCTGTCTACCTCCTAGTAAAGTCTACTGTTTATGTTATCCTCGTCTCCTCGTTCCTGCATCCCCGTGTGTACCGTGACAGTACCTGAATGTATTGCTTTTTTTAACAAATCTATTGAAAGCACACTCAGTAGCACACTTACTTGTTTCTACGCCACCTACTGGTGCAATGTTAAAGAAGAGTCACCAGAAACTAAAAAAAGTACACATCCATAATGTACTTAAAGTGCTCTATAAGTGCTACACAAATTTTGTACTTAATATAATAAAAAAAAATCTTTAGTACTTTTTAAGATAATCTTAAGAACATCTAAGTGTACTCATATGTGCTATTTTGGGACACCATGAATATGAAATAAAATGTGCTTTTAGCATATTATCTCTGCATTTAAAAAATGTATTTATATACCACTTGTGGTACACTTGATCCCACTAGACTAGTGTATGAAAATGGGTTCCAGTGTACTACAAGTGGTATTGAGCACATTTGAGTACACTTAGGTGTTCTTAAGATTATCTTAAATATGTTGAGTAAATGAGTGAATGAAAACAAAGCATTTTATGAGCCTTATGGAAGTGCACTTTTTTTCTCTTGGGAATCCCCAGTAATACTGACAGTCTGTAATTATATATATATATATAAACAAATATTTTTATAATTTGTTTGTATGAAATTTCACAGTTTTTTTTTTTTTTGCTTTTTTTCTGCGATATCGTCGACTTGATCGCACAGATAGTATTTAAACTAAACTGAAATGGACAATGACATCACTGAATTCAATGATGAACTGCCTTTAACTGAAAATTGAGTGTTTACTTTTGTCCTTTTGCATTATTGTTACATTATTTTCCTGTTACTACAAAACTGCTTTGACACAATATGTATGGTTAAAAGCACCATATAAATAAAGGTGACTTGACTTGACTTTTATTACTCTTACGAAAAAGAAGTTTATTCAAGTGTGCTATTAGTATACTTCTTTTAAACACAAAACATAGGAAAGTATACTTTAAGTCTTTTTATGTACTTATTAGAAATGGGCTTCATGAACTTCTCAGAAATATACTTACAATTAAATGTAAGTATACTTGTCTTATACTTAGAAAAAGTCTAAATGTATTTGAACTATACTTTTGCTGCTACAATCTGTTTTCATTGTTATACGGTAAGGGGCGCTAGTCGCCTACACATCTTCTGTACAGAATTTCCAAAAACACAAATGAAGAAGAACCTAAACAACCGATAATTCACAAATATTTTTATAATTTGTTTGTATGAAATTTCACAGTTTATTTTTTTTTGCTTTTTTTTCTGCGATATCGTCGACTTGATTGCACAGATAGTATTTAAACTGAACTGAAATGGACAATGACATCACTGAATTCAATGATGAACTGCCTTTAACTGAAAATTGAGTGTTTACTTTTGTCCTTTTGCATTATTGTTACATTATTTTCCTGTTACTACAAAACTGCTTTGACACAATATGTATGGCTTAAAAGCACTACATATAAATAAAGGTGACTTGACTTGACTTTTATTACTCTTACGAAAAAGAAGTTTATTCAAGTGTGCTATTAGTATACTTCTTTTAAACACAAAACATAGGAAAGTATACTTTAAGTCTTTTTATGTACTTATTAGAAATGGGCTTCATGAACTTCTCAGAAATATACTTACAATTAAATGTAAGTATACTTGTCTTATACTTAGAAAAAGTCTAAATGTATTTGAACTATACTTTTGCTGCTACAATCTGTTTTCATTGTTATACGGTAAGGGGCGCTAGTCGCCTACACATCTTCTGTACAGAATTTCCAAAAAACACAAATGAAGAAGAAACCGAAACAACCGATAATTCCACATGTAATCTAACACATTCTTCTGACATTAAACTGTGTAACGTTATGGAATAAAATTTTGACCAATGAAGAAGTAATAATGATTGTCAAGCTTTGGGGGTGTTACTCGACTCCATTTACATTTTGATCATCATTCTGAATCCAATTCATAGTCTTTTTTTCAGCTTTTTGTTCAAAATGATTTTTATTTATGAAACTTACCCACATTCAAGTGTTTAAAAAAAAGATAGCATGAAGCCAGATTAATTTTTTTTTGTTTCCAAGCAGATACCCAGTTCTTTCTTTTGATGTTTTGTACGTTCAGATATTCATATAACGAAAATATATACATATTAATACCTAAACAGAGACATAGTAGTTGTCAGCAGATAGACACAGGACACAGAGCTAAGTGCAATACAAACAACAGGTTTATTGAGTAGCAGCAGAGGGGAGTGAGATGAGCAGAATGTCCAGGTGAGCAGGCAGGGAATGGAAATGTCTCTAGGGGCTTATCTGAGTGTTAATTAAGAGTGTTGTAGTAATCTATTTAGGAACACTGGAGCAACTGGTATATAGACGAAAAGGTAAGTGAGTCAGGTAACGAGAATGTTTGAGACCAGACAGTGAGTGAATGAGAGGAGTGCAGGGATATAGAGCTGTTGATGAGTGCTGACGGGTGGCGGTGACTAGAAATCAGGGGATTGGGATCTGGTGAGTGTGGTTAGTGGTGTCTGTGGTAACTCTCTGACAGTAGTGTACTTAAAGTATGATGTAAAGAAAACTTACGAGTGTACTTGCAATATAAAACTACTAAGCTAGTAGTTTACTGAGACTATACTTCAAAGTGTACTAACATTTTACTACAAGTATTTAATTAGTAAACTATCAGTATACCGATAAGTTCAGTTTTAGTATAGTTGGAGTACAAAAAAATTGATGTAAACTAGATGTGTACTCAAAGTTTACTACTGTTATACTTAAAGGTATACTTGTTATATATCTTGGAAAGTTGGCCAATTTAGTCCCAATGAGTATTGAAATAGTACACTTACAAGAATACTACTAGTACACTGATATTTGTAGAATTACTACATAAAGTATACTTAGAAATATACTTGAACTTTACTTAAGTATGCTCAATCAAATAAACTTGAAGTATACTACTTTTTGGTAAGGGTAATGCTTTTCATTGCAATCATAATCTAATATTGACTAAAGAAAATAATCATTCACATGATTCCTTCCTCATTCTTGGAAAGGTCAAGTCTGCTGCTGCTGAGCAGGGATGAGTCTGGTTAGGACTCGGTTAGCAGACCTTTCAAGAAAGAAATCTGCAGAAAAACATATAATGTCCTAGCAGATAGAGGTGTTGGTTGTTGAGGGTGTCGGATAACCCAGATATTCCAGCCTAATTAAGCAATATTTCCTTCATCATTCATAGAAAGTTACAAACAGTGTGCCCTAAGTCAAGGCTTCTCTCCACAAGGTTTAAGGACAGTGCTTCCGAGAAATCACAATAAAAAGAGAAAAAAGAAAGGAAGCTGGAGTATTGAAACCTAAAAAAGAGAACTAAAACCGAGGGGAAACCCTGATCCTTCAGTATTTAAATGAACTCCGGCAGTCCTTCAGTCATTAGTTCACTGACCCAGACATAACACAAGCACAGTTCAACGACAACAAGAAGACAATGAAGACTACTGCAGCTTTTGTTCTTCTCGCCTGCCTGATGGCTGTAGGGGTGAAAGGTGAGTTTGAGTTCTGAGAATCACAGATCAAGAGCATTCAGCATATCTTCAGAATATGTATATGTTTATGAGGATGTTTTGCTGATAATAGACTCTAATGAAATGGCATTTTTCTTCCAGGACAGGACAGGTCTTCAAAGGGCCGGTGCTTCTGTGCAGACAAAGGTGCAAACATGGTTTTAGTGAAGAACATTGAGAAGGTTGAAATCATCCCTCCAAGTTCATCTTGTAACAAACATGAGATTATGTAAGTGTAGGCTACATTTGTATACATTCATTTATTTTCATTTTCAATTAATTTATCAACTGTAAAACAAACGGCTCATTGCTTTTTGCTCTTTCATAGTGTCACTCTGAAGAAAGGAGCAGGACGGAAATGCATGAATCCAGAGTCAAAATTCACTCAAAATGTCATCATAAAGGCTCTTGAAAAGAGGTGAGAATATCTATAAAATATATTTAATCATGCTTCACATACTTCTTCAGTGCGAAGGCTAGATTTGTGTGGCAGAGAAAGACACATGGCGATTAAAAAAACACTAATGAATTAATTGATTAATTGAATTAAATGCTAATTATTTCTGATCTTCACAGGAGCCAGAAGACACACAGTACAACTGCTTCTGTGCCATGACATCATCATCAGCACCAACATCCTTCAAATGACTTCATAGACTTCAGATGAATTTATATTCTGCCTCATAAGCTGGAGTTCAATTAAGAAAAAAACTTTAAAAATATTTCCTATGTCTAAGCTGATTAAATTATTTTGTATCTGACCACTGGGTTGTATTCACAAATGTGTCATATGTTCAGTCTTTTTATAATTTTCTTTATGATTGTATTTTTATTGTCCACAAATATGTGTCAAATAAAGCTTTTATATCCATAAAATGTCTTCTGACCTCTTTCAGAGTAGTTCTTGCATTCTGACTTTCTGACTGAAAATGCATATAATATCCATTTACAATAATCAATGGTCTCATGGGCTTCTAAAACACGAGGTCTGGGATGTGAAAACTGTTTTAAAGAATGCTACTCTTTTAAACAGTCTCAGTTGACTGATGCGGCTGGTATAAAGACTTTTACCAGTACAAACTAATGTAGATTGCCACTGCACTGGATTAAATCAATCAACTGAAAATGACATTCAAGCTACATTTCTATCCCACAGAATGAATTAAAACAAAATCTAGACGGCTACTTCCAACTGTGATCAGAAGAAACAGTTATAAAAAAAGCCTTAAACGTCTTTCATTGCATCATTACAGCAGACATTGGGATCCCATTTGCATTTTTCCATCCATCCATCCTATACATACCTTTATACATATACACTGCCATTCAGAAGTTCAGTAAACATTTTTATATTTTTAAAAGAAGTCTCTTATGCTCATCACGGCTGCATTTATTTGATCAAAAATACATTTAAAAAATCTGTAATATTGTGAAATATTATTGCCATTTAAAATAGCTTTTTGTATGCGAATCAATTGTAAAATGTAATTTATTGCTGTGATGGCAAAGCTGAATTTTCAGTATCATTGTTCTTCAGTGTCACATGATCCTTCAGAAATCATTCTAATAAACCGATTTATTATCAATGTTTGAAACAATTGTGCTGCTTAATATTTTTTGGAACCTGTGATATTTTAATAAGGATCTTTAGTAAAAAGAAAAAGAAAAAAAAAGAACAGCATTTAAACAGCAAAATATAACTCATTTGTAACAATATATACATTACTGTTTAAAAGTTGGAGGCAATATTTTTATTCACCAATGATGTGTTAAATTGATCAAATGTTTTATTCATTTTTCAAAGAATCATGAAAAAAGTATCACAGGTTGCAAAATATATTAAGAAGCACAACTTTTTCCAAAACTGATAATACATCAGTATATCAGAATGAGTTCTGAACGGTCACGTGACCCTGAAGACTGGAGAAATGGCTGATCAAAATTCAGCTTGGCATAACAGGAAGAAATTATATTTTATTAAAACAGAAAACAGTTATTTTATATTGTTATAATATTTCACAATATTGCAGTTTTTTCTGTATTTTTGATCAAATAAATGCAGCCAGTGAGCATAAGAGACTTATTTAAAAAATATTCCAAATCTTTCTAATCCCAAACTTTTAAATAAAAGTATATTCTCAATACTGTATTGATATTCCTGAAAAAACAACTGTGTTTATAGCAGTGATTATACCAGTCTTATACAAGTTTTCTCATATTGATGACATCTGTGTATGTCAGGATTTCCAGAATTCACTGTTTTTATCAAAGACTTTAAAACAGAACATGCAAAGTAAAGTAAAAGGGTAGTGAGAACCATAACAACTGACCTCTATTAAGCTCTATTTTTAAAAGAAGTGTTGGTTTGTGTAGTTTGTGGTTTACATCACCACACTGTGATTCAGCTGTCTGCACAAGACCACAGAACAATAACAGCACAATGCATACAATAGTTCAATAAACAAGCAATCATTCTTGAGTGACGTACATTTTAGATAATATTTTCATTCTTAGATTGCAGTCATTTCCATTGTCAGATATTTTACTAGAGCACAGCAGCATTTCAATAACGTACTTTAAGTGCTCTATTTTCATGCAATAGTTTTTCACTTAATATACTAAAAACATATTCTTTAGTACTTCTTACTTAGATAATCTTAAGAACGTCTAAGTGTACTCAAATGTAGTTGCCAATTGTATTACATTTGAACCCATCTTTTTTTCCCTGGCAATCCCCACGAATACCAACAGTCTGTCTGTAATTTTTTTTTTTATGTGTGTATTAAATTACACAATGTTTATGAATTTTTTTTTTTGGCCTAATGCTTTTTGGTGAAATTATAGTCTAATATTGACTAAAGAAAATAATCATTCAAATGATTCCTTCCTCATTCTTGGAAATGTCAAGTCTGCTGCTCTGTGCTTAAGAGGAAAAAGTCTGGTTAGGACTTGGATGACAAACCTCTTAGATAAACTACATTGCAAGAAAAACAAATCTGTAGAAAAACAGCTAATGTCCTAGCATATAGAGGTGTTGGTGGTTGAGGTGCGTCAGTGATTAAGAATAATATAAAATTGAATTATCAAGAAAGCTGATTTCAGTAAAGAGTCGGACCACATTTACTTCCAACAGGTAAATGAAACAAACTACAACTTTAAAAGTGTTTCTATAAACTAATAAATCAGCAGGATTCAGTCAGACTGAATGCACAGCAATTGTTGTAACTTGTAACTTGGGTGAATGTCACTGTGTATCTGCGTTTTACTTAACCAGAATGTTTCTCTTTCAAACAATCGGTCATTAGAAATGAAATAATCGCAAACGATTGTGTTAATAAATAGTTGAATGTGCATTTTCTATATTTCTGTGTACTTTTACCTTAATTTATACACAAAATGTATATAACAGATAGTCACATGCTTAAAACCGACAATAAAGCACATCAAATTCAATCAATTAGAATGTTTAGAACATTCCCCAATTGTAAGTCGCTTTGGATAAAAGCATCTGCAAAATTACTAAATGCAAATGTAAAATAACTGAAATGCCCCAATTTTTCACTTTCAATGTTTTAGTCCAGTATACTCCCACCAAATCATAATATTTCATAATTCATAGAAAGTTACAAACAGTGTGCCCTAAGTCAAGGCTTCTCTCCATAAGGTTTAAGGACAGTGCTTCCGAGAAATCACAATAAAAAGAGAAAAAAGAAAGGAAGCTGGAGTATTGAAATCTAAAAAAGAGAACTAAAACCGAGGGGAAACCCTGATCCTTCAGTATTTAAATGAACTCCGGCAGTCCTTCAGTCATTAGTTCACTGACCCAGACATAACACAAGCACAGTTCAACGACAACAAGAAGACAATGAAGACTACTGCAGCTTTTGTTCTTCTCGCCTGCCTGATGGCTGTAGGGGTGAAAGGTGAGTTTGAGCTCTGAGAAACGCAGATCAAGAGCATTCAGCATATCTTCAGAATATGTAGATGTTTATGGGGATGTTCTGCTGCTAATAGACTCTAATGAAATGGCATTTTTCTTTCAGGACAGGACAGGTCTTCAAAGGGCCGGTGCTTCTGTGCAGACAAAGGTGCAAACATGGTTTTAGTGAAGAACATTGAGAAGGTTGAAATCATCCCTCCAAGTCCATCTTGTCGTAAACATGAGATTATGTAAGTGTAGGCTACATTTGTACACATTCATTTATTTTCATTTTCAATGAATTCATCAACTGTAAAACAAACCTAAGTAAGATTCGGCTCATTGCTTTTTTGCTCTTTCATAGTGTCACTCTGAAGAATGGAGCAGGACGGAAATGCATGAATCCAGAGTCAAAATTCACTCAAAATGTCATCATAAAGGCTCTTGAAAAGAGGTGAGAATAGTACATTTACTCAAGCTTCACATAGTTTATTCAATGCAAAGATGTAGATTTGTGTGGCTGAGAGACATGGCAATTAAATACTATTTTTTTCTGATCTTCACAGGAGCCAGAAGACACACAGTACAACTGCTTCTGTGCCACTGAAGAGCTCCATGACATCATCATCAGCACCAACATCCTTCAAATGACCTCATAGACTTCAGATTAATTAATAATGTGCCTCATAAATTGGAGTTCAATTAAGGGAAAAAATAACTTTAAAACTACAAATATGTCCTATTATCTAAGCTGATTAATTTATTTTTGTATCTTACCACTTGGTTTTTCTCAAATGTATTTTCATAAGACCCTTGAACAATGTGTCATATGTACAGTCTTTTTATAATTTGCTGATTGTATTTTCATAATCCAAAAGATGTCAAATAAACCTTGTTGTCTATGATTTACGTATGTCTTCTGACCTCTTTCATAGTAGTTCTTTAATTCTGACATTCTGAGTGAAAATGCATATAATATCCATTTACAATAATAAATAGTCACAAGGGCTTCTAAAACAAAAGGTCTGGGATGTGAAAACTCAATAAACCTTTAAAGATGGCTGAACATAGTCTCTCAGTTATAAGCAGCTGTTTTTGACTGATATGGCTGGTATAAAGATTTTGCCAGTCCAAACTAATGCAGATTGCCACTGCACTGGATAAATCAACTGAAAATGACGTTCAAGCTACATTTTCATCCCACATAATAAATTCAAACAAAATCTATACGGCTACATCCAACTGTGATCAGAAGAAGCTCTTAAATAAGCCTTAAATGTCTTAAACATGAAGAATTTCTGCTCTGACTATTGTTAGCTGCCTCATCATTAATGGAAGAAAGAGTTTAAACAAACGAGTTGCTCTTGAAAAAGGAAGAGAGGAAGATGTCACTCATTCCCTGCAAACAGATCATTGTTAGTCATTTGATATCTTACGTTTGACAGCGGTTTACATTTCATCATGTATGATGATTACTGTACATGGACAACAAAGCAATTAGTGTTCTGTCAGGTGGTGTATAAAGGGTCCAAGTGCAAAAGGAGTAGTAGAGACAGTCTTTAATGAAGATGCAAAAACAAGGCAGTCTGTCGTATGTAGACACAGAACTGGATGAAAAAGCAAAACAAAACAGTAGGAGGTCTGGTCCAGGGGACTCCGGTCTTGAGGGAGCTCGTGGAACTGGGCTCACTGGAGGCAGCAACAGGACACAGAGAAAACCAGAAGCACACAGCAACTCCAGGTGAGACAAGACAAGGTGAGATCTCTAAAGTATAACGACAAGTGGAGAGACTACATCCAACACATGACACACAATAATCCGACAGCGGACAGCTAGCACAATACGCGGATAACAGGTTTGACGCAGGACATGTGAAAGACAGGGTGAACACAACGCACCTGATGGGACAATTTGTTTGATCGCAACCGGACTGAGAACTTTCACAATAGTAAAGGGCCCAATAAAGCGGGGCATCAGCTTGCGAGAACTCTCTTGTATGGGCAGATTGGAAAGCCACACCTTCTGACCACAAACATACCTGGGGCCTTGACCCGTAATTGGCGATTGCTCGATGTGTGAGTGCTTTAGTACAACATAACGCTGATCTCACTCTCCAGGTACGTTTACATCTCTAAATAAATGTCTCTATAGAGGGAATGGAGGCCTGGGACTCTTGGGATGTGAATAGTTGAGGTTGGTAACCCAGACAACACTCAAACTGGGATAAACCATTGGCGAACGAGGGCAGGGAATTATGGGCATACTCGACCCAGGACAGTTGGTTGCACCACGACGCGGGAGTGCGCGAGGTTAAACTAAACCAAGAATCTGATTGGTCCTTTTGGCTTGCCCATTGGTCTGTGGATGGAATCCTGACGACAGAGCAGGGGAAGCCCCTATCTGATAACAGAACTCCCTCCAGAACTGAGAGGCGAATTGAGGCCATCTGTCAGACATAATGTCCGAAGGAAGACCATGAATCTTGAACACATGATCTACCATGACTTGACCAGTCTCACGGGCGGACGGTAATTTGGGAAGAGGGATGAAATGGGAAGCTTTATAAAAACGGTCCACCACGGTGAGGATAACCGTATTACCTGCCGAAAGCGGAAGACCGGTCACAAAATCCAACGCAATGTGAGACCACGGACGTAATGGAATGGAGAGGAGTCTAAGAAGGCCTGCCGGTGGAGTGTTACTTGACTTGGTCTGAGAACAATCATGACATGAAGCAATAAAGTGCCGAACGTCGCGTTCTCTAGTGGGACACCAAAAACTTTGACTAATACCGGCCAACGTACCCCTAACTCCCGGGTGTGCCATCAATTTAGACGAGTGAGCCCAGCAAAGAACAGCAGGACGAACAACCTCAGGAACAAATATCGTTCCCTCAGGGGCGTGGGCTGGTCTAGTAACGTGAAAAAGTGCTCTTCTCACAGCCGGTTCCACTCCCCAGATGGCAGCCCCGACCACACAATGCTGAGATGAAATACTCTCGGTGGTCGAGGGCCCCCTTGACGAGCAGAACTGACGAGAGAGAGAGAAATTCAAAACGGTCGAAAAAAGAGCCCAACGAGCCTGACGGGCATTAAGTATCTTAGCGGAACGGACATGCTCCAAATTTTGATGATCGTCCAGACAATGAATCCCTCGAGCCAGTGTCGCCATTCACCAAGAGCCAGACGGATCGCCAAAAGCTCTCGGTTACCGACGTCGAAGTTGCGCTCAGCAGACGAAAGGCGATGGGAGTAGAAGTAACATGCACTTCTCTGCCTTGACAAACAGGCGGTTCTCTAGTAAACGTTGCAAAACTCGGCGGACATGCTGTACGTGTACCTGGAGAGAAGGTGAGAAGATGAGAATGTCGTCCAAATACACAAACACAAAGATATTGAGCATATCTCTCAAGACATTAAGTAAGGCCTGAAAAATAGCGGGAGCGTTGACCAGCCCGAACAGTAAAACCCGGTACTCAAAGTGGCCGATGGGAGTGTTAAAAGCGGTCTTCCACTCGTCTCCTTCCTTAATACGTACCAAGTGGTAGGCATTGCGTAAGTCTAGCTTTGTGAAGACCTGTAGGATCTCGAAGGCCGACGACATAAGAGGCAAGGGATAGCGATTCTTGACTGTTATGTCGTTCATCCCCCAACAATCAATACAGGGGTGCAAGGACCCATCCTTCTTCACAAAGAAGAACCCCACCCCGGCAGGAGAGGAGGACCGAACAATAATCCCTGTGGAGAGGAACTCTGTGAGGTAATTCTCCAGAGCCCCCGCTCGGGCGCCGAGAGCGAGTATAATCGACCGCAGGGTGGCATGGTGCACGGAAGGAGCTCAATGCTGCAGTCATAAGGGCGATGAGGAGGCAAGGAGGTGGCCCGGGAACGGCTGAAGACCGCCCGCAGATCGTGGTACTCCTCCGGAACTCCAGACAAATCACCAGGCTCCTCCTAAAACACAGACACAGAGGAAACAGTTAACATGACACGACAAATTCCATGAATGAATAGAACCCTTAACCCAGTCAATCTGAGGGTTATGCTGGGACAGCCAGGGATGCCCTAGAACAATCAGGGTATAAGGAGACTGGAAAACAAAAAAAGACATAGTCTCTCTGTGATTTCCTGAGACGGTAAGGCTCACTGGACAGGTGATGCGACGAACAGAAGAAAGTGCCCTGCCATCTAGGGCAAAGACGGTGGTGGTGTCATTCAGGTCCAGCAGGGGGATACCCTGTTCAATGGCCCATCTCTCATCAATAAAACTGCCCTCTGCCCCCGAATCGATGAGCGCCAGATCAGTGACAGTAAAGCCAGCCCATCGGTGAACAGCAGAGATAGTCGTACGAGACCTGGGTGATGGGGGAATGACAGTCGCGCTCGCCAGTACTCCTCCGTCTACTGGCGAGCTCTGGCCCTTTAACAGTCACTGCAAAGCAGCGCGAGTGCTGATTGTGATGACAGACAGGTGGGGGAGAGAGCAGGTGTATGTGCCTGTATGCATGTGTGCGTGCGTGCGTGCGTGCGTGCGTGCGTGTGTGTGAGTGTGAGTGTGTGTGTGTGTGTGTGCGTGCGTGCGTGCGTGCGTGTGTGTGTGCAACAGAGTGTGTGTGTGCAACAGAGTGTGTGTGTGTGTATATGCAACAGACTGTGTGAGAGAGAGACAGAGAAGCAAACCCAGCTCATGACATATTCACTATTATTTTTTCATTGCATCATTACAGCAGACATTGAGAACCCAGACTATTTATTTATACATGCATATACACTGCCATTCAGATGCTTGGTGTCAGTAAGGTTTTTCATATTTTTAAATTAGGTTTCTTATGCTGGGGTCAAAAATACAGAAACAAAATTTAATATACGGGTAGATGAAATTGTTCGCACACTGGAAAAAATCCAATCAGACCAAAAAAGGTCTATCAAAAATATGTTTTATTTTCCATGTGCAAAAGTGAAAGAGTGACAAAAGTGCAAAGTGTCTTTAAAACAGACCAAAGAGCAGATGTTTCAGCCCATGCTTTCTTTACTGCTCATGGGGCAAAAAAACAACAACACACTTAGGCACAATTGCAGATTGTTGACAGCTGATCTTAATCAATAAGGGATAATTGTCAAGGCAACAATTTCCCTTTACAGTTTCCTTTGTTTTGTTTTAACATATCTATTGAAAATGGTTCAGTGACTCACTTATTTATCGCCATGCCACCTACTGGTGCAATGTTACCTGCATAAAGAGTCACCAGAAATCCCCAGTATTAATACTTACACAGAGACTGACAGTCTATCTATAAATTCATAATAACAAATGTGCATTCAATTACACAATGTTTATGTTTTTAATGTTTTAATGGCCTAATATTTTTCAGTACAATAATAGTCTAATATTCCAATTAAAGTCTAATATTGCATTATAATTGCTATTTCATTCCGAAAATAGTCTAATATTGACCAAAGAAAATGATAATTCGAATGATTCCTTCCTCATTCTTGGAAAGGTCAAGTCTGCATGAAAAGAAAGTGTTTCTGATAAACAAGACAAGTACTGTTACAGGACCATAGAAACAAAAACTGAAAAATTCTCAGGGTGGGAAAACCCTTTACTAAAGCATAAAACAAAGCAGCTGAACTTAATCATACACCACTTCATTAACCAGCCATTGGGAAGGTGAAAACAGAAGATAAACACCATGAAAATCATTTCAGCTATGGTTATTCTAGGCTGCCTGCTTGTTGTAGAGGTGAAAGGTGAGTTTGATCTCTGAACTTTGCAGATTGAAGAAATGCAAGTATATTTTGTTCTTCATATTGTGCATTAATATTAAGAAACCTTCTTTACATGGCAGGATGTTATAGTTGATGGTAAAGTGCACTGTTTTTCTCTTCCAGGCCAGGCTAGAGTTCCCAAGGGCAGGTGTTTTTGTACTGACAAAGGTGTGAACATGGTTCCTCCAAAACTGATTGAGAAGGTTGAAATCATACCACCAAGTCCCTCTTGTAAATCCCAGGAGATTGTGTAAGCGTGCGCTGTTAAAATATTCTCTAAATATTGTACATCTGTTTAAATATGTTGACTGACATAAGTAATCATTCAGCTTATTTTGTCTTGTGTTTTTGTGTAGCGTTACTCTGAAAAATGGTACAGAGCAGAAATGCTTGAATCCAGAATCAAAATTTACACGGAAATACATCATGAAGGCTGTTAAAAAGAGGTTAGTATAAACCTATTTTTTATATTATATTTAGTTTATACTTGATATCCATGCAAAATGAATAGTCTCACAGTGTGTTTTTTTACATTATAAACAGAGAAGACTCACTATCAACTGTTTCTGATTATTTTTAGGAGCCTGCAGAAGAAATAGAAGGAATAGCCTGCAGAAGAAATAGCCTGCAAACGAATCCATATGAGCTATTGTAAAATGAAAAACATATGATATCAGCATCCTACAATCAGAAACCAACTTCCTTCTGACAAATCTTGAACTGAATTAATGTAAATCTTTCCTTAATGTTTGCTTAATCTTTTTTTCTGATAAACATGATCATTAATCACTGTAGTACATTTCAAAATAGTAATGCAAAGCATGCCCGATTACAGTGTGTCATATGTAGTCTTGCAAAATAAAGCTTTTGTTGACGTTTCAGTATTTTGTTTTGTACTTGTGGTAATTCTTTAGAGCAAAGATTAAAAATAAACTGAATAAAAACAATAAAATGTCATAAGTGGCCTGTTTGGAAGAAATATTATATTACTAAATCTAAATGTGAACCTTACATTTACATAAGCAGAACCCTTTTATGTACTAAAGAACCATGCTTTGAAAGTGCTATGTAGAACGTCCCTGGTTGCTGAACGTAACCTCGGTTCCCTGAGAAAGGAACGAGACGATGTCTTATGCACTCAAATAGAGCAGCTTTCTTCTCTCTATCAGTACAAGACACGCCCCCTTACTGCTGATTGGCTACAAATGTTTTTTTCAGACTCGGTCAGACACTGCAGTCAAGAGCATTTTTCAAAAATCGCTCAGTGCACGTTTAAGGAGCTGCAGCCACCACTACTTAGGCTAATGTACATAGCGAAAACCCTCATTAATCCTCTATTTACTGATGTTGCCTTTCTTAGAGACAGAGAGGGGGTCGGATCGGGTCACCATGAATCTGGGGGGGGGGGTATAGAGCCAATAAGATTCAAGTGGAAAGGTTCTCAGTAGCTGTGTTGCAATATGGAGTGCATGGACTACAGAGGCGCATTTGAAGTCTGATTGCATCAGTCTAAATGTATTTGAACTATACTTTTGCTGCTACAATCTGTTTTCATTGTTATACGGTAAGGGGCGCTAGTCGCCTACACATCTTCTGTACAGAATTTCCAAAAAACACAAATGAAGAAGAAACCGAAACAACCGATAATTCCACATGTAATCTAACACATTCTTCTGACATAAAACAGTATCTAAACTGTGTAACGTTATGGAATAAAATTTTGACCAATGAAGAAGTAATAATGATTGTCAAGCTTTGGGGGTGTTACTCGACTCCATTTACATCATTCTGAATCCAATTCATAGTCTTTTTTTCAGCTTTTTGTTCAAAATGATTTTTATTTATGAAACTTACCCACATTCAAGTGTTTAAAAAAAAGATAGCATGAAGCCAGATTAAATTTTTTTTGTTTGCAAGCAGATACCCAGTTCTTTCTTTTGATGTTTTGTATGTTCAGATATTCATATAACAAAAATATATACATATTAATACCTAAACAGAGACATAGTAGTTGTCAGCAGATAGACACAGGACACAGAGCTAAGTGCAATACAAACAACAGGTTTATTGAGTAGCAGCAGAGGGGAATGAGATGAGCAGAATGTCCAGGTGAGCAGGCAGGGAATGGAAATGTCTCTAGGGGCTTATCTGAGTGTTAATTAAGAGTGTTGTACTAATTCCTTAATTCTTTTCTAGGTGATCCAGAGGGAACAGCGGAGCGTGGAGACGGTGGAGCACAGGAGCGATTGAGAACGGGATAGGAACACTGGAGCAACTGGTAAATAGACGAAAAGGTTAAGTGAGTCAGGTAACGAGAATGTTTGAGACCAGACAGTGAGTGAATGAGAGGAGTGCAGGGATATAGAGCTGTTGATGAGTGCTGACGGGTGGCGGTGACTAGAAATCAGGGGATTGGGATCTGGTGAGTGTGGTTAGTGGTGTCTGTGGTGACTCTCTGACAGTAGTGTACTTAAAGTATGATGTAAAGAAAACTTATGAGTATACTTGCAATATAAAACTACTAAACTAGTAGTTTACTGAGACTATACTTCAAAGTGTACTAACATTTTAATACAAGTATTTAATTAGTAAACTATCAGTATACCGATAAGTTCAGTTTTAGTATAGTTGGAGTACAAAAACATTGATGTAAACTAGATGTGTACTCAAAGTTTACTACTGTTATACTTAAAGGTATACTTGTTATATATCTTGGAAAGTTGGCCAATTTAGTCCCAATGAGTATTGAAATAGTACACTTACAAGAATACTACTAGTACACTGATATTTGTAGAATTACTACATAAAGTATACTTAAAAATATACTTGAACTTTACTTAAGTATGCTCAATCAAATAAACTTGAAGTATACTACTTTTTGGTAAGGGTAATGCTTTTCATTGCAATCATAGTCTAATATTGACTAAAGAAAATAATCATTCACATGTTTCCTTCCTCATTCTTGGAAAGGTCAAGTCTGCTGCTGCTGAGCAGGGATGAGTCTGGTTAGCAGACCTGTCAAGAAAGAAATCTGCAGAAAAACATATAATGTCCTAGCAGATAGAGGTGTTGGTTGTTGAGGGGCGTCGGATAACCCAAATATTCCAGCCTAATTAAACAATATTTCCTTCATAAATCATAGAAAGTTACAAACAGTGTGCCCTAAGTCAAGGCTTCTCTCCATAAGGTTTAAGGACAGTGCTTCCGAGAAATCACAATAAAAAGAGAAAAAAGAAAGGAAGCTGGAGTATTGAAACCTAAAAAAAGAGAACTAAAACCGAGGGGAAACCCTGATCCTTCAGTATTTAAATGAACTCCGGCAGTCCTTCAGTCATTAGATCACTGACCCAGACATAACACAAGCACAGTTCAACGACAACAAGAAGACAATGAAGACTACTGCAGCTTTTGTTCTTCTCGCCTGCCTGATGGCTGTAGGGGTGAAAGGTGAGTTTGAGTTCTGAGAAACGCAGATCAAGAGCATTCAGCATATCTTCAGAATATGTATATGTTTATGGGGATGTTCTGCAGCTAATAGACTCTAATGAAATGGCATTTTTCTTCCAGGACAGGACAGGTCTTCAAAGGGCCGGTGCTTCTGTGTAGACAAAGGTGCAAACATGGTTTTAGTGAAGAACATTGAGAAGGTTGAAATCATCCCTCCAAGTCCATCTTGTAACAAACATGAGATTATGTAAGTGTAGGCTACATTTGTACACATTCATTTATTTTCATTTTCAATTAACTCGTCAACTGTAAAACAAACCCAAGTAAGATTCGGCTCATTGCTTTTTGCTCTTTCATAGTGTCACTCTGAAGAATGGAGCAGGACGGAAATGCATGAATCCAGAGTCAAAATTCACTCAAAATGTCATCATAAAGGCTCTTGAAAAGAGGTGAGAATAGTACATTTACTCAAGCTTCACATAGTTTATTCAATGCAAAGATGTAGATTTGTGTGGCTGAGAGACATGGCAATTAAATACTATTTTTTTCTGATCTTCACAGGAGCCAGAAGACACACAGTACAACTGCTTCTGTGCCACTGAAGAGCTCCATGACATCATCATCAGCACCAACATCCTTCAAATGACCTCATAGACTTCAGATTAATTAATAATGTGCCTCATAAATTGGAGTTCAATTAAGGGAAAAAAACAACTTTAAAACTACAAATATTTCCTATTATCTAAGCTGATTAAATTATTTTTGTATCTTACCACTTGGTTTTTCTCAAACGTATTTTCATAAGACCCTTGAACAATGTGTCATATGTACAGTCTTTTTATAATTTGCTGATTGTATTTTCATAATCCAAAAGATGTCAAATAAACCTTGTTGTCTTCTGACCTCTTTCATAGTAGTTCTTTAATTCTGACATTCTGAGTGAAAATGCATATAATAATCCATTTGCAATAATAAATAGTCACAAGGGCTTCTAAAACAAAAGGTCTGGGATGTGAAAACTCAATAAACCTTTAAAGATGGCTGAACATATAGTCTCTCAGTTATAAGCAGCTGTTTTTGACTGATATGGCTGGTATAAAGATTTTGCCAGTCCAAACTAATGCAGATTGCCACTGCACTGGATAAATCAACTGAAAATGACGTTCAAGCTACATTTTCATCCCACATAATAAATTCAAACAAAATCTATACCGCTACATCCAACTGTGATCAGAAGAAGCTCTTAAATAAGCCTTAAATGTCTTAAACATGAAGAATTTCTGCTCTGACTATTATTAGCTGCCTCGTCATTAATGGAAGAAAGAGTTTAAACAAACGAGTTGCTCTTGAAAAAGGAAGAGAGGAAGATGTCACTCATTCCCTGCAAACAGATCATTGTTAGTCATTTGATATCTTACGTTTGACAGCGGTTTACATTTCATCATGTATGATGATTACTGTACATGGACAACAAAGCAATTAGTGTTCTGTCAGGTGGTGTATAAAGGGTCCAAGTGCAAAAGGAGTAGTAGAGACAGTCTTTAATGAAGATGCAAAAACAAGGCAGTCTGTCGTATGTAGACACAGAACTGGATGAAAAAGCAAAACAAAACAGTAGGAGGTCTGGTCCAGGGGACTCCGGTCTTGAGGGAGCTCGTGGAACTGGGCTCACTGGAGGCAGCAACAGGACACAGAGAAAACCAGAAGCACACAGCAACTCCAGGTGAGACAAGACAAGGTGAGATCTCTAACGTATAACGACAAGTGGAGAGACCACATCCAACACATGACACACAATAATCTGACAGCGGACAGCTAGCACAATACGCGGATAACAGGTTTGACGCAGGACATGTGAAAGACAGGGTGAACACAACGCAACTGATGGGACAATTTGTTTGATCGCAACCGGACTGAGAACTTTCACAATAGTAAAGGGCCCAATAAAGCGGGGCATCAGCTTGCGAGAACTCTCTTGTATGGGCAGATTGGAAAGCCACACCTTCTGACCACAAACATACCTGGGGGCCTTGACCCGGTAACGATTGGCGGCTCGATGTGTGCGTGCTTTAGTACAACATAACGCTGATCTCACTCTCCAGGTACGTTTACATCTCTAAATAAATGTCTCTACAGAGGGAACAGAGGCCTGGGACTCTTGGGATGTGAATAGTTGAGGTTGGTAACCCAGACAACTGCATCTCGTTGCTAGTTTTACTTGATCTTAGTGCTGCGTTCGACACTATAGATCATGACATACTGATAGATCGATTACAAAACTATACAGGTGTTCGAGGGCAGGCTCTAAGATGGTTTAGATCCTACCTGTCCGATCGCTACCACTTTGTTTATTTAAACGGGGAGTCATCTCAATTATCACCAGTAAAGTATGGAGTACCACAAGGATCTGTCCTAGGTCCTCTATTATTTTCATTATATATGCTGCCCTTGGTAATATTATTAGAAAATACGGGATTAGTTTCCATTGTTATGCTGATGACACTCAACTATATATCTCAACAAAACCAGATGAAACTTGAAACTATCTAAGCTAACAGAGTGTGTTAAAAATATAAAAGATTGGATGACCAGTAATTTCTCCTATTAAATTCAGATAAGACCGAGATATTACTTGTTGGACCTAAAACAGTACACAGAATCTCTTGGATTACAATCTGCAACTAGACGGATGTACTGTTACTTCCTCTACAGTTAAAAATCTGGGTGTTATATTAGACAGCAACCTATCTTTTGAAAATCATATTTCCAATGTTACAAAACAGCATTCTTCCATCTTAGAAACATTTCCAACTACGGAACATGTTAAGTGTTTCTGATGCAGAAAAGTTAGTTCATGCATTCATGACCTCTAGACTGGACTATTGTAATGCACTGCTAGGTGGTTGTCCTGCATCCTCAATAAACAAGCTACAGATAGTACAAAATGCGCTGCTAGAGTCCTTACCAGGTCAAGAAAATATGACCATATTACTCCAATTTTACAGTCTCTGCACTGGCTACCTATTAAGTTTCGTATCAGTTACAAAATATTATTACTTGCCTATAAGGCCCTAAATGATTTAGCTCCTGTGTATTAACTAATCTTTTATCACGCCAATCCAACCCGCTCCCTTAGGTCATAAAACTCTGGACTCTTGGTAGTACCTAGGATAGCAAAGTCCACAAAAGGAGGTAGAACTTTTTCATATCTGGCTCCTAAACTATGGAATAGCCTTCCTGAAAACGTTCGGTTCAGACACACTCTCTCTGTTTAAATCTAGATTAAAGACATCTCTTTAGCCAAGCATTCATATAATGCATCTCACAATCTTGTACTGCCAGTCCATCTGAACACATGCACATTATTATGCTTTAGCTTGGGTTATATTGATAATTTCATCCAGGGTTATTCCTGGATGGAGCCGCTACGCTAATTGTCTTACTGTTTCTATGTTACTGCCACGGGATTAACATCCCGTGGTAGAATTACACAAGCCTCAGTCTGGATCCTACCCTTAAACGATAGAGATGACCGAACACCTGAGAAGAGACGATGACAACCCCTCCGAGGACCTCCGAGATGAGCCCCAGAGACAGATCTCCAGTGAGGACCTCGTCACCTAGACATCCATCGGGAAAGACCCTGGAACCAGTGGACCACTTACAATCTGACTTTGCTGCAGTTGGAGGACAAACTACTGATTTGTCTGGCCGGAGGGGAACTGGCCCCCCGACTGAGCCTGGTTTCTCCCAAGGTTTTTTCTCCATTCTGTCACCGATGGAGTTTTCGTTCCTTGCCGCTGTCGCCTCTGGCTTGCTCAGTTGGGGACACTTCATTTGCACAATCATCGACTTGATTGCACAGATATTATTTAAACTGAACTAAGCTGGACAATGCCATTACTAAATTCAATAATGAAATGCATTCAGCAGATAATTGAGTGTTAAATCCTGTCATTTTACATTATTGACAAAATTTGCCTATTTTGATATTGTGCAGTGCTTTGTTACAATTTGTATTGTTAAAGGCGCTATATAAATAAAGGTGACTTGACTTGACTTGACAACACTCAAACTGGGATAGACCATTGGAGAACGAGGGCAGGGAATTATGGGCATACTCGACCCAGGACAGTTGGTCGCACCACACGGTGAGTGAGGTTAAACTAAACCAAGAATCTGATTGGTCCTTTTGGCTTGCCCATTGGTCTGTGGATGGAATCCTGTTCAGAGCAGGGGAAGCCCCTATCTGATAACAGAACTCCTCTCCAGAACTGAGAGGCGTGAGGCCATCTGTCAGACATAATGTCCGAAGGAAGACCATGAATCTTGAACACATGATCTACCATGACTTGACCAGTCTCACGGGCGGACGGTAATTTGGGAAGAGGGATGAAATGGGCAGCTTTATAAAACGGTCCACCACGGTGAGGATAACCGTATTACCTGCAGCGGAAGACCGGTCACAAAATCCAACGCAATGTGAGACCACGTAATGGAATGGGGAGGAGTCTAAGAAGGCCTGCCGGTGGAGTGTTACTTGACTTGGTCTGAGAACAATCATGACATGAAGCAATAAAGCGCCGACGTCGTGTTCTCTAGTGGGACACCAAAAACTTTGACTAATACCGCCAACGCCCCTAACTCCCGGGTGTGCCATCAATTTAGGCATTGAGCCCAGCAGAAAGAACAGCAGGACGAACAACCTCAGGAACAAATATCGTTCACTCAGATGCGTTGGTCTAGTAAGAAAGTGCTCTTCTCACAGCGGTTTCCACTCCCCAGATGGCAGCCCCACCACACAATGCTGAGATGAAATACTCTCGGTGGTCGAGGGCCCCTTGTATTATATTACAGAACTTACGAGAGAGAGAAATTCAAAAATGCGAAGAAAAGAGCCCAACAAGCCTGACGTCATTAAGTATCCCAAACTTTTGAACGGACATGCTCCAAATTTTGATGATCGTCCAGACAATGAATCCCTCGAGCCAGTGTCGCCATTCACCAAGAGCCAGACGGATCGCCAAAAGCTGTTTCTCGGTTACAGATTGTTGTGCTCAGCAGGCGAAAGGCGATGGGAGTAGAAGTAATGCACTTCTCTGCCTTGACAAACAGGCAGTTCACTGTTTTAGTAAACAGAACTCGGCGGACATGCTGTACGTGTACCTGGAGAGAAGGTGAGAAGATGAGAATGTCGTCCAAATACACAAACACAAAGATATTGAGCATATCTCACCAGACATTGTTAACTAAGGCCTGAAAAATAGGGAGGCGTTGACCAGCCCGAACAGTAAAACCCAGTACTCAAAGTGGCCGATGGGAGTGTTAAGAGACTTCCACTTATTATATACAATATTACCAGTGGTAGGCATTGACGTAAGTCCAGCTTTGTGAAGACCTGTAGGATCTCGAGGCGACACATAAGAGGCAAGGGATAGCGATTCTTGACTGTTATATCGTTCAACCCCAACAATCAATACAGGGGTGCAAGGACCCATCCTTCTTTATGTAGAAGAACCCCACCCCAGGAGAGGAGGACCGAACAATAATCCCGTGGTGAGGGACTCTGTGATGGATCTCCAGAGCCCCCTGGTAGCAGTATCGACTTTCAAAAGCTGGCATGGTGCACGGAAGGAGCTCAATGCTGCAAACAAAGGCGATGAGGCGTGTGTGTGTGTGTGTGTGTGTGTGTGTGTGTGTGTGTGTGTGTGTGTGTGTGCGTGCGTCCGTGCGTGCGTGCGTGTGTGCAACAGAGTGTGTGTGTGTATATGCAACAGAGTGTGTGAGAGAGAGAGAGCAGCATTACCCAGCTCATGACATTTTCACTATTATTTTTTCATTGCATCATTACAGCAGACATTGAGAACCCAGACTATTTATTCATACATGCATATGCACTGCCATTCAGATGCTTGGTGTCAGTAAGGTTTTCCATATTTTTAAATTAGATTTCTTATGCTGGGTCAAAAATACAGAAAAAATAATAATATTGTGAAAATTAAAACAGCTCTTTTGTATTATATTACAATATTTTTTATATTATAAAAAACAAATAAATGCAGCAAGCATAAGAGACATCTTTAAAAAAGCAAAAAATCTTACTGATCCCAAACTTTTGAACAGCAGTGTATTTTGTATTCTCTATGTACTATATATAGTATATCTATATACGGTATTGATATTCCTGAAAAAGAGCTGTTTATACCAATAATTGTATGTATTATAAGGTGTGATGTTGATGTAGTTTGTGCATATGTCAGCTGTAACAAATTTCAGTAAATCACTGTTTTGACTTTAAAATAGAACAGAATGTAAAATAAAAGGGTAGTGAGAGCAACTAACCACTGACCTATTAACATCTATTTAAAAAGAAGTGTTGGTCTGTGTACTAGTTTGTGGTTTACATCACCACACTGTGATTCAGCTACACAAGGTTGCAGTCTGATATTCAGAACAACAACAGCACAATGTAATAGTTCAATTAACAAGAGACATAAGAGACATACATATTATATACAATATTATTAGTTGCTGTTTTGACTGAGATTCATCAGCTAAGAAAAATAGTTTGAAACCGAGCAACAGCAGATCCAAACGTCATGCGTGTCTAAGCAGCGTTTCACTCGTGAATGAGTAGTTGACAGGAAGCATTTCTTTATGTACTGGGCACATACCCCCATCAAAAACATTTCCTCATATTTCATATACTCTTTTTGTGTCCTATTGGATGGATATAAATGTTGTTTACCTGTTGTACAGTCTTTCAAAAGCTGCATGTGCAAGAGTATACCTATAAACAAAGGATTTTAGGTAAAAAATTCACCTCATCCTGCCACTCCTTTTGTTTTCGGTCTCATAAAACATCCCGTTACTGACAACTCCAAACCTTTGTGCAAACCCATTTCACCGACTCATTCTTTCCATTCTGGCAACCCTAGTTCTGATTTAAAGCTGATAGAAAACACGCATTACATGATTGCTTATGTACATAATTGAAAATGATTGTTAGGTTGGTATACAGTCATCTACATTGTCAGACAAGGGTTTAGGTAATATTTTACTAGAGCACAGCGGCATTTCAATGTGGCTTGTGCAACAGAAAAAAATGTAAATAAAAAAAAGTCCAGATATGCCCCTGGTTGTAGAATGATTCGGAGTAAATGATTCACTGACGCACTCATAATCACACGTATTTTGTACCTGAATTGTATTTTTTTATCAAACAGGAATTGTGTGCACTCAAAAAGAAAAAAAAACAATGAATTTTCATGTACGTAGAAAAAAAAGGTGGAAGATTTAGTCCAACGGGTAGATGAAATTGTTCGCACACTGGAAAAAATCCAATCAGACCAAAAAAGGTCTATCAAAAATATGTTTTATTTTCCATGTGCAAAAGTGAAAGAGTGACAAAAGTGCAAAGTGTCTTTAAAACAGACCAAAGAGCAGATGTTTCAGCCCATGCTTTCTTTACTGCTCATGGGCAAAAAAACAACAACACACTTAGGCACAATTGCAGATTGTTGACAGCTGATCTTAATCAATAAGGGATAATTGTCAAGGCAACAATTTCCCTTTACAGTTTCCTTTTGTTTTGTTTTAACATATCTATTGAAAATGGTTCAGTGACTCACTTATTTATCGCCATGCCACCTACTGGTGCAATGTTACCTGCATAAAGAGTCACAGAAATACTTACACAGAGACTGACAGTCTATCTATAAATTCATAATAACAAATGTGCATTCAATTACACAATGTTTATGTTTTTAATGTTTTAATGGCCTAATACTTTTCAGTACAATAATAGTCTAATATTCCAATTAAAGTCTAATATTGCAATATAATTGCTATTTCATTCCGAAAATAGTCTAATATTGACCAAAGAAAATGATAATTCGAATGATTCCTTCTTCATTCTTGGAAAGGTCAAGTCTGCATGAAAAGAAAGTGTTTCTGATAAACAAGACAAGTACTGTTACAGGACCATAGAAACAAAAACTGAAAAATTCTCAGGGTGGGAAAACCCTTTACTAAAGCATAAAAACAAAGCAGCTGAACTTAATCATACACCACTTCATTAACCAGCCATTAGGAAGGTAAAACCAGAAGATGAACACCATGAAAATCATTTCAGCTATGGTTATTCTAGGCTGCCTGCTTGTTGTAGAGGTGAAAGGTGAGTTTGATCTCTGAACTTTGCAGATTGAAGAAATGCAAGTATATTTTGTTCTTCATATTGTGCATTAATATTAAGAAACCTTCTTTACGTGGCAGGATGTTATAGTTGATGGTAAAGTGCATTGTTTTTCTCTCCCAGGCCAGGCTAGAGTTCCCAAGGGCAGGTGTTTTTGTGCTGACAAAGGTGTGAACATGGTTCCTCCAAAACTGATTGAGAAGGTTGAAATCATACCACCAAGTCCCTCTTGTAAATCCCAGGAGATTGTGTAAGCGTGCGCTGTTAAAATATTCTCTAAATATTGTACATCTGTTGACTGACATAAGTAATCATTCAGCTTATTTTGTCTTGTGTTTTTGTGTAGCGTTACTCTGAAAAATGGTACAGAGCAGAAATGCTTGAATCCAGAATCTAAATTTACACGGAAATACATCATGAAGGCTGTTAAAAAGAGGTTAGTATAAACCTATTTTTTATATTATATTTAGTTTATACTTGATGTCCATGCAAAATGAATAGTCTCACAGTGTTTTGTTTTTACATTATAAACAGAGAAGACTCACTATCAACTGTTTCTGATTATTTTTAGGAGCCTGCAGAAGAAATAGAAGGAATAGCCTGCAGAAGAAATAGCCTGCAAACGAATCCATATGAGCTATTGTAAAATGAAAAACATATGATATCAGCATCCTACAATCAGAAACCAACTTCCTTCTGACAAATCTTGAACTGAATTAATGTAAATCTTTCCTTAATGTTTGCTTAATCTTTTTTTCTGATAAACATGATCATTAATCACTGTAGTACATTTCAAAATAGTAATGCAAAGCATGCCCGATTACAGTGTGTCATATGTAGTCTTGCAAAATAAAGCTTTTGTTGACGTTTCAGTATTTTTTTTTGTACTTGTGGTAATTCTTTAGAGCAAAGATTAAAAATAAACTGAATAAAAACAATAAAATGTCATTATAAGTGGCCTGTTTGGAAGAAATATTATATTACTGTAATGCCAGTTTAATATAGAGCTATTGTTTCAGCTCCGGGAATTATTTATTAAATATTCAATATTGCTTGATCGAAGTAATATTAATATTTAACCTACAGTTTACACCTTATTAAGTGCTCGTCCAGCGATCACTAAAAGGTATATTCTGTTAATCTCACTTCCATTGCCCCGTGGCCCCGGTAACAATAAAACGAGATTAATAATTTCTCAAGTTTCAGCTAGGTAACGTTATCTTTGGGCAAATAAGGATGAAAATACTTAAAATCACATTCCAGAGACACTTCTTTATAAAATGGAAAAGGTTTATTCGTGATATTGCTATTCTAACATAAATGGATTACCTAATAAAAGCACAAACATACACACACATACGGGAGTTTTGAGGTTAAGGTTGAAATAATAACATTATTTCCTGTTTCGTAACTTAACCAACCAGCAAAGATCACTTTTGTGCTGATGCGAAGGGGGAGGGGTTTTAGAGAGGGGTTTGATTCTTTCGGTGACGTGTAGAGACAGTTGAATTCCTGCCGATATACGTTACATTACTAAATCTAAATGTGAACCTTACATTTACAATAGCAGAACCCTTTTATGTACTAAAGAACCATGCTTTGAAAGTGCTATGCAGAACGTCCCTGGTTGCTGAACGTAACCTCGGTTCCCTGAGAAAGGAACGAGACGATGTCCTATGCACTCAAATAGAGCAGCTTTCTTCTCTCTATCAGTACAAGACACGCCCCCTTACTGCTGATTGGCTACAAATGTTTTTTTCGGACTCGGTCAGACACTGCAGTCAAGAGCATTTTTCAAAAATCGTTCAGTGCACGTTTAAGGAGCTGCAGCTGCCACTACTTAGGCTAATGTACATAGCGAAAACCCTGATTAATCCTCTATTTACTGATGTTGCCTTTCTTAGAGACAGAGAGGGGGACGGATCATGCCCCCCTGTCCCTAGTCCCATCTGTGTGCCTGCCCTTAATCTAGACTTGCTATAGAGCCAATAAGATTCAAGTGGAAAGGTTCTCAGTAGCTGTGTTGCAATGTGGAGTGCATGGACTACAGAGGCGCATTTGAAGTCTGATTGCATCAGTGTCCCGACGTAATCTGTCCCAATTCAGGATGAACCCTCCGAAGACCACATTTCAAGGCCGATTGCGTCCCTGCAGCACAACGAAGGCTGCCATAATTCAGAAGCGACTTCAAATGCGTCCTCCATTTCCCAGGAAAATGAAGTGTACATCTGATGGACACTTCGCACCCTACCATATCCCAGAATCACTTGCGCGCAGATGACGATGGAAGTTCAGAGGGGGAATTCACATTGAAATGTGAGTGTTGTGTTTTCATTTACTCAAATACCTAGTGAAAGCCAGGTTTTTTTACACAAAGTCCACAGTCAATAAGACAACTAGTATAAAAGGCAATAATCTTTCCCTAGTAGTTTCCCAATAGTTGTGTTTTTGTAGTGCTGTCATGCAAGATGTCGACTAATGTTTTAACCAAACTTTAGCACTTCAGTATTTTGTATGCATGTGCTGCTGTGACATATTTTCTAATGTTGCAAACTTGTCTTTATATTTTTCACAAGTGTTTCCATTTTCTCTTGTTTTAGGACTATTCTGGAGAAAATGAGCCTGCTGGTGAAGGACTTAAAAATACACAGTAAGCAAGTAGTTAATAGACACATTTATGCTAAAATGAATTGTGCTGTTGTTGTTAACAGGCATGGTTTATTTGCTCTGCTTTAGGATTGCAAGTGTCCTTGGACAGGCGAGGGAGTGAGTGGTGAGCTGGTGGAGCTACTCAGGGAGGACAACAAACTCTAGAGAGAGGAGAGAAGAACACAGCAGGGAGTGAATGGATAGACTGTTTTCTCTTCTTGAGAGAATGTTTAACAAATAAATTATTAGACATTCTCAACTAGGCAAGAGAAAACAGTGGAAAAAAATTGGTACATTACAATTTTTTAATATCTTTTTTTAAATGTCACATTGTCAATAAAACAACTTAATTTCTGTAGTTTATTTTTGTGATGCAAGTTAAAAATGAAATACGTTGTATACTTTACTCATTTTTTCGATGTAATTTTTTTTGTAAATTAGCCTGAGTACTTATCTGTACATTTTGTATTTTTGTTTTAACGAGTAAATAAAAGAGGAGTAATTATAATATAATATTACAGTATATAAGTAATTATAGCTTAGAACTTTTATATTTTTTGGGGTCAATTATTTACAATAATTGACTAACACTTAACATTAACTAATGGAACCTTATTGTAAAATGTTACAATTATTGTTATTAAAGCATATACGTTCACAAAAACACTATTCTATTCCACCGTAAGTGCCCTGAGAAGTGGATATTCCGCTATGATTCCAATTCGAAATGAGTGTAAATGTTGCATTCAAAGGGCATTAAAGTGTGCGAGATCTGAATTTAAATTGTGTTTAGTTACAGAGGCATATGATGTCCACTCGTCTGTGTGTGAAGACATTGCAGGCAGCAGCGCAGCGCAAATCCATGAATGAATGTTCCGAAGTGAAGAAAACTTCAACGGATTTCCCTGCTCAGGGATTAGGAAGCAATGAACACCGTGTAGGGATCATATCAATCGGAACATAGTTCATGCACGTAGCTCTCTTCTAACGAGCTGGTTATCTGAATCAGGTGTGTTAACTAAGAGAGATATGCTAAATATGCAGAGCGGGGGGCGCGAGGCCTGGGATTGGGAAACGCTGCTATAGAGGTCCCGAGAATGAGGAACAACGTTTAAATGACATGTCGCAACTTCGCCGGAACGCTGAAGAGGACTGAATATATCCACTTTTGCAATGACTCGACGATGAAGGAGAGGCTTCCAAATAATTGATGTGAAGGAGAAAGATTCTGAGGAAAATGGCACCAAGCACTGCGTTATAAGGAGCGCCCGCCACGCTTCCCAATGTTTGCAGGCTTGAGCTAACTGGCCACTAGCCATTGCAGAGCCATTATGTATAGTAAGTGTTAATCCAACCATTATCCATTAAAATAAAATAATGGTGCTCTGCAGCTTTCAGCCTGATTCAATTTGTTGACAAGTCTGCACAGATGGTGTTTGAATAATATATTATGAACCAAAACCACACAACCATGATGTGGATTCCTCAAATTGTTATTTACTTTCATAAACAAGATATTACATGTATCAAAAGCAGATCCATGAATTGCATGTTTACTTAGTCCCTTAATGCAAAATATGGGGTAAACAGATTTGGTTTGCTGTAAAAATAAAAAAAAAAATCTAATGCAGTTTATACTTTTAATTTGGCATTATGTACTGTAAGCATGTTGACTTGTTATATGGTAAATTGACATATTATATGACACATTTCTTGTGATATTCCCCGTTTGTAAGTCACTTTGGGTAAAAGCGTCTTCTAAATCCAAGATACAGTAGGGCTCAAGCTCAATAATTAAATTTGTGTTGTTTATCTGATATAGAATTGTATCGTTGTGCCCCCTTCCTCAAATATTTTTAGTTAAAATAATACTAAAAATAGTACATATATTAATACATGTACAAAAATAAAAATCATAGCCATAGGTAACTGCATTGTAATTCAATTGTATTATTTACCTCTAGACAGTTACCTGGCTATGATTTATTAATAGAGTTGTCTGATTTTATTGTCTCAAGCATTCAGAAATGACAAAAGAAAATTAATCAGTTTTATTATGATAAAACCATGGTACATTTTTGTAAGGGTTGATTTCCACAAATTTTGTCAAAGAAATTATAAAGGCTGTAGCATTTGCATTGCAAAAAGGTGGCCAAAAATAAAAAATTAAGTGACTATTTGAATTAAATATTTGGTCAACATTAAACAAGGATTTGATCATCCTGAAAGTGTAACGGCAATTACCAGGCATTTGGCGTCCTTTGCAGGTATTTGCAATTATATGTAATGTAGTCTACATCAATTATTTATTTTGTAGTATGTATTGTAACACTGTTATTCAATAAAACCATATAATTATTATTAATCATATTTTTAGTTTTTATATAACGCATTTTAAGTCACGGAACCTAGAATATTAACGCGTTGTTGGTGGTATTCTAAGCTAAAATATTACCAACAGCCAAATGTCAACAGCCAAAAAGTGTTACTGGATTATGAAAGCGTTACCTGAAAGTGATGCAAGGGCTTCATTTTGGGCTTTTTTATTCAGTTATTTCTGTCTAGGAATTTCTTGTAAAATAATATTTGAAAATCAACCTTGATTTCAAAAAATGTCTGAGGATGCTGGGGCTCATTCCAAACTTCCTCAGCCGTCTCAGGAAGAAGAGACGCTGATGTGCCTTCTTCAGCACTGCATTGGAAAAAACGCTTTTTTTCAAGTAACTAGAAAAGTAACGCATTACTTTTTAATTTACAAGAAAATATCTGAGTTAATTTTCCCCCATCCATTATTGACTGACAGTCCGCTGTGTGAACTGTGCGATCTTACTGTAGTTCTAGACTATATGTGAACATGCATTAATTCATCCCACTAAAAAAAAAATAGATTTAGATTTAGTCATCAAAATGAATTAAAACAGTAAAATGCAAACTCAGAATATGACGCAAACCTGCAATAATTAAATATGTTAAACAACACAAATATATCTAATCTCATTTTATTAACCGATGTGTTTGCTGCTGACCTTTGATGGTCCAGTTCAGCAATACTAATAAGCAAAAATTACTTTAGAAAAAATTAACAATTATGCTTTATTGTTTATTTATTGAAATCAATTGAGTGTTGAACTTCTCCTGCATTCTTCTGTACAGACGTGATTTACTCTTCCTTCAGCCTGAGGTTTATTCAATACACTTTTTAGTGTGAACGGGCTTTTACATTTGCTATAAATATAACTTCTTGTATTAAAAACAAACAATCAAGCCCTGCTCATATTAAAAAAGTAACGCAAAAGTAACGTAGCGCATTACTTTCCATAAAAAGTAGCCAAGTAACGTAACTAGATTCTTTTTTAGGGAGTAACGCAATATTGTAATGCATTACGTTTAAAAGTAACTTTCCCCAACACTGTTTATATAGGCTGATGGTTTATTGCATTTTTGGTCTGTGCTGAAAGTGCCTCAGTTTGGTCAGTTATTTCTGTTGGCAAGGAATGAACTTGACGAAGGAAGCACCACACTGAGATATGCAGAACCTTCTACACACACACCCCTCTGTCTCAAACCGCTCAATTAGACATAGACACCACCACTCCCCTGATTGCAAGCATGTCAAGCTAACAGAAAAGGATATGTTAACTAGATTAGCATTCAATTTTTATTGTTAGAATCTTGGAATCAAGAATTTTGATGATTATGGCTTACAGATAATGAAAACAAAAATTTCAACTTTCGTAAGTTTAGTCTCAGAAAATGTGAATATTACATAAGAGCATTTCTATGCACTCAATACTTGGTTGGGCCTCCTTTTGCATGAATTACTGCATCAATGCGGCGTGGCGTGGAGGCAATCAGCCCGTGGCACTGCTCAGGTGTAATGGAAACCCAGGTTGCTTTAATAGCGGCCTTCAGGTCATCTGCATTGTTGGGTCTGGTGTCTCTCATCTTCCTCTTGACAATACCTCATAGATTCTCTATGGAGTTCAGGTCAGGGGAGTTTGCTGGCCAATCAAGCACAGTAACACCATGGTCATTGAACCAGCTTTTGGTACCTTTGGCAGTGTGGGCAGGTGCCAAGTCCTGCTGGAAAATGAAATCAGCATCTCCATAAAGCTTGTCAGCAGAAGGAAGCATGAAGTGCTCTAAAATTTCCTGGTAGATGGCTGCGTTGACTGTGGACTTCAGAAAACACAGTGGACCAACACCAGCAGATGACATGGCAGCCCAAATCATCACTGACTGTGGAAACTTCACACTGGACTTCAAGCAACATGGATTCTGTACCTCTCCACTCTTCCTCCAGACTCTGGGACCTTGATTTCCAAATGAAATGCAAAATGTACTTCAATCTGAAAAGAGGACTTTGGACCACTGAGCAACAGACCAGTTCCTTTTCTCCTCAGCCTAGTTGGCCTACATAGAATATGAGGCAGCTAAGCTTATAGTGGTTAGCGAAAATTGAGCCAGACAAACCATTAACCTGACCGTCAATATTGTCTTTGCATATAAATTATAAAAGATGTCTCTTGACATATTGAAATTAATTAATTGCGCACTTTGGCTAATCGTTTATAAATTATACTTGTTGCACGGTTGCTGAAAAATAACTTTAACGATTATTTAACATATTTTTCGTCTTGCTTCTAGATTTTATTTTAGTTTGATTCAGTTCTGATGGCTCAATATTGTGCAGTCTCCCCCTACTTGACACATCAGGAACAACAGGGGCATAAAACTGCCTGGACCGTGAAACTGTCTGGGCCGTAGATCTGTCTTCCTCCAGGTCTGCAGCCTCCCCATACTCAACTCTGGTGTTTAGGCTCATTTCAAATCGTATGGCTCCCTCAACTGGATCGTTAAAGAATAACACAATTTAACGTGTATTGTGGTAATAGTCAATCTCTGAAAGGGCGGTGACTAATTTATAGGCCCATAACACTAACATCCCACTTATGCAAATGGATGGAGAGGATAATTGTTAGTAGGATATCGCATGTACTAGAACAGAGAGGATTACTAACTAACATACAAAGTGGATTTCAAAAAGGACTTTCCACAACAAATGCTTTAATACGAGTTAGCAATGAGGTGGAGAAGGCTTTGATAATGAAAGAGATGATGATGATAGTATATTTTGACAGAGAAAGCATATGATAGTATGTGGAGGGATGGATTACTTATTAAACTAAGTAGAATGGGTTTTGGAGGAAGGATGTACAATTGGATAATGGACTTTTTAACAAATAGGAGAATTAGAGTGAAAGTTGGGTCAGAGATTTCCATGGAGTCTCATGCAAACAATGGTATTCCTCAGGGGAGCACAATCAGCCCGGTATTATTCAACATAATGATAAATTACATGCTTTCACATTTAGGTGAACACATCAAATCAGCGTTATATGCAGATGAATGGGCTATATTGATGAGAGGAAAGAATGAGAAATATGTGACAGAGAAGATATGGAGGCAATAAAGAAAGTAGAAAAATTGTCATATGAATAGGGGTTTAAGATATTAACAAGCAAATCCTGTTACATGATCTTCACAAATAAGCACAAATGTCATGTTGAAAACATAACATTATATCAGCAGCCAATGGAGAAAGTAAATTAATTTTGGAATTATGGTTTGATAGTAAGAATGGAAAACACACATAAAGCATTTAGAAACTAAATGTAAAAAATATGTTAATTTAATAAAAGCTGTGGCTGTGATTGGGGGGCAGATTAATATTCACTAATTGACATATATAGAGCCTGCATGAGATCAGCAATAGATGATGGTTGTATAGTTTATGGTGCAGCAGCAAAAACATCACTTAAAAAAATAATAGATTACAGTATAGAGCACTACGTGTATGCAATGGAGCTATTAAGTCGACCCCATAAATGCAATACTTATAGAAACAGGTGAATTACCCCTGAAGTTAAGAAGAGAAAAGCTTGCACTAGCATATTGAATAAGATTGAAGGGAAGTGGGAAAGAAAACCCTACAAAAGGAGACAATAAAGGATTGCTGGGAGTATTCTAGGTTTCAGGGGAATGGGTTTGGATGGTATAGGGAAAAAAAGAGCGATACATATTCCAGAATTTAAGATTGATATTTCCAAAAGAATTTCAGATCAGTTATCGGTATATACGGCAGAAATTGTGGCAGTCATCATTGCACTAAAGTGGGTTGAAGAGGTCAAACCTGATAGGGTTATAGTATGCACAGATTCCTTGGCTGTCATTAAAAGCATACAGTCAAAGACATCTGTCAGAGAAGTTAATGATAGAACTTTATCACATTTCATAAAGAATTCATAGGGGTGGAATAGATGTTCATTTCTGTTGGGTACCAGCACATGAGGGTGTAAAAGGGAATGAATATGCTGACAAATTGGCTTTGTTAAAAGAAATATCAGTTCCATTTCCACTTGGGAAAGGTGAGAGGGAAAAGCAATATTTAAGAGAAAAGGTATTGAAATATAACAGAAATGGTGGGAGAAAGACAAGAAAGGAAGGCGATGCTAATTCAAAAGTAAGTAAATAAGTATGTTTATTTATCGACCACATTTAAATTCAGCATTACACTGACCAAAGTGCTGAACATAACCAATACAGCACATACACACAAAAATAATAATAAAATAATGATATCAAGAACAACCGTACACACTGAATTAATAGCCTGGACATGCGAGAGAGTAAAATGCGTCTTAAGTCTGGACATGAAAATAAAAAGAGAAGTACTCCTAATGTCAGGTGGAAACTGATTCCACAAACGTGGAGCGGCGACTGCAAAGGCTCTGTCTCCTTTTAATTTAAGATGTGACCGAGGAACATGTACTAGAGCTTTGTTTGCCAACCTAAGGGACTTGAGCGTCGAATACAAATGAATATGATCAGAAATATAAGATGGGGCATGTTCATTAAGAGCTTTAAAAACAATAAGTAAAATCTTAAACTAAATTCTAAAAAGACAGGAAGCCAATGAAGGGATGCTAAAACTGTAAAACCAACATATAACGAGTTACGTTAATCCAGGTGTGATGTGATAAAAGCATGAATGACTATTTCCAGATCTTGAAAAGAAAAGGAAGATGTAAGTCTGGAGATGATCCTCAGCTGATAATAACTGTTCTTAAGAACTGAGCTAATTTGTTTTTCCAAGACAAAGCTCAGAGTCAAAGATAACACCTATATTTGTTTATATGAGACTTAGGATATATGGAGTGAGGTTTTCTAAGAACCCAGCAACGGAATTTCTTGTTTTAGGAGGACAAAAGTGAATCACCTTAGTTTTATCATTGTTGCGCTGTTATTTGACATCCAGCATTTAATGTCCTCAAGACAGTCAATGAGAAGCTGCATAGAATCTCAAGATTTTAAGGAAGATTCAGCTGAGAATCATCGGCATAAAAATGAAAAGAGATTTATATTTCCTTATGATATTACCAAGTGTAAACATACAAATTAAAGTGCAATGGCCCTAAAATGGACCCCTGAGGGACTCCAAAGAGAAGAGAGGCAGATGATGAGATAAACTGGCCAACAGACACTGAAAATGACCTGGATTTGAGATATGATAAAAGTCTGTTAGTATTAAAAATCATAAAGAAAGGAACAGGCTGCAAGAAATTTTAATGACAAGATTGAGAGTTGATCACACAGGACTGAATAGCATCTTGTTTATAATGGGGGAAAGGAATAATGAGAACTGTGATAACTGTGGGGTTAAAGAAAATATTGAGCATGTCATATTAGACTGTATTCCATACTAGGTGGAAAGACGGGTGTTGCAAAATAGGGTTCAGGAGGTAGGGCTTGAGTGGAACATGACGGGTATATTAAGGTCAGAAGGAGAGGGAAAGGGAAGCATTATTTAAATTCCTTAATGACACCGGGTTAATAAGAAGAATATGCGCACAGTTAAAATGACACGATGTTACACACTCTTGTACAGTAGGTGGCGATGTGCACCTAAAAGTTGTTTGCGATCCGCCATTAAGCAAGAGAAGGGCGGTGACTGAGTATACTGGTTCATGCAAGCAGAAATATATCGTGAGGATTATGGTGTGCACAAGACTGCTTTGAGTACCTTTGTCTTTGTGACTGTTTTTAATACACCATTCCGTCGTCATTGAAGAAAAGAAAGTAGTAATCTCTCGTTTTGAATAGCTTTTTAAAGCCGTCGGGCAGGAAAAATGGGGAATTGTCACACAGTAGGACCAAACGAAGCCTTGGTGGTATCAGGTAACGTAACATATCCTTTCAACTACCTTCAGTTTTTCTCAAAGCTGTCCGCTTTTTCGCGTGTATTATATTCATCTGAAATCTAGCTAACGTAAAACGTGTATGTTAATCATCATACATGTATTTTATGCTACAGTGTAACTGCAATAAAGGCTTATTTTGTCAAGTATTTCAGTCGAGTAACGTTAGTGGACGTTAGCTATTCGTGCTTGCCTGTTGCATTGTAGTTAGTGTTACGAAAGACGACATTCCCTCAGCTCGTGTTGTTGTGCTTCCCTCTTGCTCTTTTCTGATCGATTTTTCTCTTGAAATCCTCTTGGTCTTGAATATCGATTGCTTATGTAACGTTAGTTGTGTTTTTCTTGTTTTGCCGTATACATTTTAGTGATGCTGCCACGTCCATATCTTAGTATAATGTTTAAGCCATTGTATCCATATATCAGATAATGAATATAGAGCTTTGTTTAAAGACTACTATAACACGTTTTGTCTCTGCACAATAGTGGTCGTGATTTATAGAAACGGTATCAATCGAGACCAGAGGTGCCCAATCCTGTTGCTGCAACCTTAATTAAACACAACGGAACCTAATCATTTTTTTCAGGAGCACTCGATCATTACAGGCAGGTGTGTTTGGAACTGAACTATGCTGCGGTGCGTTTCCGGAACAACGACGTAACTCGCTAATTAACCGCCATAGTACGATGCATCGTGTTGGAAACGAACTAGTAACGTTAGGGGTGTAACGATTCTTCGACATGGATCGATATGATGCATCGTAAAATATCGATATCTGTAGTAAAAAGGCACCTTTATTTTGGCACTGTCTACATTTTCACATAATGTCCGTAGGGGTGGGCGATATGGGAAAAATATAATATCACGATTTTTTTAAATATCATGATTCACGATTTTATCATGATTCTTCATCATGTTGGTTTTACTATTTTGCAAGTTGTCTGAGCAGTACAGCCAAACTAATTTCCCTATTATAACGCCTTTTAATGTAACAAAAGAGAGAGAAAAAAAGAATGGCAGATATTTAAAATAATAATAATTTGTTACATTTATATAGCGCTTTTCTGGGTACTCGAAGCGCTTTACAGCCATATGGCAGCCATAGTGCGCCAGAACGCCCACCACACACTAGGCTTGCCGCGATAGACGGTGATGACGGTTAAACCGGTGTTAAGCCGCATCACCATTACGTCACTTGCCTACCATGGCACCGTCTCTCACCGTTGTTTAGATTTTTTTTATAGTAATACAAATAATTTAGTTCAGTTAGAGGACACTACAATTAAAACTGAACGCTGCTGCTCAATGCAGTGCACCGAACGAACGAGAGCCGTGCATCACAGTAGAGCTGGGCGGTATGACCAAAAATTTATATCACGGTATTTTTCTAAATTATACCGGTTTCACGGTATATGACGGTATTTTTTTTTCCCCATGGATGACCGGGTGTTAACCACATTTTCTACTGACTGAAGAAAAACTGCAGTAGATTGACTTAGAATGCCATATTTTAGTGTCATGATGAGTGAATATTGTAAAAAATTCCACACTAAATACAGGGGTTAAAGCAAAAAAAAATATTTTGACTGTAAATATTTCCTCGGCCAAACCCCATTCCACAGCCATACAGCTACATTCACACACACAGTTTAAGAGCAGTATTTTTCTTCTTGTAATCAGGAGTGCTTGTCCTCCTAATTTAGAATATTTAGGAGCGCCTTCTGATCAATAATAAAATAATTCTGATAAAAAATGAGTCTTCCGAACACGGTGACATTTGACTCCTTAAAGTGACTTACAGGGGTATTTTCTTTTTACCTTTGCAATGGCATAATTTTCATCTATGTCAAATAAAATAATGTGTTTATAATCTTTTTAAAATGTATATTTAAAACAATATAATAAGTACAATACGACAAATAAGTTACTAATCATGAAATTAGTATTAATAAAAAAATGTATTTGTACTACAGAGGTGGCACAGAAGAACACAAACGTGGCTTGAACGTACATTTTCAGACGTTTAATGAGTCTCAGAGGTGGCATGAGTGCAATTCAATTCATAGATTAATGTGGACATTAATGTTTTAAATATAAATTAGCTTTTAGAGATGCACAACGGCTCAGCTGTAACTTTATGTTGAACTATTTTCGTTGATGATATAGAGCAAAATCATGCAGTACTTGTTTATTGATCTGTTGTATTAAATCAATATATCACATTTGCAAACTTCCCTTATAATTATTAAAAGCTGTCACTCTCCTGATCGCGATCTGTGGGCGCAGACATTGAGACCGCGTGAGTGAGCTCTCAGGACTCAAAAGCACGTGCAAATGTGATACATTCTGTCAGAACCTGCGGAATGAGTATAATTATTATTAATAGCCGCAATCCCGCTGGCCGAAATTCAATTTCTGCTCTGTGTTCTCTGCTAAGAACCCGACTGTGAATGATGCGGTTACTATATGTTGTTTGCCGAGGCGGATGATTTTGGTGTTCCGCAGAACAACAACAGTGTGCTACATGATTTCTACATGTTTCTTTCCCTCAGTAATCGATAACGTTTAAATGGTGAACACGGAGCAGTTTTTCCGTGGCGGAATGTAAAACCGGAGCGGATCCAGAGCGGAGTGATTACAGAACGCTTAGAGCGGAGAGAGGAACATGCTTTAATCCACTCCAGGCTTTGATCACATCCCCCTCAACAGACTGAATGCACCTCCTCTTTCCTTCATTTAACACTTATTCAAGCTAAAATCAAGACAGTTATAACACTATTTGAGAAACGTAGCGTATTCTACGGTCTTAAAATGATGAAAAGTGAATTTAAGAAGGCGGGAACCCTGCAATTGACGGAATCCGTCGTGACGAGAACTTTAGTTTGTGAGAGATGCGGGAGCTTATGCAGCGGATGGTGGATATTTGTGGCGGTCAATGTGGATATTGTGGATGACTTCTTCTCTCTCATCACATTCTACTAGTGCTTTAGTTTCGGAACTTTCACGCTTAGAAACACATACAGCTGGATCCTCGCCAAAATGCAATAGTGAAAAGAGACCCCTCTCTAACAGTGTCGCGTTTCAAACGTTATTTAAATGAAACCGGTATTGCGGTATTTTAAAAATTCATATCGTAAGAAAAATAAACACCGGTATTCGGTATGAACCGGTATACCGCCCAGCACTAAAATGTCGTTCCATTTGAAAACACACAAAGGAGATTTACTACTAATCACGGAACCGGCTTTTACTGACTAAATGCGCATGATCATCACGTTCGATATATCGCACAGCCCTATAGCACACTAAAGTGTACATGTCACAAAATTTGCTAGTTGTTTTTTTTTAATGATCTGCCAACTACAGTTGTACAACAACTTTATTTTTTTAAAGGGTTATTTCCTCTTTGCTTAACATGCCTGAACATTGTGTCCGCATTGGTCATGTTTCATGAAATAAACTCACATGACAGAAACTTCAATGGGCCAATTCATCTGTCTTTCACGTGATTGATTTAGCTGCAGTTGTGCAAATGATTAAACAACAGCTGAGTATTGCACACTAATAGCTGATGACATGCAGGGAATTAGTTGGAAACGGTTCCAGTTCCTTCACTGCAACATTAACCAGATTTTTGAGGGAGTTCCTCGCATATCTCACATTCTTAATGGTTGCAGGCTACTACTGTTTATACTTTACATCAGGAGTCCAGATTAATGCATTAACATCTGGCAAAATGTATGGATGTTGTAACATTGACAGCTGAATCTAATAGATCATTGGTTATCTCCCTGAAGTCCTGATTAACTGTCATGGTTGACCCAACAATATCCATATTTGCACAGATGCATAGCCTAAATATCTTGCTTCATAAACTGAATATTATGCAGAACTGGAAGGTTTGCTTTACACTAACCCTTCTAATTGCTTGCCTCCCAAAGCATTAGTTTGTTAGCCAAATCACAACATGAGCAACAGACTGTATTTTACATAATGAAAATGAAAGGCAAATAGGATGTGCATGTTCATGTTAGGGGTCGACCGATTATCGGCGCCGATATTAAGCATTTTACCGATTATCGATATCGGCCATTTTCAAAACATATTTGCCGATAATGTTTTTTTATAATTTTTTTTTTTTTTTAATGCAAACAAACATACTATTTACAGGTGACATTATTTATTGGTGAATAAATAATACAGGTGGAATTATTTAATGTTCAAATGCACTATTTGGCTCGATGTAGCCTGTCTGAGCTCAACACTCTGTGAGAGTGAGGCGATCTCTCAATCTCTGAGAGCAATCTCCGCCCACCGCTCATCTGATATGTAGAGAGTCACGAGTCCGACCGATCAACGTGGAAAACTGAAGGCAGTCTCACACCGAAGCACATGCTAACTGGAGCTGCCTCGGTGATCACGCATCAGTTGTCTCTCAAAGGTAAGGCAGCAGCAGACGTTGCTGAAGATGCAATAAATCACAATCCACTATGATGTCGCGCTGGCGCGGAAAATGCGGGCGGAATCGTGGAATGCAGTCATATAATGGAGTTTACCGATAACGCGGAATGTGTCAAGTTTGGATGAATTAATCAAAAGTAGGTCAGTACACTTAAATCGACTCGCTTATGGACTAGTATCTATAAATATTAAGCCGCAAAAACACTATAAATATTTGAATCCTGCATGTTCTGCATCTCTGTTAATGAATGACACAGATGTGCGGTTTCGCTTACTGCACACATACATGAAGAGCGTGTGAAGCTCGCGGTGTTTTCAGCATCTGCCGTCTCACTAAATGAGGACATAAATACATGAACAACATCCCCAGAACTGCTCGGACAGTCACGTTCCACGAGCATTTGACCGTTCATTTGAGTAAAGCGATCGTCATATCATATATACATAGGCTACAGAAACTTAAAATGTCCTCATGGCATCAAAATATAAGTTCGGTTTAGCCGAATATATTACTGTATACGTAATACAACTACAACAATTATTACAACTTTTGTTGAGAATAATAACACAATACGCTATTTCTTCCATGTTTTAATTTTAATAGTAAACTCATTTGTTTGCCAAAAATAAAGTCTAACTCTCATTTGATTAAAAGATAAATTAAATTAATGTTTTATGCCTTCATTTGCACTGTACTGTAAATTAAAATCAACGGAAATGTTGTTGTTATTAACAGTTTTCAGAATTAAAAACATGTTTAAAAGCATTTAAAGAACGTTTTTTGTCAGAGCTCTTGTTATTATTAATTTTGGCATTAATTTTCATTTTTACACCAGACACGTATATCGGTTCAAAATATCGGTTATCGGTCTACTTGATCTGTAATAATCGGTATCGGTATCGGCCCTGAAAAACACATATCGGTCGACCCCTAGTTCATGTGGCCAAAAGATGTTTGTGATTTAATCTGCTATTGGTGGAAAAGATACTTGTATGAGTGAAGAGTTTTTTTTTATTTGTCTTGCAAACAATAACGGACATATTTAGTTTAAATTATGGCCTTGGTATTCAGTAAACCTCATAATAAAACTAGTCCCAATTTAGTAATTTAATTGTAATTCTGTGTTCATGTACAATATAATTCAGTTTGGGGTAAGTAACATTTACAAACAAAAAATATAATCTTCTGCTCACTCATTTGATGAAAAAAGAAAATGTGTAATATTGTAAAATATTATTACAATTTAAAATAACAGTTTTCTATTTAGGCTCATATATTTTATTAAGGTAGTTTATTCCTGTTATGGCAGATCTACATTTTCTTCAGAAAGCATTGTAATATGCTGATTTGGTGTTTGAAAAACATTTCTTATTAATGTTGAAAACAACTGTGCTGCTTAATATTTTTGTGGAAATGGTTATAATTTGAATAATAACAATTATAAATGTCTTTACTGTTGCTTTTGATGCATCCTTGTTGAATAAAACACATCCCAATCGTTTGAACTGTAAGTAGTAAGACTTTCACAGATGCACAAGCTGTTTTGTTTGGAACAGCTAGTTAATTATTGACTTGAGCTCATTTCTGTAAACATTTAACCACCATAGTTGTTTGGTTAGCCTGTAACTGTGCGTTGGGGCTTTCCAATGATTTCCATTGCATGTGGTTATGACATTGTTGTTCAGTTTACAGTTTATAAACCTGGTTTGGTGAGGCATGTATGAGGTTTACCTTTTGTAGGTGTTGAAAGTGGTGTCTGACAAATAGCTTGTGAAATGGACTGAAAGATTTAGATTATTACAATGGAAAAATATGGTTTGATTTTTTTAAAGACAATTTAAAATGAATTGCAAGCATGTTTGAGTTTGAAAGTGAGATTAGGTTGGAATGTGTATTTGTTCTAAGTATGCAGTGTTTATTTTCTCAGGTGGCTGCTGTGGCTCTGATGGGAAGAACTATACAGTGGGCGGCTGGGCCTGGGCATGGTGGCTTATCACAGACATTCAGAAGTAAGAATGTACATTCATCACATTCACTCCTACTATTGTGTTTACTGGCAACATAAACAAATCATTCTCTCACTAATTGAATGATTTTATTCTCTATATATGTACATTTCAGTTCCTCTTGAGTGGGCATTGGGAGCATTTTAGAGATGTGTCACAGCATGCTCATATTTGTCTGGCTAGATTATTTAAACTTGTGAATATATATATAATATTTCTACTTTAGAGAATCTCCACAGTGCCCACACCTGTGCCTATTGTTTTCTTCCCAACATATTAAAGACATTGATTGTAACTAAAATAATTCTGTTTACTTCAGCTTAGACAGCTTACAGACATTAAACACAAACATTGTCTCATATATCAGTACTCAACCCCCTGTTCACATAAACTCACTTCATTAAAGGCCTGAGTATCCAGGGCCAGTGTTTGGAAAAATAAACAGAATTAACAATACTAGAGTGTTGACTAAATTTCAGGTTCAATGGTTACGAATGGAAGATCATTAATGGTGCAGCATCTGCTGATGAAAACATAGTAAATCCAAAAATCATTTGTTCCTAAAATTACATAGGGATTTTGACATTTAACATTGTTAACACCGGGTTATAGGAAGCCTGGTTTATGATTTTTTTGTTTCACACATTTTCATTCTTTGCTCTAGATAAGAAATAGCCCTGGTTATTCAGATTTTGTACTGTACAATCATAAACCCAGGGTTAACTTTCTTATTTGCATATTTGCAGTGTCAATATCACGGTTTAAATAGCGGCTTGTCTCATTCCTGCACATCAGGCTTATTTATACTGACTATCTAATTTGTCCTGAATATACATTTCTTGGACCTTAGCTGTAAAAATCAAACCTTTTATGTCAAATGTTTCCTCAAATTATGTTTCTCTAAATTGAGATTTTAAAATATGATAAGACAAGGTTAAGTGCAGTGTAAAAAGCCTATATCTGTCATTTGGTGAGATCACTGTGGGTACACAATGCTTGTAGCTGTTAGAACATTAGCCATAAGTCATATATATGAAATAAGAGAACTGAAGCATGTGATTTATTTACATTCCTTGTTTCCTTCTTTAATCTTTATTGAGAGTTATGCATGTGCAATCTATAACCAGCCTGTCTTTTCTCTAATGTTCCTCTCCTGTTCATTTCTTTAAGTGTTTGCTGAGCTAACCTGCCTTTAAGTGCTGGACTCACCCGTGTGTGTCTGAGCATCTGATCTTTCTCTGATATCTCACTGCTGGGGATCATAAGATTATTATGCTAAATCAGTTCTGTGCAAGTGCAGATCAGTAAACTTTTATCACACTTCTATGATGTCCACACTGGAAGGATTTAGGGAAATACTATGATAAGATTATATGGGGAAATACAATGTCAAGCTAAAGAAACCATTGAAAGGTTGATTGGGAAGTTCACTAACAGTATATTTGATTTGCCAAATCTGACCGCCATTCATTGACAGGAACACAGGAAGTTGGTCATTTATCAGAGAGTCATGTTACAACTCATGGATGTGTGGACAAGGTCTATTGCAGAAATGCAGCCATTAGTTTTAAATGTTACATCTAAAATTAAAGTGTGTATTTCATCCTTTTTATTGTTAGAGATGATATGAAGATGAAACAACTGTCAATTTCAGCAATTTCTAGAGAGGGATTAAAAGTCAAAAAGAACTGTAAATATGGGTTGTGTTGTAAACCGTGGTTACAACAGCTGTTCAGCTGAGTGCATAGCTTAGAAATAAAGCAAGGCTGGGTGGGATATCTCTTACCATCCCCCCTTCCTCAATAAAGCATGTAGTAATCTAGTTTGCTGGCAGCTCTAAAAGCTACATTGATCTAATTTTAAAAGATTGAGAGAGCTTTAGCGCTTGCTGCAGCACAGGGCTGAAATTAAATATTTAGTTGAGGATCCACTGCATATTCTTGTGCATGTTGGCATTCAGACATGCACAGTTTCTTTTCAGTTTAAATTTGTAGATATAGGCTGAATCCTTGACTATTGTCTCTTGACTGTGAACTAGGGCTGAACGATTTTAGAAAATAATCTAATTGCGATTCTTTTTACCAATATTGCGATTAAGATTTATTATGCAATTGTTTTTAAAGCTCTTCATATTCATTATTAATCAAAGACATACAATACATAATTGTATAGTATGCAGTGTTTGGCACATTACTTTAAAAAAAGTCATTAGTAATATTACAATCACAAATACTAACTGAGTTACATCGTTATAAAAGAAACTAATTACCAGGGAAAGTAACTATTGTTACTTTAAAAAAAAGCTTCAAATATGTCAAATAACTTGGATGCCCCAATATTAAATATGTTAAATAAATGAAATGGTCACCAAACAGAATTAATTATTATTATAAAACATTACACTAATCTACACTATTTTAATGTTTCTGTGGGACAATGTGAGAGACACCTATCAAATTCAATTGATTATTTCAGTCAAACATTATAATATGATATTATGATAATTTAGCATTATATGATGATAGAACTTTAGAATAACCATGTATGAATGCATATTTGTCATGTTGTCTGAACTTAGGACTGGTGGTGGTGGTGCTTAAGATATTGTTTGTCATTTAGTGTTTCTACATAAAAAGGGGAAAAATTCTACAAATAATACTGATAAGATGACAAAACTACCACCAATTATTCTATTAATAACCATATAAAACGCACTAAGGATTATTGAGCTGCTGGGTTCATGAATATTAATCAGGTCGTCTGCATTCGCTCGAACTGATTCGCTGAAATCAAAACGGGGACGATGATAGGTGAGCACCGGCCAATGAGATTGCCGTTTGCACATTAGCTCCACCCACTACAGGAGAACCCGGCAGTTCTTAAAAGCTAAAAACTTCCAAACGAACTCTGTTATTTTGACAGGAAAGTACAACAAAGGATATCGTTTACATGTAGCGCGTCAATTCTGCATGTTATGAAAGACCCGCGGACACGAAAACAACCCGCGGCAAACTCCGGACTTGGCAACATAGCAGCGTGCCAACATGATACTTCCTCTGAAGACTGCTTAGATGTGTTTGACTCCTAATGTCTCCTAATGCTTTCTCTCGCTGTACTTGGATGTCATACGATCATCATACATTACTCTTGCGTGTCACGTGACAGTATAATCGCAGCATCTGCGGTTGAGAAATCACGTTTTTTCATATCGCGATATTATCGCAAATGCAATTAATCGTTGAGCCCTACTGTGAACTATCTTGTGTTAAATGGTTTTGGGCTATATTAGAGTTTAGCTATATTGGCCTAACAATTCACTAGAAATAGTATGCCATCTGGGACCCTGTTTCCACCCCATAAGTCAGTTAGCATGTACTGAACTGCAGGGCTCAGACAGTATGAAACATTATAAACCTACAGTGAGTGACGGCTTCAGTGATTTATAATTGGATCTTTGTTGTATTATTTTACATTTCAAAATTTTTATAGCAAAAATAAAGCTGGAATACATAACCCGATTTTTGCACAGACATTTGCCCTGATTATAGTCAGTAGAGGAGTCGATGCTAGTTGCCAAAAGTCAGAGCCAGTCTTTTAATTTACCACGTTTCTCCATTGTATTTGCTGTGCTCTGCATGACTTATGTCTGGTAGTGTGTGAGATCCTCAGTTGTTTAGTGGTTCTCAACCAGACATGACTTAAAATTATTTAAATTATTTATTATTGATATATTAAAACAATCTAACTTAAAATACTTAAAAAGAACATAGTCTAGATTTAATCTGAATAATCTCAACAGCTTCTGTCTTTAGTTCTTGAAATGTCACAATGAATTGTGGTTTATTTTCCTATATTGACACACCCCACGTGTCTGTTAATAATCGATTATATTTGCTGTATATATTATAGGTCTGTTAATATAACAAGGGGCCATTGGACAATAGGAGACATTTAAGTTAAAATGGTTGAGAACCACTGGTTTAGTGCACGATACCCAGTTTTTCTTTTTAACCATTTACAAAGTGGGCAAGTGTATGAGGCCTTGTGGTTTAATACCGGTTCAGATTTGGAGTGTATGCCAGCATTTATTTAGTAACAGTTATCATCTTTGTTTGAATTTGAAGTAGGGATGTTCATTTCGGTTATTTTTCTAACCGACAACCAACTCTCGTTAACCGATTATTAACCGTTAACCGACAATAATATTTTAAATTAGAACTGAATTAAATTAGAAAGAATAAATGTCTGTGACCCATTAAAAATACTAACATTTGTTTTCCGGGGATTAATTTTACATGCGCAAAAAGCAGCAAACAATAGAACATGAGGATTCACATGGTCATCATAGCTATCACATCACGCACCTGCAGTGCTTCTGCGATTGGAGAAAAACATAATAAATCTATATATGTATATAACAGGTGTTCCTGTGGCTCAGTGGTTAGAGCATTGTGTTAGCAGCGCAAAGGTTGTGGGTTCGATTCCCAGGGAACACACATTCTGAAAATACATGTATATGCTGAATGCACTGTAAGTCGCTTTGGATAAAAGCGTCTGCTAAATGTAAATGTAATATATTATAATGAATAAATAGGCCTATACTAGAAATATATTTTCACTTAAATAATAATTTAAGAAAATTAAAGAAAAACTGTGCAACAAGCAGCCAACTCTAAAAAAAATCCTGGGTTATTTTTTCAGTGTTTGGGTAGTGTGTGTACATTTAATTTTATTGATAAAATTGTTATTGTGCTGTATATTGTTCAAATTTATGCAGAGAAACATAAAGGCCAACATTTTGTTTTACATGGATATTGTAATGCGAGTGAAGTAGGCGTACATAAAAGGTAAATAATATTTTGGCATTCAAATACATCGTGAATACGGGAACATTTGATTTTGTGTCGAACGTGAGACCCAACATTCATTTCAGTTTCATTTTAGCCTAAATTAATTCGTTTTGGTTTATCGTTTATTATTGTTCTTTTCTAAATAGCCTACTGTTAATTGAAAGGATTTGTTGTGGAGTGAGGGGAACTAAAATAGCCTAGCTATGTTTCCAGTGTTTATTCTAATGTTTGTAATTTGCGTCGGCAAAATTTTTCTCTCTCTCTAAAAAAAACGTGTTTTTATACACTTATAGCTTATTTTAACCATGCACCAAACCTTTTAAAATATTTGATAAATTACTAAAAATAAATAAATAAGTGACTTTAAACCGTTTAACTGATTGCATTAATCGGTCAAAATTCGTATCGGTCGGTTAACGGTTAAAATGAACATTCCTAATTTGTAGCCAACATAAAGAATATGTGATGCAGTTGACCTACACAGTATTTGTATAAATACACATTCTGTTAAAATTCTACTAAACTCTATTTAATAATGTAAGATTAATCATTTTTGTGCGGCCTTTTGTCCAGATCCACATGTAGCATAAACATCTTATTAGAAATGGAAATTGCTTTGTCATAGATGTTTAAAGGAGTGATCTAGGGGTGTGAGTGCCAGCAGGTAGTGCAAAGGCAAAGCATAATGGATAGACTAAATAAGACATTCATTCCGAGTCAGTCATGAGATTTCAAAGATAAATTACATGATATGAAAGGTCTCTCCATATGCAGCAGACAGCGTCTACCTGATGGTCTGGATTCAACTGCAATCAACACCAGCGCCCATCCTCCCTAACCTTGAACCCTGACCTCAGTCCTCCCCTTTCACATATTTTAACACCCTGATAATATTGTGCTGTCCTGCCTCCCCTCCTTCCCTCCCTCCTCACCCTCTCTCCCCCTTCACCCCCCATCTGCCCCACATAGACTCTCTCTGGAGATAATGACCATCCTCTGTCGCTGTGAGAATATCGAAACTTCGGAGGGTGTCCCCTTGGATGTGACAGGGGTCGCTCAGGTAATCACACTGAATGAAACAATCCAACCTAATTAGACAGTGAGAACAAATTCAAGCATTCGGATGTGAATGGCGGTGGCCTGGTTTCATTTCCGGAGTTACACACATACACATGCTCTCACACTCTCTTCCACACTCTTGCGTTGGTCTTCCTCTGCAGTGAAGGAGAGCCAGTCATCTCTCACTATCCTTGTCTGGAGTTTGGCTACGCAGCGCTCATGGCTCATGTAACTAATGTCTCACGTCAGCTTGTTTTGACTGTTGGGTCTGTAATGGATGACGAACGTATTAGATGGTCTTTCGGGAATATTGTGGGTTGGGAAATAATCTTTAAGGTTCTGGGAATCTGAATCCAGAGGATGCCATTACAGCCCATTTTCAAAACACCTGATTTGTGCTGACCGAGTGGTTGTGTCTTCGTATTTTCACCCTACAGATTAATTTTGTGTTGTGTACCATCACATCTTTCTTTAATCCCACCTTCTTTCCTGTTTTCACGCCGCTTGACATTCTTCCCGTAGATCATAGCCAACTTTTTTGGTTTGTTTCCCTTTTTTTGCGTTTTCCACAGGATAACCCTTGAGATTATGACCCTGCAACCCAAGTGTGAGGATGTAGAGACAGCGGAGGGGGTAGCTCTTACTGTCACAGGTGTGGCACAGGTAAACCACCTTACCTCACCTAACCTCAGCTCCAAATGCCACTTTCAGGTTTTCCAGACTGGTTTCAGACCCAGCACCCTTTTATCATGCTTTTTCCTCTCATTTTCTTCCCTCCTTTTCTGATCCCTGAATTTGATACCCCCCCTCAGGGATGAACAGTGCCAGTCTTAGTATGTTTACCAAACTGAAGGTCACTGGTTTGTGCTTGACATAATGAGCTGTTGTTCAATCAAAAGTTTTGATTACTTACTAAATGCTAAAAAAGTATTTACTGGGATTTTGGGGGAAAGCTTTTTCTCTTAAAAAAAAAATAATTTACAAGAATGGCTCTGTTCCAAAACCATTATTACAAGTCCAATTGATAATTTATTCAATGTTCTTCTCTTCCGGGTCAGTTTCTGCTGTCATTCACATGAGTACCACGATGCATTAGTGTGCATTCCTCTGTTTGTAAATAATTCTCAGCGCATCCGGGTTCTCCATCAGAATGCCGGCTCCGCCATCAGCAGCACCACATGCATTCATCGTGGTATTCTTGTGAATAGCTGTGGAGACTGACTGGAAGAGAAGCATTTGTTGAAAGATGTCATTATATTTGTTTTCTTTGTGCACAAAAAGTGTTCTCGTAGCTTCATAAGATTGATTGATTAATTAATAAGGATAAAAATAAAACAAGCTGTTTTTGTAGACTTTTCCAGTCTTGAGTGGATCAGTGTGCAGGTATCCACTCTCTTGTTCATTGTCAAGTATCTCACTAGCTCTACGCACCTGCAGTACAAGGACTTATTTTTTCCTATTTGAAGCGCTACAATTTTTTCACATTTTAGGTGATTAATTAATGACAGAATTTTCATATTTGGGTGAACTATCCCTTTAAGTAATCAATAAACAAAACTACAATAATGTAACAATTGTTATGCAAATGCCTTATTAATAAGGTTAAAATTATTTAGCAGACATTAGATTAAGACATTAACAATAGTCAATTCTAAGAATTATTTTACAGAATTTTTATGAAATAACTACATTTACCACTGTAGCCAACACCAATCAAAAAGTGCTATCATGACATTATAATGGACAGGTGGTAAAAGTTGTAACTCTTAGAAAATTCAGAGTTTACAAGTTCTACAAGGACGTGAATGCCATTTAAGTCTAAAATTTGAAATCTCATAATTACATTAATTAATTCACCTACTCATATTGGGAGTTCCTTATAACCTTAAAATAGTTTTAGAACAGAGCCAATATGTTACCACATTCTGTGACCTTCATGTTGAAGTGTAGATGATACAGATGTTTTTGTAAGCATCTAAAAGCGTTTCTCAAACAGAGAAGAGGAATCAGTAAATGATATGCTGATTAGTTTCATTCTTTGTTTTCTATACCTTGACAGTTTTTGGATTACTCTTGTTTGTCAGCGTGCCAAAACTTGCAGTGTGTAAATGAACTCACATGTTTACTCTAATGAACATTTCTCTGCTCTTTTGAAAACCCAACTTCAAGAGAAAATACCAATTTCCACTTTGGTTACAACTGAGCATTTTGCTTTACCTGTATTGCAAAATCTTGAATTTCAGTTCTCAAAGCCTGATTCTTTTTTTCAAGTGTTATTTTCTCTCTGTGAATGCTTAGTCTGGTGTGAACAATGAGCGCATTATAATGCAAAGAGGCAGTCCAGCCATTACAGGGCATTTATTTCTGGTAGTCACATGTGATTGAACGAGGAACTTAAACAAGACCATAGAGACTTGAGCTCAAGGTCTCTCCATAGAGAGACTGTATGTTTACATTTGTCTATTGTATCAAATCAGTGATTTTTCAATGAAATGAGACTGTAATACACTGCTTTGCCCTGCATGTTTACCTAGGGGTGTAATTTGGATGTTTCATCACTCAGTCAGTATATTTGATTTTTATTCTCTAAGCCAGCAATTTAATATTTGCTGATACCTCAAAACATACCACAATATGATTTGAAACAGTGAACTTTATGAAAATTTCAAGTTTTGTAGTTCAATTGGGACATCAACATCAAAAGGTACTGAATACTAAAATAATGAAGGAAAAAAATCAATTTGCACATCATCTGTCATCTGATCATTGGTTTGTTCAATGAGATATACACTGACAACAGTCAAGAAAGTCTTCCAGTCGTCTGTGCTCTCTAAAATGTACACATCCAGTATCCCCATGTTGATTTATTGTGCGTTGTATTGTTAGTCTCCCATTTGATTGATTGTATCAATCCATATCAATGTATCATTGCATCCCACGTTATATCCCCGATTTAGACCACTGTCGGAAAGTCTGTCTCGTGTGGTTTGTAAATGGAGGCCTTGCAGCTGTTGAACTATAGGACCCACTTAACTGTTGGCCACCCAGTCCTCTGCAATGTCCTCCTTCTTGAGTCTGTTTTCTATTATGAATCAATTCTTATACATGTTCACCAACAAGCAAATATACGGATAATACTAGCACTTTGGGTTTGGGTTGTGTGTGTTTTTCTGAGTTTTCTTAATCTGGAAAGCTTCAAGAAGAGAAAGTCTTGTTTTAATCCTACAACGCATTTTCAGTCTTGCCCTACTTTCGTTTTTACTGTGTTGCATGATTGTTGTGGTTTCCCATGAGCACAACATGTGAATGGGTCTTTTTGTTTTACTTTGGGGGAAAATGTTGTCACCAATGCACACTTCATTTGAAAGCTTGTTAAAGCATGGCTCCCCATGTTGACTGTAACTGCTACAACATTCATTGTTATTGACATTTTTGTTTGTCTGTATGTCTGTCCTGAATGACTGCTGATTTGGAAATAACTCAATTAAAAAGTACAGATGATATTGGCTGGCCAGTTTTCTTCAGTGCGATCGAAAAGATAATTGTTAAATTTAAATGTTTATTGCACCTAATTTTTGCACTGAATATTAATCTTTGTGTGAACAGGCCTTCATTCTGAGAAATACTAAAAATGTAATTTCAGAATTTATATTTGAAAATATGGTTCCAGACCTGGAACATTTATCTGGAGCACCAGCCATACTAGACCAACCTTTACCAGATGCTATACACAGGGCATTACTCCTGTGGAGTCATTTGAGATTCATTTTATGGCTAATGTTTTCCCCCACCCGCATTAGTGGCATCTTGCTGCTGTGTATTGAGTTGCTTGTAATGTACCACATCTTTAACTGTTTGATGACTGCTCGACTATGGGGAGGATGCACAGACACCCTCTTGCCAGAGATTACCTTTGACACAGCACTGAAATCAGCTTTCGTCATAATCACGTACTGCTGAAATAACCAGGCCACGTGCATATTTTTCTCAAAGCTCTGGAAAATAAAAAAGTAAGATGGTTGTAGTTCTGTAAAGAGGGGCAGCTTCTAGCCAGAACCTTAAACCTACAAAAACTCTCCCCTCTCTTACTGATGCATGATTTCATTCTCCTTTCCTTTTCACAGCCATGGAGAGAGATTGTTTTAAACTGTGTCTCATAGACTCATAACTTGTGAAGGGGTGGAAAATCCAGGCCTTGGGTTTGCACATTCGTTGCATTGAAAATGTCTTGCGGTTAAACCTGACATTATTTTATTTGTATTTCTTTTACTTTATTTTGCATGCAGACATGAACATTTAGAACCATTTTTTACTTTTTTTGAGTTTGTTCTCCCCTCAGGTTTGGTTTTACCACCATTTATATTAATTGTAAATTCCATTAAAGGGATAGTTCAGCTAAAATGACAATTCTGTTATTAAATACTCGCCTCGTGTCGTGCCAAACACGTAAGACCTTTGTTCTCATGCGTGGCACTGTCGTGAGCGTGTTGAAGATTGACACGGAAAAGAAGAAAATGTTGAATAAAGTAATTATTTTTGTATTCTTTGCACAAAAACGTATTCTTGTAGCTTCATAAAATTAAGGTTAAACCACTGATGTCACATGGGCTGTTTTAACAATGTCATTACTACCTTTCTGGACCATGAACGTGTTAGTTGCATAGCTGTCAATGCAGGGTCAGAAAGATTTTGATTTCATCAAAAAAAAATTTGTGTTCCGAAGAAGAACGAAAGTCTTACGGTTTTGGAACGACGTGAGGGTAATTAATGACAGAATTTTCATTTTTGGGTGAACTATCCCTTTAATTCATACTAGGGCTGGGTGTTACAGACAGATATATATATATATATACACAAATGTTGTTGTTAAAAAAATTATAATATTGTGTATATCTCAATTTTAATTTGTATGCATTTAATCACTCTGACTTGCACTCTACATTTAAAATCTCATTGAACAAAGAACAAATAATGATATATACATAAATATCAGCCCTTCACTCTGCTTGAATGTAATGAGACATTTAGCCTCATTAAACATTTTATTTCATATTCTTTTTATCAAACACATTATTCTTTTACATACTGATTTGCAAGCTTTTGCATGTACATTCAACATGGAGTAAATACTGACTGAAGCATGTCCCTCATTCAACCACAACCTCAGTTATACACATTTCACCATTCAGCAGATTTGATTGTGCTTAATGTCTTTCCCTCACACCTGCAAAATATGCTTTTAGATGTATCAAACTGCAAGTGTTGATCTAATATTATAAATAAGATGCTAGAAAATTCTGAATGTGCCTCTGAAACATTTTTGCTGTATTACAACAATTCATTACTTAAATGTGTACAGTAACGCAACAGCTAACTGTTCTACTTTTCTGAGTGCATTGTATCGAGCTCTAGGTGTCAATGGCATGCTGTGATCCAGTGTATGTCAGTTTTGGACCATGACTATATGTGTTCTGCTACCAGGTGAAGGTCATGACTGACCATGAGCTGCTGGGTTATGCCTGTGAACAGTTCCTGGGCAAGACCGTGGCAGAGATTAAAAGTGTCATTCTGCAGACGCTAGAAGGTCACCTACGCTCTATTCTGGGTGAGTGATGCCAGACACTTGTGTCCATCTTGAAGGGCACTCTCTCCTCTTCACTGTGAAGGATTCAGACAGTGTGCACAGTTAGTTTTAGATCGAAGTTCTTGCCAGATGAGCAACATATGACCAGCAACCACTCTCAACAGATCAATCAAAGTTTGGGACATTATGTGGTTAAAAGCTTCCTCTGCCTTCACAGTGCATTTAGAAAATGTATATATCCTTTATAATGGCAGACTCCAATCAATTTCCTGAAGCATGAAAATTAGGAAACATCATGACTTTCACATCCTCACAATCTCATTTGCTTTTGTTCACAGGGACTCTGACGGTGGAGCAGATCTACCAGGATAGGGATCAGTTTGCCAAGCTGGTGAGGGAGGTGGCGGCACCTGACGTGGGCAGAATGGGCATTGAGATCCTAAGCTTTACTATCAAGGTGTGCTTACATTAATATGGATAGAGTTTCTATTTTATTTTGCTTTTATATTTGGGTTTACCACAATCAGTCTTTCAAATCCATTTCAGCTGTCAGGGTGAAAATGTTATTCGTTTTCTCCCATCAGGATGTGTATGACAAGGTGGAATATTTGAGCTCCTTGGGGAAATCCCAGACTGCTGCTGTTCAGAGAGATGCTGACATTGGTGTGGCTGAAGCAGAGAGAGACGCTGGAATCAGGGTGAGCTGAAGAAATGAAAGAGTCTCTTTCCATTACTACAGTACAAAATAGAGCCTGAAACGCTTAGAACATTTGATTACATAAAAAACTACTGTTGTCAAACAATTAATCGCATCCAAAAATAAACATATTTGTATTTACATAATATATGTGTGTGTGCTGTGTATGTTTATGTCTATATAAATACACACAAAAAATATTTTGTTTATTATATTTATCTGTAATATAAATAATCTAAATATTTTCTAAATATATACTGTATGTGTGTGCGTTTATTTATATATATATATATACACAGTACACACACATATATTATGTAAACAAAAACGTTTATTTTGGATGCAATTAATCGTGATTAATCATTTGACAGCACACAAAAAAATGTGGCAGATCAATGGTCAAGTGAAAATATTTATCATCAGGATGTCAAAATAATTATGTTTTGTTCGAATATAGAACATTCATATTAGAATAACTTTGGACATAGCTGGAAAAATAAAAACATAATTTGACAGATTTGGGGTCACCAAGTTTTTTATTTATTAATTATTACTTTTATTCTGCAAGGACACATTAAATTGACCAAAAGTGACAGTAAAGACTTACATTGTTATAAAAGATTTATTTAACAAAATAATGCTTTTCTTTTTAACTTTGTATTCATCAAATAATCCTGAAAAAAATTCATCATGGTTTCATCAAAATATTAATGATGATTGTTTCTTGAGCACCACATCAGCATATTATTGATTTATTAAGGAACGTGTGACACTGAAGACTGGAGTAATGTCTGTTGATAATTCAGCTTTGTCATTAAAGGAATAAATTACATTTTAAAATATTTTATAATAAAAAACACTTATTTTAATTTTTTATAGTATTTTACTATTTTACTGTATTTTTGATCAAATAAATACAGACTTGGTAAGAATAAGAGAAAGCTTTCATAAACATAAATCCTACCAACCCCAAACCTTTGAAGAATGGTATACAGTATATAGTTTAAAATCCTTTTGTCATAAACATTAAGTAAAAATTAAATTACAAATTTTGATAAAAGTGCCAAACCCAAAATTAAGCTTTCACTCCGTACAGGGCTGGATAGTTTAAGACCAAATGTTGATTTTTATTTATTTTAATTTTTATTGGTAATTACAGTTAATTTACATTGTCTTTACTACAGTTGCTAAAATATGAATTCATCAGATTGGCAAACCTTTGACAACAAAAATCTGAGGGCAGCTAATTTTGTTTTAATCCCCAGAAAATGTGAATAAGCAAGTGGTGTGGAACTTTTTTTCTTCACATTCCTTATTCCCTTTTTTTTAGGAAGCAGATTGTAAGAAGGAGATGATGGATATAAAATTCCAAGCCGATACAAAAATGGCAGACTCAAAGAGAGAGCTGGAGATGCAGAAGGCTGCCTTCAATCAAGAAGTGAACACAAAGGTAGAGCGACGTTATACCTCTGGTTATTTTAATACTGCAGATGCACTGGTAAATCAATCATGTGACACCCAAAGCACAACATATATAATCCTTCTTTCCTTTCACCTATCTCAGAAAGCTGAGGCGCAATTGGCCTATGAGCTTCAGGCGGCCAAGGAGCAGCAGAAGATCAGACTGGAGGAGATTGAGATCGAGGTGGTTCAGAGGAAGAAGCAGATCGCCATTGAGGAGAAAGAGATCCTCAGGACAGATAAAGAGCTGATCGCCACCGTGAGGAGACCAGCTGAGGCTGAAGCCTACAAGATGCAGCAGCTCGCAGAGGCAAATAAGTGAGTAACACGAGTGAGAGGGAATTAGTGAGCTGTATAAATAAAATTGGTATATTTAATTTTAGGGAGCCAGATAAGAAAGGCCTCATGAACTCTGTCTTCTGCTCCTCTCTGTCAGGGTAAAGAAGGTATTGACGGCACAGGCTGAAGCGGAGAAGGTCAAGCGTATTGGAGAAGCGGAGGCCGGCTCCATTGAGGTTGTGGGTAAAGCCGAAGCAGAGAAGATGAGGCTCAAAGCTGAGGCCTATCTCCAGTATGGAGAGGCTGCAAAGACTGCCCTCGTCCTAGAGGCTCTGCCAAAGGTGTGTGGAAGTCTGGGGACTTCTGAACAAACTTGAAATTTGATTACAGTTATTACAGATGCAGTGTGTTTCAGTTTTTTCTTTTTCTCTTAACTTTGATCAGACCTCTCCAACACTACCAAGAGTTAAAATGCAAATGTTTAAGTTTAAGCTGAGTGTGTTTTCATTGTGTTAACTTGTCAGTGAATTTGTTTTGTCACAGATTGCTCAGCAGGTGGCAGCACCCTTAAGTCGTACCAATGAGATTGTGATCCTGAGCGGTGACGGTGGCCGTGTTACTGGGGAAGTGAGTCGTCTGTTGGCTGAACTACCTGTTTCTGTAAACGCCCTCACAGGGGTGGATTTGTCCAAGGTGAATACATGTAGACTACTACTTTTCATGTAAACTACGGTTCAAACGTTTAAGAATTTTTAGTGTCACATGATCCTTCAGAAATCATTCTAATTGAATGTGTCCACACAGAATGAAAGTATTAATTTTTACTGATTGCAAGCTTTAATATGTTGGTGTAGACTCTCATTTAATATTGTCATGCATAATTATAAAAACATAAGCATAGTGCTGTTTAGCATGTTATATATCAAACCTGATTATTTGTTTACATTAGTATATTGTTGGTTGAACAGGATTAAGCAATGAATAATCAGGATCAAGTAATATATATTATGTTTTGTAAGTATACACATGTAAATAAATGTGTTGTTTCTCTACAGATCCCTTTGCTTCAGAAAATGATCAATCCTCAAGCTTGAACACGCCTCTTGCACTCTGCTGCCTTTCCAACACTCCCACATTGATTGCCTTGAAAGAAAAACACAAGCTGTTTTCTTTTTACAGAAATGAGGAATTGATTTTTTTAGACCCCTGGTGCCTTACCTCTGCAGGACCAGAATCTCTGCATGTGCTCTTGTTTTCATCACTTATATCCTTTGTTATGTCTTTTTTTGCCTTTTTTGTTGAAACGACATACCTCAATTATAGTTATTTTGTTAATTGTAAACTGTTTCATGAAATTCACTAGTGGGGAGCTGCAGATGTATGTGTATGTAGTGATTTAGAAGATAAGGATGTATTTCCATTTGAATGGGTATAAGGTTGTATTCACAGTTAAGTTTATGCAATGTATGAAGATATATAGAAGTATAGTGTAGAAGAGCCATTAGGTTTGTTACAGCATGTTTAGTGGACTGGATTGATCAGCTGGGCCTTTGAAATCATTCATCATTATGAAGACATTGCTGTTCAGGTCAAATAGTGACAGGAATGGAGAGAACTGACTTTATATAATTATATATATAATCAATACATTTAGACATGGGATCATTTTTAAACATCTGTTTGTATAGTTCAAACAGGAAGCACTGTAGTAATTTTCTGAAGGATAAATAAAGTAGGATAAAACTATATATATATTTTTTTCAAAACTTTGTTTTTAGGGTTGTGGTTCAAATCACGCTTTCACTGTGCAGTCGTTCTTCTAAAACCTCCGATAATTTTACCTCACCCAATGTTTATGAAGATAATAAAGCTTTGTTCTCTTCCATTAGCTGCACGTAAGATTGTATGGCTGCAGCCAAACTGACCGTACAGAACCCAGTGCACTCTTTTGTCTACTGTTAAATCTTCTAATTTGGAGATTGATACTGAGCATTTTAATTTGAACATCTACCATGTTCATAGTTTCCTTGAATATACTCTGTGCCTTACAGAGTTTTTCCCATATTGAATAACTTCAGTTATTTTTAATTCAGTGATGCAGCTTGAGTATAAGGCTTCTTCCTCTTTTTTATGTTTTAACCACAATATTTTAAATACTGTTACATGTATTCTTTGTTCCTTTTATCATCCAGACAATGTGAGAGCTCTGTCAGGTATATGTGAATTTTAACTCCACTCCAGAGTGACTATTTTTGTGTTTTATTGTCTTCTGATTTTCAGCTTGCTGTTGTGTTATGAAAATACAAATACATTTGCCAAACGTCGGTAGGTCAAACAGCATATCCGCGTTTATTTTATATTGCTACTGAATCATAAATGATTGGGTCTTTTGCTCATTGGTAATCAGATGCCAAATATAACGTTTTTTGTTGTTTAGTTTTTTACAGTACACTTTGGCAAAAGTATTTGTGAAAGAATTCTGTTTGTCAGAAACAAGTTCATTAAAATTGATGTTCAATTTTCATTCTTCAAAATGAAGTGTGTTCAACATCAATATCTGTTTCAGCTGGGAAAAGGGAACTGTGCTTTAGAAATGTAGCCATTGTTTATAAGATGTTGCACGCATTTAAAATCAACTTCAGGCTTCGAAAACTTTTCTATGTTTAATCTAAACTAACAAGAGCGGAGTGTGTTTATTCTAGAGTTGAGTGATGTTTCCATCACTAACAATCACATACTGAGAATGTGTATATATATATATACCAGTGCATATAGTTAATGCCTATAACTTGTTGTATAATACAATATATGTATCTAATAAGAAATCGGTTTCTGATCACAGTCAATAAATTCATCTTAAATTGATTTGACTTTTTTGTGTGTGAGATATTTGCTGTTTTACTCTGGACTGAAAGATGAACAGCAGTGTCAGTAGAGTCTATGCTGTTTGTGAAGGCAACTTTACATTGCTAAGAAAAGTTATATATTTGTGATGACTTAAAAAAAAAAGAAGCAAACTTAACCCAGAACTCTGTATTTAGGTTTAATGTAAAAAATGAAACCCACACAGGGTCGAAAATTAGGATAGAAACCGTAAAAGTGTGTTCTGCAGAATTACTTGGAGTCGATTACAACTCTGAATGGTTTCATGTTGACTTTGACATTTAGCAGTTTAAAGTTCAGACAGACAGTAACAGACTAAACATAAATATGGACATTAGTGACAGCTAACTACCTCATGTCATGCTGAAAATAATATTTACATTCTTTTGTTGGGAAGCCCTCAGTGTTCAACTTGAATCTGCTTTGTAAACTAGTTATGCAGAGCAGTGCAGTCTGCTGGAAATGAGCAACAAAATGAGGCATAATTCGATGACTGACAAACTTCATTTCCCAGTCTGCTGTTCACAGTAATATTCAGTTAGTGGTCTGCCACTGACATAGTCCATCTGTGATCTGTGATCAGTCTGGCTGCTCAGCATGCTGTTTAATGTGAACTGCTGATCGATGTACTCCTGAGCCGCAGGATAAATCTGCGGACGCAGCTCTCGGTCTGAGCCACGGAGGTACTGCTCAATTTGGGGGGGATTTTGCAGGACCTTCCACGAAGGTCTTGAGGCTAAAGCTTGAAAATGGATCCTGTTGAGGATGTCAGTGAGGGGCCTCAGATTAACGTAGTCGGAGACCGGGGTCATCTCCAGGTTCATCAGAGCACTTTCAGGGAGTTGCATCCGGCTCAGTTTGGGAGGCAGAGGGAGGGGCAGCTCCATGTCGGGACATTGTCGTGAGGGATGCGGAGGGGTCTGAAAATAAGGCTGGAGGTGGATGGTGGATCTGCCTGGGGTTTGAGAGGCTGGGCTGCTGTGGTGATGGTGCTGCTGAGGGTTTAGAGGGCTGCTGATCTGAGATGGCAGTGTGCTGAGGTTGATGTCTCCTGTGGAGGACTGGACACAGGAGCTCTGGGCCACGGGCAAAGCTGCACACAGACTATGGAGGCCGGATGGTCTCGCTTCTCTGGGACTTGGGACAAAATTCACAACATTACTTTGGAAGACAAAACTGTCAAGTCTTTATGTAGCTGTTGTCTAGAAAGTGATCAACTGAGAATAATTTTAATCTTGAGATACAAATTCAAGGTTTTCTGACAGAATAAAAATTATATGGTTTAACATTTAAAAACAAATCAACTTTTTTCTTGAAGTTTTATTTGTAATTTGACTTGTTCTATAAAAGGAATTTATTAAAAATGTTATTTGACAGAACAATTGTATTATTACTATAGTAATACATTTATTTCATAAATTTATTTTTAAAATCATTTTGGGGAATTTGGTTAAAAAAATAATATTTTGTTATATTTAGTAAGTAGTAATTTGCACAATGGACAATGCCTAATTATCACAACCAAAATGTTCACTTTTTACAAGTCTGCACGTAGTAAGTCTAAAAAGTCATAACCTGAGAATACATATAATCTCCAGGGATCCTAGTGTGATTCAGTGAAAACTAAAATAAAAGCTCTATGGCTTAGCATTTTCATTCTTCTGTAAAATGAAATAATTATTGTTATATTTATTTTTAATTTGACAGTACAATGGTGATAATGCTACTTCAATATTTTGTATATTATTTATAGGGTCTAAATCCCCATTTTAAAGCTCAGATGACAAAAACAAATTTCCATAGAGGGCTCTTACCCTAGAAAAAAGTATGAAATAATATATTAACATATTTGCTGACATATCGCTTGAGACAGACATAAAACTTTATGTATAATATTAATTTCTTAATACTAAGCCTAAAATGTATTTTAAGATCACTATTGTATATTTATGTATAATATTGGTCTTTAACTTCCAGATTTAAATCATCATTTTAAGTTTACCTGAAGTGCAATAGTTCCACTTTAGCACATTCAACTTTACTTCAGTCTATATTTAGTTGGACTTCAGCACTACTTCTGCACAAAATGGGTTGTTCCAATTTAGCAGACTTAAAGTATACCAGTACAGTATACCAAAAGTACAACTTTATTAAGTGCATAAATATTGAAATGTATACTTAGCATGAAATAAATGTATTTCAAATTAATTTTAATATATTTATTTTTTTACTAGGCTATCTTTGTCACCTTTTTCACCCCTGATAAGTTTGCCTCCCAGAATTTCTAAGATTAATTGTAATACTTCAGTCTAGATCAAGTATTGGATTGAAATGTATACTTAGCATGAAATAAATGTATTTCAAATTAATTTTAATATATTTATTTTTTTACTAGGCTATCTTTGTCACCTTTTTTCACCCCTGATAAGTTTGCCTCCCAGAATTTCTAAGATTAATTGTAATACTTCAGTCTAGATCAAGTATTGGTATTTTCCAGCAGAACTGCAGCATAATATTATGGTTTGATTCTAATGTGATATTCACTGCACACAGAAGTTCCCAGGCAGAATCAGAGCTGCCAGACTGACCTGTTCAGGTGTCTGTTATTGAGGCTGAGAACGGTGTGGGTCTGATGGGGTGAAGGTCCTCCAGCAGTGCTGGGGTTTATGAAGGCTGATATGAAAGGGTTGGGGGTGACAGAGGAAGCCACTTCTGAAGAATTCAGTGTTCTGCTGAAGTCAACAGAGCTGGACACGGTCACATCCACAACCTCATCTTCCTGTGGCTGTCCTACTGCTTGTAAACAGAAGAAGAAATACACAGTTTATTTTTCTTTAGTCTGTCCAAAGCTAATTAAGTGGTAAATTAAATGTAGGGTACATCAAGGTAACCCTCATGATTGAGGTTAAAAGTCCCCTTCTGCTGCCCTCTGCTGGGCACCAGGTCATGGCAACAGAAACAAGAAGCGTGACACCGATGCATATAATGTGAAGCTATATTGAATATTCTTATAATTATTATTCTCTTGTAAATCATACCATGCTCATTTGATGTCACATCCTGTTTGGCCTGTCCAATGGAATCCTGGGTCTCTTGGCTCTCTTTTCCTCTAAACCTAAGAAGGAGAAATTATAAAGGTTAAATTAACTGAAAATATCAGAATTAATTATTAGGATTGAGGTTCAACAGGACAGGAAACATTATGTAAATTATATTAAATAAAGTTTGATTTGCAAATAGGAATGAAGAAAATCTTGTTACAATCTTGCTACTGCATGGTTGAAAATAATTATAATTAATTATTCAAAAAAAATATCATATGCTGTAAAGGATGCATTTGTACGTGCAATGCATACAATTTTTTGAATTAAAACAGCTCTCCGTTACTTTATTTTTGTGGTGACCTAATCATTTTCTGTAACTGAACTGACCTAATTAATTATTTCTAATGAAGCGTCTCTCACCTTTTCCTGTTCAGCCCATTGTCACGAAAGCCTTTAGCAAAGGGGTTGTTGTCAATTTTGAGTTTTGTGATCTGCAAAAACATCAGCAAAAACCACAGACATGCCAGGCAAATAGCATTAAATCATGCAAAATAGATTAATAAACATAATAAATCAAGAGGAAAAAAATCAGACATTTTAAAATCTTCAAACATCAACTTTTACTTAAACATTTTGCTGATACGAATACTGGGTTTTACATATTTTGCACACTACACTGGGTACACGATTCTACTATTATAGACATTTAAATTTGCATTTTTATCCTCGTGAATTTGGCCCACTAGGTGACAGTGCAACCCAATAGAAAGAATCGTTGAAGGCCAGCTTTGAAAGTCCTGTATTTCCACACAGTTATTGCTCTCATGTGAAATGTCTGTCCTCACCTCTTGGTTCTGGTAGGCTGTGACAGCTATAAAAGCAGCTTCAGGGAAGGTGAAGCGCAGGTAACCGCCAGGGTTGAGAGGGTTACAGGGGTCTGGAGATTGGACTATGTGTAGACGGGGCTGGTATTTGTGCATGGAGTGGAGAACCACCTGATGAGCATTGAGAGAAATAGAAGTATCAACGTTAAAAAAACAGAAAACTACTCTTGGAAATCTTTCATCAGATACACTTTCCCCATACCAGGCCATTAGAGTTGAGGGTGTTGTTGGTCAGTTTGAGCTTGTGAAAGGAGATTGGATACTGCATCCATTTCTCTCCAGGTGCAGTAGAGTCTGGATGGATGAAGAACCGATTGGGCAGGTGTGGATCAGCTGAACCATTCACTTCCCAACGATCCTTATTCCACTGTCACAATATAAGCAGAATAGTCATGAGGACTACAACAATGTACAACCACTCATTCAAGCATAAATTTATATTGAGGTAATTTGTTTTATTGTTCTTAAATTAAAAAAATAATCTATCAGGTTTGCAGCCTTATAACATTCCTTTACTCATCTGGATCTGAAAGTATGATGTGTATCAGTTGAAATATTAAATGGATAGTTCACCAAAAAATTAAATCCTGTCATCATTTACTCAACCTTAAATTGTTTCAACCCTGTATAAGCGTATTTCTTCTCTTGAATACAAAATATATTTTGAAAGAATTAATAAAAAATAAGATAGTCCCCATTGAATTTTACAGTATTTTTTCCATACTATGGAAGTCAATGGGGACCAACAACTGTTTGGTTCTTCAAAATATCTTCTTTTGTGCTCAACAGAAGAAAAAAATACTTATGCAGGTTTGGCATAACCTGAGGGGGAGTAAATGATGACAGAATTTTTTTGGGTGAACTATCCCTTTAAAGAATAAAACAGGGAGAGTTTCATATTATAATGTATAAGCAGAAGAAAACTAGTTATATAAACTACAGTTGTAGTATACTGTTCAAAGCGGGTTGGGTTTTTAAAAGTCTCTTATGAAGTCTTACAAAGGATACATTATTTGCATTATTTGACAAGAAAACTAAATGCAAATAAAATAGTAAAAACAGTAATATTGTACAATATTATTACAATTTAAAATAAATATTTATAATATATTTAATTACATTACTCCAGTCTTTAGTGTTACATGGTAATTTTATATTATAAATGTTTATTATTATTGTTTTTTTTGAAAACCGTCATGCAGTTTCAGGTTTCGTTGATGAAAGTTCAAAAGAACAACATTTATTTGAAATAGACATCTTTTGTAACGTCTTTGCTGTCATTATTGATCAACTGAATAAAAGTATACTTGTTTAAATTGTACTGCCCCCAAACTTTTGAATGCTAGAGTACATGTGTGTTTGTGAGGGAAGTTTGAAGGGGTTGAAGTGAGTATGTGTGTATGTGCCATAAGGGAGGGGTGGAGGGGAGGTACCTTGTACTTGTGGTTATCAAACGGCACCATGTCCATTATCATTACATACTTGACTTTTGGATTCAGTCCTGTCACTGTTACTTTGCAGCTGGGAAACATCCGCCTGAAATAAATGTACACCGGAAACACATCATAACAATTAGTCATCACATATTAGACGAGGCCTTCCATGATGTGCATTCTGATTTGTAACACTTTGAAGATTATGAAATATTCAGCTAAATGAATAGTGCACTGAATGCACTTAAAGATTTAGTACACTATAATAAGGGTAAATACCAACACAATTCATTTATATGTTTGTTATATCATCACATATTATAAACGGTTAAAGATTTCAAAACACTGTAGGTGCATACCTTCCAGATTTAGTAATCAGCATCTCTGTGCCAATACTGCTGAATTGGTCCCAAAGCTCTCGATCTTGCAGGGATACATGAACTGGCAGTGAGGTCAGCTCAGATTCAGGACTGTTCATCCTGCTATTGAGGCCATGTTGAGTACGGAAAATGGGTTCCGTACAGTCTAATCGATAACAGAATAATTTCTGATTTTCATTCACCACACTATTTCATATGTACAACACTGGCTCTCAAGAATTATCCCTCTTTTGACAACTCACAGTAATCAATAAATTAAAAATAAACGAAAATAACACTGAAATTGATTTTAAAACAAAACAAAAACATGAGAGATATAGAAACAGTCCTACCTTGTGGATAATATCCATAGTTATTAGCCAAATAAGTCATTTGGTATGGTAAGTCCAGCACAGGCCGTTCCTCTGGAAGATACATGACCATGAGACTATAGCAACAAAGTAAAGTGACTTGTCCAGAGTGTTTGTAGCAAGCCAATGACTTGCTAGGACTATCCTTAGGATGCTACCTTTCCATAGCTTCAAAGAGGACAGAGGTGTGTATGTGCACGTCTGTCAAAACATCAGTCTTGTCTTTGATCTGCCTCTTTGTCTCTTCTAGTTCCCAGTTTGTGCTCCTGCTTGCCCACAAAGGTGTGTAAAAACAACAATCTCTGGATCTGGATGAAAGGGGGGTGCATCTGACTTTAGAGGCCAAGGATTCCCTAACACTTCCTCTAAAGCCATACAGACACACACACACACACACACACACACACACACACACACATATAGGTGTTAATCACCCCAGCAGTTTGTCCCCTCATTACTGCAGGAAGTCTTTGCCACTATTTATTGGCTCTTGACCAAACTCTCAAAGTTCAACAGATAATTTCTAATCATGAATATTCAAATCTGGTTTCATGTCTTTTGCTAAGGGCTTTCTCTATCATAACATCCTCTGAGTTAGGCCTAGAGAGAATAATCCTGGACAGCATTAAGTTTAGTTTTATACTGGTTTTGAATATGTTTAAAGAGTTAAACACTTCTAATCATTTTAACAAACACTTCAGCCTACAGACAGTTAGTGAAATTTTGTTGGCCAAAAAGGTCATATAGTCAATAGTGTAGTGATGTATTACACAAAAGTAAAGTGAAGGAGCTTTCTGTTGACCAATTCAACAAATCCGTGTGAAATTGAACCCCTGCATAGGGAAATCTTTTGCCTTCATGTGAATTTCCAAATCATGTGAATAACTGTTAAAATGACTGGATTTAACATCACTGATCACAGAAAAGTCATTTTAATAGTATGATTAAATGTGACCACACATTTAATCTAAAACTTTTTTTAATGTGACAACCTTTCAGTCTACAGGTACATCTCAAAAAATGTAATATCATGAAAAAGGTCAATATTTTTTGTCACTCATTTCAGAAAGTGAAACCCATATATTATATAGATTCATTACACATAGAGTCAAATATTTCAAGCCTTTATTTCTTGACATTTTGATGGTTATGGCTTACAAATAATGAAAACCCAACATTAAGTAACTGTGAAAATTAGATTTTTCCTTAAGATCAATAAAAAAGGATATTTTTAAACAGAAATGTCAGGCTTCTGAAAAGTATGTTCATTTCTATGCACTCAATACTTGGTTGGGCCTCCTTTTGTATGAATTACTGCATCAATGCGGCATGGCATGGAGGTGATCAGTTTGTGGCACTGCTCAGGTGTAATGGAAGCCCAGGTTGCTTTGATAGCGGCCTTCAGGTCATCTGCATTGTTGGGTCTGGTGTCTCTCATCTTCCTCTTGACAATACCTCATAGATTCTCTATAGGGTTCAGGTCAGGCGAGTTTGCTGGCCAATTAAGCACAGTAACACCATGGTCATTGAACCAGCTTTTGGTACCTTTGGCAGTGTGGGCAGGTGCCAAGTCTTGCTAGTAAATGAAATCAGTATCTTCATAATGATTGTCAGCAGAAGGAAGCATGAAGTGCTCTAAAATTTCCTGGTTGACTGTGGACTTCAGAAAACACAGTGGACCAACACCAGCAGATGACATGGCAGCCCAAATCATCACTGACTGTGGAAACTTCACACTGGACTTCAAGCAACATGGATTCTGTGCCTCTCCTCTCTTCCTCCAGACTCTGGGACCTTGATTTCCAAATGAAATGCAAAATTTACTTTAATCTGAAAAGAGGACTTTGGACCACTGAGCAACAGTCCAGTTCTTTTCTCCTTAGCCCAGGTAAGATGCTTCTGACGATGTTTCTGTTTCAGAAGTGGCTTGGTAGCCCTTTTCCTGAAGATGTCTGAGCGTGGTGACTCTTGATGCACTGACTCCAGCTTCAGTTCACTCCTTGTAAAGCTCTCCCAACTGTTTGAATCGGCTTTGCTTGACAGTATTCTCAAGCTTGCGGTCATCCTTGTTGCTTGTACAAATTTTCCTACCCAATTTCTTCCTTCCAGTCAACTTTTCATTTAATATGCTTTGATACAGCACTCCTTGAACAGCCACCCCTTTCATTAATGACCCTCTGTGACTTACCCTCTTTGTGAAGGGTGTCAATGATCGTCTTCTGGACCATTGCCAAGTCAGCAGTGTTCCCCATTATTGTGGTTTCAAAGAATAAGAGATACCCACAATTTATACTGTAGGGATGGTCATTTATTGAAACTCAAATGTAAATATTCTAATATTTTCTAATATTCAGATTTTTGTTAGCTGCAAGCTCTAATCGTCAAAATTAAAACAAAAATAAAATCGTTTGAAGTGTTTAATTTTACATGTAATGAATCTAAAATATATGAGTTTCACTTTTTAAATAAGTTACAAGAAAAAATGAACTTTTCACCATATTTCATGTTTGTTTTAGATGTACCTGTAAGTTTCCTTTGAGAAAGAATCAGCTTATCAGTATAAGAGTCTTCAACATTGGGTCCACCAATTACTGTTTGAGTATTACTGTTTCAAACTCATTTTGAAAATAAATAAATAAATAAATAAAGTAAAACTAAGTTAATGTTTCATTGTCCCACCAGCATTGTTGAGGAGTAACTACTGTATTTACATGTCATGGAATTACGTAATTAAATAAAAAAAATAAATGTAACTGTAATCTGTTACAGTTTACAGTTACATTTCAGTAACTGCACGATCTCAAAGTAAATAGAGATGCTAAAGTCTTGATTTTGTGGTGGTTGCGCTTTATAATTAAATTACTATCATCTGAATTCAAGTGAAGAAGGATTCGACAGTAATCAGTGTTGAGTATTACTGTAATGTTAACCCTGCCTGCTTTAAATGTTTCAAAATGATTAACAGTTGAAAACATTCATTAGAAATTTAGAAAAGTAATCAAAAAGTAATTAAATGTAATCAGATAAATTACTTTAAGTAATTGTCAGACTATTACATTTTAACCCTCTATAGGAATAATTGTGAATTTACAGCTTTAAAATAATTGACTTTAAATTTAGGAGTAAAATCATTTTTCAAATGTATTTTTAAGGATCCGGCATTTATAACTGACTTTGTCCCATTAGGGTAAATTATTTTGTCAAATTGTCTGAAACTTCACACAAACAAATTCTTGTTCACTATCTGAAAGAGGTGAAAATGTCTTACTGTTTCAAAAAAACATTACAATATTTTTTAATGTAATTATTTTTTTCTTGTGCTGCTATATTTGATTTGGAACTCGTGCATGAAAATGTCTAAAACTTCACACAAATTCTGATGCTATTTCAGGTCATCATTGGAGCATCGCTGCCTGTCACTATAGTAATGCCAACAGACATTGGCATCTTTCCTGACCTCTGCTGTTGTATGGATCACATCTTTCAAACTGGAATACAATATTGTATCCAAATGTCTGACTTCCACAACAAGCTATTCTTCACCACTGCCCTCACCCTCATTGCTTCTATCCTCCTAGGTCTTCAACAACTTTTTTCATTACTACAACCTGATTTTCTGATGCACTCATATCTCTATCATCAATACGTTCTGACATAAGTACAGATTTGTCTTGCCATCTTACAAAAATCTTACAAAAATGAACCTAAAACGTAGAAAGGTTATTATACTGCCTGCCAATGCTGGTCAATAGTGCCAGCTACACAAAATATGTATCACATAATAGGAAGCTGTCAGTTATGCATTACATTCAGATGTGTTGGTCTCTGAGTTGTTGTTTTTATAAAACTGCAGTAAAAATGACAAAAAAACTTTAGAAAACACATTTGGATGTACAATTATATTTTTTATTACTTGAATTTATATGTATTTTCTAGTCTTAAGTGAGCTCACTATGGAGCCTTGAGAGCATGTGACCTAACATGTGCTAATGCCTCCTTTACCAAAAATGTGAAGCATATGGGTAATACATTTTCATTTGACATCACTAAAATAAAATGTTATTGGTTGAACATTAATATTGTATTTTAAATGCAAATTTCTCAGCATAATGTATACATGACGATATCCCATTGAGGGTTAAATAGTGTAACAACTTGTAATCTGCAACCTATTACATTTCCAAAGTAACCTTCCCAACACTGCCCAGTAGTATTTTTATATGAATTTAAATACAAGAAAGCGAAAATTAAATGCACACACGTATCTTTAAATCAATATAAATGAAAAAATAATAGAAATTACATATAATTTTCTGTTTATATTTTAATTGATGTGCAATGCAAGGATCATAATAAATGAACAATAAAACTTTATACATATTTTATTTACCAGAAATAAGTCTCAGCTTTATGTATTATGTAACAGTGTCTCTGCCAAGTCTCTCGTAAACCAAGGAAGCTAAAAGGTCCTGATCTATCTGTCCTGAACGGTTTTCATCATTTAGTGGGTTTTATTGAAGGTCTTTTACAGTTAACTACTTGAAAAGTAAGGAGCAACATGTTAAGTGCTTTGCTAAAGGAAAAGATGCTGATATAGCAGGATTTTTATCCAAGAATTGACTCTTTATACCAGCACTCAACAACCATTAAATTTCAATGATCCCAAATCAGTTAGATCAGGTGACTACTTGTGTTTCATAAGAGCTCTAAAGGGCCGTTTCCAGTTCCCTTCATGTCTGGCCACAGCGATGTCTTTTCTGTGAAATCATCACAAATTAACAGAAATGTCCATTTATTTAGGTGGCAGATAAGGTGTCAGAGGCTTGCTACATGCTGGTTCAACTCAGATAGGCCACAATCTTGTTTTTATCTGTTAACATGGCCTAAGCAGTCACAAACACCCCCCAACCCCACCCTAACTGGGAGTCCAGAGTAACTGCGGGGGGCTACTCCCATGTTAGTCAATAGACCTTTAACGTCCAGATGCTGAGGACAACTACAGATGTAGAATCAAGTTAAATTTGTCACAACTCACACATGGGTATGAGATCAGACACTCAGAGGTGATTTCATCGGTAGTCAATCAACAACTGGCCACCAGAATCTGTGAATTTGGCATCTGTTTATGCACCATAATGTCATGAAATCCATTTCAGTTATTTAAATCGGATGTAGAAATGGAGTAAAAACATTGTCATTTAGTAATGCGTTTTTTCAAACCCCTCATACAGCCTCAAGACGCACTTTCCTCCTGTAGTATTATTAACTACTTATGCAGGTTTTAATACGTGTAATTTACGTTTTGCGCTTTTGGCTATAGATAAAAGCTGAAGAAACTAATATGAAATGCATAAAACATGTCTTTGGATATTTACACAAAATTTTTGGTAAAATTTCAAGTTTAATCCAAGGGTGGGAGAGTTTGGGTGTGGGCTCACACACTCGCGTGAGAGCAAGATCTGATAAGTAACTGTTCAGGGTCTGATATAGGGAATGATTCTGATTGGTCAGCAGACTGAAAGGCAGAGACATGATAAGGATGGGACAGCCTTTGTGTCATCATATGCAAATGAGCAGCGAGCAATAAAACTCACGAGCAAGGGAGCAACATTTAGATCACTTAACAGCATGGAGACGACAGACATGTGAAACCAAAGTGAGAAGACGGGTAAAGGTGACAGATGAAGGCAATTTAATTGTTTTCCAACACTTCCTGCAGGAGTACTGAGGACACAGATCTAAAGGTGAGTATGTCGGCCGGTGACTATGAACTACAGGATGGCAGCTGCTCTTCCTTTTAGATGAATAGTCTTCCACAGGTGTGATCATCTGAAGAGTTGGGAAAGTTTCCACAGGAAAATCTTTTGGAAACACAAATGAATCTAACAATTTAGACCATGCTGAATTGATAATAATGCAACAGATCCGGAAAACTATACAGTTTCTGGTGATTACTTTGGAACATTAACAAGTCAAATATCATTTTAGTTCTTTAAAAATAGGCTGACAATGTTCTAGATCACAGAAAATGTTACAAATATAGATGCAAACGTTCAGTGGATTTCCAAAGTGAAGGTGTTTCATAAGTCTTGTCCTCTAGACAGGATATCATCGTATACCGTAAGTTCATTATTGAGACACTACAGTATAGATGATGTACTATCCAGGGGGACAATCCACCTCCAACTGTTTCCTGTGGACCCGCAAACATTGTGACAGAGAGTGGCGATGAAACCGTTACCATTACTGAGTTTAGCAATGGTAAGGGTTATTTTGCCTTCTCTCAAAAATCATCTGGATATGATGGAACTTCAGAGCAACGGATGGCGCAGTCAAAATCCGATGAGTGAACGAATGGACAAAAATACCAGAAAGACCAAATGTTAAGCAGATTTGAAATTCTGAATCATTCGTATTCTATACAAATGTATTGTCTATAATGTGTTATGATACTGCCATTGTGTGTAATTTAAATAAATATCACTGAATTGAAACTAAACATTTTGCTTGTTTTGTTTCATTAATTAATTTGTTTTTACAGAATCCACTTTTAACCATCCCTTTATACAGAAAGGCAGCATATGTGGTTGGTAAAATGCTTACTTGTGCTTCTAGGAGCCAAAGACATGATGAATAAGAATCTTTGCTTTAACTTTAATGAGTTTACAATTAACTGATGCAGCCAATGGAATAAAAGTAATGGCCAGTGTAAGGATATAGAGAAAGAACCAGGGACATACCATTGCTCTAGGCCAGCTAGAGGTAAGCATGTACCCAGGGTCTGCCCGTGGCCTAGGCGGAATAGGCAAATTCTAGGGGCGTCGCCGATCCATAAGCCAACATGAGTGAAGAGTTTTTACTATTCATTCAAATTTACTAGTTATTACCAATTCTTTAAAATGTTACACAAAAATCGATCGTCCCACAAAAACAACTATCTTATTGCTCTCCTCTGTTTGACTCATGATCTTCTTTCTCCCTCAAAGCCGCACTTCCACATACATCATTACCTGGTTGTAAAAGATGTTCACTTATAAATTACCACTGGTGCTCAGGGAAGAAAAAATAAGAGAAGAAAAACGGGACAAAGACAGAGGTAATGTGATGTAATGAATGATGATGATCAAATAAACTAGCCCTTAAATGCATGAATGTTTCACTAATCATGATATTCGTGTCTTTAGAGATCCGTATACAGAGATCAAACCAGTTACATTTTTGCTGATGATATTCTTTTGTTTTATTAGGACCATCTGGTCATTTTGAGTGAAACATCAAGTCGTCATTGTGTATCAAACAGTGCCCCCTCAAGGAATAAAGAATCCGTGCACATTCTTGCTCATGTCTTTAGCGACCCTATACACTTTTTACAAAAAGAAAAGTAATCAGAAAACAGGCATTCTTTTATATTTGATTATTGTTTTCATTATATTGTTTATAATGCATATATTGAGATATAGCTGACTAAGAAAGTTGATATCTAACTTTCAAAAATGAAGGAGGGAGAAGGTAGTGAATCCGGTTCGCTAAAGACATGAGGTAGATATGCATTTAAGGGCTCTAGATGAGGTAAAAGTTTGTGAACAAGCTAGGTTAGCTTAGTCTAGAAAGCCTATAGTCTAAAAGTTTAAAATAGGATAATAACAATCTCTGGAGTTCTCTGAAACTGGGCTTATTAAACTAGTATAATTCATGTAAAATTCACTTTAAAGATGTATGTTTCTCGGTAGGCTATAATCCATGGTGAAAACATTAGAATGGGCTAGTAGAACATTGCTGCCATCTACAGGAAATAGAATTTACAGTTTTTTTCTGGAATTTCCATTTCCAGTAATTTCTAGAAATTACTTATCAAATTTATTTTGAAGATTAAACAGTAGCCTACTGTATGCTAATACAGTTTTGTGCAGGAATACAAGATGTAATTATTCTTGATGTTTAATTGCGTTAAATTTATAAAGTGACATAGGCAACACTTACATTTTTATAGTTTCACTGGAAACACTTTAAAATAAAGTTAATTGGCAATGACTAACTCTTACAAAAATAATAAATACTGTTACAAATGTATTGTTCATTGATTTTGAAGATTAAACAGTGAGCCTACTGTATGCTAATACAGTTTCCTACTGCAAAAAGGGGAATAAGTGCATCTTGTCACCATTTTGAAACTCAGTTTAGCAGAAGATTTACAACACTTTCCATTTAAAACCTTACCTAACCCTCTAGTCTAGGCTGTGGAACTTTAACTGGCCTTTTCCAAATGTTTTGAAGGAGGTGGAAGAAGGAAAAAAGACAGTTTACATTATATATGTTTTATTAAAACTTTTATGAAAACTAAAAAAAATCATAAAGAAAAGAGAGAGAGAGAGAGAGAGAGAGAGAGAGAGAGAGAGAGAGAGAGAGAGAGAGAGAGAGAGAGAGTGGTTCACACAATTCACAACTGTGAGGTTGGGGTCAGTGTAATTTTTTAATTTTAAATAAATAACATTTTAAAAGTAACAGTACTTTTATTTTTACAAATTATTTATATTTTTTATAATTTCTGTTCTTTTGTACTTTCGATTAATTAAAATTAATTACATTTAGTAATAAGAAATATTTTTTGAGACCAAATCAGCATATTATAATGCTTTCTGTAGGATCATGGGACACTTAAGACTGGAGTAATGATGCTGAAAATTCAGCTTTGTCATCACAAGAATAAATTACTTTTTTTTTTATAATAATAAAAAATATAAGACTTTTCTAAATTAATATTTTACTGTTTACTGTATTTTGTATCAGATTAAACATTCATGGTGAGCATAAATTACTTCTTTAAAAAAACATTCACAATTGTATTGACCCCAAACTCTTTAATGGTTGTGTATTATAATAAAACAAACAATTGAGATTTACACAATTAAATGTCTGCAGCGAATAAGCGAGTTGATTTTCAGCTCCATATGTGGTTCTGTGGTCTGTAGATAAAGTAACAATAACTTTTCACCACAGATAATCCTGCACCATGAGAATGGACTTTTCTTTTTTACTCAAAACATTAACCACTGACTAAAATTGATGCAATAATTTACTCAACTGATGAAAATTAATTATTGATAACATTTATTAACTGCAATATTCCAGATATAGCTACAAATAATCTAAAACAGGTAATAATTCAAAAAGCTGCAGTTAATATCGTGCTACAGCTACAAATGCTCCACCCTGGCAACCAGCCACCACCTCAACTGTGCAGGCACTCCTTAAATGTTAGGCCTACAGTTGAGTGATTTCAGGTCAGTGTGGTGTTATTACGCAAGACATTCAGTTAAACAACACACTGAAGACAATGAATAATAAAAAACAAGGTAAACCCTTCCTTTCAGTAAAAGAGTGAGCGTGAACCTTACCTTCAGAGCACACATGTATATCAATGTATGAATGCAAAACTATATGATTTTTGGCATTTATTATTATAAAGACATATTTATAAATCAAAAGCAGAAAGATATGCAAGCGGCACAGGCATATGTGATCCAATCGATCATAGTCTCATTGAAATTATACAGAAAAGCCCATGTAATGTGTCTGTCTTTTCAGGTTTCCGTATGCCTCTGCATCGGTCAGGCTCTGACCTACATCATCCGAACGTCTACCTCACTTCCTCAACTTTGCAGAGATTTTTAAACGCACTTCACGCAAGAAAATCTTCATTAGGTCACTTTCAGCCTCCTGGGTTATTCTGGTTATTGATTGGCCTCCAGAACCAATAACCATTTTCTGCAAGAAAGAACAAAGGTTTCAATTGATAGTGAAATATACACTGAACAAAATTATAAATGATATGCCACACCTGTGAGGTGGATGGATTATCTCTGCAAAGGAGAAGTGCTCACTAACACAGATTTAGACAGATTTGTGAACAATATTTAAGAGAAATAACCCTTTTGTGTACATAGAAAAAGTCTTAGATCTAGGAGTTCAGCTCATGAAAAATGGGGGCAAAAATAAAAGTGTTGCGCTTATAATTTTGTTCAGTGTAATAATGTTACTGTTTCTTCAGGTAGTGAGAAAGCACTCATTTGTTATAAAACAATTCCACAAAATGTCCACCATAAAATTAAAGTCACATGATTGTTAAAACAGCAGCACAGAAGACTAATCTCTCTAAATAAATGTGGCAAACAAACCAACTCACCATATGAGTGTCTTTCTTTACATATAGTTTGATGGATATGTCGAGTACCCCATCTTCAGATTCCTTCCAGATCTCAATTTGCTGCAAAAAGACCAAAATAATAACCAGAACAAATAACATTCCAGAAAACATAAATAATACAAAAAGGTCACAATACATATTTTGGAATCATTCAAAAAGAAAGGCAGATGTATGACTACGTTTTGTGAAGAAGTTCCCAATTAACAAAAACAGAATGAGAATCATAACAGGATAAAATAGATGCTGTTCAGATGATGAAAAACAGACCATAATAAGCTGAGAAACAGCTGTTTAGGAAATGAGTGAATATGACTACATTTATTTGACCAAAAATAAGAGTAAAATATAATAATAATTATTATTATATTTTATATATTAAATTAACTCTTTCATATTTTAATATACTTTAAAATGCAATTCATTCCCCAGATGGCAAAGCTGAATTTTCACACAATCCTTCAGAAATCATTCTAATATGCATATTTGGTGCTCAAGAAACATTTCTTATCATCAAATATTGAAAACAGTTGTGCTGCTTAATATTTTTATGTTCCGTAAACAATATATTTTTAGGATTCCAAGATGTATAAATGGTTCAAAATGCTACATTTGTAACAATGTGAAGGTCTTTACTGTCACTTTTGATCAGTTTAATGCATCCTTGCTGAATAATTGAATTTATTTTTCCCCAAATATTTCAACACATTTTAGTGAGCACAAATGACCCACCTGTGTCATACCGTACGGCACCTCCTTCGGGAGATGCTGTAAAAGTTTCTCTCTGATAGTGTTGATGCACATCTCCTCCGGACCCTGATCAGTCAGTACTTCACTGTGGTACTGCCACTGGCCAGGCTTCGCACCCTCAAACAGGTACGTCTATTGCACATGTTCAAACAGACAAATTAAGGATGATTATCACAATGCTGGAGATTCCAACATCAAGTTTGTTTTAATGCAAATGTCTCTTTCTTAAAATCTCCAATGCAGTCTCTAACCTTTAATGTTTCCACATCTTCTCTGTCAATAGAACTTAACATGAACACATCCTTAAAAAGAGGCCACCCACTGCGGCTCTTCAGGGCCTTCAGCCTGTCTTTGACCTGACCCTCCTGAGACACCCCGTCCTTCATGCTCTCAGACTTTGGTTCTTCTGCATGTCCGCTGTGGGGTTTGGCTGCTAACTTCTCACGTGGTTTCTCTGCACCACGGATCCTGATCTTCTTTCCATTCACCACCCCTTCTGTCAGCTGTGCCGTGATGTCTAGCAAAAGTGTTTTGCTTTTCAGTAGATCTACCTGTGTGTTAAGGGTTGATTTTTTTTATTTAGCAGATAAGACCGGGACAGATCAATACACAATTACACAGCTAATACCTTATTGAGGACAAGAATTGCAGGGACATCTGGATTCAGGGCCAGACACTTCAGCACTTCATAGTCCAGCTTATTTCGGGTCCATTTATCAGACATGTCAACTAGCACCACCACTGCAAATATATAGCAGAAATTGAACAAATTGAAGATTCAGTACAAAATAAAGAATCATAATACAGTGGTTCTCAGTCTCTTTGACTCCAAGGCTCTTGTTTGTCCAAGACTATTTTCAAAGGCTCTCCTAACTAAGTTGATATGTAGTACCTCTTGTACATTTTCATGGTTAGTTCAAATTATACACACACTAAACCTGAAGGACCGATGTCCTGCAGAGTTTAGCTCCAACTTGCCTCAACACACCTGCATGGCAGCTTCTAGCATGCCTAGTTCTAGTAAGAGCTTGATTAGCTGCTTCAGGTGTGTTTAATTAGGGTTGGAACTAAACTCTGCAGGATACAGGCCCTCCAGGACCGAGTTTGGACAGCCCTGCAGTAAACCAATTGTGATTCTATTGGATGATTGCTGTGTCCTCGTTTTTGAACAGATTAAGAAATAAGAGAAGAGCAACTAAAACAAATATATATTTTTTTTACCTAGATCAGCTTCCTTTATTGACTCAAAAGGATCCACCAGAAGCGATTTCTCCAGGTGATGTCTGTTAATATAATAAAATGAAGTTTAGTTTATGAGTATGAGAATTCTTACCACAATCATGACATTAGTTAAACCAATGTTGTTGTTTCAGATTGGTTGAAATGCTCAAACATTTAGAACAAGGTTGCAGAGCACAGTATTTACACCTTTCTGGTAAATCAACCTACAAATGGTTTACTTACAGTTGCCATCTAATGTTGTAAGAAACTGCTGTATTACATAGTCACCTTTTAGACTTTATTGGTGTGGTGAGACCAGGGGTATCCAACAGTATCTGATAGAAAAAAATAAATAGGTGAAAAAATGCCATTCAAACATGGAACAGTTCCTAAAGAGACTAGTCTATTATACATGGGGTAGAAGAGGTTCTTACGATTTGTGTGTCATCCTCTGTCAGGACACCAACAGCACGTGATCTTGTTGTGTGCACTTTCTCCGAAACCGCAAACAACTACATAAAATTGTGAAATTAACATTTAAGTTTACAGACAAGTTCTTCTAGAGATCGTTCACACAAATTTGTTACTCAATCATTACTTCTAATTATGCATCACTATGCAAATCTCATTTTTACATGTGTACATTCAAACATGTTGGAACAACACTGTATAAAGTGCACAGCCTGTTGTTTACTGGCTGAGTAAATAGCAGAAATAACATTTCTTGGTGATAAAAAAACACATTTCACCTTACATTCATCCTGCAATCACCCCTTCCCTGCACATTTTGTATGTCTCCCTTATCAGACCTGATTCAACTAATCAGCTTGTTGGTCTAGACTGCAAGACCTGAACTGGGTGTGTCTGACTAGGGAGACATGCAAAATGTGCAGGGCAGGGGTGCTTGCAGGACAGGTTTGAAAACCACTGCATTAGTATAATATCACCTTTCGACCCAGCAGTTGATTGGTCAATGTTGATTTCCCTGCATTAGGCGTACCCACTATCGCTACTTTAAGAGATTTGGCATTTTCAGGTTGATCAGGATCCTTTAGCAATAAAGAAAATTGATGACCTGAGACAAACACATAACACACAGACAAAATTGGTTTAACAATAGGCTATAATATCACACATGTTTACGCAGATAATGACAAATAACTGTTTTCGATATGTTATCTGTAACAGCAGTTAAAGGCTCGAGACTTAAAGGCTCGAGGGGGCTGGTGATTATATTCTTACCGCTGTCTGATGGAACAGAGACAGGCTGATTATGACAGAGACCCTCATCGGACACCACCGCTCTCCCCTTCTGCAGTCTGTCCAAAAAACCACTCGAAGACACCAAACTGGCCGGAGTGCAATGAAAAAGACATTTTCTTACTGTCTGTGGACCAAAAACTGAGCAACCTGTGAACAAGTAGAGGGCAAACGACAGGTCAAATAAGAGATACCCTGACGTTGTTTTTAGTTCTGGTGGTGAATAAGACAAGTACAATCCGATTATTATCTAGCATTACATCACGAGATACAAGAAGGATAAACAGACTGTGTAGAATCTATAAATCACCTGATACACGAAGATACAGTGGATCTTGCTCTGGGGCAGTTGTCAGTTTGCGAATCGTTGAAAACCGCAAAGATTTGCGTAGAAACGTCTCGCAAAGCCGCAAGGTCATTGCTGAAACAACTGTTCTATACACAAGTGGATAATTTAAAATTGTTTCACGTAGGTTAACCCCTGTGCAAGGTTATTCTCCTCTCCATGTTTGTTTACACATGTGTCCAGGGCGCAGACATGTTGCTCAAGCCGAGTGAACTGGAGTGATGAATCTAATACACACTACTGCCATCTGCTGCTCAGGTGCCGCTACGAAGGCGCCATAAATAAACTGCTAGTCTTTATTAATTATTAATACTTTGATATAAAGACAGCCTCAGCATCTGACAGTAAAAACCAAGAACCTTTGTTATAATTTCAGCTAGTACAAGAGGAATTAGTATTGTGTGTATATGATGCCTTTTGGATATTACTATATTTAATTTACTGACATGAGTGCGATTCTGGTTAGGTTTGTGGTAAAAGAAGCCTTTGAGGACCAGAATATGATCCCTAATCAGAGGCACTGAGATTGTATGAGTTGTTTTCATCCGCTTGGGTAAAATCAGAGAGAACAGATGTGTTTTTCCATCTCCCATCAAAAGCTAGTCCACCAGGAGCAGCACCGAGCGGAAAAACACTTCCACTGGGGAGAAGAAAGGATATCAGGTGGTTCACAATCTGTCAGCATATCAGCTTAGTGAAAACATAACACATCCAGGAAGCAAAGACAAATTTTGACTGAAGCAGAGATTTGTTTACGTAAGAATAAGCAATGAATAGTTAAGCTCAGGAATTGACACAATAGGCTATATTAGATACAATAACATGTGCCAACAAAAACACGTTCACTGTTCACTTAAACAAGACCTCTCCTCGCATGGGTTTGGTTTTCCTTTATTTTACCTTGCAGACCAGGAAAATGGCACATTCTTCCCCTAACTCCCTCATTTGAGAATATGGGCCATTTATAGCTACATCAGAATGTATAAAGATAATTGCTTATCTGATGTTGAAATGTATTCTGTATTTTAAGACACTAATTAGGTATTCAGTAATTAAAAATGAATGTCGTGGGACACATTTTGAAGAACTTCTAAAGAGCTTTATTGCTAATTGTGTACTATTATTGCTGTATGAGATAAAGAGGATATCTGGGAATCAACTTACCTTTTGTTCTTCAGCCATAACCATGAACGTTAGATGAACTTTCTCACAAAAGTTTTGAGCACACAGAGGCATTTTGCAGTATTTCGCTGTGTTTTTCACCATGTTTGCTTCTGTCTATTTTAACAAGATGTCCGGTCCTTGCACAAGAAATGCAAACATCATGATGCTACCCCATCATATTTCACTGTATGCTTTTATTTTTGAGATGTGGCCAGCGTTCACACACAGATGTGTGTGTTGTGCATTCACAACACACACATCATCTGTAATTGTGTGGTCTCATGTAACCATAAAATATTTTTTACACATTAGAACTAGGTCACCATAAATAAACTCTATGGACATGTTGATGTGCTTTCACATCTTTTTTGAGTAATAACTTGTTCTTTGCCAGCCATTAAAGGCTAGTGCTATTGCGCACACTGTAACTTTTGGCACATGCAATATACTACATAGACTCTCAACTCTAGTACTTTCACAGTGTTTGTTTGTTCATCTTTTTCTCTCATAATTCTCCTTGTTTGCATGAGCTTTGTGAAAAGGCCTTTTCTGGCAAGTGTCTGTCAAATTGTATGTGACTTCTACTTCCTGCAAACTGAATCCCAGTAATTTAGCCCTAAATTCAAAGAAACCTCTTTAGTCTTCATTTTCACTGTGGTCTTATGACCATCTAAATATTCACCTAGCTATGTGGGCTTTTTACTTAAAAACTTCTGCAGGGCCTATGTTATGTAAAACATAATGTCACATTTAAATAATTAATTTGAGTCTCATAATTAATTAAAATGCTGAAAGTAAAAATAAAGTATGCAGGTTTCATTTTAAATTCCTTGTTTGTTTTTATACATCGTGGCCAATTTAAATGGTTTCTCCAAAAATAACTTGACTATTAAAACTGTTTCTGACAATTATTGTGCAAATCTACGTTCATGTTTAGGTTCTAAATTACAAAGCGCAGATTTAGAAATCATAATAAGGAATCCAATATCAGCATAAAATGAGAGCCTCGTCCCAGGGTTGTTTGTGCTGCATATGCCATTATTGTTTAGGAGCTGTGTATGCTGAATAACTGCTGTCATGTCAAATATTTCAGTAGGTCTCTCCTCGTCTTTTGCAGTGAAGACAGATACACACACACAGATAGAAATGTCCCGCAGTTACAGCACAGCACTGTGACCTTTCTGCAGGCAAGGAGGAATAACAAAGCTGCGGAGATGTTGAGTATACGACAGGCGTGTGACAGGAGCTGGCTGAGCCGTGCTGGTTAGTTGAGGCAGAGATGCAGCTTCGGCTTGCTCAGCCATTACAAATGATTGCAGCAAAACACACAAAGCCACACAGCTGAGGCATCCTATCCTCATCAAAACGATTTTAGGACGATCATTTTAAAAAGCACCCAGAGGTCATACTTTCCAGCCCTGATTGTAGCAGGAGAAAGAAAGTAAGAGGAAGAGGAAAAGTCATACTCTATCAGGATTTCGCAATCAATGCAACTTGTCTGTGAAGTAGATCAATAATGCATCTCCTTTGAAACCATCAATCACGTCAGAGTTGGGAATAAAAAGTGTAATTAGGACCACCGTTCCTTAAACATCCTGCCTTGACGTCTCTCAGGGCCAAAGAAAGACACCATTCTGCATCATTAACGTTGTATTATTGTGTGATGAAGCACACTGCTGAGCACTTCCCCTCAGCTGCCTGAGGCTCTGTGGGTGCAAAATGACGTTTTGTACTGGTCCAGGATCAGCCATATTAACCTTAATAATTCCAGGAAAAAAATCTGAAACCGCACATGAAAAGCTTCAAGCTCAAGACTTCTATTTCTTTATTCTCTTGCACATAATGGCTTTTTTCTTTTGAGAAAGCCTTATGACCCTGATATGGTTTACGAGCATGTGGTCTGAACCAGCGTTTTCTTATTTCTCAAAGGAAAAAATATGAATAATTAGTGTTGATCACCACATAGTTCTGCCTGCTATGAATCACACAATGCTTGGGTAATGATAATCATGATGGCGCCGATTTCTGAGAGGATGTGTCAGGTAGAGACGGGTGGCACACCAGCTGTTTAAATACATGCATGTCGTTATTCATTATATAAAATTCCATTTCATAACTGCAGCAGCTCTATAATGTGATGGTGTCGCTGCTTGAAGGAGCTCACAATAGAGTGTTCAAAACTGTAGAGCAGAGACGTATGGAAGGAGGGAAATTCAGTTGGTGGAGAGGAAGTGCTACAAACCACATTAAGTTCTAATATTTGTGATATTAGATGCTCTGTTTATAATTTTATTTAGAATGTGTTATGTATATTTAAGTTATGTTTTTGATTGGTTTGGCTGCTTTGTTTTGTTTTGGCTATGTATTAACAACTTTACAAAAGTTAGCTTTTTTATAGTAAACCGGTAATATAATTTAGTATGAGCAGATTGTATTCAAGAAAAATTATGGAAGCATCAATATTAAACTGTCATTTGGAAGTGGGAGTGTAGAGAGGTTTCTAATAGCGGTGAACAAATCAAATACGTTTTCCTGAATCGTTCTTAGAAATATCAACGAATGAGAGTTTTCAAAGCTATTATTCTATGAACATTTTAAAAATCATATAAATCTAATAATATAGATGAGCCAATAATTGTTTTATGTCCAATATAAACATTTTGCACTCTTTTACGTAAATGAATAAGTAAAAAACAAAGAACTAAAACTAAAATCAATATCTTATAATAAGCAATAAAATGTATATTAATTAGTGATTTGCTGTTTTTAAAGATTAATTTTAAGTTAGTGTTAAATAATGGCAAAGGTAAATGCAACAGTATATTGGCTGGTATACACTGATGATACCATTATATAAAAAAAATGTCTAATACTATCGGCTGAAAAAATATATATTTATATATTTGTAGCAATAGCCAAAAATACGCTGTATGGACCAAAATTATTGATTTTTCTTTTTTGCCAAAAATCATTAGGACATTAATTAAAGATCATGTTCCATGACGATATTTAGTAAATGTCCTACTGCAAATATATCAAAACGTATTTCTTTATTAGTAATATGCATTGCTAAGAACTTCATTTAGACAACTTTAAAGGCGATTTTCTAAATATTTAGATTTTTTTGCATGATTCCAAATGTTCAAATTTATATCTCGGCCAAATATCTTCCTATTCTAACAAACCATGCATCAATGGAAAGTGTATTTATTCAGCTTTCATATGATGTATAAATCTCAATTTCGGAAAATTGAACTTTGTGACTGGTTTTGTGGTCCAGGGTCACAGTTGAGGACAGTTGAGGACACTGGTGTAAACCTTAAAGGATGTAAAGTGGCATCCCTAAAGTGGATGTAAATGAGTCTGTTCAGCTTCAAAAAGAATTACAAGATAATCTGAGTGTTTTAATTCAGTTTGAGGGATGACTTCCTGACAATGTATAACTATTATTCCTCCAATGCTAAGCTGTTTTAGGTGTCAGCATACAGGATGTGTAGCAGGAGTGTGCATACGGAAAATGAGATGTGAAAAACATGATGGTTAGAGCATTATATAAATGTCAAGTGACTGATGGGCTCCACTGTTTTATTTGAGCAGCTTTCCATAGTGCAGCGTGTATGGAGGATGTCAAGTACAATTGAAAGCATAGGACGTAAAAAAAAATATATACAGCAAGCAGAAAGTTTGATGTGTGGAGGCATTGCGGGCATGTGGGAACAGAAATGACAGGAGAAATATTTTGACAGGGCTTGTGTGGGATGTAGTCAGAGGCTCTAACGCCATCCATCTTTTATAACAGGGAAATTGTTAGTGTTGAATACAGAACATGTATTGGCCTTCTATTATCAATATGATAAATATAGCTGCAATGCTTCTGAGTAGATCCGCTGAGATCAAAACTCTTTTAGAAGCAGCTATTCAAAATATTCATGATATGCACACACTCTAAATCTCACAAGGTTTTTCTGTATTTTCTAACACTATATTAGCATAAAGGAAATTACTGTGGAGGATGAGATACAGATCCTCAGATCCTTCACTGGCATATAACATGGCTCAGTGGACTGAAGAGTGCTCTATAGAAAGGAAATGGATATTTAAATATTCAAAGAAAATTACCGTCTCTCATCTTTAGTTTTGAGAAATGAAGATTCATGCATAAAGGATTAAACATATTTAATGTAATATAGTTTAAACTATTTGTTTAAAGTGTATGTCTGTGTTACTGTGCAAAAGTCTTATAGGCCACTAGTATTTTCACCAACAAAAAATGGTTTTAAGATGGTTATTTCTATCTTTTGCTGTAGTGTGTCAGTAGTAAAAATCAGTTTGCATTAACAACCTTTTTGCCATTAATTGCAATAATCCGGTGAGATTTGTGTGCCAACAGCCAGTGCTCCATACAGAGATATATATACATTTACATTTATGCATTTAGCAGATGCTTTTATCCAAAGCGACTTACAATGCATTCAGGTTATACATGTTTTTTTGTCAGTACATGTGTTCCCTGGGAATCAAACCCACAACCTCTGCGCTGCTAACGCAATGCTCTACCACTGAGCCACAGGAACATAGAGATCTGATCTCATCATCATCTGGAAGTCTGTCTGGAATGACATGAATAAACAGAACAATCTGAGACCAGACTAAATCCAGAAACAACGTCTCCGAAGATGCTTCAAGAAACCTCCCAGCAACAACTATGCACAGGTGCACCTAGGGCCAAAGCTGCTTTAAATGCAAAGAATGGTCAGAGCAAATGTTGATTTAATTTAGTAAATGTAAATTAATTGATAAATAAAACCTATTTTTGTCATTATTTTTGACAGAATCCTCATTTTACAGCATTTTTACACAAGTGCCTAAAACTTTTAACAGTACTGTAGCTTTACAGGGAGGTTTCTTGAAGCATCTTGGAGACGTTGCCACAGTTGTTCTGTATTTAGTTGGTCTCAATTTGTTGTTTATTCATGTCATTCCAGACAGACTGGATGATGATGAGATCAGATCTCTGTGAGGAGCACTGGCTGTTGGCTCTGGCTGACTCCTTGTGCAAAAAAAATATCACCGGATTATTACAATTCCTGGTAAAAAGATTGTTTGGTAATGCAAACTGATTTGTACTTCTGACACACTACAGCAAAAGATAGAAATGACCGACTTAAAACCATTTTTTGTTGGTGAATATTTGAGGTTTTAAAGGTGCTTGAGCTAAATACAGAGTTCTGAATACTTATGCAATGCACTTATATCAGTTTTAAAATAAATGTACAAAGTTGTGATAGTTGAGTGTAGATTGATATGGATATATATATATATATATATAGTAATTTAAAGCAGTTTTATATATATATATATACTGAGCATAGAGGTTAAATCTTATATATAATGAAGAAAGCCATAAGGTCATGAAGAAAGAGTGGAATTTACTGCATTTTTCAAGTGAGTCAGGAATGTATGCTTAGGGCAGATGGGCAGATGGGCAGATGGGCAGATGTAGGGAACAGAAGAGATTAGTAAATATAAGGTTGCTATGCATTTCAAGTTTAGTCTGTCAAATTATGATGTTTAATTTGTCCTCTAACTTTGGGAATTCGCTGTAACACACATTTGATGTTTCACACTTATTATATAGGCTATTTATGTTTATATGCAGATGCGTATTAGACCGGTAGGTGACGACATACACACTCCGCTTGCGTTTTAACACAAATCAACAAAAGAAGAAGAAGGCTTCCGGTAAAATGGCGAACGAAGGGCGATTGCTTTGTAAAGTACTATTAAATGTCAAGATTTATTTAAATCACACGGCTCTTTTATCGCTGATGGGAAATATAAATATTTATACACCATTTTCCGTTCCGTTCGAAGACTTGGCGTCAGATTATACACCGCGGGCTATTTTTGTCATATCAGCCGAGCATCTCAAAACGAAACCGCAGTCCTTGTCATTTCGGTAGATTGTCTGATGAGGTTATCAGGTCTGTCAAAACCGCACAACGGTGCTTCACGATAAAATAACCTCAATGTTTAGTTATTGAATGACCGCGCGCACACAATCCTGTGCGTTTGGGGCCATTTAATCTATTTATAGACTAATGTGATTTGATTAAGAAATCCGCTTTATAATTATAATGAGCTTAAATACACAACTGACTTGGCGCTAATACATCTGATGGGCGCACCACACTATGTTTGCTCTATGGTGCAGCTAACGTTACCGTCTTATTTCTTGTTTTGTTTTTCAAAATGGGAAAATGCTGTTGTTCCTCCATTAACCAACTGTTGCTAAAAATGTTTTTACGTGCGTTACTTTTATTTTAAAATATTTATTCTATGTGACCTGCATTGTTTTACTGTAATGTATACTCCATATTTGTAATGATTTTCTCCATTTCCATATCACGTCGAAAAAATTGACATTGTACAGACTTTAATGTTAGTGTAGTCTCTCTGGGACCAAAAGGCTAAACCTACCTCACTAAGCAAGTGAAAATATGCAATAATCTTGTTTAAGGAAATGTTTTCTTGTGTTAAACATGATGCTTCTAGCAAATCAGAAACTGCTTGTTTGGTTGATTTCTACCAGGAAATATCGACCACATCTACAGTTTCCTTTCAGACACTGACGACCATCAAGATAGATAGAGTAAAGATCTAATAAAACGTGTAGCTCCTTAATATGATTATCGTGATGTTTTTCTAGTTATTTATACGTCATGATAGCCCTAATTTAATGGATACAACGAATACAAATCCCAAAACAACTTCTCTGTCTCCTACAGAGTAAATAAAACGATAAACCAGAGGAGAATAATCACAAGTGATCTGGTTAGAGAATGATAAAGCATGATTATCTCACTGCAGCATGAAAGGCGAAGCAAGGGGCAGACATTAGATAAGACTCGTGATAAATTTGCAACGAGTGTTTTTGCAAGAAGACACGATGCTGCTACAAGATCATTTAGATCCGAAGTTAAAGGCATAATCAGATTCAGGGAAGATGTGTGTGATTGGTTAAAGGAGAAAACGCCTTCAAAACGGCCTTTTGCAGAAATTATATTTGGACTAATGCTAACGGAGGATTTGTAAATGTTATATTTACATTTGTGCGCGAATATATTTGGTTCCCCTCTGTTATTTCACATGAAATTTAATTTTGTACATATTAATAAAGAAAATGTCTGGACCGCAGCCATTGTCTGTGACGCGAGCGCTGGAGCGCATGCGCCGGAAGTTGCTGCCGCAGACAGCAACACTGATTCGGCAACGCAAAGCAACACTGGAGAAAAAAAATCAAAACAGAGTATCCAAATAATACTAATCCAGTACGATGTTCTGAACAATGCATAACACCATGATCCACGGAGAGTAAGTAGGCTATATCATTTGAATGATACTACCGGACTGATTCTGTGCAGGATTGCTTATACATCTATTCCATCAAGCTTTAGGAAGCAACAAAGGAGTCATCTCTCTGTTTCATTAAGTGTGGAAGAGATGGCTAATGCACTTGGCCTTCTACTTTAGGCCAAAACACAAGATCGACATCAGTGCTTATAAAACAATATTTAAATACTCCGAAAATCCGCATATGTAAGTTTTTCTAGCACAAGCAATGCATTTATTTGAGTGTTATTTTTTGGCCACTCTGACTTACAATGAATGAATGGACATTTAGCTGCAACTTTTACTATTATGTATTGTGTTATTACATTTTCCAATATATTACTTGCAACGTTCTAGCAAATGTTAAGGATTTGTTGTTGTTGCATAGGCTGCGTTTTATGTGTACTTGGTGTTGTTACAGGGCCTTTTGGAGGGCAGACTTCGCATTTGATCCTCTCGACAATTTTTTTTTATAGATTTATGGCTGTGACCTTTGCTGAATATCAAAGGCGTTGTCTCGAAATGTCACCGGGGATTTCTCCGCCGAGAAGCAGTGCGGTATTTGAAGCTGGGGGTTTTGACAGCCGACAGCAGATTGGCTGGTGGGTGGAAAGTTATAAAGTCGCATATCATTAGAGGGGTTATTATGGTATGCGGAGAATTGACTGCGATCCACATACATGCACGACTTAATGAACGACGCTTGGCCATTTGGGTAGCAATGTACAGTTGCTCTGTCATAAATCTCAGCTTTAGTCTCGCCAGATGGAGACGTTATACATCACAGAAAAATCACATGGTTTCATGTAACAACACTGGCCACCCATGCAGCAAGTATGGTCTTTATTTCATTCAAATTAAAATGTATATCCAACGTGTTTTACCGATTGCACCTGCTTCATTAGAATAACCGTTGTGTTTGCCTTGAATAGTGCTTTCTGTTAATTAAAACCCCTGCAACTAGCTTCTCAAAGTGCACCGTCTGCACCAAGATGTTTATGAATTAATTACGCTATGTTTTAGACTCATAGATAAGTGCTGTTTCAGATCAAAGGGGTCGGCAAGGTAACAAAGGGTTGACGTCATGCATCGCATCCCGCCTGCATGACTTCCAGCTCTGAATCCAGCCCCTGTTTAATTTCAGAAGCCGACGCGATTGGTCGAACGCGCTGCTAGACGCGTCCTAGTCTAACCGACAGCCAATGGGAGGAGAGCTTCCGTGTTGATGTGTAAGAGTAGGCGGGGCTTGTTGGTGGAGGAGCCAGAGCGATAGACGCTACCGCTCAATCTGGTGTAGGTGTCTCCGCGGCTGCTCGTGTTGAAGTGGCCACTTTCTATCGCTGCGCGTTCCAGGAGATCTTTAACCATGCATTTCGGTCTCGTGGATTGGAGCTAAATGAATGCGTCATCCGTAAATAACTGGATACCGGGGTAAGATTAAAGCGTAATGTGTGTATATTAGTAGACTTGCCGTATTTTATTCTTGACCATAATTATGTTGTGATCTCCGACCGTGTTGCGTGTTTTTATCAGAGGAAGTCAGCAGACTCCTGGCAGCACTGAGCTTTTCCCATCTGTGTAAATGACAAACAACATGAATCACTGGCATAAACATTCACGCATTGCATGCTTAGTGGATTGTTATTGAATGCAAAAGTTTAGCTTTAACATATTTTGAGGATGACCTTTGTAAACATAGATGGAATGTGAAGAATACCTCGGATATGTTCTGAGACATTGGTTTGTGTTTTCACGTGTTTTCTTTTTTTTTCATTAATTATTTTTAACTAGTCTTAAAAGCGCAGTTACCTAAGGCTAGAGAGTGTTTATTTGATTTACGGCTCCGGTCTCTTGTGCTCACTCAGTTAAACCCGGAGCTTGACATTAGTTACCCACTGAGTGCAGTTTTATATCATTGCGCTGTCTTCTGTCTGCCCTACATTTACCAAAGGCTGGATAATTAAATTTCAGACTCCTATATCCAGAGAAACACGGTCTCCTATTCTCAGTACAATTATCGAGCGTGGTGAGGGATAATTTTGACATCTGGGTGTAACGTTTCTCTTCTTCTATGAGGAGCCATTATGTGATTTGGCTTTTTGAATGGATCATGGGGCAGTGCTTTCAAATATGCATGCATACTCATACATAAAAACATTTGAACTCCTGCATTTGTCCTTTCTGCAGTCACAAAATCCACAACTGTTGTTTTTTGTCTGTCAGTAACTTCTTTATTTGGCTGATCCGTTTTTCATTCATTTGACTGTATGTATGCATATCAGAAAGAATACCAAGAATAAAAAAATATACAGAATATGCATATTAATATTTAGTGGCATTCATAGCTTAAGGCTTTTTTTTGTAAACATCTACTTTATTAGAGAAAACCTGTGGTAACCAAACATTTGTTTGACACAAATTACTCCATATTAGTTGTTTATAGAGCTGTTGTATAAATGTAATAACACAATCTTGGTTTAGTACTGAATATGTTTACCTGTGGCCTCATATGACGTGATAGTTTTATGATATCTTTGATTTTGAATGTGCAAACACCTTAAAAATGAGAGATTTTTGGAATATAGTTTTGGAAGGTTGTACATAGGAATGGTGGCAATAAACTAATTTAAAATGATGAGCTATTAACAACAACAAATAACTAACAATAACAAAACAATAATCCCATGACAGTAACCAATAACCATATCATGTGTTCAAGCTACATTGCATGCTGGGAATTCACAGACCCTTAACATTTTAGCAATATTGTTCAATTTGTTTTGTTCAACAGTTGTTTCAACTGTGTTTGACTAGTTGGGACAACATTAGGGAGAATTTGGTTGGCTTAACTTAGGTTTATATGCAGGTTTAAGAACCCTAATTCACAATTCTTTGTATTCAATCATCATGAGGCAAGCAAACTTGAAAATATGTCGATTTTTTTTTTATTTTTTTTTTTTACAGTGAATTGTTGCTCAAGCGGTATTGCTTAAATGTCATGTCATTATTCATTGTGTATTCAGTAACCTCTACTAATGGAATAACTATGTGGTCACGATGTTAAAATATCTCCAGGTGCTTGGTTTTGCAACGCATAGCAACCTGCTAATGCATTTGATAATTAACACATTCCTCTATGAGTGTGCATGGAAGGCTTATGGATGCATTCTCCTCTTTAAGTGGTTTATGTTTAATTGACCTGCCTGTGCTAAGCAAGAGGTAAATGGAGAGAGAAAGAGTGTTTGACTTTGTTTATAATTAATAGTAAGATAGAATCAGCCATTATAGAGCAGTGGTGTCAAACTCAGTTCCTGGAGGGCCACAACCCTGCTCCAACACACAAACATGTAGTTTTCAAATAAGCCTGAAGGACTTGATTAGCTGGATCAGGTGTGTTTAATTAGGGTTGCATCTAAACTCTGCAGGGCTCTGGCCTTCCACGAACTGAGTTTGACACGCCTGTTATAGAGAAAATGGCAAACGTGGTAACCTGTTTTTTTATGAATGCCATAATTTTGTCTCATTCCAGAAAGAGGCATGCCTTGCTGCTTTTGTAAGCTGGAGAGAGATAATGAACATTTCTGACCATTTGATTATCACTGACCATATGTTTTATTAAATAGCTTTGTGGTATATGTGGTGGTCACTAAGTTGTATGTGAAGATTTAAGCATTAGGAATGTCACAATTTGCAATCATGTGATTTTTTTTTTTTTCCCCTGGGTGTTGGTTCAAGTCCTTTGCCTGTGCGGCTCCTCAGTGTCATGTTGTAAATACTGACAGTAAATGCTGTGAGAGACAGACAATCTTGTGATTTTGAAGATCAGTTGAATGAGGTCCAAATGGACCGATTTCTCAACTGAAGGATGAGCAATCATAGCTTGTGAGTCAGCAGATGACAAATTACAGCGTAAGTGATGGAGAGGAACCCAAGTGGCAGTAGTGAAGAAGATGAAGATGATGATAATTTATGTATGTTCATCAGAACCTGAACGTGGTGAATTTTTGACTTCGTTTTAAAGGACAGTTTCAACCAAAAATGAAAATTTGCCTAAAAACTTGTCTTGTCAAGTGAAAACCTGTGAGTTTGTAAAAAATAAAACCCATTATTCTGGCGTTTTTAACTTTAAAATGTTGCTTCCAGTTAAAATACCAGTCATTTACCAAATACATTTTTTTTCAAAGAAAATTAAATTGTCCAGTGGATTTCTACATTGAAAAGTAAATATTTAGCAGATTTTGCCTGAACTTTGTCTTTAACACATTGGTCTTCTGCAGTTATGTGCAATGCATGTATTAATAAGTTCTCAAACACACAGAAAGTTTCTGTTTCCACAAAACTAATCTGAATTTGTTTGTTTATCAGTTGTTAGTTTAATAGTTAAATCTTAGTTCAATGTTAAAAAAGCCAAATGAAAATGACTCTTTCAACCTTGTTCCTAATTACATAACATCATTTATTTGGCTTGAAAGAGAGCCTGATGGAGCTTGCCGATCAAAGCTTGCACATCCAGCCTGCGTGTGTTTGTGGTGTGCATGCTCATTTACACAGCTGTTTTCCACTGCACATCTGTTGGAGAAAAATGCATGTACGCAGGTCTGTGTCTCATCTCTTTCCCCACCTATTGAGAGTGAGAGTTAAACACCCAGCTGTTAAACCAGGCCACACACACACTCTTTTTCAGTTCTCAACATCTTTAGTTACACTAGAGCCATAAAGCCTCACTGCTGTCTCTCTCCCATGCCTGCCCTTTATATCACTTCAAACAGACCAGATCTCTCTTTTCCTGCACCCTAAAGCAAGTAGCTGTGGCCTGACTTATAAAATCCCTTTGTAGGAGGGTAAACTGCAGGTCTGAAGAGATCAGCTGAGAAAGAGACTCAGATAAGCCTGTTAGATGAGAGTGAGGAGCCTGATGTCATTGAGGCCAATTGGGCCGTATGCTTTTACCTGACAGGTTTAGGTTGTCTTACAGGGCCTCAATGATTGGTAAGTCAGTTTTATGTTTTGTTTACCGCTGGACTCTGTTTGTGGTCTATCCAGTTGATAGATCCAGGGTAGATAGATCGTGGATCTTTATCCTGGGTAGATAAAGTATAGCAGTCTGTGTGAAAGAGATGTGTCCCGGGGGTTTAGCTGTTAACAGCATTTGTGGTAGTGTTTGGCTGCACGATATATTGCATGTGATTGTCATGCGCATCTCCTCAGTAAAGCCGGTTCTGTGATTATTAATAAAATCTCCATCACCTGTTTTCAGATGGAGTAGCATTTAATGCACAGAGCAGAGTCTCGTGCTCAGAATCGCAGATGAATCGCATGCGATATTGAACGTGATATTGTGTAGCTTGTCAGTGAACTACGGCTCTGTGTATTAAATGCCGCTCCATTTGAAAACAGGTGATGGAGATTTTATTAATAATCACAGAACCGGCTTTACTGAGGAGATGCGCATGACAATCGCATGCAATGTATCGTGCAGCCTTAGTAGTGTTGGTGTATTTTGCCAAGCTAGCTTAGTAAAATGTCAATGAATTAGCCCAGACGACAAGGGAATAAGTTTTATAATGTGTACTTTGCAAAAGAATAATCAATTTGTGGAAAAACGGCATAACTGCGCTCAGTTCAGCACTACATTTACCGCAGTCATGCCTGAAACAGGATTTGCAGGAAATTAAGTGATAGAAAAGTTATGCTAGAACTGATAGCTTTGAACGATCCATATAGAAACCTCTTAAAAATGTTTTTATGGTGATGGTGTCATGCATTTAAAACACATATTTTTATGCATTTAAACTATATTAAAACTTTGTTTTCATTGCTCCTTATTGTAATGTATTCTTAGTTTAACAACTTAATTTTTCTCACTTGCATTAAAAGAATTCCTGATTTTAAATGGTAAAATATACCAAAAAAGTTCATTAGCAACCCATATGCAGTCAAAGGTTTGTGATCGATAAACACATTTTGTCAGAGAAGTGGGTAATAAGTTTATAATGACCAGTCATTTATTTAGGCACCATTGAAGCAGTATTTGCTTAACCAGGAAGATCAGATAGCATCAGAAAGTCATGAGGTGTGACACTGTTCAAATAAAAACTGGAGGACAGTTAAGTTTTTGTCATTTTTAGATAAAGACATTGTCACGTGGTAGTAAGTGTGCTGCAGGGGTGAATGCTGATAGTAGCCTAGCTGGTTTAAACATAAAGCGCATTTCATGCCACATTGCATGTTACATTCTTCCATGATATATTTAGATACAATAACTATTAATCCCAGATTTGGGGTTTTGTATCATATATTGTGCATTCAGATCAGCTCAATTCAGTCTCAGTTTTAGCTATAAAAGCTATAAAATCATTTTTTAATTCATTTTTTGAATTAGTCTAATAAGATTAAAATAAAACAAATTAACAATTCTCAGTGGTGTGTTATTCTGTTTCATAAAAAATAAATACTAGAATAATTAATGTACATAATCAAAAGCTTAATTTCAGTAGATCAGTTGTCACACTACATCAGGGTTAAGCCTAGTAGTATAATGTGCCAAAACATGAAATTGAACATTCTCTGAATATTGAATTGAATATTCTTCTCTGTATCAGGACAGTTTAACTAGAGATTTCCATGTCTTGTTCTCTAGAATTAAACAGGAAATTGTTAAATGGCAACCGCCAAAATATTCAGACCTGTTGACAACAGGCTGTTGTCTACATTGAGACACAACAGACAAACACAGCCGGTCTCCCTTTTACCATGGAAGCAGTTACTATGGTACCTGTAAAAGGGAAGTGTGTGCATGCATGTGTCCGAGTGATATGGCCAGTATAATGACACCTATTCTACAGCACGTAGTAGATCTGTATTTTGGTTTGTGTGTCTCAACATGTTTATCCCCCCTGTCTGTTCATCTGTCTATAAGTTGAGCAGTAGAGCAGCAGTCATCTGCTCTTATCTGTTTACGGCTCTAGATAAGACCTCTGGAACGGGATATCTGACCCTCCCTTCTGTCTCTGCCCTGCTGCATAATGAGGGTTTGCTTGGCAAATTGCATATCTGTCCAGTGTAATCTGAAAAGATGCCATTAGCATGGCAGCGCTCTCATCTCCTGCTTGGGTGCCAGGCTGGCCTGCTGCGTGTTGGCACCTCTGAGGACAAGCAACGCTGAGCTATAGTCGTGAAGAGATGAAAGTGTGATCTGCCTCCAACTCGCAGGGGCAGAGGGCAGAATCATGTGATGGAGAAGTCCATTTTGAACTCAGAAGTGCCTCAAATGGGAGTTTTAAAGTGCTAGTGTTTGTTTTTACCTTTCACCTCACCATTAAATGGAGTCATGTAGTTGTTTATTACACTGAATAGTTTTTTTGTTTTTAGAATACAATGATGCAGTGATGCCCTTCTCTTTCTGTAGGGACGATTCTGTTGTCCCCAATCTATTATTATATTATTATTATTATTATTGATCAAATTTAGATTGTATTTGTCATACACACAGCCATACACGTATGTGAAGAGAATCCTTTAACAAGAGATAAAAAATATATATATATTAAATATCTAATATAGATTATTAATCATACACATATAAATCATTTAAGTATTCATTTGGGTGTATTTAATTAAAAATTATTTAATCTTTTCTGCAGTTGTTCTGCATTCATTTGTAGCTTCATCTTTTCTAGAAAAATTTCGAATGCCACATTTTTACACAAGTCCAATGGGTTTTCATACATTTGAGGCATTTGAATATTTTGTTGACAGTCATTTTCATATGCTTGTACATCTTCATCCTTCTGCCTTGTTTTGCCAATCATGCTGATTTGCATGCATGCAGATAGGCGCGCTTCTTAATGAGAGACAGACAGATTGATTCAAATCTGGAATATATTTGCTGTTTTTTTGGACAGGAGCTATAATTTATGGTTTTCTGTGTTTGTCAGATTCCCATTTTAATGCATTAAGTTCTACAGAAAACACATGGACCTGTGTGTGGGTGTGTGTGTGTGGTTCATCTGTGTTCTATGCTCTTGTGTGTGTTATTGAGACAGGAATAATAAATTGTAAAGGCATAGTACATTGAGATGACAGGATGATGGGATAGCTGATTCCTCCTGGAACAGAGAACAATATGGCGAAACATCAAAAGGTTAATGTCAGGTTACATGGAGCAGATTGAGTCAGCTGACAGTCAGAGAGATACAGAGGCGGGGAGGGGGTGTGTTGTGGATATTTGGCATGTCTGTTAAATTTTATCATGCCAGCCTCTGTTCTGCTGCTCATAAAAGCTCTTTGATGAATGTTCTTTGCCACAGGCGAGCACTTACTGTCAGCTCTTGCCATTGGTTGCCTTTTTTATCAGAGGCTGTCCCCATTGGCTGATAAAGTTCTGCAGCCCCCTCAGGTCAAACTCAAGGCTGTCACACCAGTCAGGCCAACATCTTTTCACAGAAATTATTTAAAGAGTTTCAGAAAAAGGAGCTAAAATCTAAGGTTGTGCATTTTATGGATTTCTTGATTTTTGCAATTTTTTTCTTTCTTTGTGTCTTTTATTCTTCATGATAACCCCCATCCGGAATGCTGAATCCCTGACCATTTTCAAGCACCTGAAAACTCATCTCTTCCGTCATCACTTGACTTCATCTTAAAAAAACTTTCTCTTTCCTTAACTTTGCTCTCTTTCCCTTAACCTCTCACTGTATAGGTAGTATTTGCTTTGAACAATGCCTAGAAATGTGTATTACAAGCACTTCCTGTGTCTGTTTGCCTCTTTATAATGTATCGCTTATTGTATTCCTCAATTGTAAGTCACTTTGGATAAAAGCGTCTGCTAAATGAATAAATGTAAATGTGATAAAATTGGAAAATGTAGACTTGTTTCTCTTTGTTATCTTGTGTTGGCTATGGTATACCGGTATTAATAAACCACTACAATCATCATTTTGCAAATTGACGGTACCTGACCTATGTGGTAATGAGCTGTACAATTCATCAGTTCAAGTTTTTGTCACATAAATAATAAAAGTTAATGTGAAAGATTCATTAATATCTTTCTGAATGCTTTTACAAAATGTTTCATTTGATTCAGATGGATTGTTTGTAATTTTCACTTTTTTGTTGAAGTGGAGATGGAGAATGATGTGAGCAAAATATTGTAATATTGTAGGCGTTGTCACTGTAATGAAATGCTATATTACAACAAAGTTATAGACTTTTGTTTTACATTTATTAATTTAGCATGTTTTAATTTATCCAAATTGACTTTAGACCATTGAACCATTCATTATTACATAAATAACTGTCGAGTTTTCGATAGGCTAGTTGGCTAAATGCTTGAAATGAAAATGTAAGGGAACTCATATTTTTTATTTAACTTGATCTATGGAAACCAGAAGATAAGATTATTCATGAATGAGTGATAAGGCTTTCGTCAGTACAAAAACATCAAAAACATATTATGTAAAAACAAATTAAAGTGTGGAAAAAGTTAACGAGATTTGCGTTTCTTGTATTTTGATATCTACATATTTTGTTTGCTTTATTTTAAAAGAGTGTATTAACCACACAAGAATGATAGATTGCTTGGAACTTGCTAAACTGTTTAGTCATTCGATTAGCTAGTTTCATTTTGTATGTCAATCCAGGCTGTTCATTTTTTGCCTTTTGATTTAGTATTGAAACCAAGATACCAAACAGCAAAATATTGGCATTGATCCAACCCTATTTGCCTCACATCTGTTAGCGCTGATCCTGTTAAAAAGCATGTCTGAGGATTAGTGCTGTTTCTGTCTATCTCATTCAGCCTAGTTTTTTGTGAGTCCTCTTCTGACTAACTACTTTCTCTATAGCCATGTTTTGTGTGCGCATATTTTTATTGAAGTGAAGGTAAGTCAAAAGAGAATTGACCTGGATATCCTGTAAAAACCCTTTCAATTTGAAGCGGTACAAGGGTCCCACCATTATGTGAGTGTGTGTGTGTGTGTGTGTGTGTGTAAGTGTTTGTTTAGCATGTATGTGTGTGCACATTTTCAGCACGAGGGATCCAGAGCAGAAAATAGGAGCCCTTTATGTGGCCAGTGAATCAGTGCTCCTGTTAAGACCCATTGTTGAGAATGCTGAATACTGAATGTTGAATGCTATCTCTACACAGGCCGAAATAGACTGATTACATTATTCCTGTGTTAAAAAGAGTGCAGCGGAAGGGATTGCTTTAACCACAATGTTTATTTTTTTATTTAGGTAAAGTAGGAGAGAGGGCAGGCATGAATAACCGGGCTTGTATGTAATGGGGAGAGAGGAGGTGAAGGGTAAACGCTGACCTTCACTGGGCCTGAGTGAAAGAAGTCATCCTGAATGGACGTTTGTGTTCAGAGCTGAAGCAGAGTGTGCTTCGTGTTCGTTCTGAAAGTGACTTCTGACACGCTAGATTAACCTCAGCACCTTTGGACATTTGAGACGGGTCCATCTCTCTTTCACGTGTTTGTGAGATTGGATTCAGTGTGAGAGAGTTGGGGGTTCAGCCTGACATATTACTTGTGTTTCTTGCTCTGTTTGCTGTGAGCAGATTTGGGCAGGATGTTGTTTAGTGTGGGACTAGCAAGCTTGATAGTTTCTGTGTCGAACTCAAAATTGAGAGTTATTACTTTGACCACAGGCTGGGTTTATTGATCTGGTAATCTCTGCTGCAGTTCCTGAAGTAAGCATTAAAGTGATCTGATTATCTTCATGCATGCACACAGTAATTACTACCTCACTGAAAATGTTATGAATATGGCAGTAAGATTTTATTCGGTGACATTAAAGAATTTGTAATGTTACAAAATAAATGATGTTTATTAATCAAAGAATGTGGAACAAATATATCATGGTTTACAGAAAAATATTAGTTACAGTTTTCAAACTTGTTTCAACATTGATTATGATAAAAAATATTTTTGAGCACCAAATCAGAACATTAGAATGATTTCTGAAGGATCATGTGACTTCATGCGATCATGAAGACTGGAGTAATGATTGCTTTGCATTTTTTGAAATATTGCAATACAGACAGTTATTTTTAATTGCAATAATATTTCACAATATTAACAGACCCCAAACTTTTGAGTCGTAGCGTGTGTGTGTGTGTGTGTGTGTGTGAATGAATTAATTAATGATATGTGTATGTTTCATGCAGAAAAAAAGCATTATTGTTTAATTCTATATCTACCTGCAGCATAAATAAAACTACTGAGTACACTTTTAATTCTTGAAACTTTAGATTTTCATAATTGACAAGTTGGAGTGTTTTCTGAAATTAGTCTTTTAAAGCTAAACAAAATTTCATTATTTGACCAAACTGGCCCATTCCATCCTGTCCCTTCACCTTGTCTTCAGCTCGCCTACATTTCTTTAACAAGATATTCATCCTTCACGCACCTTTCTGGGCCCTCAGACCCTCATAAACTTTCTTTAAAAAGTCCGTTGTGACAACTGTCAGGCCAAATCTAGATCTGTTATCTAGAATGAGGGTTTATTAAATACGAGCTGCAGGCTAACTAACGTCTCTGTTTACTAGCCTGTCCGCAGCACATGGTCTCACTTTCTCAGATACCTCCTCCAGGAATGTGTCTTTATGCTGGTTGAACTCAACTGGAGAGATCACATTGCCCTGTAATGACAGGTCAGAGTTGACGAGTGGATAGCCGAGTGAAGAATCAGGGTGCTGTGACGCAGGGCTTGATGCCTTTAGCCGAGACAGTTTGTTCGGGATCAGAGGCGATGTTTTGCTGAGTTTATCAGGGTTGTTCTCTCAAACAGAACCTGTAGCCTGAGGGAAGGGCAGAATGAGTTGGGCTAACTGCTCCTCTTAATGTTGTTTTAAGTGTAAACAGAACGGTTTTAAAATGATTTGCTCCACAAATAATGTTAGTGATACAGTTGGGTCCCCCTGCAGCTTAATGGGTTACAAAAATGGACATTTGTGGAAGTAAACCATAGATTTGTGTTAGTGGGCATTGTTGTGTTGTGGTTTAAACTTCATGCAACTTTAAACCTGAAATGTTTGGAAAGATTAGCCTCAATAGATGCATAGATTTTTCTCTCCAGTTGCATTTTGTGATGTATACACTAAAGGGCAAGTAATATTATTTAATTAATCTCCTATGCTCATCAAGACTACATTTATTTGAGCAAAAATACAGTAAGAACTGTAATATTGTGAAATAATAGTATTACTATTTAAAACCATTATATTTGAATATTTAAAAATGATATTTATTCCTGTGATGGTAAAGCTGAGTTTTCAGATCAATTCACATAATCCTTCGGAAATCTATTTCTAATTCTATTATGCTAATCTTCTTCAAATAATTGTTGAAAACAGTTGTGCTACTTAATATGTTTGTGGGAACAATTGTCAGAGCAACTATTTACATGTATATTAGTTGACATTAGCATAGAAAAACAAATCAACACTTTCAGAAACGTAATAAAATATGGTTAAAATGAATGTCTTGAAGATGCTTTAACAAAGGAAGCAGCAATTACAATTCTGTACAGATGAGCTAATAATTATTTGGTGTTATGTTATGGCTAATAATCATTAGATGAGTGATATTAGAGTTGTATAGTTTTTTCTAAACTAATTATACAATTGAAAATGAAACCTTTTAAATGCTTCAAGTAAATTTAGACAACAATAATGTAAAACCACAGATAGCTATTTTGAGATTTGCTAAAGATTACATTTAACTGTTAATTATTAGTGTTTTTAAGAATGAACCCATATTACTAATAAGTGAATGTCCATTGCAGAACCTGTAGATCTTGAGTATCATCAGCGCCTGAGGATCTCATAGCAAGTCTGGGGCCACATCCTTCATGAGCAGGTTTCCAGAAATATTCACTTTGTAGATGTCAACACGCCAAGCCAATAAATCAGGTGTGATTTCTGCAGGTGGCGTGACGTGAGACCTTCTGTAGCCTTTTGTGCCTCCCGCTGATTTATCAAGGCAGCTCAATGGTTATCAATCTAGCACAGGATCTGACACGGGCCTGGCTCTGAGGACGGTTCGCTCCTGTGTGCGTGGAAGAGAAAGAGAGAGTTGTTCTCAGAAACAGGTGCAGAGAAGTGCGCTGACAGACATGAAGGAGGCTTAATATCCTGTCAAAAGACAAAGGTGCCTTCTAGGCTTCTGCTGTCCTCCTTGAAATCTTGCAAAAACAAGTTGATCCGGTGAGATTTATAAAACTCCAGTGTGCCACTAATGCATGTACAAGAGATACAAAAGCTACACAAGCACGCATGCACAGGCACAAAGCTCTCATCTTGAGAAGTGTAGTGCTTGGGTCAACGAGTGTACGAGTAGCTACAGGGGCAAGCGGAGACCTTTTGTCAGGCGTCTCTCAGCGATCACTGACGAGTACACCTTCAGCCATTTCCCTCTTTTGTGCCAGACCGGAACGTGGGGTTACTTGAAGAAACCGTCCATTAGCAGAAGCTCTTTTGTGTGTGCTTGTTGATGCTAGCTCTGTTTGGTTTGTGCTTGCATGCATAGAAATGCGGTTTTGAAGTAGCCTGTAGTGTTTTCTATTCAGCTTGGAGCATATAATATGGAGTTGTGTGATGAAAAGCCATCCGTGTGACCTAGTTTCTGAAATGCGGCAGAGTAAGACCTACACGGGCAGCATTACAGAGCTTGATTGAAGAGGATGAGAGGGAGCTGTGTGTGTGTGTGTGTGTGTGTGTGTGTGTGTGTGTGTGTGTGTGTGTGTGTGTGTGTCTCTCTCTCTCTCTGCATTCAGTCACAGTTGGGCCATTTGTCTTCCTGTAGCTGATGTCTCAGGGTCTCATTGCATGCTGACTGTCCCTCTGTGGTGGCTTCCTGTAATTAATAGGGGCTCCTGCCCGAAGTCATCCGAGAGCAGGTGTTTCTGTGAAGTGGAGTACTGTTATCTCCGTGACCCGACAAATATTCATCCTCCCATATCAATGAACACTCTCTGCCTCCATCCACAAATCAACCTCAGTTCAGTGACAACAGCAAAGGAGAACGCTTATTAGTGGTGCTCACTAAGTGGTGTCATATCTGAAGACCGGAATGTCATAGACACTCGTGGGTGACTCGGGACACTCATAAAACCTGACATCTGCATAGTTACACACTATAGCATATTAATAGTCTACAGCAAGTAACACTGGATTAAACTGAACATTTCTGAAAAGTAGAAAAATGATTTTCCTGTAAAATGTACTCTCATTACTAATCATCACTAATCTAAAGTTTTAAGTTTTATCTTCAAAATTATTAACTTTGGAGAAGGCATATTTGGATGTAGGGATATTTGGATCAGAGATAACATCTTTCCATATGTCATTCATGTCCTGTGGATTTAGTCTTTCAGTTGTTAGCCATGAAATCTGTAGGCTTGATGTACTCTGCTCCTTTGGCACAAAATTTGTAGTTCCCTGTGATTTCCATGATGCCGAAAACGCGGACGGAATTGCAGAATCCAGTCATAAAAACTAAATGTACTGTATTTTGTGGAATGTCATGGAATTTGCCCAATTTTTGTTGGAAAAATCAAAAGTAGGTCAGTACACTAAATCAAACGCAACATGGAATAATGTCTGTGAATATTAGGCCGCAAAAATACTATTTCAAAATGAATCCTGCGTGTGGTGACGTGTTTTCATTCACTGCACACATACTCAAGCGCGCGTGATGCTTCTGGTGTTTTCTGCCTTTGCCACCAGAATATAAGAGTACATGAACACATGAATATAATCTCTGGAATTGCTGGAAGAGTCACTTCATTACAATTTTACCGTTTCTTTTAAATAAAATTATCGTCACACATTCAAACTGAAACCTACATAATTTTTTATAAATTAATAAAAAAAATATTTTGATTATTAAATTTTATGAAACCATTCAAAATGGAATCCCGAAAATGAATGAATAATTATTTTTTTACTGAATTTGAGAAAAAAATAAACCATTTAACAAGGCATTAAAATGTCATTTTGTTAATCTTTTAATAAATTGCGGTTAAATAGTGTAAGTTTCAAGATTTAAATTAATTAGTCATACTTTTTGCTTACTACAATTCAATGTAACCATCAAAACATAGTCTAGAAATATTAAACGGGGAAAAAGTAGAATCCAGAAATTTTTTAATGGAAAAATAGAATTTGGAAAAAGGAATAAAAAGGAATAAAAAATAAATAAAGTAGATTTCATAAGGCCCTACATTTGTCATTGTTTTGTTTGTTGAAGTATGTTGGTCCAGAGGACTTTTATCTATTTATTTCACTTCAGCCGTCTTTGGTTGCACTGAAACGTTTCCTTCTATGAAGCTGATGTGATGAAAGCAGCTTTTAAATCCTAGCTTTGCCCTCAGCCTCTCCAGCCAGGACTGATCAGCCGTGGCCTGCCACTGTAATATTCATGATCTAATTACTCAGGGAGAGGTTAGTGTGCGGAACTGTAACGTGTGATTTAACCTCTTGTCAGGGGCTATAAAAGGAAGGCGGGTTAATCTTTCTGGCAACCGTCTCTCCACCCTTGGGAGCGCGCCTCAATTTCCCTCCCTGTGCCCTGGAGGATGTGAAGAAAGAGAGATGCAGCAAATTACACACGCATGCACACACACATATGCATTCAATTCACACTCAGGGTATTGCTGACACTCAACATTTATTGCTTTTCTCTGGAGAAATTAAAATGAAGTGACCTTTGATTACTGGTGACAGCAGCTGCCAATCTGTCAGATACTCACAAAATTGAACCAGTTCTCTCATCTGACATTGAAGTTAAGTTCTGTCATATTTTCAGTTCTGAGCAGCACTGACACTCAAAGTTAATGTAACAATGTTTTTGTTAGGAAATCTTCTTGTGTAAACAGAAGATATGAGTTCACCGAGATGAAAAAAATCACTCTATCAAGGACGCATTTGTCTAAGTTTGTCTTAATTGGCTTCTACTTGTGAATTATTAAACTAAAAGCATTCTTTGTATAATAAACATATAGTTAAAAATGTATTCGGTCTTTGAAACTGAAGGACAGCTGTGCGAATAAAGACTAAAGAGCCTTGCAGAGAAGTTAGGAGTTAGAAAAACATAAACATGTATAAATGAAGCAAAATATCAATTGTTAGGATGTCTCACTAGGCGCTGTTGTTTCAGTTGCTGAGGAAGAGGAAGATGCGTTAAACCACCCAGGTGCTGCCTAGAAAATTTTCTGGATTAGAGGGTGGCAAAAAACTTGTGGCTGTAACACTTTACAAAAAGCTTCAACTCATTGGCATTAGTTAACTTTTTTACAGTGTTAATTTATAAATATATTATTGTGCATTGTGAAATCATTCACTGGTTTAAAATACACGAGTGTATGCAGAAATTAGCATTAACCTAAATGAAAAAGTGCTGTAGATTTATTGTTTGTTCTTCGTTTCTGATACTTAATGCATTAACTACCGTTAATGTAAAATTATTATGATTATTAATAATATTTCTAACACTTAGTTAATATTAGTATTGACTAAGATTAATAATTGCTTTAGAAGCATTTATCATTTTTAGTTTATGTTAACTTGTTAACAAATGGAACCTTATTGTAAGTCTTTTAAACAAGATGTTAAAACATTTTGGGGCAAGGAAACCAAGAAAGAGCCTTTTGTCAACGCAGTTTGTCTGGTGTAAATAGTACATTACCCAAACCGAAAACTTCTTCTTTCAGCAGGACAATGATCCCGAACACAAGGCCCAAATGAACAATATAGTGGTTCAAGAAAAACAAGATTAATGTTGTGTAATGGCTCAATCAAAGTGCTGAGCTCAGCCCAGTTGAGAGTTTGTCTGAAAATAGTGTACAATAGTACAGATAACCTGAACAAGAAAATCTGTCTGATAGACTGGCCTAGACTGGTGCAAATCTAGTATATACACGATTGCTCAAAAATATGGGGTCAATAAGATTACTTATGTATTTATTGAAAAACATAAATACTTGTGTTTAGCTAAATTAGACATTATTAGTGAATCATTTCAGTTTGCTGACAACTTTGAGGACAGGGTTTTGTAAATAGAAAGATAATTTTACACAATTGCTGAAGTTAACAAAATACCTGAGATGACACCTTAGGAGTTTAGTATTTAGTAGCATGAGAGGTGGTTAAAATGAAAAAGTAGTTCTGCAATCTTGTATATGATTCACTGTGCAGTCAAAACAACAATTGTAGAAAATCTCCTGTTATGAAATAAGTTCCTTATTTTATTTTAATACTCCATTACACCATCATAGTTGTTTTGATGTTTTTAAATACTAATTATAGGCTTGTGTAATCCAAGAGTTTTGTGAATTCATTGTTTTTGAAGGTTTTGGTTAATCAGGCAAGAGCTGGCTCTTAAAACATGGTGGATATGCAGAGATTATTCTTGGCTGTGAGAACCCCAGGCTTGAACTCGATGAACCCAACACCCAGAGTCTAATCCACGCTAAAACCGCGTCGCTGGATCTGTTCCTCCAGTGTGACGCTCCGCACAGCTCGTTCCATAAATGCACATTTAAATCTGGTTCATCATTGAAGCACCATTTGTGTTCGCTTCACTGCCTGGTCTTTGTTTTTGCACGCTGTTTCATAGACAAACAACAGTTTGGATTCTAAAAGATTAGTGTTTAATTATACCTGGCCTTCATAGAAAATTACTCTGAACAAGTGTGCTCACACATGCATGAGCATCTGACAATCACAGCTTTTGTTGGATGATTCACCAACCCACATGCCTTTTGTTAGCACCATTCTTCACAATAACAGACCCACACAAGCCAGTGGCCTCTGCCTCCGCATGAAACCCCTCTTGATCTGATTTTGGAGCTGTAGCCTGTTCTTCTGAGAATCATAGTCATCTAGGATCAGCACTCCTGCTGAGCACGTCCAACCTTGTTACTGTGTGATCAGAGCCAAACTGACCCGTCTTATGAAATGCAATCTGACTGGGGGAGGAACTTTGCCCACCGCTGGTGGTGTGCCTATCAGATACACTGCTGTTTTCTGCATGCCTGGCTCACCACTATATCACTCCCATCACATACCGAGAGTTATGGTGTCTGGAAGCAGCCGGATTAGTCGCTGGGTGGGCTTATGGTGTGAGCACCAGGAATGCTACACTTCCAGGTCAGAGTATCGCCTCGACATACATCAAAACCCCCAGAGACATTGGGTGGATTGTGAGTTAAGTTGAAGGAGATTTGTAATACCTTGAGAAAGCTACTCGTTTACCTCAATGGCAGTTGCTCGGCTGGTGCAGGACCCCCCGGAATAATGCTATTTGAAATTTGCTATCTTGGTTATGGGCCCTTTTTTTGAGTTGGTCACCTTTGTTTTTTTTTTTATATATTAAAGTTTATCAAATGAATGCCTGTTGATTAAAAGAGTGGCAGTAAGGACATTTATAATGTTACAAAATATTAATATTTTTTATAAAATGTGATTCCTTTTAACTTTGTAAAGAATTCAGAAAAAAATTATAAATAAAAAATATATAATAATAAAAAATTATATTATATGAAATATTTCTTGATCACCAAATCAGCATATTAGAATGATTTATGAGGGATAAGGTAACATTTTACAATAACAAAATAGAACATGGTTATTCGAAGTTCTAATAATATTTCACAATATTACTGTTTTTATTGCATTCTTGATCACATAAATGATGTCTTGGTAACCAAGAGACTTTTTTCAAAAGCATAAACTCACCAACCCTGATTATTAATTATTATTAACTGTAAATGTGACGTAAAAGACAGCAGAAAGATAAAACTCCAGTTTATGTTTTTAAGAGGACCCCTCAGAAGTATGCAATTTTAAATTTGCTATCTTTGCTCTTGGGATGGTTACTTTTGAATGACAATCAGTGGAGATGCTTTTAGTAGGCAGATGGTGTATCCATCAGCAGGGACTAACTGGGCCATGGTAATCAGGCACACTTTGACCTCTTGGTTAAGTGTGATTTATGGCTAATGGCTCTCAGAGTATGTGTAGAGATCTGTGTTTGTGTTCATAGCAGAGCAAATGTGTTTCTGTACACTTCACATTATAGGCTTTCTTATTAATGGGCAGCCTTGCTCTTACTGAAGCATTGCACTGAATCATACAGTATTTTATATGACACACAAGGATGTAAAACACAGTGTAGTAATTTAACGATTGGAACAAACACACAGATACATAATGAAAAGTCATATCAGTGCATTTGAGGGCCGAAAGCAGTCATGGAGCTGAGTGGATATGAGGATGAATCACTAGCTCTGTCTGATTACTGTGAACCACTACAGAGCACTTCACAATCACTGAGGCCGTATTTATCAAAGACGTCTCTGTATGAGGTGCAAGATTCACAGCTCACATGATTCATGAGCCCCGAGTGCAGAATTCTCTCTGGATAATTAGATTGAATCTGTAAAAAAAAATCAGGCTGTAAAAAACATAATCGTACTTTAAATAGCTGTGCTAAGATTAGTTCATGAAGTCAGATATCTGAGTTATATTAAATTAAGCCCATAAAGTGAACCAGGGGTACTGAAATTAAGAAGTAAATACCAATACCATGTCAAACTGATGTGCTAAAAATGTGCTGTCTTGCTTATCTTTGAATATGAATAGAAATGTGTATCATAAATATTAATATACATATATACTAAATATTAATTAATATATAATGTAATATAAAGTCCCAGTACAAAATATGTAATGATACAGTCTATTTCTATTTTACATAAATTATATTATTTTGAACCCTTAAAGAATACTGAAAAAAGTATGGTGGTTTCCACACACACAGAAAAAATATTAAGCAGCACAGCAGTTTTTAATATTGATAATAAGCACCAAATTAGCATATTAGAATGATTTCTGCATTTTTTTCATTTTAGATAATTCTATTACTGTATTTTGTTAACAAATAAATGCAGACTTGGTGAGCAATAGAGCCTTATTTCAAAAACATAAAAACAAATCTTCCCTCCCCAAATAGTAAAATATTGATTGATTGATTTTGTTATGGTTGTTATGGAAATCATTAATTAGCAATTTCAGTCTGAGTTTGAATGAATTTTGTAAATCCTTGTTCGGTAATCAATCAAATGAAACTCATAGGAATTCATCACTAATCATTTTTTTATTTGAAAGTTCACACACAGGGCACAATTGCTTTTGTAGGCAGACAGCATTTGATACACTGTTCTTCTGATACTGTAGAACGACTGGTATGGTATATTTATTTCTTTATTTTATTACTTCTATTTTTTATTATAGACTTGATGCTGAAGTAGCTGTACTGTCCCCTGAAGGGACACACGGGGCAGATTTTGAGCTTTCTGGTGAGCCGCCATGGAGCCAGAGTGCTGATGAAGTCACTCCCGCTCACACATTGTTAGCGACATTATTGCTTATGCATCAGTGCCCAGTTTCCTGCGAGTCAGTGTTAAAGCTTGCACAAGCTGTTCTCTCGTAAAGATTAGAAAACGCTCACCTCCCTGACACCTCTCAAATGCCTGGGTCACTCCTGGAGTTTCACAGCAACTTACCGACCTGTAAAAAGCTTATCAACCCCGTCAGACACATACGCTTTGTTACTTCAGGAATTTGCAGTGCCCTCTTTCTTTGTGTCAACAGCACCGTATCTGCGGTGATTGATGTTTGAGGGGTTATTGAGAGAGAGGGAGAGAGAAAAAGGTTAGGCGAAGCCGCTGAACTTGAAAGTCTGATCTGATGTGAGCTGATCAGCTTTCTGCTCACATAGATGCTTCTGAACACACAATTGTAGGATGCTGAGATGGGAACAAAATGAGTGTTTGTGATGAGGAAAGGATGTAAGGGCGTATGATCGGAACGTGTCTCCGATAAATGTCAGGTGCAAAGACTAAATGCTAAAGAGTATTATAGCATTAGACCAGCAAGTCATCTCATTTTTTCACATTTCAGTTCAACTGACAAGCCTGTCAGTTATGGAAAATCTGGAAATATTAGGTAAATTTAGAGCTGTTATTTTAAGACATGGCAATTTTTTTAGTGAATAAAAGTTTCATTTTCATTTGAACCTTTTTTGTCTATTAATCGACTCAATGGTTTTTGATGTCTAAAATCCTTCTGGACTGCAAAGATGTATGTGAATACATCCAAAATGTCACCTTTCCCTGATAGCAGGCGTTTGTGTACATAAGTAGGTTGTAAGACAACATCTGACAGTTTTATCGTAATCTAGAGCCAAAGCAGATTCTCTGCAAGTTTTCTTCCATGAGAAGACTTTATCTGTTTCCTGGAATCTGGAAAGTTCAGCTCAGTTGTAGCGATTTACTTGTGTTTCATGTGTCTGTTCCCATGGTCACATACCCTTGTGAAATGTTTGCGGTCACAAAGCCAAGCGGTCTGTCTGTTTGACCATCTCCCCTGTACAACACAGCCCACAGGACAACAGTAGAGGATTGTGGACCGTGGTGTCTGTCAGTGAGTACAGTAAAGAAGGCCAGTAAAATAAGAATGTTGCCATTTATTCTCTATCTGTTCTCTCCATGTGTTGCTTTGAAGTCAGTTTGTGATAGGGAGCTGACCTTGTGTAAATGTAAAAAAACTGGCAAAGCTGGAGTAAAGTGATGACCGAACTCTTTGAGTAGATATGGGAAATAGCTGTCGCTGCTCTTTCCAAACAATTTTCATTGGTGGAGACAAAGCATGTGAACTAAAAGGTATAGTTACACTAGATTTGTACTCCTTTCAATTGCTTACACGTATATCATGTGCATACTGTTGGGCAATAAGAGACAGAAACTCCTCTTCTGCAACGAAGTTCATGTTTAGGTATTGGTTCCATCATGCAAATTATACAAATTTGTGTCGTAGAAAAGTAGAGTAGATTATACACTTTAATGATTTATTATCTCTTGTTTGTTGTGTGATATAGGCCTTAATGCTGTATTTCTTAACCCTTAGCGAAATTAAACAAGATTCCATTTGAAATAATCCTCCAAAAAAGCCGAACATCAAATTATTTTAATCCACCCCTTAACAATATATATATATTGTGATGGAAAATTGGGGATTTTCAGTTCAAAGAGGTTGAGAACCCATTGTCAACTGCATCTAGTCATATTTTGTCTCAAATGCAAGTTAATAACTTTAATACTTTTTTATAACTGTTTGAGTGCAATATCATACTTGCACTTCTGATCATGTGATATTGATTAAATAGAATGTATGGTTATAATCCATGTTTTTGTTTAAGAGAGAGAAACTGAAATTTGTTGTCTGCTTTTTATATAGAACCAAACACCTTTGTGTGCAAACTGGTAGCTGTAAAATGTGTTTGTGTGGATGCTGCGGTTTAGCGGTGCTGGAGCAATTGGGCCGCCCACATCATGATGGATGAGGGAAGGGTACGGCTGGATCAGGCTGCCCATAGATCGTTGTAAGGAGGCGTAAACGTGACAAATCATGATGAAGATCAAGCTGTACTTTAGGCTGATTCAGTTCCCCTTCATGTTGAACGTTGGGTTGCATCTTTGGTGTCCAGTAACATTTGAAGGGCACAGGGAAAGCTGTTGGGATGTGCTTGTTCATCTATTGCACTCTGGGATGTGATGGCAGCTGTCTGAATCCCGGAGAGAGAGCCCCTACCACTCACCAGAGGCAGACAGACAGCGTTTCCCCTGCCCTTTCAAAAATCATTCGCTTTCTTCCTTCCTTTTTTCCTTTTGCCGCAATTTATCACCAGGGTGTCCAATTTCGGATGAGCTGCAGGCGTCTTGGGCAAACGGATGAGCAGTAAATGGATGAATCTTTTCATAAATGAAATTGTCTCATCCGGTTTTGTGAGCAGTTTTATCCTCGTTTCTGTTATTGTGACCCAGCACAGAGTTCTGGTGTATAAAGAATGTGTGTGAGGGGACACTCTCTCACTCCCTCGTGGTCTTGCATCAGTGTGGGTATGTCATTGTGCAGTTGTTAAAACTTCAGTTTTTACTTTATATGGTCTTGCAAAGGTATTTTTTTTGTTAGTGGTGGAGTGGATGTGAGGTGTTTTGATAACTGTATCCAATTGCATAAGAAAAGCTGATGGTTGTTAAAACATTTCTCGTTTGATTTGTTTCTGCTTTTCTCTCTGTCTACTTTGCAGTGAGAAACTATAGCAGACTTCACAATGCACCATTAAATCACGAGCTGGGTTTCCGTCTGCGTATTTTCATGTGAATTTTGGAATAATGCATTAAAAAATATGCTGGATGGAAAGACCAATATGAAAATAATTTCCTAAAAAAATAGATTAAGAATTTGTTCCCACAACATATTAATTAATGGATACATGATCTAATTAATTAATTCCCTCATTTTAGATCGTGGCCACATTGTACTAATAACTGAGAGATTCTTCAGTTTAATTTAGTTAAATCTATGATGGAATATATAATCGAGTCACATTTTCTAGATGGAAATGCTGCTTTATTGCAAATTGTTTCAAAATGTAGGCCTATGCATAATCTGATTATTACAAGCTGACTCTTTAAATTATTCAGTCAAAAAGACTCAAAGAATCCGTTTGAATCGGTGTGTCAGAGATGTTACTCCCTGTATCATGACTCGAAAGTCATTCTTTTTGTCACATCCATTTAGAAATCAATTGAATAATATTCCTGTTTTATTTGTACATAAAGATGAAGTGTGATTTATGTGCCTCTAGCATAACCAACACAACAAGTATTACATTTGTGAGAATCTTTCAATTGAGATTTCCATTGCTGTTGTATGAAGCGGTTCATGGCTGTGTGTCTGCAGTGTAAATCCAGTTCAATATCCAGTGAATGGCTCTTCCTCACATAAACACTCAATATCTCTCAATGTCTTTCCCTTCTAGTTTTAGTACAGCTTTTAATGTATAATCTTTACACAGAATTTGGCAACATGCTAAAGATTTACACCTGAAAAATTTAGATGTTTTTGGCATTGTGTCGAGTCATGAGGAGTCTAAAGATGCATTCGTTTGTGAGTATTTAAAGCATGTGTGTCGCAGTTTCTCTTCTGCTCTGCTGCTTTTTCTCAGCCTTATTCTTATTTTGTCACATCTGTTGGGCTTCACATTACAGATATGAATAAAGGCGCAGATAATTTTTCACCTTTTCATTTGGCCTGTGGTTCATTGTTCACACATCACCGCACTGTAAGTGGTAAACTCACACTTCCAACTATATATGATAAGTCCTGCATATTGCTTTTCCCGATTGCCTTTTGTACATGTTACAGTAGTAATGAGAATGTATATTAATGAATTGGATACACATCTTGCCCCAAATCTAGCTCTATCCGTCACATTTTCGAACACTCACACTTACTCACATTCACTGGTCTGATCTTTCTACACATTTGTTCACACTCTCACACACACCCACAAATCACGCACTTTCTGCTGTACTCGCACCTTATGTTCAGTGGCTGAGCGATCATGAGTAGAAATGTCAGAGGTTCTCTCAGTCACTCACACTTCCATGATTCAATCTCTGGAGGTCACCATGTCTGTTCTGTTGGCTTCTTGAAGGCGTTTCTACGCTTCACTCAGTCTGATCTCTGTCTGTGCTCCCATTGGTAGTCCCTGCTCATTTGCATAACGTTTTTTGCAATGCCAGTGGTCTTTGTCATATAATTATTTTGTGTATACTGTATATTAGGCATGTGATTGTACACAATAATTGCTGATTTTTGTAAATCATGTTTCAAACATTAAAAGTGCAAAATAACTTAAAAAGTGATAATAAAGAAAACATTTTCAATCAATATTCTGCTTGATATTTCAAACTTTTACAAACTTTCTGTTGTGCATGTATCGAGGATGTCAAACAGAGCCTATACTTTAAAAATGTTTAGCTGTATGCATTCTTTAAGCATAAGCTTAAGGTATAGAAATATTCACTACGCATGTCATTATGTGAGTCTCCATTCTGCAGTATCTCTCTGTTTTAAGCTTTAATTCTTTTCACTTTTCTTTGATAGTGGCTTCACATTTTCTTCTTCTAAGCCCACATCTCTCCTCTCCTCACCTTCCTTTCTTTGTTTGTTTGTTTCTTTTCTTTCTTTTGCCATCACACGCAGTCTATTAGCATTAGCTATTAGCTAAATTCTCTCTGACTTTGAGCTAATATCTGAAACTGCTTGTCTGACACACTTCATGTGCTTAAAATTGGCACTGTTAGACCAACAAAACTCTCAGAATAACTCTCACAGAATAAAAAAGCATGTGAGAGCGTATCATTCAGGGGATGTGCTTAAGTCATCAGTAACACACTGACAGCGACATGCTTGCACGTCCTCAACACGCAGCTACAGCACAATCTATTCAGGCTGCTATAAATTGATGCTTAAAATGGGCCTGCGCTGATGTGAACGTTTATTTACAAGCAACATCTCTTTCTCTCTCTCCTTCCTATTAAGCCGCTCTCGTATTCAAGGGTAAAGCTTGTTTCTCATTTGAAAAAATCGAAATGTAAGCTCTCAGCCACAGCCCACCCGATGTCCTCCTCCATAGTTCTCATAAATGATAATCACAATCTCTCCTCTCCACTCTTCCCCTGAAAAGTAATTTCACTCAATAGCTTTTTGTGTTCCTGGGAAACTATACATGCAAGCGTACATTGGATTTCTCGCTCGCTCACTCTATTGTATGTGTATATTTTAGTGTAATTAGTCTGTGTTCTCCCTGAGCGTAAAGGCCAGTGTAGGCAGATTGTCTGAGCTCCGGAGCTCAGCCCCACCAGAGCCTGATTACAGTTTACCGTAGTCATTTTCTAAATAGCTCACTTCCACTCCACTTTCCTCCCTCTATCCTTTCTTCTCCCACATACACCCTCCCTCTGTCCTCCCATGCACACAAAGAAAGAGAAAAAGCAGTGGAGAAAAGAGTCTTTTATCAGATGCGGTCTGACCCAAACATGCCCAGCCATTGAGAATCCAGACTCACTTTCTCTCTTCCTGTCTTTCTCTCTCCAGATTTTCCACCAGCTCTGATTCGACGGCATGTGACTCTGAATTTGTGTACGTTTTGACTCTGGAGCATTCAGTGCTGTTCTGACGGGGCTTCTGCTCCATATAGTTATCATTTTAGGTTTGGGGTCAGGAAGACTTTTTTTTTTTTTATAAAATACAGTAAAAACAGTAATATTGTGAAATATTGTTACAATTTAAAATGGCTGTTTTCTGTATGAATATATTTTAAACTGTAATTTATTCCTGTGATGGCAAAGCTGAATTTTCAGCACCCACTTCAGCGTCACATAATCCTTCAGAAATCATTCTGATTTGCTGCTCAAGAAACATTTCTTATTATTATCAATGTGGAAAACAGTTGTGCTGCTTAATATTTTTGTGGATTTAAATTTTTTCTTTTTTTAAATTGGCACTTTCCCCCCAAAAAAATCTTTAAATAAAAAGTTCCAAGGAACATTATTTATTTGATTATTTTATAACATTATATATTTTTTTACTATCACTTTAGATTAATTTAATGTCACTGCTGAATAAACATATTAATCTCTTACCAAAAAAAAAAAATCTGACCCCAAACTTTTAAATGGTAGTGTATACGCATAGAAACCTTTAACAAAATAAGTTAATAAAAAAAGAAAATTAACATAAAAAGAGCATAGAAGTTGCATTCAGGGTTGCACCCAAATAGCTTTAAATGTTAGTGAATAAAGTATGATATATTAATTTTAAGATGTGCTATTATATTTAACAGTGTTTTTAAAGTTCGACTTCAAAGGGAGCGTTAGATGACAGCAAACGTAATCTAAATGTAAAAATAAGCATGCACAATTAAAAATACTATACTGGCCGACAAACACTGCTGCGCTTCTGGTTATAGTTCTTTCATCTCTGTGTAGATATTTTCGTCTAGACAGGACTGGGTTGTGAGACTCCACAAGCATACAAGCACGGCTTGGAGACAGGGGAGAAATCAAAGATTCAGGCTGAGAGGAACAGATGAATTACCCATCATCAGTCACAAAATCAATTGAAGAAGAGACGAGAGAAATATCGATCATAAGTAAACTTGTTTCATTCTCTATGGAAATGTGTTGATGAAAAGAGTTTAGAATTGATTATTTTACCCAACGCTTATGTGTTCTATATATTGTTGCACCTTTTAGAGTATTGCGCCATTAGCTTAGCAGCATGCTAACAGCAGAATATTGATGTCAATTTTTGGTTGAGACTCACATGTAGAACACTATAAATAATCAGTCACTCATATAGCTCACTCAGCTTTCAGATGAGAACTCTTCCTCAGTATATTTGATAGAGAGTGAGTATGTTTGTATCAAGCCCTGCTGCGTTGTTAGTGCACTGGCAGGATTTTAATGAGCTGCCTTCATGACCTTTCACTACATAAAAACTCTTTATTTCTCGCTCTCTCTCCAGCTTTGGCTGGCTGGCCTGGTGCTGCCCTGTCAGAGTTGTTTGGTGCATAATTGCTTCTTGTCTGAACTGTTTGTTTGCTTCTACATGTTTTAATACATTGTTTTTGTCTAGTGTCAGTGTGTAGAGTGAGGATGAAGTACATGGCTGTATGCAGGGTTTCTTACTTAGAAAGGAAGATACTTAGATACTTATTCTGAACTGTACTTATTAAAATGCCTAAAAGAAAATGTAATCATTATAAATAGTATTATATTTTAAATGATTAAACTTCTTGCTGACAAATGGGACAAAAACTTAGTGGTTTGAAGGATATCGGCAAAGTTGTTTTGGAACATCTTTATCAAAAATCCTTAACAAAAATGTGTTTTAAAAAAATCCCTATGGGACAAAATATTCTGAAACCAAGGCTGCTAAAAACGTGGACAGCTACTTTTGAATGCTATATAGAGAACAATTTGAATAAGTCCCATTTCACAGATGGACTGTGCTATCCGGTAGATACCACAGAAAAAAAAAAAAAAAACAAGCCATCAACAGAACATCCTAGTGACAGCTGGTCAGGACAATTCCTCCCATTCTGTGCATGTGGATCTGTGCCCACACAGTCACACTAACTCATTGTGTTTAGGCTGATGGTTGAGGTGTCGGAAATGTTCTCAGTGGTCGGATTGTCGCCTTGCTGAAGTAAAAAATTTAAATGTGAACGTTTGGAATTTAGCAAAGGTCGCTCTAGATCACACCATTCATGCAGGAGGACGGGCCAAAGATGTGGAGGTGAGGAGAGAGAGATGAAGCGCCTGGGGCATGGTCAGAGCACTCTGGCTGGTGTGTTTGATGTTAAATTGAACCTCAGATTTGATATGAAGTGTTTTGCCTGCTGCTGTACTATTAGTGAGAGTGGTTTGGAATGGAAAGGTATGTGAGGGGTTTTTGCTGCTCTGAATTGACAAAGAGGATGATTAAAGAAGGAGATTTTGATTTCCTAAGCCTCACCTGATTGATAGGTTGGTTGATTAATTGATGCAAATCCAAAGCTTTGAAGCTATCATAGCTGGGTTTATCACTGGTTCTTTTTGTAATTGCAACGGAAACTCTGTTTGCCATGCAATTCATTTTTCACATTAATATGTGTGAAATTGCACTCAATCGCACATTTGAATTTATGTTTGGATGCGTTCCTCATGACACACTTGATTAGAAGACTTGCTGAGTTTTAATGAATGCAGTGAAAATGTGTGTGTCAAACTGACAGATGGTAATTGTCTCATTGCTCCTGTTATGTTGGAAAATTATCCAAAACATGACTGGGAGTCATTTAGCTTTGCACCTTTTCTAACAGTGAGCTTTTAATGCACACCGTGCCTTTTAAATCATGCATTTCTGAAGGCAAAAGATACATTTTTAATTTGTTTGTTTTGAATATAATTTTGTTGAAAATCAAATTACTGACAAATGTTTGTTAGCAATTTTTTGTAGGCATCCTTCAGTTAACAGACCTCGTAAAAGTTTGCATTTCAGAGATAATTTTGTTCCTTTGAAAAGCTTTTATACAAACACTCTGTCCTAGCCAGGTGTAAGACAACCAGTATTTTTGTAGTATTTTTGATATGCTATTATAGCATTTATGAACATTTTAAAGCTTTTGGTTTTATTTATTTGTTTAGTAATTTTAGAACTTCAGCTTGAACTTATTTTATTTTAGTTGTGTGCCAAGGCAACATTTTTAATTTATGTTTGTTTAAATAAAAATTGTCATCTAACATTTCTTGTTAATAAAATTTTCTTTCATATTCATTTCATAACAATGACAACACTGAACACAATACGTCAATTTTCTGTCCGCATTCAGTGTTGTAAAACCACACCTTGTCATAGCTAATCAGAACATATATGATATTTAACAGTCATGCAAAGTGAGATTTTGGGCCAGTGAGAGTTCACTGTGGGCGGGGCTAACCAAATGTAGCACTGCAGTTAGAAAGACAGTTAATGACAATATGTTGTTTTAGGTTCGGACAGTGTTGAACTTGCACTGAGGTATTTGCTGTATCATCTAATTCCTCTCTCTCTCTTTTTCTCTACAGTGTGAGGAGAAATATGTGGCCCATGTTGCTCTAGGAGTGACTGAGTGTGTGTGTGTGTGTGTGTGTGTGTGTGTGTGTGTGTGTGTGTGTGTGTGTGTGTGTGTGTGAGTGTGTATGTGAGCGTGTGTGAGTGTGTGCGTGTGTGAGTGGGTGTGTGTATGAGATGCTGGCCTGTTTGCCAGGGCCAGGTGATCTCTCCCTTCAGCTCCACCCCCACTCGCAGATGAACACTGGATTTCAGAAATGTGAGTGCAAACACAAAACACACACAGTTCAAACATTTAATGGTCATTTACACACACACTCGTGTTTTTCTAAACTATTTCTCTTAATTTTTTTGAGCATAAAAGATGTTTAGCAGAAATGCAGAATGAGCATGCTGCTCTTTTCCATGCACACTGCAAAAAATGCTTTTCTTACTTAGATTTTTTGTCTTGTTTTCAGCCAAAATATCTAAAAACTCTTAAATCAAGGAGGATTTTCTAGACAAGTAAAATTATCAGAAAAAAAACAAGTTAAAATTAAGTGAGTTTTTGCTTAGAACAAGCAAAATAATCTGCCAATGGGGTAAGCAAAATAATCTTATTTCAAACAGAAAACAAGATTATTTTTCTTACCCCATTGACAGTTTCAAGCAACAACGTTTTTTCTGAAAATGAGACAATAATTTTTTCTTATCTAGAAATTCCTTCTTGATGTAAGAATTTCTAGATATTTGGCTGGAAACAAGACAAAAAGTCTAAGCAAGAAAAGCATTTTTTGCAGTGCAATGATCGTCGGATATCACAGAAAACACCAAAAAGCCATCATAGCAGTAGTCCATATGAGCCACATTATTTTCCAAGTCTACTGGGGACTTTTGTGTGGAAAATACAGAAATTGAAATGTAAAATAAATTGAGTTTGATTGAATAACGACTTACCTGTCGGTCTCATCCTTACACAACTCAATCACTGAACTTAAGCAAAATGTAATGCGTCTTACGTTTTTTAAGGATTTATAAATACAATGAGTTCATTGAAATAAACAGGGAAATATGATGTAAATAAAAATAAGAAAGGTAAGATTCATTTTTTTATAATATTAACACGTTTTACAGATAAAAAAAAAGAATTCAATGTAAATTTGGGTTACACTTTATTTCGATAGTCCACTTTAGATGTTCTAATAACTATAAGTAACTTTTTAACTACGTTAGCTACATGTCAACTAATTAGTAGGGTTAGTAGAATAAACTGATATACTTGCAAAGTTCTCACAGTCAGTATGTTATATGTTGTGGACACATCAAAATAATGTGTTAGAAGATATTAAGCAGACAGTCTACTAATACTCTGATGACTGCTAGTTGACATGTAGTTGCAAAGTTACTTTCTGTTATTAGAATTTCTAAAGTGGACTATTGAAATAAGGTGTTAATTCATTTTGTTTTTATGTATGAACTTGTGCCTTCAAAATTTAAATTAATGGTTTATTTGACTCATTTTACATTTGTTTTTACTAGATTTAGCTAATAGATTAGCAATGAATACACTAGACTGGTTTATCATAAGACATGTTATAAATGAGAAAAACAAGACCTTTACAAAACAACTGTAAACTGGGTGTGATGTGATCCTTAATAAACGATCAGAAATCTGACCAAAACTGATTGAGGACACCTCCAAAATAAACAAACAATGTTCTGCATGTAAACCACAAAGACACATCACTCTTAATTACTACTTTTATGGTGCTTTTTGTCATCTTTAACTTTTTGTTTTGGCATGGAAAAGTGCTTCCTTTTGTGTTCAGCAGAGGAAAGTAAGCCACATAGGTTTACAATGACATGAGGGTGAATAACTAAAGACAGAACGTTCAGTTTTGAGTGAATATTCCTTTCATTCTCCTGTTTACCTTCCTCTCAGCAGTCTCAAATGAACAAAATGTGAATATTCTTTCACGCTGTGCATTTTGTGTCTTTTTTATGCCACAAATTTATACAGATGTTGTCAAATATGACATTTAAGAAATGACAAGATGAAAACAAAGAAATGTCTGATGAGAGACTAAAGAAAACTGAGAGAGAAAGGAAATGGAATGAGGGAAAAAGAGAGAGCTGTCGTTGGTGAGCAAAAGCTTATTTCCAGAGACAGATTGTCAAATCCCAGGATTTGTATTAGGGCGGTTTACAAGGGCAGACACCTGCTGAACCACACCGCTCACAGAGAAATAGATTGAGGCAGATAAGTGGCATACAGAGGCAGCGAGAAAATGAGAGTCAGAGAAACAGAGAAACTGAGTCAGTGCAAGAAATAAAGGATACGTACAGACAGAATATCTCGCCTTCTCTGTCTGTGGGCAGACATCCTGTCAGATTAGCTCTCCATCAGGATGACAAATTATGCTATAGAGACGCACGGCCGGGGGAGTGCCGATGGCCCGGAGACTGATGAGTCTCACATCGCCTCAGGAAGACCCTCATCAGGCAGCAATTACAGAGAGGCTGGAGACATATCTTTAACTGCAGGAGAGAGCAGAAATCACAGAAAGACTGGAGTCGTATTTCTAACTAGTGAGAATACAGGAAGAGATGGAGCCGTATTACTAACTACAGGGGATGAACAGGTAGGAGAGAGGAAATGGAGGCATACCTCTGATGCTGAAGCCTCTTTCAGAGTGATAATAGAAGTTCATTTCATTCATTGCACACAAAGTAAGACACAGTGAAGTAAGATCTGTAACTACAGGCCCAGAGTGTTTGTCTGTGATTAGAGTAGATGGAAAGGATTCATTAGTTTGCCACATCTTTTGCTGGGACGCTAATGATATCTTATAGTTAAAGTGCTCTGAGAAATTAAACGCCTCATGGAAATCCCAATGAACTGGACAAAAACATATGAAAATCAAGCTTTAATGGTAGCCTTTAAATGGTGAAGATAAGCTCACATTTGGTCCGATCCCTTCTTCACTTTGATGGATTCTAATTCTGCAACATTTCATTTCGATTTTCAATTATATTATGACTCAAAGACTATTTCAGTTTGACCTTCGAATTATATGGCTTTTGTCAGTTTTATACAATTAAATTCTATCTCCAATTAAAAGGTAAAGCTGAATTCTTAATCAAAATAAAATCAAAATTGCGATATGGCTTAATATGATTGTCAAATTGCAAAGGCTGCACTTTATTTACACGCCTACAGGTCATAATAATGTATTTTGGTGTCTCAGGCTCGATTTGCAGCAGTGTTTTCTGAAATTTGGTCATTTACCAATTTATTAATACAACCCATAATCTGCATAGCCCAGATTCCTCCTACTTTCAAACCCCCAATCTAAAAGATTTAGAGAAGCCTCAGTTGTTTAAATCATGTAATGTAATGTAATGATGCATATGGTTGATTAAACGTCCCATGGCATGTCATTAACTGTCCCTTTAAATTCATGTGCTCCCTGCTGTGGTCCAGATGTTACTGGAGCACATCTGGCACTGGCACAGATTCTCTCAGGGTACTCAGGAGACATAAGAAGAGCCAGAACATACCTTGGAATGCAGGAACGCAAGCCATAGATTGGGGCAAAAAAGACTGTCTAAATAGAGCATGGTTTGTATTGCTCTCTCTCTCTCTCTCTCTCTCTCTCTCTCTCTCTCTCTCTCTCTTCAACGGAAGCTTAAAAGAAGGTGAGATGAGCGGGAAGGAAAAGATGGCTTTAGATAAGAAGAAAGAGATGAATAGAAGGAGGAGGCTTTGCTTCTCCATGAGGAATAACCCTATATAAGACAATATAAGAACACCCACTCAGATCAGCAGTCTCTCGGATTAAAGAGATTTTAAAAGTGTGTGTGTGATGTCTGTGCGGAGGGGAAAAGGCGGTTAGAGATGTACATGGTGTACTTAGACAGAAAAGGCTGACAATAGCTGTGTACCAACCCTGTCTGTAATGGGGCTCCTGGGGTTTGGCTGATTACTGTGATCCTCGAATCACTGCTGACGAGGCGAGCGAGAGGAAAGCTTAGTGAAAAGAACACCTTTAAAGGGATAGTTCACACAAAATTAATATTCAGTAACATTTTCTGGACACAAAACCAACTATTAAGCATATCTGAGCTGCTGTTTTTCATACAGCATATTTACAGTACAACGCTTTTCATCTGTTATGCTCACCGAGGCTGCATTATGTGACCATAAATACAGTAATATTGTAAAATATTGTTTTGAATACATTTTAAGTATAATTTTGTGAAGCAGAATTTTCTGCAGCCATTACTTCATCTTTTAGAAATGAAATCATTCTAATATGCTGATTTGGTGCTTACGAAAAAGTAAAAACAGTTGAGCAGTTGATGAAGCTGAGCTCATTCTCAAGTCTGTCAGTCTGACTTTACAAAAAAGAGATTTGCATGGCTTTTTGTCTAGTTGAATTACTGATTTGTTTGACTGAAGTTGAGCTTTTGTACTTACTGTAATTAGATGGGGACCGCCGTGGTCACCATTCACTTGTAGGGAAAAGAGCATCTATGACATGTCTCTTGATATTTCCTGTTGTGTCCGACGTTAGAAAGTCGTACAGGTTTGGAACAGATAGATGATGGGAGAACTTTTATTTCTAGGTGGACTTTTCCTTTAATAACAAATCCCGAAGAGAAGTGAGTCAGATCTGGCACTGAGCTCTAGAGATGTTAAAGTCCCTTGAGACATTTACATCTCCGTGCATGTTTAAATGTCACCTGATCACTGTCCTCAGAATGGATTGCATGACTGCCGACCTGTATGTTGTTGACTAATCCTAACAAGATTGACTGCTCATTATCACCGGCCGGCCTCCCCCGGATGTCACTCAACGGGAAATGGCATAGATGGAGAGAGAGATGCAGTGGGAATAGAGTGAGAGAGAGAAAGAGCGTTCCCTTGTGAGTTATTAGCATAATGACTCTCCTCTTCCTCGCTCCTTGATCTAGTCCGGTGGTTCATCTCTCTCTCTCTCTCTCTCTCTCTCTCTCTCTCTGAACTCTTTCAACGGAAGCTTAAAAGAAGGTGAGATGAGCGGGAAGGAAAAGATGGCTTTAGATAAGAAGAAAGAGATGAATAGAAGGAGGAGGCTTTGCTTCTCCATGAGGAATAACCCTATATAAGACAATATAAGAACACCCACTCAGATCAGCAGTCTCTCGGATTAAAGAGATTTTAAAAGTGTGTGTGTGATGTCTGTGCGGAGGGGAAAAGGCGGTTAGGAGATGTACATGGTGTACTTAGACAGAAAAGGCTGACAATAGCTGTGTACCAACCCTGTCTGTAATGGGGCTCCTGGGGTTTGGCTGATTACTGTGATCCTCGAATCACTGCTGACGAGAGCGAGCGAGAGGAAAGCTTAGTGAAAAGAACACCTTTAAAGGGATAGTTCACACAAAAATTAATATTCAGTAACATTTTCTGGACACAAAACCAACTATTAAGCATATCTGAGCTGCTGTTTTTCATACAGCATATTTACAGTACAACTTTTTCATCTGTTATGCTCACCGAGGCTGCATTATGTGACCATAAATACAGTAATATTGTAAAATATTGTTTTGAATACATTTTAAGTATAATTTTGTGAAGCAGAATTTTCTGCAGCCATTACTTCATCTTTTAGAAATGAAATCATTCTAATATGCTGATTTGGTGCTTACAAAAAGTAAAAACAGTTGAGCAGTTGATGAAGCTGAGCTCATTCTCAAGTCTGTCAGTCTGACTTTACAAAAAAGAGATTTGCATGGCTTTTTGTCTAGTTGAATTACTGATTTGTTTGACTGAAGTTGAGCTTTTGTACTTACTGTAATTAGATGGGGACCAGAGACCGCCGTGGTCACCATTCACTTGTAGGGAAAAGAGCATCTATGACATGTCTCTTGATATTTCCTGTTGTGTCCGACGTTAGAAAGTCGTACAGGTTTGGAACAGATAGATGATGGGAGAACTTTTATTTCTAGGTGGACTTTTCCTTTAATAACAAAACCCGAAGAGAAGTGAGTCAGATCTGGCACTGAGCTCTAGAGATGTTAAAGTCCCTTGAGACATTTACATCTCCGTGCATGTTTAAATGTCACCTGATCACTGTCCTCAGAATGGATTGCATGACTGCCGACCTGTATGTTGTTGACTAATCCTAACAAGATTGACTGCTCATTATCACCGGCCGGCCTCCCCCGGATGTCACTCAACGGGAAATGGCATAGATGGAGAGAGAGATGCAGTGGGAATAGAGTGAGAGAGAGAAAGAGCGTTCCCTTGTGAGTTATTAGCATAATGACTCTCCTCTTCCTCGCTCCTTGATCTAGTCCTGCGGTGGTTCATTTATTAAGCCCGGCATGGCTCTTCTTCCTCCTCCTCTTCCTCCTCTATCTTCTCTCTCTCTTTAGGAAGTGAGTAAATGTGGGCAGTCAGTGAAGACAGCTGACACGGCCTGAGATTGGCAGGAAAGCTATTTAGCTAAGAAATGTCAGGGGCCATTTTGTTTAGTCAACAGCCCACATAGAAGGAGAGGGAACGTGTGTGGACAAACAGAGAGACAGATGAGTGAATGGCATGGCGGCTGAATGCTGTGTGAGGTTTTGGTGGAGGAAGCAAACCAAACAAACACCAATAATTCACAAAAGGCTGTACTCTATGATGTGTAGATGTATCTGTTGATGTTTGTGTTTGCTATAATTATTGGTTTTGCTAGTTGCTAAATTTATAATGCTTCACAGATTTGCTTAAGAATATTAACAGCCCTTCATTCACAAAGACATACATCTCTTGCCCCTCGCATGTTTACTTTTGATAATACTTTTGGCTATGGAAAAGTGTATATTACTCTCTGACCTTTGTAAGGTCTATTTTTGTTGCTTTTAAACTATTAGTGTCACCGAAAGAAAGTAGAAAAGTAATGTTTTTTTCCAAATAATAATGTCTTCCACAACAATGTCAATGTTTCGTCAGACTCCTGCCCCAAACTCTTACCATGGGTTAAGTTTTCCCAAATATCAGCATCAGACTTTAATTCACAAACCCTCCATCTCGACATAACGTATTACATGTTTTTGTCTTAGAAAATGTTAGAACTTTATTCTTGTGTAAGCTGTGTGGAAAACATATCTAGATTTTTAACCACTTCTTTATGTTCTTGTGCGATGTCTTTATATGTTAAATGCTGTTTGTTATGCAGTGTTTGTTGGGGCAGTGTGAGCTGTCAGTAACTGAATCCGCTCAGGCTGGATGAAAGAGCTCAGTCACAGAGCACAGGCTGTCTATCCTCTCACTGGGGATGAGGGGGCCAGGAACGTGTGTGTGTGTGTGTGTGTGTGTGTGTGTGTGTGTGTGTGTGTGTGTGTGTGTGGAAGTGCAGGTGGATGCACATCAGAACTCGCTCTTTTCTCTTCTCCCCTCAAGTGATGAAAGCTTGTTTTATAAAAAGACCCCCTTTCAGCAGCCAGAAAGCAGCTTCACAGAGAGCACTTATCCTCAATTTCTTTCCTCTATCCCTCGCTTCCTTTGTTTTTCTGTCTGTCTCCCACCCGCTCTCCTCTATTCTCAACCCATTGATTCAGAGGTGTCCTGGCAGGTGAGGATGTCACTTTCAGGTAGAACAGCATTGTTCTTAGAGCTTATATTGTGTGCAGAGACTTCTGGATGTAAAACCAGTTAAATAATTCAGCTCATTGATGTTCACTTTTAAAAGCACTACTGTCACCCTGAAGAGAAGAACATTGTGTGAAAAACAGATTGATAAAAAGTGCTCACCAATTAGACAGCTTATTTAGAGCACAGAACATGTGAAGCATAAGATGCTTACTACACTAGACGAAGACATACATGCTTGCTATATTTTTGGGGGCAGGGCCAGACAGGTTTTAATTTCTTATTCACACTCTGAAACTGTAAGAGAATCAAGCACAGACACATCACAGCGGTGGTGTTAAATATAACAGAGGTACTTGACAGTCATTGGTGTTGTCTGGCAGTCTGTGTGTTCACGTACGTGTGTGCGCGTGTGTGTGCGCATGTGCGTGCGCATGTGCGTGTGTGCATGTGAATGGTCTCTGCTATAGCAGATCACACTCCGGCATACAGGAAGCATATATCTGGTACTTGTAGTGAGAGGAAGTGAGAAAGTGAACATTCACCTGCATCTGTTTGTCATGTGACTTAACACTCAAACACACTCAAAGGTTTTGTATGAATTGTCTATAAAAATGAGATTGTGAGCATTTAATGTCTATCTGTAAAGACTAAGTGTTCTGTATTGTAGAGAAATCAAATATTGTTGTAAGTGCCACATTTACAGTAACACTATAAATTATTTTGGAAAGTGAGTTTGTCAATTGTATATTTGTGCACTGGAATTTGATACTTGAAAGAAGTTAAACAATATAACAAGACTTATGAAAATGATCTCTATTTTTCATGCTTTAGAATAATAGTGAGGTCATCAAAACTGAAAGTAAAATGATAATAATCAATCAAAATTGGTAGTGAGCCTAAAAGTTCAATTATAAAGATCTCATGATTCAATTGAATATCATTAGAAACAAATTCATTCAAGTGTGCTTCAGACTTTTTTACACTACTTCTACACTAAATGTTTGTGGTCAGTAAGATATATATATATATATATATATATATATATATATAAGTATCTTATGCTTACCAAGGCTGCATTTGTTTGATAAAAATACAGTGTAAAGATATTTCACAGTATTGTTGTTTATAATTTAAAATACATTTTTTATTTTAAGATTTTTATATAAGATATTCAAAGTATTCAATGTATAAAATTATACATTTCTTTGCTGTCACTTTTGATCAATGAAATGCAGTCTTGCTGAATAAAAGTATTACAATCTTAAAAAAATAGAATAGTAATATATGTATACAATTCAGATGTTCTAATGCACTTTCCAATATCTGTTGCTCTACATTGTTTACATTCTCTTGCTTGCCCTGCTCTGTGTACAAAACTAGGAGGTCATACCAACTCATTGTCCACTATATTCAAGACATAATGTATTGTCTTTTCTTCCTTTTTGTCCCTTTTTCCTCCATATAGGGGACACTCCACAAAGGATGAGATCTGCTCAGTATCCAACCCCTGCGGAATTGGATGCTTATGCTAAAAAGGTTGCCAGCAATCCACTCACCATCAAGATCTTCCCCAACAGCGTTAAAGTCCCTCAGCGGAACCACATTCGTCGCACAATCAACGGACTTGATACCACTGGCCCCCGATACAGTCCCTACCCCTCCTCTCAGGCCACTGCCAAGACTGGTCTCCTTGCCATCATTAAAGTGCCCCTCATCAAGGGTGTCATCAAGGACTTTGACGGCACACGGGCACGTTTGCACCCAGAGGTGATAATGAATGCCGCCGGCGGCCCTTATGCAGCCACCTCGGCCAGCACTTTAAACCTGCACCACCCATCACAGGGGCCTCCCAGAGCGTCCCAGAATCTGCAGGGGCTTCCTCCACACCCTCAGAATCTCCAAACTTTACAACAGCCTGGGCCTCCACACCAAGGACACCGACCTTCCTCCTCCATGCTACAGCAACCCCAGGGCCTTCCGAGGCCCCAGACTCTGTCCCATGCGCCTTCTTTAGGCCACCCTGGAGCCCACCAACCGTCAGCAATTTTGCTTCCTCAGCAGCACCTACAGAACCCCCCTGCAAGCCTGCAGGTGGGTCCTCGGAAATTGCCAGTTGCTGACGCCCCTCCTAACGTGACTGTTTCTACCTCAACCATTCCATTGTCCATGGCCGGAGGGCTCCACCAGGGCCGTCCGCCGGACTTAAACAGCATAGTGCACCAGATAAGCCAGTTCTGCCAGGCTAGGTCTCAGGGTGCCAGTGCCACGTCAATGTGTGAAGGGCAGATCGCCAACCCCAGTCCCATTAGTCGAAATCTACTCATCAATGCCAGTTCTCGAGTATCGGTGCATGCAGGAAACCCTAATGCGCTTGCTCTCGGCCTCATGCGCCCATCGTGTGCTATTGGACCTCCTGATAAAGTGACTGCTTCTGCACCAGTGAGTGCGATGCCTCCGCATAACATGGCCACGATGAACCACATGTATCACAGAGATATAAAACAACAGCACCTACACCATCAAAGCCATCAACCACAGCGAAATCTCCAACAGCCGCACATGAGGTCCTGGACTCAGCATCAATTCGCTCACCTTCAGCACATCTCGGAAGGGGGCGGACACCCCTGCAAACCCCCGAATCGTGACCCTGGCCTCCCTTGCAAGGGCATTACCTATCACCCTGAAATGGGCATGGGGCAGCCTTATGCCATGAAACTCTCCAGCCCCTCGTCGCCACTTGCCAACAACAGCAACAATGCAATGCCCCCAGGAGCGGTGACACACTACACCAACGGGCAGTACTACCACCAGCCACCGGTGTGGGGTAGTATTCTTCCCACACCAAATAGCGACAGCTCCGGCTCACAAGACCTCCCCATGCCCTTCCATGGTACTGGCACAGGCAATACAATCCCCACCCCAGGGATGGACTGTGCCCCCACGGGAGTGGCCCATTACCAATTAGTAGGGGGTGCCTTAATAGGGCAGACTAATCTGATGCAAACCGCAGATTGCATGGGAGGGGACTTCCAGATGCCCTGCTTCCGAGATCAGAATCTCATCCTGATGGGGAAAATGCACAGGCCACCCCCTATGGGCCGGGTAGTGGTCCCCCGCTCTGAGACGCAAGGCCAGCACCCAGGGTACAGATAAGCTTCAGCCCACAAGCCTCAGACACAGTCTCTCCTCAGTGAAGTCAGCCACACACGTGCGTCCTCGACACCTCCTGTTAGTCTTAATGAAATTACATTTAGAGAGGAACTAAATGAGCTTAAAATCTCAAGGATGATTGTTGACGAAACAAAGAAAAAAACAAGAATACAAACATGTCTAATGAAGAGCAGTGTTTTGTGTTATTAATCTTGCAAGTGATCAATTATTTTCTTTTAACAAGTGCTTTTCTAAGGCACTAAATGGATTTTTTTTCCCACTTCTGTCTTATCTATCTCCAGTTACCCGGATCTCAAGTGCTCCTGGGTTATTTATGAACGTCTTTCTTGTGTTAGTGCTTACTTTATTGAAATATATTCAAAATAATAATGAAATGCATCACCAGGCATTCTGTTCATTGGACAAGCAACTTGCTTTCATTTGACAGATCTTTGTTTTGAGCCCATCTTATAACATCAAGATGGCTGACAGACTCGAAGCACTTCTCTCTTCAGCATGACACATTCTTTGTCCTTTCTTTCTTTTTTAGTGTCTGAGCTTTGCGGGAATATGCCAGTCACACTGGTCCTTTCAGACTGTTTCTAGGTGAAAGCTCTTGTCGTGGGGTTTCCAAACGAGAAGAGCTACAGATGTTTTAATGTTAAAGCTGTGCCATTTTTGTTTTACCTGATCATTATACTCCCTTTATTTCTTAACATATGAGAAACTACTACTTGAATTGTATAGATGAGTTGTGCCGTTTCAGGTGGGTCGTATGTGATTTAGCTGTATGTGGGTTTGCAGGACTAAACATACTACTGAAGGTGGTGTCTGTAGGCTTGTTACTAATATTATGATGTAGAAACTATGTACCAAATCAAGGGTTTATGAGCCTGCGTTTTCTAATTCATCCTTTATAATAATGTAAAGTAGGCGTTGCTACTGATTCTTTTGTGAAGTGTGCTTGAATTGACCAAATTGATCACTTGCAAGATCATTAGTGATTAAATTAAGGAGGACTTTTTAAAAGAAAAAAGTTGAAAGTTGAAACAGCAGGTGAATTGCTTATTTTATTGTACACTGGCTTATCTACTGTACTGCTGTAACTTTAAAGAAGTGTAATAACTGTGTATGAATGTGGCTGCATATGGATATGGGTTCACAGACTTGGTGTGCATGTGATGAGCGCATGTGTGTGTGATGGTGAATGGGGTGTGTGTGCTGTGGGTCAGTTTGTCTCGACTCACTGTTGGTTTGCCTCCCCCAAACAGCCCTCATGAAGCCTTAAGTATTTGGTCCTTGGACTTTCCTTTGACAACAAGCATGATTCTAATAAAGGTATAATGAATTCTGATTTTGAAAAATAGACTATAAAGGAACAGCATTTTTCCTTGTTTATTTTTATTAACTCAAGCTTTTGTTGAATAGAAAAGCAATTCTTTAGAATTACTTTATAATGTAAACGAAGAAATAAAGAATATTTTATCGTCATTGTTTTATAGCTGTGTGTAGTTCTGGGCTGTAACAAAATCTTTTTATTCCATGTTTCAAAGCTTCAGTTTTGCTATTTGTTCTATTTATAAATCTGAATTAGATTTTATTCATTATTTAATTTTTTTGTTGTTGCAATTGCTGTGAAATTGGAGGAAGCTTCTAGAAGCCTTTCTCGTATCTGTCACTCTGTGGCTGTCAATTGAATGCGTGGGAAGAATCTGAAGAGTGTGAGAGTTGTGCTACTCTTTTTTTGTAATATTGTAATAATAAAATAAAGTTCTAATTTATGCTTTCACGTATGACTCAATTTCAGTTTATTGCTCAAAAGCTGCAAAAACTTCAACCTTGAACTGGTCACCCTGTATAAACCCTCATTTAGTCTTCAATATTTTTTTCGACAGTGGTCTTGTTTTAAGAAACTTAAGAAACAGGTTTGGATTCAGGTAAAGCAAACCAACGTAACCTTTGCTACCGTCACATCTAAATCACTGAACAGATTCTGAGGGATTGTCCTTGCAAATTGTGTAGGCTATTGTAAGTCAGTTCTCTGGTAACAAGGCCTGCTAAAATCACACAGCCAGTACATAACTTCAAATGAAACGGTCAGCATATCTTTGACTCTCCGGCCATGGATTTAAACATTCGGAATAAAACAATAATGCTTTACGGTTGTGCATAATCCATTTAATTTAATTCAGAATTTTCATTGTATATCACTTCACAATATAAATTGTTCACAACATCTTTACAAAGCTTATACATTCATTATGTACATTTTAGTTATATAAATGAGAGCACAGCAGGACATTCGTGATCTAGCCGGAGGACTTGAGCCATCTATCCCTGAACTTAAATGAACAATGCATTATTGGACAGTAAAATAGGTAACGGATGAAATTTGTGAAGGCATGTAATAATAGAGGCTATAAGTATACTGATGTTATGCACATTGACTCATTGTGTCTGGAATGGATCTTATTTGCATCATCCTGTGATGGAGGTCTCTATTGTGCCACATCAGTCACAAGCAGCACCACGCGGCACCACAAGAGGGAGATATATGCAAACAGTTTTGCACGTTGTCCCTAAAATCACTTTCACTAATTACGTTGTGCATTAAAAGTGAACTGAATTTGCAAATATATCACATGATTTCAATCATTCACTCATAATAGTTGAGAACATAAATGTTCTGAAATAAAAGATGTCTATAGCCAACAATCAAGCTTTGTACAGTTGTGCATTCAAAAGATAATAGGGATGCATTATGCAGCAGACTACATTTTAACGTGAACATTATATGTCTTAACTCCCCTTTTTTGTTTTTGTTGTATCCTGGCATATAGAAACATTTAAATGACTGAGAGACATGAAATGATATTGAGTTGTCAGTATTTTTACGTTAAAAAGGTAAACCCTACTCAGGATACTTTTGTGTTAGATTTTGAGTGTCAATGTAATGAACAAATGGTTGAACATACCATTTTTAATATCCATATTTTAAAAATGGCAATAATATTTTATTTTATCACAACTAAGCAAACATTGAGGAACACAATTATCAATTATTCTTAATTTTCCAATCTCGAAAAGATTACAAATTTAGCTAACTCTCAATCCTTTACTAATTAAAAACAATTAGCTGTGTATATTATTTTATATAAACGCTTTCATAAATTTCAACACATGCATAATCATTTTTAAATAATTACAGTTAAAAAGATATGATGCATAACAGGAATGACCTTTGAGCAGTGTATAATATTTGTTCTTTAATAAATGAACCACAGTCAAGTTTTAACCAGTCATAACATGTAATTATTCCTACATCAGTTGGAATGAAAGGGAACTGCTAAATAGATTGCAATAGATTACGGATTATAAAAGCATCAGACGGAGCTAGTGGTCTCAGCTAGAGGACTCAGCTCCTGTACATCTCTGTGTTGTTGTCTCTGTGTCCAACGTTTACTGAACGTTTGCATGAGTCCACGCTGGCTGGGCTCTGTAATCAATACACATGATATGATGTAGGACTAAAATAAACACAGAAACACACACATGCATTTGTAACATCATCTACCTCTCTGAAGTTTAGTTGAGGAAGGTACAGGCAGGCATTTCCCAGGGTCCTCGGTAATTACACCCAGGTTTCTGTTCCATTGGTTCCAGTTGACTTCCTCCACACTGAAAGAAATAAGACACATGCTATAATTATTGCTTATGTTTCACTTGAAGTAGTGGATCGCATGTCTACAATGACCTTCATAATAATATAAATTATAATATTTCATGAATAAGTATTAATCAAAGTTACATGCATGTTAGAGAATAAGTTGAATATGGCTTTCGTCTGCCTTTTTACTTTCTAAAAACTGCTCTCATTGTGTGTGTGTCCATGCCCGATAATGTTTAGGGCTGAGGCAACCTTGAAGTAAGATACCTGTTTCTCTGCATATGTGTGTTAGTGTCTGTCTGTACAGGGAGAAGCTCAGACAGTCCCAGGACATACGCTCAACTGCCAATGTCCAGCGTATCAGATATACATCTTTGGAGAGACGTATTGCGACTGACCTCTGATCACTTGTCACCAAAATAGTCGTCAGAAGATATGCTTCAAACTTGCGTCCATATGTGAAAATTACCTTAGTTTATCTAGGTTTTTGAACCAATCTGAATTTTGCTGACTTGCCACACTCAAGTGTGTTTGACAGTAAACACAGATCAACACAGGGTAAGTGTGCATTATTATGTATTATGCTTGTTTACATGATAAAATCCTCTTTTCAAAAGTGAATCATCCTTTTTAAAATTGGAGACAAATGCAAACTTCAGATCTTGTGGTTTTGGGTGGAAGTCACCAGGGTCACCTGAAGCACCAGCGTCTATCAGGCTCCTGTCCCCCGCCTAGATCCTTCTCTTGCCCAGAGCGCAGCCTTGTCTTCAAACAGTGGGGAAGAATCCACTCCATGTCCATGATGGTGATTGCGCGCTGTGAATAACAAACAAAATTGCAAACCATTACAGCCACTTTGCCCACTGAATCATTTCAAGGATTTACAGTGTATGGAGAAGTGGGTAGACAGCTTTAACTTTGCCTTTAATTTCACCTGTAGTTTCCAGATGCTGGCGCTCTCTACGGACATCTCATCCACTCTTTGATTCATCAGAGCGATCAGCATGTTCAGCAGCAAAATGTAAGTCATCACTATATACAGAATTAGCAGTACATAGAAGACCTCTTTATATTTATATTGATCTGTGAACTCCAGATCTCCCATGCCAATCGTAAACTTGAACAACTCCAGAGTGGTGAAGTAGATGCCCTGAAATGAGGGCTTCGTACAGTTTTCATTTCCATTAATAGGAGTAAAAAAGGACCGTCCCTTACTAGGTCGATCATCAAGAAGAGTTACCACGGCTGTTGATTAAGAAACAGACCATTAAAACACATTAAACATTTGAGGAATTGAAAGTTCAAATGTACATCATTTATTTGAAATATACATTTTTTGTAACAATGTATGAGTTTTTACTGTCACTTCTGATCAACTTAATGCATCCTTGCTGAATAAAAGTATTGGTTTCTTTCTGACAAATTGACTAACCCAAACTTTTAAACAGTAGTGTAATTGGAAAATGTTTGTTATGTTGAGATAAATATGAAATGAGTTGTAATAAAATAGTCAAGGACATGCATGAATGTATCCAAATATACCTGCAGAGAACCCAATGAGGAAGACCAAGTACACGACAAGGAATCGACGAATTTCCCCAAGAACCATCTGACAAAAATTAAAGAGTGTGAGAGTGTGTCATACAAACACAAAGTAGCTAAAAGCCTGAACTGTGAGGACTAGTCTACACTACAATGAGGCATTAAATGTGTGGCATAGCATCTTTAAAGCGCTACACAAACCATAATTTACTAACACTCTACAGGACTATAAGAAAGACAATTATCCCTCACCTTTTGTATCATGACATTGTAGATTCCCATATTTTTGGACCCTCTGGAGAAGTAGAGTAGATTCACCCAGCTCAAGGCAAGACACAAAACTAGCCAGACCAGATATTTATCATTACTAAAACAGTAGAGTAGAGCACACAACAGGAAGAGCACGGCCTGCAGAAAACTAAAACAACAGAAAGTCTCATTAGGAGGAGTAAACAATGAATGTATACACTTAATGATTACTGTTTGCAGCATAAAACAATTTGTATTAGTGTAATTTGATGTTAATATAGAGTACATATGATTTCAAAAACTCAGCTATTTGATAAGTTTAAACCCTAACCCTAGCTAGTAGAATTATTGGCAAGAAAGAATGCAATTTTAAGCATATTGATCTATATTTGGGAATAAAATTAATACTGAAGTAAAAAAACGAGTGCTTAATAAATTATTAATGCTGAAATGAATATTAGAGCGTGAAAGCACTCACAAAAGCTGATCGGTGTATCCATCTATGACCAGGGACTGAAATCTTGGACGCTTCCTTAACATATCTATTAACTTAAAAGATAAAGGAATTCAGTTATTTCTGTGTGGGGGCATTTTGTATGTGAAAATTATATATTAACTTGTTTTTAAAACAACAGCATTGGATACATACCCCTCTAATAAAGAAGTAAAGTGCTCCAATGGTAGTTATGATGTGTCCTGTCAGGAGCAGATACCCCTCGCTATCTTTTCTATAAGGATATGGAGGCTTTAATGAGTGAAAGAAAAGAGTGGGGATCAAATAATGAATCATTCACAGCATGCACAAAGCCATATTTAAGCATATGTTTCAAATAGACACTTAACCAGAATAAGTTCATTGTCTGGTTAAAGTCATTATTCATATTTTCCCTAAAATTATTTTTATTATTTTCTCTGTAAATGCAAATGCACCGAATGTTGCCCTGCCGTGAAGCAGCAGAACGTCACAGGGACGGGGTTTTGAGTCCCCACCTCTGCTCTGGGCTGTATACCTACTTGGATGTTGTTAAAGTCCTTCCCTGCTTCTCGATGATAAGCTACTGCAGTGAAGATGGAAAGGTAGATAACATAAACTATAAAGTTGAACATGAACATCCGTTTGGCAAATCTCTCCCACTTCTCTTCAATTAGTCGGTTAAATGGCTCAATATTGAGCATCTCGAGGCGATTCTGAAATCAGATCAAATAATATGTTGCCATCAGGTTCTTTAAAATTAAACATTTAGCTTCAGTGGAGTAGTAAAGTCTAATATACATATTAGATTGTATAATTAATTAGTATCGTGTTAACAGCATGTCATCTCACAGGAATCTCACTGCCATACACGATTATCTCCAGCGCGGAGTTCTTGTCGTAGGTGTCGAGAGAGGCGAGGTCATACAGAGACGAGCACACTGGACCGTAGGCCCACTCCGTGATCTTCCGTGACAGATGGCGGCGCCCCTTAAACTCCCGCTGCACGATGTGCTTTAACAGCTAGTTGACAAATAACAATGAAATCTGAATGATTTTATCAGGCTCTCATTACAAATGATTGACAAACGTTCTGTTTAGTCCCTTGTCTTTTGGCTATGCACTAATTTTAGTAATCAGCCAAGCGAGCAACAGCATCAGCTAAAATATAAAACAATACAATTAATAAAAACTTTAGGTTAAAGTAAAGTTTATGACCGTCACTGTAGACTACATGACCGTTAATAATTGACACTGTTATGATGGCACAGAAGCACTTCTGAAGTAACGTTTAGGTGTCTTTACACAGACTGTTTAATGCTGCTCAGAGATGTCAGAAATGCAGCGATTACAAATGCATACCTTAATGCTTGGGGCTGATGTGGGTCTGAGCTAACATAATTTAGTTAGGTTTAATGCAGCATTGTGTCTTTACACTGAATTTTGAGCAGGCACAGAGAAGGCATAACTCAGCTGGGTAAAGATGGTCTATGAATCATGTGGTGTCTGATTTAAAGCCATGTGCTGAAGAGAAATAGCTTCTCAAATCACATGAGGACTAATCATCTACACAAAATCAGGAACATCCAAAAACAGAAAACAGAACTGACACTTAAGAACTACACACTGCTTCAAACGAATCACTGCTTCAAATAAATTCTGATATATTGCAAAACATTAATTGTTCATTATCTTGGATATTCAACAATCAGTAAACACCAGAAAAATGGAAGTTTACCCCCAGTTTTCCTGTTTTGGCCGCTAGTGTGAGTGGGGTGAGTTCTTCATTATTTTCAATATCTTCCAGCTTGATCTTGGGGTGAAGTTTGTCGGCTTTGATTAAGATGTGGTCATACATGGCAATGACAAACTCTGTGTTTTCAGGACTGTTATCAGCTATGGATACTAATGCGTGAAGCACTGTGTTTCCATGAGAGTCCCTCTCCCTGACATCCACCGCCTGGTAAGGGTTGTTCATAAGGAAGTCCACAATGTCTCGCTGATTAGTGCAAGCGGCCAGCGACAAGGGCAGCTCACCTGTGCACAAAATTTGTAAACAATGCATGTAAGCCCAGGTCCAAACAAAAATGGGTAAGTAACAATGAGAGCATTAAGTAGATTTTGAAAATGACTTGCATTTCTACTGCATAAATTAAATCAATATAGCAAAAGTTTAACCATACCCGTAGACCTACCAAAATAGAAGCATGTTTCTTGATTGGGCTGAAAGAATTTCCCACAGGCTTTAGCGTGGACATCAGCCCCTTTCTCAACCAGCATCTGCACAAATTTGGCACTTCTCCGTTCAATAGCAACATGGAGTGCTGTCTGACCTGTCTCAAAGAGATCAGTCGATAACATTGTAAAATAGGTGGGTTGGACAACCTGTTAAATATGGTCAATATTGTGTTGATTTATAAAAACGAAATGACAAATATAAGGTTTTAGCTCATATACGGTATACCTCCGATTATAATTACACTTTATGTAAAATGAATCCATGGCTCTGACCTTTGTAGAAACTGTCCGTGTAAGCAGCATTGACAAAAATGTTTAAATCTCCCAATTTCTCTGCAATTTCCAGCAGAAGTTCAATAGTGTCGTTCTCGCCTTTCCTCAAATTTAAAAGTGCTTTCAGCAGGGCTGTCTTTCCATTGGACTTATCTAAAGACAATATAAAAACAGTTGTTTCATTATTTAATAAATATCACTCATGAATTCACAGTGCTCTTACTCGTTGTATACTACACCATTCGAAAGGGTTGGGGTCAGTAAGATTTATTTATTTATCAAAGAAACCAATACAATTATTTAGAAAGGACATCTTACATTGATCAAAATAATGGTCTTCACAGTTTGCATATTAAGCACTAAATAAGCATATTAGAATGATTTCTCAAGGATTATAATGAATGCTAAAAATTCAGATTTGCCTGCATTATTTTATCAAATTAATGCAGCCTTGGTGAACACAGCAAACGTCTTTATCAAATCTTACTAACCCAAACATTTGAATGGTAGTGTATTTGTTGTTGAATATAATTACATTGCGAGTCGGTGAGCCGTTTCATGTTTTTGTGCAGGTACTGATGTAAACCCTGCAGTTTAGACACATCGCCACTGGACACGGCATCAAACAGCCTCTTGAGGGTAAACCTCTCACTGTCCTGCTGAGCTGGTTCCTCTTTCACTTGTCTGATTCCCCTGTGTGCAGAATGTATCTGATAAACGAAGGATTTCTCACATTATCTTAATCATACACAGCGGTGTGGTTTAAGGAGGCCCACTTACCTGTCAAAGTGTAGGTTAAATTTAATTGTGTGTGTAGGTGCTTCTGTCTCATCCAGGTAGTTAGAATCCATAGGCCTCTTGTCCTTTGAGACACCTTTCTTTGTCTGTTTGGCCTTTGACCTTTCCTCCTCCGTCAGGTCATCCGTCTCCAGGAAGAACGTGGGGCTGCTGTCTCTTGATTTACTCATAGTGATGTCTTCTTAGTCATACAGCAGAAATTAGTGGAATCATTCACAGATACAGGACATTAGGTTTATATTTCATACAAATCAGGTCTAGGAAATGTGAGCCTGACCTCAATTAGCAATTTTACTTTTATAAGCAAATGGAACATTACACTAACTAGCTTTAAAATGAGTAATTGTGCTTAATGATATTCACCAAATGTTTCTTCCTTTGTGACCAGTCAAATTGATTTTCATGTAATGTAGACTAAGAGCTGCTTTTCTAAGTTTAGAAGCTGCTTGAGTGTTATAATGGATCAACACATTTCAACATTCTCGTTTTAAACACCATTAAAAGAGGAAGGGGTCACACATGATCCAAATGGAAACTCTGTGACAGCTGATGTTGAAGGAAATGCAGAACTACCATTACTGTTATATATGGCTTAAGTTTATGTGTATCTCATTGCAAGAACTCTTCAGCTTGAATAATTATGGAGATGTGATATGCAGTTCTGATCATAAGACCACATAGGCCTATATAAACTATTTAATGTATCTAAAGTATCTAATTTCCTTTGGCTCAGTGGTAGAGCATTGCGTTAGCAGTGCAAAGGTTGTGGATTCAATTCCCAGGGAACACACATACTGATAAAAGTCGCTTTGGATAAACGCGTCTGCTAAATGCATAAATGTAAATGTAATGGATCTGTGGTTGTCTTTGTTAAACAACAAACAAATCAAAGCAAAAACATGGATTCATTTGCATGCCAAAAGAGGTTTTCAAAGATACAGAAGAAAGAGAAACAAACAAAAACTAAGCAGTTTCAGTTTATATGTGCAAGTAGAGATGGTGCAAATAGCTGCAGACTCTAATAGACCCTTGCTAACTGAATTATTGATATCTCTTCATGCTGTTACATGCAATATGATCCCATCCAGGGAATGGGCTATTATTGTCCCATCAAGTAAAACTTTCCCTGAGAATACATGGAAATGCATTTCAGGCAAAATGCAGTATCCAATGCATTGGCTGTTCTGTACTGTAGATTCAGAATATTATAGTTTAGCGTCTTTGTAAATGGCTTCATATACAATTACATTCTCTAAATGGCAGTGAGAGGAAATAGTAATCCTACATTAAGTAACTACATTACACTGTCTCTGGATAATGTCAAAAGTAGATAAATGTCCACAGAAACAATTAGCTACTGACACTCAGCTCTGTTTTGACCGGGTTCCTCAGCATACATGTGATCTATCTTGAGATATTTTACCCGCATCTCTCACAAAGCAGGTTTTGTATTTAAAAGTCAGCTCTTTTTTAAATGAATCGGTTTAAATGTTACTGTTATAAGCTAATGTGACATTTTAATACCAGATAACATCATTAATTATGCTTGGATGCCATTTCATTGATTTTCCTTTCTGCTGAGAGCATTTAAATTAGACTTCATTCATAAAATAATTATATTAACAGCTAGCGCTGTGAGAATAAGAGCTAATGGATCATCTTAATGTGCTTTTTTGGTTCAAACACCAGTTAAAAGAGGAAGGGGACAAAAACAATTCAGATGGAACGCTGACAGTAAGTCAGAAAATACAAAATTAGTTTCACTAGTTATATATGTGACATTTTAACATTTGAGCATATTTGCATCTCACGTTAAATAAGAACTCAAACTGCTGAAATCATTAGGGAAATATAATTATGTGTAATAATAAGATGTAGTCATGAGAGCATCCAGTCACAGTTCCTCATTTAAGGCACAGACTATAAACAATAGACAACCATAAAATAGACATTGAACATTATTCGGATTTGTCAAAACAAGGATTAATGTTTAATGTGCATATCAAAGTAAGGAAAGGGTTTCAAGGATGCTAGAGATATTTTTAAATCATGAAGAGATTTGAGCATATTCAATGTGTATGTGACTCCTCGATGGGCGAGGCAGCACAGATTGATAAAGAGTTTAACAGATATTTGATGGAATAAATGATATGAGTTAATGTTGTTTTACGCTAGATGATGATGACCTAATGTGAAATTACAAGATGCTGGATAGTCTTACTTAGTAAAATATGACATGGCCTCTCTGTAAATGGGTTCAGATAATATTACTGCGGAAACTGTACATAACACCGACAACATCTTCACTTATTACATTATGATATTTAGCACTTATTCTGCATGCTTTGGGTTGAGCAAAAACAGTCACGCATGTTATTGTCAGCTTTAAAAAGACAAACTTTAAAACTGATCTGCAACAAAATGGACTAAAGTCGATCACAAAAGCATTGCAAAATTAAAGAAACCAAAGGCATTTGGCAGCAAAAAAACAACAACGTTGCAGGTTTTAATTACTACACTAGCAAAATCTGAATTTATTTAAATATTTCCTTAAATTATTTAATATGTAGGAGTAAAGTATGAAACATTTGTACTCACCAATTAATTTCTGTTTTTAATCCATTAGATGAAGTGTCCAGTATAGATGAGCTTGATTGCTTAAGCACGATAACTTGCTCTCTCTCTCTTTCTCTTCGTGTCAGAGAGGAAGATATGTTTTGAAGTTGCTGAGAGCCTTACAGAAAGGCGGGTTGTATTGATTTTTTGAGTATGTTGTTACGTATGTTTGCCATGTCCACGCCTTGTTGTAGCTCATTTCGTCCATATACCTTACAATGCACTAGAAGTCATTAAGCTCCTTAAATGCTTCATTCTCATCTAGCAACGCTATATTCTACACATCTTAACTACCCAAATGTGCTGTAAAGCATTTAATATCGAAGAAGTACCTCTGAGTAGCAAATGTTTGGTTTGGAGCAGCATTCAGGTCACCTAGACTTATCTGTTGAGCAATTTCACTTTCTTAGCGTGCAGGGTTTCCTGTATAACACTGGAGGACTGTGGTTGAGTAAAGCGGTCTTGGTGCATACATGGTTTTTTAGGTGCATATATTCCGTGAACAAAATGAAACCTTGTCATGCAGTCGATTTGCATTAAATGTGATGATACATGTATTACAAGTGTTTATTAACATTTAAAAATGCCACTGAACATTGTAAACAATATTTTGTAATTTCAAGGCTTTATTCGGTCATTTAATGGAATTCAGAAATATTCTTTAAAAAATATATTGTTTTGTATTTTACAACACAATGGTTTTGAGAAACCAACATGTTCTTAAGTGTTATATCTTTTGTTTGGAGTTTTGGCAGCTCCAACAGCTGAGTCAACATCTTTTCCGTAGACTACATGAAATGGAAACACTCTCTCTACTTCCTGTTGCAGAACTGTGTTACACGACAGAGCGCTGCCACTGCCAATTATACACCTCACTCCAGCGGCCTGCAGGTTCTGAGAGGACATAACGAAGAGTCATTTTTTCTGTAAAAATACATATGCATAGCACCTAAGTGATTAAACTCCGCTACCACCTCATCCATTTGCAGCGATGAGGGCAGAGAAATAGATGAGTCCAATTCATTAGCAGCTTCTGATTAGATCTGCGCATCAAGGCTGAGAAATTTGAATTCCATGTCTCAAGCACAACCTTCCTGGGCTATAAGATCAGTCACAGAGGAGTGGAGATGGATGCAGCAAAACTCAGGGCAGTCACAGTGCGGCCACAGTACAGTAAAATAATTATAATATACTAGCATCTATAGAAGGTTCGTCTGTAACTACAGTACCATCGCAGCACCTCTAACTCCATTACTCAAGTGAAAAACAAAGAAACTGTCATTGACTCAATCTGCCTTTGATGCCTTAAAAACCAGCTTTACCTCAGCTTCAATACGGAAACATCCAGATCCTGATGTGTATCGTCAAAGTCGATCCTTTTGACTTTGGTATTGGAGCAATTTTATCTTAGAGACCTGGGAACCCAGGTACATTTTTCCCTTTTGCTTTTCTTCTCTAGAAAGTTAACTGCTGCTGAAAGGAACTATGATGTGAGTAATAAGCAACCGTAAGAGCAGCACTCGAGGAATAGCGACACTGGCTGGAGGGAGCCCGACATCTTTTTCAAGTTATTACGGATCACAAAAATCTACAAAGCCTCTTAACCCAAGACAGTCTGGCTGGTCATTGTTCTTTACGAGGTTCTAGTTCACGGTCATTTATCACCCAATCAGCAAGAATGTTAAAACGTATGATCTATCACAAAGATTTGAATTAAACCTCCTGTTGCCAAGGACCTATTCTACCTCCCTCAGTTATTGTAGCACCTATTTGTTGAGGAATTGCAAAAACGACAACAGTTAGAGTCAGCCCAGAATGTCCATCTTCCCAGCATTACGTCCCTAGGTCTTTATGCCAACGAATCATGCAACGAGTTCACACATCTCTTATCTCTGGGCATCATGCCATTCAACAGACAATTGAACTATTGTGTAACTCCTTCTGGTGGCCCAATCTACATAATTATGTCACTGTGTATGTTAAATCTTGCAGTGTGTGTGTGTGTGCTTAGTCCAAAACACACTGGGAATTCCCAGCTGGTCTTCTGGAACCTCTACCAATTCCTCAGCATCTCTGGTCCCATTTGGCTTTGGACTTCATCACAAACCTTCCCAGCTCCAATGGTCACTCCACTATTCTGTTAGTTATTGATCGCTTCTCTAAAGCATGTCGTCTAATCCCACTCAAAGGTTTACCAACAGCAATGGAAACCGCACAGGCATTAATTCACCAAGGAGGCCACAGTTCACATCTTGGGTATGGCAAGCTTTCTGTAAGCAACTGGACATAATTGTGAGCTAAACATCTGGCTATCATACCTAGGCTAGTGGACAGGTTGAGAGGCTAAATCAAGAATACGCTCAAAATTCTCTCACTCACTCTTCTACGGGATTTAAGCCCTCCAGTGGGTTTTAGGTTATCAGCCTTCCATGTTCCCTTGGTCTGGAGAACCATCTGAAGTGTCTGCAGTGAATGACTGGGTCAAAAGCAGTGAATGGGTGTGGGATAGTGCTCATGTGAGGCTGCAGAGGGCAGTCAGAGCTCAGAGAATCAAGGCTAACCGGAGGAGGCGTACTCATTCAAACTACTTCCCCCACACACACACACACTATTGACGAGAGGGAACTCCCTCCACCACTTGAGATTGATGGAGTTCTGGCCTATCTGATGAAGGAGATCCTGGATTCCTAGTGTCATGGGGGGCAGTTGCAATACCTGGTGGACTGGGAGGGCTATGATCTAGAGGAGAGATCATATATTTGACTCTAGCCATGGGTTTAAACATCCAGAATAAACAATTCTGCTTTACAGTTTTGCATAGTCCATTTAATTTTATTCAGAATTGATTTGTATATCACTTCACAATATAAGTCATTCACAACAACTTTACAAAGCTAATACATCCATTTAGAGTAAGTATACTGAGTAAAACAACATTCATTAGTTTCTTTGAAGACAGTGTGTTTGTGTAAATTTGACTTGAATAATTCTGTAAAAATGCCACAAAAAGTCTGGCTTCTGACAATCGCTATCCCTTAACAAACAAGATCAAAGAAGTATCTTCTAAACTCCACAAAATTTACCCTGTAAATAAATTGGATTTAATTTAATTAAAAAAGGTATAGATGTATGCTGTAGCTTTTGCAAGCAGAAGCCATAGATAGCTCTTTTATTTATTTTGCCATTGCACTTATGTCTCTCATCTTTTTTTAGGGGCAAAATGTACTTGATTTTATTGTTGGAAATGTGTTTTTTATTTATGTAAATGTTACTTTACTGTGGAAAGATATTATTTTAAGCATTACTGTATGCTCAAAATATAAACAGACCCACACTTCTCTTGTTTTATTATAATAATAAAAATTACGGTTAAATTTCATATTCATAAATTTACATTTTTAGGAGGGGGGCATGTTTAATAGTATTTAAAAATGAAGTAAGCATTATATTGAGTCTATACTGCCCCCGATGAAAAGCTATTCAAATTTTGCAGGTTTGTACACTCCTTAATGTATTCCTGTAATGTTTATATCTCCCCCTAGCATTTAAAAAAAATTGTATTGTAATTGTATTGACTGTTAATATTCTGTTCTATAAAAATAAGAAAGTGTGGATGTAAATTGTATTTATAAATGAGAGCACAGTAGGACATTCACAATCTATGGTCACAGTGTTTCTGCTCTGCAGTGAAGTATTAGCCGGAGGACACGATGAGCGGTGCGCTACTGGAAAGCAAAACATGTAACGAATTTGTGGACACATTAATTTATAGTGGCAATATGTATACTGATGTTAAGCAAAGTGGATTAATCGTGTCTGACACTTAACTGCTGTGATGCTTGTCAGATGTAGCCTACTGTAGGTCTCTGTTGTGCCACATCAATCACAAGCAGAACCATGCAAAACAACAATCCTGGTACATAGAAACATTTGAATGACTGAAGAGGCATGAGAAGATATTGTTTTTGAGTGTTGGAAAAAGGGTAGGCTACTTACAGGCACCTTTAAGTGCCCTTTTAAGGGTTAATGTAATGAATAAATAAACACAAATTTGAATATGAATGTTTTCAAATATGTAAATCATATTAGTTTTGTTTTATCACAATTTAATAAACATTGGGCTTATGTATATTATTTTATATAAATAATGTCTTAAATAACAACATACATTCACTTAAAAAATGATATGATGCATAACAGGAATGACCATTGAGGTGTATTTGTTCTTTATTCGAACCACAGTCAAGTTTTAACCAGTCATAACATGTAATTATTCCTACATCAGTTGGAATGAAAGGGAACTGCTAAATAGATTGCAATAGATTACGGATTATGAAAGCATCAGACGGAGCTAGTGGTCTCAGCTAGAGGACTCAGCTCCTGTACATCTCTGTGTTGTTGTCTCTGTGTCCAACGTTTACTGAACGTTTGCATGAGTCCACGCTGGCTGGGCTCTGTAACCAATACACATGATATGATGTAGGACTAAAATAAACAGAAACACACACATGCATTTGTTTAACATCGACTACCTCTCTGAAGTTTAGTTGGGGAAGGTACAGGCAGGCATTTCCCAGGGTCCTCTGTAATTACACCCAGGTTTCTGTTCCATTGGTTCCAGTTGACTTCCTCCACACTGAAAGAAATAGGACACATGCTATATGTATTGCTTATGGTTTCACTATGTGTTTGAAAGTAAACTGATCAATACAGGGTAAGTGTGCATGATAATATCATCTTTTCAAAATGTATTTCCGATTTTCAGATGGGAGACAAATGCAAACTTCAGATCGTGTGGTTCCGGGGTGGAAGCCACCAGGGTTACCTAAAACACCAGCGTCTATCAGGCTCCTGCCCCCGCCTAGGTCCTTTTCTTGCCCAGAGCGCAACTTTATCTTCAGACATTTGGGAAGAATCCACTCCATGTCCAAGGTGGTGATTGCACGCTGTGAATAACAATCATATTTATTGCCTGATTGAACAACTAAAATTGCAAACCATAAAATATCTTGTGCAAAATGTTGCCCATTGAATCATTTCAAGTGATTACAGTGTATGCTCAGACACAAGACAGCTTTAACTTTGCCTTTAATTTCACCTGTAGTTTCCAGATGCTGGCGCTCTCTACGGACATCTCATCCACTCTTTGATTCATCAGAGCGATCAGCATGTTCAGCAGCAAAATGTAAGTCATCACTATGTACAGAATTAGCAGCACATAGAAGACCTCTCTATATTGATATTGATCAGTGAACTCCAGATCTCCCATGCCAATCGTAAACTTGAACAACTCCAGAGTGGTCAAGTAGATGCTCTTGAATGGGTTCTTCTTACGTTGTCCTTCAGAACTGTCAGAACATTGCTTTTCAGAAATGTTTGTTCCTTGATCTTCGCTGATAGATTCCTCATCAAGCAGAGTTACCACGGCTGTTGAATCAAATCATTAACACACACTATCATTCAAATATTTGGGGTCGATATGATTTCATGTTTTTGACAGAAGTCACTTATGCTCACCAAGGCTGCATTTATTTGGTCAAAACTGTAAAACAGCAACATTGTGTTTCTATCAATTTTTTTTTTAAATTAAATCATATTAAAAAAAAAAAAAATTAAACAGTCATGCTACTTAATATTTTTGTGGAAGCCATGATATTTTTTCAGGATTCTTTGAAAAATAGAAAGTTCAAAAGTACAACGTTTATTTTAAATATAATATTTTGTAACTATGTAAGAGTCTTTACTACCAATTTTAATCAACTGTATGCATACTTACTGACTACAAGATATTAATATCCTTCAGAAAATGTAAAAATGTACTGACCGCATACTTTTAAACAGTAGTGTAATTGGGAAGTGTTTGTTACGTTGAGATAAATATGAAATTAGTTGTAATAAAATAGTCAAGGACATTCATGAATGCATGCAATGGTACCTGTAGAGAACCCAATGAGAAAGACCAAGTACACAACAAGGAATCGACGAATTTCCCCAAGAACCATCTGACAAAAATTAAAGAGTATGAGTACAAACATGAAGTAAAAAAGCCTGAACTGTGAGGACTAGTCTACACTACATTGAGGCATTAAATGTGTTGCATAGCATCTTTATAGCTCTACACAAACCATAATTTACTAACACTCTACAAGATGATGTAAAATAAAGACAATTATCCCTCACCTTTTCTATCATGACATTGTAGATTCCCATATTTTTGGACCCTCTGGAGAAGTAGAGTAGATTCATCCAGCTCAAGGCAAGACACAAAACTAGCCAAGCCAGATATTGGTCCTTACCAAAGCAGTACAGTAGAGCACACACCAGGAAGAGCACGGCCTGCAGCAAACTAATACAACAATCAAGAATAAACCATGTATGCATTTAATGATTACTGTTTCTGTAGGAAAAATGAGTCTGAGTAGTACAATTTATCTGTGTGTTGTGTATATACAGTAATTTAAAAAACTTAATTGACAAAGAATGTAATTTCAAGCATATTAATGTGTATTAGGAAATGATTAATAGTCAAATAATGCGAGAGATGCAAAGGACTCACAAAAGCTGATCGGTGTATCCGTCTATGAGCAGGGACTGAAATCCTGGACGCTTCCTTAACATATCTATTAACTTAAAAGAAAAGGGAATTAATTAATTTCTGTAAAAAACATTACATGAAAATTACATATGAATTTGTTTTAAACAAACATACCCCTCTAATAAAGAAGTAAAGTGCTCCAATGGTACTTATGATGTGTCCTGTCAGAAGCAGGTAGTCTTGGCTAATATTTTTATAACGAAATAGGGGCTTTAATGACTGAAAAGAAAAGAGTGGGGATGAGACATGACATTACATAGTGAAGCATTTACACTAAGCATGCACAAAGTATAGTTTCAATCAGACATTGAACTGGAATTAGTTGCAAGTATGCATATATCCCAGAGAAGTTGGTTTTATTTTGTATAATATGATACAATATAGACAGAAATATTAATGTCTAGCATGAAATGTGATGTAAAGCCCAACTCCTGCCCATCTCACGCTCTTTTTGTAGTCCCCACCTCTGCTCTGGGCTGTATACCTACTTGGCTGTTGATAAAGTCCTTCCCTGCTTCTCGATGATAAGCTACTGCAGTGAAGATGAAAAGGTAGATAACATAAACTATAAAGTTGAACATGAACATCCGTTTGGCAAATCTCTCCCACTTCTCTTCAATTAGTCGGTTAAATGGCTCAATATTGAGCATTTCGGCGATTCTGAAATCAGATCAAATAATATGTTGCCATCAGGTTCTTTAAAATTAAACATTTAGCTTCAGTGGAGTAGTAAAGTCTAATATACATATTAGATTGTATAATTAATTAGTATCATGTTAACAGCATGTCATCTCACAGGAATCTCACTGCCATACACGATTATCTCCAGCGCGGAGTTCTTGTCGTAGGTGTCGAGAGAGGCGAGGTCATACAGAGACGAGCACACTGGACCGTAGGCCCACTCCGTGATCTTCCGTGACAGATGGCGGCGCCCCTTAAACTCCCGCTGCACGATGTGCTTTAACAGCTAGTTGACAAACGAAAATGAAATCTGTCAAATTACTCTCAAATATGTGTTATTTAGTCACTTGTCTTTGGCAATGCATTCATTTGATTAATCAGCCAAGTCAGTAACAGCATCAGCTAAAATATAGAACAAAAGCAATACAATAAACAAATACATTATGGCAACTGATGTAGACTGTAGACTACATGACTATGAATCAGTGTGGTGTCTGATTTAAAGCCATGTGCTGAAGAGAAATAGCTTCTCAAATCACATGAGGACTAATCATCTATACAAAATCAGGAACATCCAAAAACAGACAACAGAACTGACACTTGAAGATATACACACTGCTTCAAATAAATACTGGTATTTTGCAAGACATAATTCAATTATTTATATTCTTGAACATTAAAAAGTTGGTAGGCACCAGAAAAATTGAGGTTTACCCCCAGTTTTCCTGTTTTGGCCGCTAGTGTGAGTGGGGTGAGTTCTTCATTGTTTTCAATATCTTCCAGCTTGATCTTGGGGTGAAGTTTGTCGGCTTTGATTAAGATGTGGTCATACATGGCAATGACAAACTCTGTGTTTTCAGGACTGTTATCAGCTATGGATACTAATGCGTGAAGCACTGTGTTTCCATGAGAGTCCCTCTCCCTGACATCCACCGCCTGGTAAGGGTTGTTCATAAGGAAGTCCACAATGTCTCGCTGATTAGTGCAAGCGGCCAGCGACAAGGGCAGCTCACCTGTGCACAAAATTAGTAAGTGATGCAGGTAAGACTATAGGTACCCACAAAAGTGGGTCAGTAACAATGAGAACATTAAGTAGAACTTGAAAAGGACATGAAAATGCTGAATTTCTACTGTATAAATTGGTATCAGAATTACGGGTCATTACATGAAATTGGTGCCTTTTGAATTTAAACAAAAAAAGTATCAAACATAGAATTACTACTACAACAAATAAAAAAAAACCTTGCTATATGCATTCTTCAACTAAATACTAGTTTAGATAATTTAAATAACATTTTCATAAGGGTAATATGGGCAATTTGAAGGCAAAATACAAAAATCACATTTGCATTTTGTTCCAAGTATAGTCTCATTGCTGAGCAATTTTTTTGGCATAAGCATACATTATTTGTATAAAATATAATTCATTTTATCGTTTTCCCTTGATTTCATGTCAGCCCTGTTACCCTCACAAAAAAATTATATAAAGTAAAGGTACATTCCATTGACATCACTTCCAGGAAGTTACATCATCTCTCAATCAGGATTCCAACAGTTAAAACAAAATCAAGTTTATCTCCCTCTTCTATAATGTTCTATTTTTGATGATTTTTGAGATTTGACTGAATGTCAATACTGTTACCATTTTCAAAGTGTAAATTTAAACAATTATTTAATTTAATATAATTAGTATCTACAAGTAATATCTTTTCAAAATGTCCAGGCTGTCCTTTTTTGACCTTGACCTATTAGCTATATAGCAATTATTAAATTAGCTTAAAATCTTCAAACATGTTACTGCCAGCCCTGTTGATTTTCAGAGTGACAGGTTTTGACATGTGGGTAACAGGGATGACTTAGATTACATGTCACCTTAACAACACTGTTTTTAAAGGTTATCTGTAAAAATGCAACCTTTTTTAAAGGATCCCCACTCGCCCCAATCCTGCCATGTTAAATAAAGTCAAACCATTTCAGCATCAAGATCTTGGGCTGGTTTCAGATTATCATAGGAAGACTGAGGCTGCATCCAAAATTGCATATTTTCCTACAATATAGCAGGCAAAAAAATTATTGCGACAATGTCTGAATTCTCAGTGAAGAGTAGGCAAAAAGTACCGGATGACCTATTACTTCCGGCATGATCCTGAAGTGTGCATAAGATGGACACTTTTTCCATCCCATGAGGCCACGGGAGAGGATTTATGAATGGCAGTGATGCGATGCAACTATGGCAGTGATGCGATGCAGGTATGTGACAATGACAACATGACGAATGAAGATTACACACTACATACATTCATACTATATTGAACACACTCTTTTTGCAATTGTGCAGTAATTACCTGTTCAAAAAAGAGAGTATGCGATTTCGGACGTAGTCCGAGATCTTGCATAATAATTGAACCAGATCAGTATATTTGAAGACAAACATATGGACACATGATCTAATACACATAAACATTAGATCTCTTAGAAAAGTAACATGCTTGACTAATACAATTATGCTAAACAATATAATGTGATTTGAAAAGGCAAAACTTCACAATATTATGTAAACAAATATGTGCAGTTTCTGACGAAGAATGTCCTGTCATCCCTGTTACTCTGGTCAGTCCTGTAACTAGGACGTCAACCCTGGTGCTGATATTAATTTCTTAAAAATAGTAAAAGTGATATCTAATATGGCCTTCCAGATTTTTTTCATTGTAACTTAAACTATATTGTATTTTGGTCAAAGCTCTTTTTTAATATCGCTTTTGTAAAAATAGGATGTTCTTGGTGTTCAACAATCCTGGTGAAAAGAGAAAATAAACTAAACTAAAATAAGGCTCATATATGTAAAAACTATTACACTGTTCTAATGAACAGTATAATTGTCAATATTTTGGGGTTTTGCCATCTAGAGGTCCTCATGATGTTCTCTATTTCGGCTTACTCTACTTGTAATTAGAGTCATTCTTTTCAGCTGTGTCTCATTTAGATGTGTGTATTTAAGTGACGCTATCTCCCAGTTTCTTTGCTTGGTGTTTAGTTATTCTAAGTCAGCTGCCTGAGTAAGTGTTAAAGAAGTCTGTGGCTTCTTATAGTGTTTTTCTTTGATTGTTTTCTCTCTGTGTTGGATTTTTGTGGATTTTCTCCTCTGGAGTGTTTTTGCGTTAAGAACTTTGGATTTCTGGAATATTTTTGTAGATTTCACTCTTTGGACTTTTTTGTTTTCTGAGAACTAACTTCTCTGTTTTTTGCTTCATTAAATCTGTTGCATTTTAACTGGTTCTAAGTGCGTCTTACTATTGGGTTCATCATCCTCAAGTGGCTCAAGGACTGAATATCTGACTTTCACACCAGAGACCAGAGTTCAAGCCTCGGTTCTGACAGAAACACCAAGCCAAACTATGGACCCAGCACTCAGGATCTCTTCACTACCATAGCTCAACATGAGTCTTCGGTTCAACGTCATGAAAATGTGTTAGTCCAATAGGAGGACTTGATGATGAGGCATTCACAATTACTTTCTGATGTCATGGCCTCCATCCGTCAGATCTTTGATCCCCAAGTTACGGCCTCTGCTTCTGAACCTCCTCCAGTGCAAGTTCCCCTAGTTTAACCCCGTCTACCTCTACCGCAACACTTTTCTGGGGATCCCAGTGCTTGTCGTGGATTCCTCACTCAGTGTTCCCTAACATTCGAGCTACAGCCATCTTCCTTCCCCTCTGATAGGGCCAAGATTGCATATATCATCACCCTCCTTTCTGGTAAGGCCCTTTCCTGGGCTTCAGCAGTTTGGGAGGCTCAGACCCCTTTCTGTGCAAGCTATGCTGCATTTGAAGAGGAATTCAAGCGTGTCTTTGATCACCCCATCAGTGGCCGGGAGGCACCTAAATGGCTGCTGTCCCTCCAGCAGGGTAGTGCAGTGCTGCTAAATATTCCATCCATTTTTGCACCATTGCAGCAGGGAGTGGCTGGAACAATGAGTCTCTTGTGGTGTGCTTCCAGAACGGTCTTTCCGAGGCACTCAAAGATGAACTTGCCACACGAGAGCCTTCCAATGATCTTGAGGCCCTTATCGACCTGGCGGTCCGGCTAGACAATCGTCTGAGAGAAAGAAGGTTGAGTCATCAGTTTGTGTTTACACCCCCTTTCAGTCCAGTTCCCAAAGAGCTGTTACCACTGTCCCAAGGGTCACCAGAACCTATGCAGTTGGGTGGTACTCGGATCTCGCCATCAGAACGAGACCGCCGCATGAAAGAATGGTGCTGCCTATACTGTGGATTGCCTGGACATTTCCGTTCTGCCTGCCCAGAGCTCTCGGGAAACGCTCGATCCCTTCCAGGCAGGGAAGGACTGTAACGGGAATTACTAGCATTGCACCACCTTCCAATTCAGGACTGTTTCTCTCCATCACACTTGCCTGGGATAATCATAAGCAACATCTCAAGGCCATGGTAGATTCTGGTGCAGCCGGGAACTTTATGGATTTTTCACTGGCTAGGAGTCTCAAGGTGCCTTCTGACTCACTTGTAACCCCTCTAACTGTGACTGCCCTGGATGGAAGACCTCTGGGATCTGGGAAGGTGACCCTTCTCACCTCTCCTCTCCACCTCTCCATTCACGAACACCAGGAGGAGTTGTGTTTCCACCTGATACGGTCTCCAGTATTTCCTGTGATTCTCTGCTTCTTCAACATAACCCCCATCTTGATTGGTCCACTGCTACTATCCTCAGTTGGGGTCCTACATGTCACGTCACCTGTCTTATCCAGAGCTCCTCTGATTCTACTCTCAAGTCCCAAGAACCTTTAGACCTGTCTCAAGTCCCCACTCAGTACCACCATCTTAAGGCAGTCTTCAGTAAAAAAAAGCCATGTCTTTACCCCCTCACCGTCCATCTGACTGCGCCATTGACTTGCTTTCAGGTACCTGTCCCCCCAGAGGTCGCATCTTTTCATTGTCTTCTCCCGAGTGTGCAGCAATGGACAACTAAATTGAGGAATACCTTGCAGCAGGGGTTATTCGCCCGTCCACTTCTCCTGCTGGCGCTGGTTTCTTTGTTGATAAAAAGGATGGGGGCCTTCGCCCCTGCATAGATTATCAAGGACTCAACAAGATCACTATACGGAACCGTTACCCCTTGCCACTTATGGCCACTGCCTTTGAGTTACTACAGGGAGCTTCCATCTTCACCAAACTCGACTTGCGCAATGCTTACCATCTAGTGCACATTAGACAAGGGGATGAGTGGAAGACTACATTTAACACTCCCACTGGGCACTACGAGTACCTAGTCATGCCTTTTGGCCTCACCAACTCGGATCTCACCTCTCTATTCTTCAACAGGTTTCAGTTTATTTTATCCTTCTGTCCTGGCACAAAAAATCTTAAACCTGATGCTCTGTCTCGAGTATATGCAAATAGTAACCAAGAAGATCTTATCACTTCCATTATCACTAGCTCCAAAATAGTGTCCCCTGTACAGTGGGAACTTGAAAATACTATAAGACAAGCCCAGGTCCAGGAACCAGACCCAGGTGGAGGGCCTACCAACTGTTTGTTTGTCCCCAAATCAGTTCGCTCCCAGGTTCTCCAGTGGGGTCACTCCTCTCGTCTGACTTGCCATCCTGGCACAATTTGCACCCTTGAATTCCCTTGAATTCCTCCAGAGACGATTTTGGTGGCCGACCACATGCAATCAGGGGAAAGTCTCTCATCTCTCACCTCAGGGTTTGCTCCATCCTCTCTCTATACCTTGAAGATCCTGGTCTCACCTCTCCGTGGATTTTATTACTGGACTCCCACCATTCCCAAGGTAACACTACCATCATGGTAGTTGTTGACAGATTTTCTAAGGCTGGCCGATTCATTCCCTTGCCCAAGTTGCCCACTGCTAAAGAGACTGCTGAATTGATCATTATCTATGTGTTTCGAGTCTATAGCATACCTCAGGACATTGTCTCATTGTCCTCATTTTTCTTCTCAATTCTGGCGGGCATTCTGTCAACTTGTGGGGGTGACGGTGAGCCTATCCTCTGGATTCTATCCTGAGTCCAATGGTCAAACAGAGAGACTAAATCAGGATCTGGAAACTACTCTAAGGTGCATGGCTGCCAGCAATCCAACCTCTTGGGTATCCTTCATTATGTGGGCAGAGTATACACATAACACTCTATGCTCCTCTGCAACGGGCATGTCTCCCTTTGAATGCCAATTTGGTTACGCCCCTCCACTTTTCCCTGAACAAGAAGTTGAATTTGGAGTTCCTTCCGTACTGCAGTTCATCCGACGCTGTCGCCTGACATGGAAGAAGGCTCGACACAAACTTCTCAGGGTCTCTCAGCAATATCAGTGGCAGGCTAATCGTAGGCGCAGACCTGCTCCCATACTGCGTCCTGGCCAGAGAGTTTGGCTCTCCACAAAGAACTTACCCTTACGAGTTGAGTCCCGCAAGCTCTCCCAGCGCTTCATAGGGCCTTTCAGAGTGACAAGGAAAGTGAACCCTGTTACATATCGTTTATTTTTACCTAGATCTTTAAAGATTAATCCAAGCTTTCATGTCTCCCTCCTAAAACCCGTTTTTTCTTACTATTACTAATAGTCTTACTATTGGGTTCATCATCCTCAAGTGGCTCAAGGACTGAATATCTGACATTCACACCAGAGACCCGAGTTCAAGACTCGGCTCTGACAATAATAATACTGTCTGTAACAGGGATGAAACAAATATCAAAATATGAGGTAGAAAAATTGTCATTGAATAAGAAATGATATAGCCTGAGATGGGACAATACAATTTATTGTCCTTCTAAGTTGTCTTCATTTTATGGATATAAATTTTTTTTTTGATTAAACTTGTTTTATATTTTTATCTTTCCAAGGTGAAAAAGCACAGATTTCATGGAATGACCCTTATATTAGTCTCACAAGAGTTTAACCTTATTCTTAGACCTACCAAAATAGAAGCATGTTTCTTGATTGGGCTGAAAGAATTTCCCACAGGCTTTAGCGTGGACATCAGCCCCTTTCTCAACCAGCATCTGCACAAATTTTGCACTTCTCCGTTCAATAGCAACATGGAGTGCTGTCTGACCTGTCTCAAAGAGATCAGTCGATAACATTGTAAAATAGGTGGGTTGGACAACCTGTTAAATATGGTCAATATTGTGTTGATTTATAAAAACGAAATGACAAATATAAGGTTTTAGCTCATATACGGTACACCTCCGATTATAATTACACTTTATGTAAAATGAATCCATGGCTCTGACCTTTGTAGAAACTGTCCGTGTAAGCAGCATTGACAAAAATGTTTAAATCTCCCAATTTCTCTGCAATTTCCAGCAGAAGTTCAATAGTGTCGTCGCCTTTCCTCAAATTTAAAAGTGCTTTCAGCAGGGCTGTCTTTCCATTGGACTTATCTAAAGACAATATAAAAACAGTTGTTTCATTATTTAATAAATATCACTCATGAATTCACAGTGCTCTTACTCGTTGTATACTACACCATTCGAAAGGGTTGGGGTCAGTAAGATTTATTTATTTATCAAAGAAACCAATACAATTATTTAGAAAGGACATCTTACATTGATCAAAATAATGGTCTTCACAGTTTGCATATTAAGCACTAAATAAGCATATTAGAATGATTTCTCAAGGATTATAATGAATGCTAAAAATTCAGATTTGCCTGCATATTTTATAAAATTAATGCAGCCTTGGTGAACACAGCAAACGTCTTTATCAAATCTTACTAACCCAAACATTTGAATGGTAGTGTATTTGTTGTTGAATACAATTACATTGCGAGTCGGTGAGCCGTTTCATGTTTTTGTGCAGGTACTGATGTAAACCCTGCAGTTTAGACACATCGCCACTGGACACGGCATCAAACAGCCTCTTGAGGGTAAACCTCTCACTGTCCTGCTGAGCTGGTTCCTCTTTCACTTGTCTGATTCCCCTGTGTGCAGAATGTATCTGATAAACGAAGGATTTCTCACATTATCTTAATCATACACAGCAGTGGTTTAAGGAGGCCCACTTACCTGTCAAAGTGTAGGTTAAATTTAATTGTGTGTGTAGGTGCTTCTGTCTCATCCAGGTAGTTAGAATCCATAGGCCTCTTGTCCTTTGAGACACCTTTCTTTGTCTGTTTGGCCTTTGACCTTTCCTCCTCCGTCAGGTCATCCGTCTCCAGGAAGAACGTGGGGCTGCTGTCTCTTGATTTACTCATAGTGATGTCTTCTTAGTCATACAGCAGAAATTAGTGGTATCATTCACAGATACAGGACATTAGGTTTATTTCATACAAATCAGGTCTAGGAAATGTGAGCCTGACCTCAATTAGCAATTTTACTTTTATAAGCAAATGGAACATTACACTAACTAGCTTTAAAATGAGTAATTGTGCTTAATGATAATTCACTTAATGTTTCTTCCTTTCTGACCAGTCAAATTGATTTTTGATGTAATGTAGAATAAGAGCTGCTGTTGTAAGTAGAAGCTGCTTGAGTGTTATAATGGATCATCATCACATCGCATCTTCTCGTTTTAAACACCATTAAAACAGGAAGAGGTCACAAATGATCCAAATGGAAACTCTGTGACAGTTGAAGGAAATGCAGAACTATTGTACTGTTATATATGGCTTTAGTTTATGTGTATCTCTTTGCAAGAACTCTTCAAAAAAAGAATATGCAGTTCCGCCTGTGATTTTGTAAGAGATTAATGTCCTTAGAAACAAGCTATACTAACACTCATCTCTGTTTTGACCCGGTTTCTAAGCACACACACGTGATCTATCTTGTGACATTTTATGCCGCATCTCTCACAAAGCTTGTTTTGTATTTAATAGACAGTTCTTTTTAAATGAATCAGTTTCTTTAAAGATGATAAGACCACGATCTCTTTATTTTTTTTAAAAAGTCTATGTGACATTTTAATACCGGATAACATTACTAATTATGTTTGGATGCTATTTCAGTGATTGTCCTTTCTGCTTAGAGTATTTAAATTAGACTTCATTTATAAAATAATTATATTAACAGCTAGCGCTGTGAGAATAAAAGCTAACGGATCATCTTAATGTGCCTTTTTGGTTCAAACACCAGTTAAAAGAGGAAGGGGACAAAAACTATTCAGATGGAAACTCTGTAACAGGAAGTCACAGTGTCAAAGGAAATGCAAAATTAGTTTCACTAGTTATATATATGATTTGAACATTTGAGCATATTTGTATCTCACGTTAAATAAGAACTCAAACTGCTGAAGTCATTAGGGAAATTTAATTATGGATTAATGTTTAATGTGCATATCAAATTAAAGAAAGGGTGTTAAGGATGTTAGATATATTATATTATAGTGTATATATATATTATAGAAATGAGCATATTCAATGTGTATGTGACTCCTCGATGGGCGAGGCAGCACAGATTGTTAAAGAGTTTAACAGATATTTGATGGACGAATGATATGAGTTAATGTTGTTTTATGCTAGATGATGATGACCTAATGTGAAATTACAAGATGCTGGATAGTCTTACTTAGTAAAATATGACATGGCCTCTCTGTAAATGGGTTCAGATAATATTACTGCGGAAACTGTACATTACACAGACAACATCTTTAGATAATCTCCTTTATTATATTATGATATTTAGCACTTATTCTGCATGTTTTGGGTTAAGCAAAAACAGTCATACATGTTATTGTCAGCTTTAAAAAGACATACATTAAAACTGATCTGCAAAAAATGGACTAAAATAAAAACCATGTTTTAATTTGATTTACTAAACTTATTTAAATATTTAAATGTATTTAAATATTGGTGTAAACTACTCCTTATGTAGGAGTACAGTATGAAACATTTGTACTCACCAATTAATTTCTGTTTTTAATCCATTAGATGAAGTTTCCAGTATCAATGAGCTTGATTCTTTGAGCACGATAACTTTCTCTCTCTTTCTCTCCGTGTCAGAGAGGAAGATATGTTTTGAAGTTGCTGAGAGCCTTACAGAAAGGCGGGTTGTATTGATTTTTTGAGTATGTTGTTACGTATGTTTGCCATGTTCACGCCTTGTTGTAGCTCATTTCGTCCATATACCTTACAATGCACTAGAAGTCATTAAGCTCCTTAAATGCTTCATTCTCATCTAGCAACACTATATTCTACACATCTTAACTACCCAAATGTGCTGTAAAGCATTTAATATCGAAGAAGTACCTCTAAGTAGCAAATGTTTGGTTTGGAGCAGCATTCAGGTCACCTAGACTTATCTGTTGAGCAATTTCACTTTCTTAGCGTGCAGGGTTTCCTGTATGACACTGGAGGACTGTGGCAGATTAAAGCGGTTTTGGAGCATGCATAGTGGTTTGGTTGCATAGATTACGTGAACAAAATGAAACAGCAAGAAGTCAATTCTTGGTGGACACATGGTAAATAATTTGCTCCTTTGAGGTGAAGCTGGTCTGTGCCTCCTTTTCTACTTTTGAAACAAACATTAATGTCATTTTCAGCCATGTGCAACACATGAAATATACCACCTAAGCTAATCATAACAATAGGATGACCATAAAAACTTAAAATGTGATGACATATTCCAACTGTTTATTAACATTTGAAATGCCACTGAACATTATAAACAATATTTTGTCATTTGAAGGCTATGTTAAGTCATTTAATGGAATTCAGAAATATTCTTAAATGCATATTGTTTTGTATTGCACTCAACAACAGTTACATAATGAGTGTGTAAATTGAACAATACATAAATTTGACCCATGTTAGTCAAAAATAATGATATAGTATTAAATAAAAAAAATTAAAATACAGTTATACAGTGTTACAATGTTTTTAAATTATACTTAATTACAAAGTGTTACACTTAATCACACAGTGTGAATATTTATACATTTTAATAAAGAACAAATAGCCATACCAGCATTCTGGTAGATCAGACGTCTCAGAGACATTATCTTAAATGTTTATATCTTATGTTTGGTCATTAAACACCATGGCAACTCCAACAGCTGAGTCAACATCTTTTCCGTAGACTACATGAAATGGAAACACTCTCTCTACTTCCTGTTGCAGAACTGTGTTACATGACAGAGCGCTGCCACTGCCAATTATACACCTCACTCCAGCGGCCTGCAGGATCTGAGGGGGCATCATAGTGGCCATGTTTTCAATAATGCCCCTGCACACAGCACGAGTCACATGACCCAGAGAGAGGTTAGAGGGCGATATTTGGGAGACACTGGCACTGGAAGTGGGGTCATGCCGCTCTCCTAGAAGTGCTGCGGTCACGCTTAGGTCAGTGTTAGGCTGTGCCAGAGCAGACTGGATTAGTTGGGAGTAGATTCTGGACTCATTTACTTCCAGTCCTATGACATACAAGAAATAGATTATTAAGATAAGAATACACCCGAGGACCCAAAACATGCAACAAGAAAACTACTATAGTAAAATACAGTAATGCATTGCTGCCGCAAGCATACTATATTTTCCACTCAATTATGTCGTAATAACGTAAATCTTGACATCGTTTCTCATAAAAACGAGATGTTATGTTGTAATAACGATAGAATTGTCTCATTAAAACGACAATTTCTCGTTAAAACAATTTTTTTATCGTAATACCGACATTGTCACAATAGATAGGCCACAATAGATATGGTACATTATGTGAGCGAGCTGAGCGATTGTCTACGCTGCTGTCGCCACAGTCTGACATAAACAAGCATCTGCACACTGCTGAATTGAAATATACAACTTTAAATGTATTTTAATGTAATGGTTTTAATTTGTAGCTCCATGTTTATTAGGATTAATCTCCAAACTGTCTACAATATAGTGATATCCAATAACTGCACTCAGACCCATGACTTAAAGGCAGGGTGAGCAATTTCTGGAAGCCAATCTTGATATTTGAAATCACCAAAACAAAAACCTCAAAAAGGTCCCGCCCCTATTTTAATAGATCCACCCCACATATAAGTTAATCTGACAGAGCACATATTTGTTTTTTACTCGCTATCTCTATCTTTCTGTCACTCAGCTAGCTGTTCACTGAATGCTCTCTCCTCCATATCATGAGTAGATACGCCCATTACTGCTGATTGGCTACAAGTTTATTTTGTTACTCGGCCCGACTCAGTTTTCTAAAACGTTTTTGAAAAATGTCTTACCCTGCCTTTAATTGTTTAGGCTATATGATCAGATCAAAATATTTGTGTATTTGAATGACTGAAGTTTGATTTAACAACATATTGAAATATAAATGAAAATAAAGAGTTTGTCTAATAGGGTAATAATAATAAGGCTATTATTATTATTAGCCTATTGTTATTATTATTTTGTTCTGTTTGGCAAACAGGCAAATGGAAATTAAGCTAGAATTTTAGTGTTTTTTTGTTTGTGGGTTAAAAGATAAGCTTGCTTTAATAATTACGTTGCCCGGGAGGGGCCGTCTTCAGTTCACTTAGTTTTGTCATGGCCCCTCCTGGGCACCATACAATAACGTTTCATACAGTCTAAATGTTGTATAGGCTTCTTGTTTTATATCTCATATAAAGAACAACACTGCTCTTCTTGGTTTGCCGATGCCGACGCGATCCCTTACATTGTGATTACAGAGGAAAGCAATATAAATGCCTAATTTATTTTATATACTTACACAATAAGAACAAAAGTTACGAATTGCTTTTGTAAAATAACAGGGTGAGCTTTCTGGTGCGGTCTAAAGGTCTACTTAAATAAAACAATCTAAAACAAATTTGTGTTTATTTAATTCGTAAAGCCTTAATCCAACAAGAGGTACTGTACAGTCTTTCCCGTGAGCTCATCTGTACTATTGTGCTTACACCCAGGCGCAGCGCAGCCTATTCCTTCAGTATTCAAAGTCTCTTCAAGACAAGTCATGTCATTCGGCGGCCATCTTTGAAACGCCTCTCGGGCATCCAAGTGCAGTTCCTATCAATTTTTTGGGGAAGCTTCAAATTCTCCACAACTGTTCACTAAGCTTACAATTAAATTTCATTTATTTGAAATCACTAATGAAATCGGACAACAACTGTGTCATAAATGCTGTTTCTTTTGCTCAAATATCATTATAAAAAGCCTATTTCTCAGGCTAGATCAGCCAGTGTACATGCGCAGTCCTGAGTGCCTGTCTCAGAGCGCTGACTAGTGATGGGTCGTTCTTGAACGATTCGTTCATTTTGAACTAATCTTTAATGTGACTCGGGAAGAACGAGTCGTCTCTGGGAATGATTCGTTCGGTCGCGCATGCTCAACATCCTATAGTGTCTGTACTGGAGTTAGTTCACCTGTTTCCTATGCGTTCAAACTGGACGCGGCAAGAGCGTCAAAGTGACCGGAAGTCATTCATTTTCAACGAGAGCCGGCAGCGAGCTCTGGCGCGGTGCGTTTTGGACAATGAGAGCGTCGAGGAGAGTTGAAATCATGTCAACTTTATGGTAATGAGCTATGACGCGGTTGGGCGGCAACCAATCAGAATGTAGAAGTCCTCCGCTTGAAAGGATTCCAGAGAACGCAGCCCGTAAACTTTGGTTCCGACCACATTAGTTCCCAAGCAAAATGGAGAAGTTAATAATTGCTGTGGCGGGTTTCCCGGTCATATATGACGTGCCTCAAACGCAACAATTTGATCATCCATCGTGATGTGAATTTGATAAGAAGGCGCGCAACACTATTTATAGGGGACATTTTCCCGCTAGAATGTTGTTTTTCAGCGGGAATTCAATTCATTTGCTCAAAACAATACCGAGGCTAGTAAATGTCTCCTATAATGTTGAAATTAGACTAGCACTTAAGCATGAACACAAATCCACACCATACAAATGGCTTTTAATTGGTTTATTTAGTTAGCAAACATGTAACTACAATAAAGTTCTTTACATCGATCAATTTCTCACTTTCACATTTAAAATATTTCATGAGGTTAACTTATACCCTACTAGTGGTCAGTCTGCACAAGATCAACAAGCTTGTTTGCTTTGCGGCCCCTTTAAATACAAGACAAGCATACGATCTACGTCACAGCGTCAGAGCTTCCACAAATCTTTCTACAGCGTTGCTGGCAGGGCGGCCAGGGCGACTTTTGACGCTCTAGCCGCGTCGGGTGTGAACGCACAGTTAGGGTTTTTCTAGTCGTTCGTTCATCACGTGACTAAAGCAGTATGAGCCGGATAGAGAATTGATTAGTTCATCTCTCGTGTCTTCGGGTTTGAGTCATTCGTTCATCATGTGACAGCCCCGTAAGATAAACCTATGCAGTCTGAGGGAAAAAGACTTAATATTAATAATAACCAACTCTTTAGTTTATTACATTTGTTACCACATTCAGTGTTATAGAAAAGAACCATCAAGACAGAAATTCACACATTTATTAACTAAGAAATAAAAAGCTACAATTTGACACCAGAAATGCATCCCGTAACTGTAAGATTAAAAAAAATTATTATTATTGTAATTAATATAACACAGAGTCATCAGAGCAGCGCTAACAACATTAGCGTGTATGTTTTCATGTGTGTATACTGTGTGTGTCTGTGAGGGAGAGAGAGCGGGAGAAATGGAGTATGTGCTTTAAGTACATAATAAAATGTAATTTTGTGGCAAAACATCCCATTGCTTACTATATTTCTGTATTTGGCCAGTGTCTTGTTGGTTTTGGTTGTATTGCTGTTGTAAGACCTTCTGAAATGTCTTAAATTATTTGGCGAAGAGATCCAGAACTGTAATGCGGTCGAGAGCTGCTTGGAACTATGTTCACCGTGTTTTCCCAGAACATAATTGCACATCTTAAAAGGTTTGTCAGCCAATCAGATTAAAGCATTCAACGTCTCGGGGAGTATAATCAAAATTAACTTTTTTGATCTGATCATATAGCCTAAACAATTAAATCATGGGCCTGAGTGCAGTTATTGGATAGCACTATATTGTAGACAGATTGGAGATTAATCCTTATAAACATGCATAAACCTACAATTAAAACCTACATTAAAATTAGGGCTGGGCGATAATTCGATAACGATAATTATCGCGATATAATTTTCCTCTAAAACGATATGAAAAGTTCTAAAAATATTCGATATAATGTTTATGCGCCAAAAGCGGAACGAAACCACGTGACTCATTTGAATCGCCACACAGACCGCTTATCCGCCGGATCACAGTTCAAACTGCCGCCGGCACGAGCTCACTAGAGCAGATGCGTTTACTCGGTCACGTGATCACTAAGCAGTGCTGTGAGATCAGTCAGTAGTGCGTTCGACAGCGGCGCTGCACAGAATGGTCAGTGTAAGACATCAAAATACCGCGAGAGCCATTCGAAAGCATAGGTTTAATCTGCTCTTATCGCCTCCCGGTACTTTGATGTCATACACTGACCATTCTGTGCAGCGCCGCTTTAAGTCGAACACGCCTACTGTGAGAACACAAGAACATGAGAAAAACTGTGCAACGAGACAGTCAGAAGGCTTTTCAATATGCACATCGCCATTATTTACCATGGATTTACTGTAGTAACATTCACTGCACTATGGTATTGTGGCAGAAATGTGGGATATTCACATTTAATATTATTACAGGAGTAATGGTATATAATTATAGTAAGTATGTGTGGTTAAGGCAGCTATAGCATGTGTACATTTATACTGAATGGTTTTAGACTACTGTCTTTCATACAAATAGACTACTTAAAAACCATTTAGTTATATTTTGACCATGTTATTGAGGTGCTATATGTGTGGTTTTAACTGTTTATCATTATTTAAATGTATGCTACTATAGGAGACCAATGCTTAATAAAAATAAAAACTTGGTCAGAATACATTATACCATATAAAACTGAGTTTGCTACAGATGTTACCGATGTAACTGATTTTGATAATGAACAAAAATTTAACTCTGCATCCTAACTCAAGCTACGATCAAATGTGTATTTCTAAGAGACAAAAAAGTTATATATTATTATCATTCATATTATGAGACAACCCAAACCGGTTTCTTGATTTTGAAACAATATCAGCCCATTAGAACATGCATAAACTAAGAAATACATATCTATTTAGATAATTATTGTGTTAAGGAAAATTAATGGTCTGGTTTCTAAAACTTTCACTTTGGAGCAAAAATCTGGCTTTAAACTTTAAAGAAATAAAGATTTGACATTTATCGTGATAATTATCGATATCGACTGATATGAAAATAATTATCGTGATAATTTTTTGGGCCATATCGCCCAGCCCTAATTAAAATACATTTAAAACCATATATTTCAATTCAGCAGCATGCAGATCCTCAGTTATGTCAGACTGTGGCGACAGCAGCGTGGACAATTGCTCAGCTCACTCACATAATGTACCATATATCTATTATAACGGAAAACATATAGTTTTTATGACATAATGTCGTTTTAACGAGAAAATATGTCGTTTTAACAAGAAAATTATATAGTTTTTATGACATAACATCTCGTTTTTATGAGAAAATATGTAGTTTTAGCAAGAAAACATATTGTTATTACAAGAAAAGATGTTGTTTTAACAAGAAAATATGTCGTTATTACAACATAATTGAGTGGAAAAAATATTATGTCTGCAGCAGCAAAGCGTCACCATAGTAAAATATAAAATGGTCACACTTCATTTCAAAATAATAATACATTTAGAAATTGAACAATTGAAGATTTACCAAATTCTTTCATCCACGAGTCCAGCATTCTGACAAAGGTGGCCATGACATTGCCTCCATTTAGTGATGCAGCCACTGCCAGGTAGGAGCCATGCAAGTATGGGAAATAAGCAACAGGAGAGAAAGGGTCTGGAGAATTTGGAGGGGTGAACTCTGCAGGCATGCTGAACGCCAGCTGGGCTGAAGTGCTCATATTCAGCACTAGTGATTTAACATAAGTCTAAATTAATTTGTGCATGATATACCTTATGTTATGTACACTACCATTCAAAAGTTTGGAGTCGGTGATATGTTTTAACGTTTTTGAAATAAGTCTCTTATGCTCAACAAGGCAGTATTTATTTGGTCAAATGTACAGTTTAAAAAAGTACTATTGTGAACTTCAGAAATCAGTCTAATATGCTGATTTGCTGTGTTGGGGAATAACAGTCAAACCCAAAGGACCAGGTGTAGTTGAATGTATACCAGGAGTCAAAGATGCGATGAATTAACTAAATTTTACTGAATAAATAGTTTGCCTGTTAGGCAGAAGACAGTTTCAACACTCTCATGGAGTTCGTAGGCCACTCTGCTTTACAATACAAAAATCACCACAATTATACCCTGACAGAAGTTGCTAATTGCTTCAATGCACAAGTCTGATTGGTTCCAAAACCTAGATAAACTTAGATAATTTCCACATATGGACGGAAGTTTGAAGCATTTCTTCTGACGACTATTTTGGTGACAAGTGATCAGAGGTCAGTCGCAATACGTCTCTCCAAATACGTATATCTGATACTCTGGACATTGGCAGTTGCACGTTTGTCCTGGGACTGTCTGAGCTTCTAGAGTGGGCGGGATTAATAATGTGTCATTATAGTTGCGTCGCATACTGACGTGACTCCTGAAAAAACGTTTTAAGTATGCGTCGCTCCATCACGCTCTCGCTTGTTCCGCTCCTCGGCTATAAACAAGAGGAACGTCTGTACTTCCTCAACAGACAACGAAACAGCCATTTTTTGGTTGTTAAAAGAAATGTGCGCTCATTCAAAATAGTTGCGTTCGATCCTTCGCTGGCCATGCTGATTTAAATCTAGCATGCCTGTTGTGTCAAAGTCTCTTTAAGACAAGTCATGTCACTCGGCGGCCATCTTTGAAACGCCTCTCGGGCAACCAAGTGCAGCTCCTATCACTTTGTAAGGGGAAACATCAAATTCTCCAAAACTGTTCACTAAGCTTACGATTAAATTTAAAATTTGAAATCACCAATGAAATCAGACAACAACTGTGTCATAATTTATGCTCAAATAGCATTATAAAAAGCGTATATTTCAGGCTAGATCAGCCAGTGCGCATGCACAGTCCTGAGCGCGCATCACAGAGCGTTGAGTGGGGTAACTATGACGTCACTTTGTAGGCGGATCGGTTGTTAGCATGAAACTGGTTCCCTCGACAAAAAGCCAATAACATTTTTCCATAGGCTTTTGGATTATAGCTAAACATAAGCTCTGAGTTCAATCATAGTGTATGAAACTTACATGTTTTGTGCATCAAGAAAATCTTCACAAAATAATTTAACTTTGACAAATTTTGAAGCCTAAATAAAAGCGTCAGAACTGAAAAGCTAAACTTATGCTATAAACAAACTACTGCACCACGGTCGCTCGCCTTCAACGTCACCAGCACAGCGCTCCCGACAACTATTTCAAACTTATTTTTAACAAGTTCAGTGAAAATTATTTACACTGTATTGGAATTTTAATCCACGCTACATGAACCGCTTCATATAAACTGGAATAAATACAAAACTAGAGCCAAACTAAAACTGAAATGAGACATTAGTTATAAATAGTATAGTGAATAAATAAAACAATCATAACAGAAGGACATATGAAAGCATGCATTTATGTACATTTCGAAATAAGGTGCATTAAAAGTCAATAATTCATTGATTAATATGAATTAAAAACGTATCGCCGCATATTTAATCTTTTAAATAACAGCAGAGTGAGCGAGTTTTTGGATATGGTAAGATTAAACTTATTTTAGTGAACTAAGCACCACATCTCAGCTCAGTTTGTTAGGGTGGGTACACAATATGTTATTTTATCCTTGCTTCTAGGAAATCCTCAATCTATATGCTTTCTAACAGCTTCATGTGGCCGTAAACATTTAATTTTAATGTGGCTTTAAGCACTTATGCATCATAAAAGTTTCACTTTCACCACGTAAAGCCGGGAAATGTGTTGTTTACATGTAATTATCATAATATGAGTTTACCTTAAGGTACGAACCCAGAGTCTACGCATCAGTAAGTGATAAAACGAAGATGCTCCATCCGAAGCCTTGTGTCGCATTTTGGGACAAAGCAAAAAAAATAAACATTGTCGAACAACAATATAAATGCGGGAAACTATTCATTGGTTATTCTAAAATGAATTGTATTACAAATTATACTTCAACTGGAAAATACTATAAATTGATAAACTGTTTGGCGTGATGACATTGAATATCTCCGACAGCGACTGTAGTCCCATTTAGCCACTTGTTTGCAACCGTATTTTTTAAGAAACGTAACAGCTTAAAAAAATCACGAGTGTGGTGTAACTGGTGTGTTTTATGTCTTGAGCTTGTGTTAACCACGGACCTTATTTAAGGGATTTAGCCAAAATCCCATTAAAAAAACCCAGTGACTCTGGGACGATGGAACCGAAAGTGCTAAAATGCAAACTCGCTTCCGGGTTTTCATCCTACAAAGTGACATCATAGTTCCACCACTCTATATGAGTGACATGTCTTGGGTATTCTATAGTCTTTGGTTGTGTCTCGTGTCACAAGTTCAATGATGCAGGCAGTGACAATTTTCTCCGGCCAATCAGTGATCAGCAGAGTTTACACATCACGTTTTGGTAACCTTACTAGCTCGCTTGGAACCTCGGCCGAGGTGGTACTAAAAAAAGTACCAGGTACAGTACCCAGTGGACAACCCCCAAAAGTGAGCCCAACTGAAACTTACCGTTCCGTACCATGCAGTGGAATAGCGCCATTAGTTTCTAACATGCATAAATGTAACTTTGATTAATAATTTATAATAATGAATATTATTATGAAGGCCATTGTAGGTCTGCGATCCACTCTTTCAGCTGCTTAAGAAATATTTTGTATTATTATCAATGCTGAAGAAAGTTTTGCTGTGTAATATTTTTGTGGAAATGTAATACTATTAAAGATTCTTTAACAAATAGGAAAGTTCAAAAGAACAGCATTTATTTAAAATAGAAATCTTTTGTAGCATAAAAGTTTTATTGTCACTTTTGCTCAATTAAATGCATCCACGCCAAACAGAACTATTCATTTCTTTAAAAAAAAAAATACAAATAATAAAACAAATTTAACTGACCCCAAACTTGTGAATGGTAGTGTAGAAGTGAAAATGCTACAGTCCACACATAACACTGATGTAGACACAACATGAAGTACATATCTTAAATTGTTGTACAACACATCAGAAAATATATCTAAACGTATTTATGTACAGGAAAAACATTTTTTAACAGGAAATGTGTTAAAATATGAAATCCTGACCATCTGTAGATGGTGAATAACCACTTTGACAAAATGCGTAAAAAACAAAGACAAAATAAAAAAAGAAATAAAGAAATTAGGTTAAAATACCATACAGCTTTCTTTTTAACTTAAGCTGCAGCACAAAAATATCTCTTTTACAAGAACCCATAAAACAGATAGTGTCTCAACAGCAGCCCTGCCCTTGAGAGAGGACGCTGAAATCTGAGTACAAGATCTGCCACGTCTAAATGTGCTCACAGCGGTCACATTACATCTCCACCTGGAGGTCGAGTAAATACATTATAAGTACAAAATAAATAGTAAATACAAACTGACCTCAGGATGATTATACAGTATAAAACTGTTGTTTGTAGCTGAGCTGACATAACTACAACAGACTGACTGTGGGTCATTTACAGACCAACTCACTGATATTAGGAAAACATAATATGATGTATGTCAAGCTAAAAAGAGGCATCTAATTCAAACTATACCTGCATCTCCTTTGTCAGTCATGCAGGAGTAGACACTACACTGGAGGTCTCCCAGCGCCGCCCCGACCGCTGTGTGAGCAGGGATGCCGTACCACTCAGAGGAAGTGTGACCAGCCACAGCTCCGGACTCCACCACGACAGGCAAGAGCTGCACAGGGTGACCTGCATCCTTCAGACTGGAGGACATATAAATACACAGTCATTCAGTTCCACACAGAGTAACTGTAATATTAAATATCATAGTTAGATTTCTTAGAATTCCCATATCAAAACTAATGACCCGATCACACCAAAGACGATAACTATATTGATAACTTGGCTTGGACAACATAATGTGAACAACTAGGAAATAGGCAATATTTTACCCCCATTTGCCTTTAATACAACTTTAATAGAATAGATTTATACTTCTGAATAGTCTCCAGTTAAATGTCGACTATCAGAATATCTGCTAGCAGCTTTAAGGATGTTAAAGGAGGGAATCTGCTTCTCACTTATCTCTCTAATATCTGAATTTAAAACTTTATAAACCACAATCTCTAGCTTCTGCTAAGTGTCTAACATGTGTTCACAAGAGAGTGGTGTTCCAGTGGATGACGTAGGATGTAGACGTCATGTGAGAAGTGATGAACGCAGAGCCGCAGAAGAGAGATCAAAACACCGGTCACGAATTAGGATTTCGGAAGATTTCGATATAAGCCAAGAGGATACTGTTTTTCCTTTTTTGTAAGCACAACTTGGTTATGTTCCTGTGGTTAAGCACAACTAGTGTTCCTGTGGCTCAGTGGTAGAGCATTGCGTTAGAAGCGCAAAGGTTGTGGGTTCAATTCCCAGGGAACACACATACTGACAAAAAAATGTATAACCTGAATGTAGTGTAAGTCGGTTTGGATAAAAGCGTCTGATAAATGTAAATGTTATTGATTTGTGAGACTAGCATAGTCTCACCACCGCTTATGCTACGCCTATGTCATACGCTGGAACGCCACTCTCTCGTGAACAGTTTCAGTACAACAGTTAAGACAAACGATTATGATTTATAAAGTTTTAAATATGGAGTGTATTGCTTCGCTTCAGAAGGCATTTATTAACCCCCCAAAGCCGTGTGGAGCATTTTATGATGGATGGACATGCTTATTTGTGCTTCAAAATCTCAACCTCCATTCACTGCCTTTATAAAGCTTGGAAGAGCCAGGATATTTTTTATATAACTCCGGTTGTATTCCGGTTGTACACACAAATATAGTATGTAAACATAAACATTTATTTTGAATCGATTGATCACAATTCATCATTTTGCAGCCCTAGTAAAAAATATGCTATTAAAAACTATAATATCTAATTTGACTCACATTTGTGTGTTCCATTTGTTGGCGGTTGTGTTGAAGTAGCCCCAGCTGGCAGCATTTTGTCCAGTCATGACACATTTGTCAAGGTTACACAGCATGGAGACCACATAGTCTTGGATGGTGCCTGCATCACTGAAACCCGACAGGAACTCCGGCCTGATTCAGTGATGTATCATAAAAAACACAATTTCAGTGCAAAACAATTGGATTTTTGCTGAAATCATTTAGTCTTAAATCTTGAGTGGAATTCTACCTGTTTTTCATGTACCAGAAGATGGTGGCACAACCAAAGCCAGTGGCCATGCTCAGGTGGGAATCTGGTTTTGGTAAGGAAGACAGGAAGTCAGCACTGCAGCGCCCATCCTGCCAGGTGATCAGCTGACTGACATCTTTAGGAATGAATCTAATGATTTCACGATCTTCACTTAGCCACTCACAGCCTAACAGAGAGAGAGACGAATGACAGTATAGTTATCGATACCATCCCAACTATTTATTTATAATGGAAGATGAGTGCCTTCACCACAGTGCCACACAACAATTAAAAAAGCATTAAACATGCATTCAGTAGTGGTTCATAACCTGATTTAGATTTCCACAACACAATGCCATGCATTTGTCCACATACTCCAATGCACTTGACTTTTTTCAGCTTGTCTTTAGGTAAAGCATTCATGCATTGGTCCAGAGCGTTGATTATTAGAGAAGGGTCCTGCTCTTTGGCCTAATATCAACAACAATACATACAAAGTATGTTTCAAACAGCACATTAAACAACACTAACAAAAAGTACCATACCATACAAGGTAGATACTTACAAATTGTAGTCCCGTTTCTTATTTCAAATTACATTATGAAAATTGTAATTAGTAACGTATTCTATTATATTATACATTTAAATAATGTAATAACAGGATATAAAAATACAAAGCAAAAGAAAATACTTATTTTCAACAACATGAAAAGCATTAAACATGACAATACGTCAGGGTTTCCCAGACGGGTTGGTAGGTTGATAAACCTAACTATTAGTTAAGGTAAATATATAGTATTAGTTCATTTAAATATAACTTTTTCAAATTAAATGAGAGACAGAGAGAGGTTAATTTGTCAGTATCTTTTGAGTGCCACCTTTTTAATCAAAGTGCTGTTACCTACATGTATGTCTGAAGTGCTGCTTATATCAGAGTTTGTAGGGAAACTCTTACTATCTGTGACTGTCTTTGACTGCGCATCCAGAAGCACCGCTTTAACTGACGTGGTGCCCAGATCCATGCCGAGAACAAAGCCAGCAGAACAACTGAGTGATGCCGCCATGGTCTCTAAAGACATCACTACTTTTGTGCAGACACAGGAAGAGATGTGCAGTAAATGTCATTTAACCACACCGAAAATAAACTGCTCTAAATATCACAGTTTCTAGCTGCCCACGCTCCGAACTAGCGATGTTTGGTGAACGTGAACGAGTCGTTGTTGTTTTGAATCCTTTCAATGGATAAGTTGAAGTGGATCACAAACTATTCTGAATGATTCTGAATGAATAATTAGTTCGGTTCAAGTGAACCAAGAGCCGTATTGTTCGCTTTGATAAACGCTCTTATTTAAAAAGACTTATTAAAAAAAAACACAAACAGCATAAAAGTTTAATATATATATACATTTTCTGCGGCTACATAATATAGCATTTAGTTAAGTACACGGCAGTAACTGTTGCTAACTGCAGTATATGAACAAATATGCTATAAAGAACAAAAACAAACAATACTAATAAAAAACTAATATATCAAATAAAAAAGCTCATGTTGGGGTGTTTACATGAAATGTCAGGAAACATGCAGTAATATAAATACGCATGTACGCAAAGAATCATTACACATTTCAATCAGCTCATTTCAAAAGCGAACGGTTTGAAAGAACCGACTCTTGCAAATGATTCCTACCCCGATCACCCTTTTTGAGCCTTCGCGGATCCCGTAGAGTGGGTTAAAGGTAAATGAAATAAGAAAATAATTTATTTCAACTGTAATGTTGCTTAACATTTTACACTCATATGTGTATTAATAAATATGTCACTGCTTGAAGTTAAGTACAAATTGGTCATAAGGACCAATTTAAAGTAAAAATTGAATTTGATTTCCATTTAAAAATCCCATGATGCTTCGCGAGGAAATGGCTGACCGAGAATGACACACGTTGTCTTTTGTCCAAAACTTGTCATATTTTCCTGAATAATACATTCCTTATTGAAATTCAGACTTAAACGCATAGCTTGTGATGTTTACGTGTTTAATGTAACGTTAAACGATGCTTTCTTGAATCACGGAAGTAGACGCGTGATTTGTGTTCATCGTTATTATTTTGACCCTAACGGTGAGTGGAGGAGGGGATTTAACGTCAGTCTAAAGTATGTTTAATTCGGCTTCATACTATGATCTGTGTTTCACATCTCTCCTGTTTTGTCAATCAGCGTGTTTTTAACATCACGACATGGCCACGGTAGCCGTCAAACGCGAGGGACCGCAGTTCATCAGCGAGGTGGCCGTCAGAGGAAACAACGCTGTGCTCGACTACTGCCGCACGTCCGTGTCCGCGCTCTCCGGGGCCACGGCGGGCATCCTCGGCCTGACCGGACTCTACGGTTTCGTCTTTTATGTCCTTGCTTCTTTCCTGCTGTCCTTGCTCCTGATTCTCAAAGCCGGTCGCCGGTGGAACAAGTCCTTCAAATCTCGACGTCTGCTGTTTACCGGGGGCCTCGTGGGCGGCCTCTTTACATACGTGCTGTTCTGGACTTTCCTCTACGGAATGGTGCATGTGTACTAAAGGGACTCGGACAGTACAGAAGCCGTGTAGATGTAACGTTAGAAAGATGCTAGTGCTGATTGATGCACCACAGGTTTTCTTCGGGAGCTTACTTATGTTTAGACAATAAAGCTTAAAACATTTTCTGAGTACTAATTGCACTGAAATTTAGATATTTAAAAATGGTGTGTTGTCATATTCTTTCCTCTTGTAATTTAATATTTTCCTAATGCTTATTCCAGGGCAAAGCTGGATTTGGATCTAGTGTAACAGCCCAACAGAGGAACTAATTTGTTTTCAGCTTTCTTTCCGTGTATGATGTGCAACACCCTGTGACCTCCAGACATACATCAGAACTATATATAAAGAACACCTCAATACCAACTTTAAACTGTATCATTGTCTTAATTCAGATTGTTTGAGGAAAATAAATAATTCACCTCAATCGTGTGGTTTCTTAAAGTACATGATGTTAAATGATTATTATTATGGTAGGCTACTCATCGTATAGTGTGCCTATCATTAGTGCTGTTTGGTATGTAATTGCTCAAGGGTGTTTTACAAATTATTAGTGTAGATTTATGCATTTAGCAGATGCTTTTATCCAAAGCGACTTGCAGTGCATTCAGGTTATAATTTTTTTTTTATCAGTATGTGTGTTCTCTGAGAATTGAACCCTCAAGCTTTTGCGACGCTAATGCAATGCTCTACCACTGAGCCACAGGAACACTGTGTAGTGTAATCAGCTTGATTTTTTTTTCAGACTGAACAGGTACATTCACAGTATTTATCTGTCCTTGGTGCTTGAACCCAATTTTAGACAAGTTATACAAATTATTGCTAGCATGTTAGTATAGATAGTTACAGTACTGTGCAAATGTTTGGAATTGGTACAATCTTTTAATGACATTGAAATACTCCCCAAGTTTAATTTATTTGATAAAAAAATACAGTAAAAATAGTAATATTAAAATTTAAATAACTTAATTATCCTTGTATATTTGTGTCATTTATTCCTGTAATGGTAAAGCTGAATGTTCAGCAGCCCTTACTCCAGTCTTCAGTGTCACATGATCCATCAGAAATCCTTCTAATATTTAGTGCGTATAGTTTATTAAGTGCATAGATTTAGTTCAGTATAATAATTTAGTGTTCAAGAAAATAGTTAGTCCACATTGTACATTTAGAAAGTTCAAAACATTCAAAAGAACAGAATTAATTTGAAATATATTTATTTTATCAATTTAATTATAAAAAATAAAACTTTTGAGCGGTATAGTGTGAATTTTATATTTTTTTAAGAATGTCGTCTTTTCACATTTACTTCAGATGAAAGTAATGCAATGACCCAAGCATTTTTTCAGATATTTTAACATTTATTCAACCTTGGTTTGACACTTTTTGATGTCAAGCCATATTTATAATAAATAATTTATCTTATTGCAAATCCTTTTGTAACAAAAAACTTTCATTGCCATTTAAAACACAACACGAGAACATAACACTGGCAGTATTCGCTTTGGCATGACTCAGCATAGCCCCGCTATAATACCTCCTTTTGTACATTCACAGTAAATCCAATGGGATTCAGCATCAAATACTACTGGTTGCGTGGTGTTTTCAGGGTGGAAACAGGAGAAATTGTCTGTTTTTCTGTAGTGTGCTGATTCTGAAATGACACTGTGCCCTGTGGCTTTCTCTCAGAACTGTGGGTTTTGAGTGCTGAGCTTGTGGGCTGGATCTGTCTCTCTGGGTTGTTATTGGGCTGACATGACACCGATGTCAATAGCTGCATCTCTGTTCCCTGTTTCTCCTCTCTCTTGTGCCGCCCATCTTGGCGATGATGGCCGTGGTGTCTTACATGCTTTCTCTCTCTGTGCTTTCCAGATTGCTTTCTGTGGGTGCAAATAGTATATCATATTCACTGCATCTATCTAATCTTCCAAGTAAAACTTTTTAAGAAATCGACAAGACACACTAGACACTTACTTTGTGACTGCCTCAAATTTAGTCTCTCGGTAGAGGGAACTTTTGCTCATCATGTAGAGAAGAATCATGTCGCAGACAAAAACCCCCTGTGGAATGAGATGAACACCAATCACACAAGAATCTCAGAAAGATTTAGTTTTGCGCTTTTTATACTTCAACTATTATACACCATCTGTATCTAGCTTATATACTCACAGCACCCATTAAAGCAAGTCCAGAGCCAATACTGATCACTGTAGGAATGATACTGAATCTTCCAGCCTAAAAAACACATAAACACCATGTTTATATTATTCACTATAACCCTAATGAGAGGAATCTTTAATAATTTTCAATAAATAGTTTCTCTTACCTTTCCATTAACTAATATATCAAAGCGAATGCCATACACTTTAAATAGATTCCGATAGGGTTGACCTGCTGCATCATTGTTGTATCGAGCAAATCTTGATAAGGAGAGAAAAATGTCAGCCAATGTAATAATAGTATTTTATTGTAATATTGCACATAAATTGAGATTATAGAAAATTAGCCACTCAGAAATGCCCTGTCAGCACTTTGCTCTGCCCCTCTGATTCAGACTCGAATAATACTTTAGAAATATCTCTTTTAGAACACCACTGAATGCTAATTATGAGAGAATATTGTACAACCGTGTGTTGTGTGTATTTGTCTATGGACATTTTGTTGATTTTGTTTGATTTAAGTGATATTCATACTGTCCTGACAAAATGACAATAAAAAAAGTTTAGAAATTGAAATGCTCTCTGTCAATAAATCATTATTTATGTTCAGGTTTGCTGGAATGTTTTAGTGAGGGGAGATTTGAAAAAAAATCATGTGTATTTAGCAAAGTTAGCTAAACCGCTGAAATCATTTACAAACCCTTATATGAATGTTATGTGAGCTAAAATCAGTAAATCAGAGCAATACCTGAAGTTGTAACCTGAAGTGGCAGAGTTTTTGAAGGAATCTAAGCGTGTGAAGCTATATTCAGGGTTACATTGAGATTCATCTTTATCCAAATCACAATTCCACTCGATTCCAACTCCAATTGAACCACCCTGTGTGTGTATAGAAAAAAGAAAAGAAAATTATAGAAGTTAATAAAATGACCCTCTGCGTCAAATATAGGTCATTATGATCTTCCTTTGAAGTTTTGGGAGTTAATTGTTCCAATCAATGAAGTATATAGAAGTTTTTTTTTTTCATTGCCAACTGACACTTTTGCTTGGTATACGATCGCATAGTGTTGGAAATTGTACTTGTGGTATATTTCTTTCTTTTCTCTTTTAAATAAAATGCCAATTTGTATGATAGTTTGCTATATTTTAATTATATGCAGACACAAGTCATTCACACATAAGTAAGTGTCCAAATACTTTTTGGGGTGACTGGATTAGCCTTTGTATATTATTTTCATGATCATCTTTTTTTTTAAAGAATCCCCAAATCATATACTAAAACAATAACTGTCTCAATATGGACAAGTTAGGATATGATCTCTCATTGCTTATACACTGAGCTGTTGCTTGAACATCAACCACCAGTATGTTTACAATGGTGGAGACTTTGTTTTAACTTGTGTCGTTTGAAGCACTTGCCTTGGTTGCCAAATCCTGGAAACTGTATCCAGTCCAGTTAATCACATCTCCCACAATAAAGATGGGACAATAGGGATGATGCTCCTTATCATATCTGCACATCTTCAGATATGTGGTGTTGGTGGTAGGCAGGACGTTCGATCTTCAAGTGAAGGGAGAAAAACAAAGTAGTAGAGGCAGTATCTGAAACAGCTCATAGCATTAGCTTGATCTACAATGTGATGACTTTGCAGAGATCATGCCAGTAAGGACAGAGGAACAACTGTCACTCTTGTCAGTGAAACAGGATAGCAAGAAGTAAGTCTCGGTTCATGCACCACCCGCTGTGCTGGTATAAATAGAGATGAGTAAGCGAGAGACATTCAGGAGCAGCTTGTGTGTGCAAACATGCCATCAGTATCCAAACATAACGCTCCACTATGTGCAAGAAAGTCTGCTCTTTCACACCGCTACATGGTGGGAGATTTAGATAATTTGTATATAGCATTTATTAAGTATTTGTTTTTCTCTTTATTTTTAGTATATTGCAATGACAGCTAAGTTTAGATTAGTTTGTGTGCTCATTTAAAAGGATTGTACTGGCTTTTAAATAACAGCTTGCCAGATGACACTGTATTTAAGCCACAGAAATGATCCTGTCTATGTACTTGTGTGTGAACTATGAACTTTATTCTTCTGCAGGAGTTTGAAATGACAACAGCACATAAGCATGCTGACAGATAAACAAAACCTGTTTGAATGCAGCATGTAAAACATCTAAACAAGAAAGACAGATGGGGGACTAAAGTCATATTTGTATGATACTAGATACAGAGTCAATCAGCTAGTGTCCATATCGCACAAATTAGAATTGTTTGATATGATCTACAGATTTCATGAGGATGGGTTTTAACAGCAGCATCCTGTGAGGGTGAAGATGTTTTAAGCATTTTATATTCGCTCCACCTAAAACTCAGATGGTGCTTTGCAAAGGAAATAACATGCACAATATTAAACTGAAGAAACCTAGTTGAAAAGCTTAAAAAGACTATCACACGTTCAGTTCAGTTCTATCATGCACAGATGAGTATACACAATGAACATTACAAGCTTCAATCACTTATTGCATTTGCAACAAGTCATGGCCATATATATACAGTGGGTACGGAAAATATTCAGACCCCCTTAAATTTTTCACTCTTTGTTATATTGCAGCCATTTGCTAAAATCATTTAAGTTTTTTTTCCTCATTAATGTACACACAGCACCCCATATTGACAGAAAAACACAGAATTGTTGACATTTTTGCAAATTTATTAAAAAAGAAAAACTGAAATATCACATGGTCCTAAGTATTCAGACCCTTTGCTCAGTATTTAGTAGAAGCACCCTTTTGATTTAATACAGCCATGAGTCTTTTTGGGAAAGATGCAACAAGTTTTTACACCTGGATTTGGGGATCCTCTGCCATTCCTCCTTGCAGATCCTCTCCAGTTCTGTCAGGTTGGATGTAAACGTTGGTGGACAGCCATTTTTAGGTCTATCCAGAGATGCTCAATTGGATTTAAGTCAGGGCTCTGGCTGGGCCATTCAAGAACAGTCAGTTGTTGTGAAGCCACTCCTTCGTTATTTTAGCTGTGTGCTTAGGGTCATTGTCTTGTTGGAAGGTAAACCTTCGGCCCAGTCTGAGGTCCTGGGCACTCTGGAGAAGGTTTTCATCCAGGATATCCCTGTACTTGGCCGCATTCATCTTTCCCTCGATTGCAACCAGTCGTCCTGTCCCTGCAGCTGAAAAACACCCCCACAGCATGATGCTGCCACCACCATGCTTCACTGTTGGGACTGTATTGGACAGGTGATGAGCAGTGCCTGGTTTTCTCCACACATACCGCTTAGAATTAAGGCCAAAAAGTTCTATCTTGGTCTCATCAGACCAGAGAATCTTATTTGTCACCATCTTGGAGTCCTTCAGGTGTTTTTTCATGTATCTTGCACTGAGGAGAGGCTTCCGTCGGGCCACTCTGCCATAAAGCCCCGACTGGTGGAGGGCTGCCGTGATGGTTGACTTTCTACAACTTTCTCCCATCTGCCGAATGCATCTCTGGAGCTCAGCCACAGTGATCTTTGGGTTCTTTGGGTAGCTTTCCTGTAGCTCAACTGGTAGAGCATGCGCTAGCAACGCCAAGATCATGGGTTCGATTCCCAGGGAAAGCAAGAGCTGATCAAATGTAGAAACTGTAACTTGAATGCAATGTAAGTCGCTTTGGATAAAAGCGTCTGCTAAATGCATAAATGTAAATGTAAAATGTTCTTCTTTACCTCTCTCACCAAGGCTCTTCTCCCCCGATAGCTCAGTTTGGCCGGACGGCCAGCTCTAGGAAGGGTTCTGGTCATCCCAAACGTCTTCCATTTAAGGATTATGGAGGCCACTGTACTCTTAGGAACCTTAAGTGCAGCAGAAATGTTTTTTGTAACCTTGGCCAGATCTGTGCCTTGCCACAATTCTGTCTCTGAGATTTTCAGGCAGTTCCTTTGACCTCATGATTCTCATTTGCTCTGACATGCACTGTGAGCTGTAAGGTCTTATATAGACAGGTGTGTGGCTTTCCTAATCAAGTCCAATCAGTATAATCAATCACAGCTGGACTCAAATGAAGGTGTAGAACCATCTCAAGGATGATCAGAAGAAATGGACAGCACCTGAGTTAAATGTATGAGTGTCACAGCAAAGGGTTTGAATACTTAGGACCATGTGATATTTCAGTTTTTCTTTTTTAATAAATCTGCAAAAATGTCAACAATTCTTTGTTTTTCTGTCAATATGGGGAGCTGTGTGTACATTAATGAGGAAAAAAATGAACTTAAATTATTTTAGCAAATGGCTGCAATATAACAAAGAGTGAAAAATGTAAGGGGGTCTGAATACTTTCCGTACCCACTGTATATACACTAGATTGCCTTCTAATGAAAGGTTTGACTACTTTAGTAATTTCCATGAGAACAAATCTTAATATTTAAGCATGTAATGATATTCTAGGGAATTGTGTGCTTCTAATTTTATAGCAACAGTTTGGACACGACCCTTTTCTATTCTATCATGACAGTGTCTCTGTGTATAAGACAAGGATCAAAGAGAAATGATGATTCAGTCAGTGTGGAAGAACTTGACTGGTCTGCAGAAAGCCAAGTCCTAATCCCAGCTGAACACTTCTGGTGTTGACTTTAGATGCAGAACTTGAGCCAAAAATTCATCACCGACATGGACATTCCTGCAGTCAGCATGCCAATTGCACGCTCCCTCAAAACTTGCGACATACGTGGCATTGTGCTGTGTGATAAAACTGCACATTTTAGAGTGGCCTTTTATTGTGGCCAGCCTAAGGCACACCTGTGCAATAATCATGCTGTCTAATCAGCATCTTGATATGCCACACCTGTGAGGTGGATGGATTATCTCGCAAAGGAGAAGTGCTCACTAACACAGATTTATGAACAATATTTGAGGGAAATAGGCCTTTTGTGTACATGGAAAAAGTCTTAGATCTTTGAGTTCAGCTCATGAAAAATGGGGGCAAAAACAAAAGTGTTGCATTTATAATTTTGGTCAATGTGTATATATATATATATACACACACACACGTGGTTAGAATTGTTGGTACCCTTGGTAAATATGATCAAAGGCGGCTGTAAAAATGAATCTGCATTGTTAATCCTTCTTATCTTTTATGTAAAAAATTCGCAAAAACCTTTCATTGGATAATAAGACTTTAAAATTCTTATTATCACTATGAACACTATGAAACACTATGAAAAAAGGTTTTTTCTCGAATACACATTGGCCACAATTAACGACACCCTTTTATTCAATACTTTTTGAAACATCCATTTGCCAAAATAGTATAGGAGTTTTCTCCTATAATGCCTGATGAGGTTAGAGAACACCTGACAAGAGATCAGAGGCCATTGCTTCATCCAGAATCACTCCAGATCCTGTAGATTCACAGCTTCATGTTGGTGCTTCTTCTCTTCCGTTCACTCACTCATTTTCTACAGGGTTCAGTTCAGAGGACTGGAATGGCCAAAGCAGAAGCTTGGTTTTGTGCTCAGTGACCCATTTCTGTGTTGTTTTTGAGGTTTATGTTTGGATTATTGTCCGGTTGGAAGATCCAAACATGGCCCATTATAAGATTTCTAACAGAGTCAGTCACTTATTGCTTTTTTTATCTGTTAGTATTTGATAGAATCCATGATGCCATGTGTCTAAACAAGATGTCCTGGACATCCAGCAGAAATATAGGCCCACAACATTAAAAATAAAGCAGCATATTTCATTGTACACATGGTGTACTTTTTATCCCTGTGTTCACCAAACCCATCTTCAGTGTTTGCTGCTAAAAAGCTCATTTATTAGTTTCATCTGACCATAGAAGCCAGTCCCATTTGAAGTTCAAATCGTGTCTGATAACTGAATATGCTGGAGTTTGTTTTTGGATGAGCTAGGATACTTTTTCATGAAACCCTCCCAAACAACATGTGGTGATGTAGGTGCTGTTTGACAATTTTTTAAAGGTTTTCTGACCCCGAGACTGTAAATATGAATGGGAATATACTTCAGAGATGTTTTACTTGGGGTACCAATAATTGTGTCCAATGTGTATTTGAGAAAAACATTTATTTAATAATGAGTTTTTCCCCCATTTTTAGTTCAATGTAGGTTAGATTTTTTGTGATAAAAAAAATCAAAAGGATTGATAATGCAAGTTTATTTTCAGAGCCTTCTTAGATCATATTTACCAAGGGTACCATTAATTATGACCAGTGTGTACATACATATACTGTATATAGGCTATATATTTAAACATATTTATTTAGTTTTAGAAAAGTGAGAACATTTATTCTGTAGCCTTCAATACATAAAATAAACACACTGTCTTGATGCCTCTAGGCTTGACTTACTTGGAGAAGGCAAATTTAGGAAATTTGATGAAGTTCTTTACATAGATTGTGAAGTTTTCTGCCTTTGCCAGCATTGGCTCCCTGTTACAACATTTGAAACATAACAGGTACAACATGTTTTTTTTTCTTCAAATACTTTCATATAGGCATGAAGAGCAAAAGGTGAGGTAGATGTTGCAACTGAATATGAATTGAAAGAAATTGGTACAAAACAGTTTTCTTACGATGGCGTCTGGCCATGCTCAACAGGGCACCAGGCATGAATCTCACACGTTCCTGTGTCGTTTATACAACGGCCAGTCTTCACTCCTGAATAAACAACAATAACATGTAGTCTCTTTAAGGCTTAGGAATTTAAACATGCCAGTGTGTCATAGTATAAAATCTTACACTCACAAAGATTGTCATTTTATATAACTCCAGGCATGCAGTTATTTGGGAACAAAAGGCTTTGTATTTAATTTAGGTTTTGTGCTTACCATGGCCTGCTATGACAGATTCCCCTTCCACACATTCATTGTCACAAGTACATAAACCATCTGGCACTTTAGAACTCTGAAATAAGTTAAATAAAACAGATATACACAACAAACTCAGTGGTTTAAAACATTCAGAGATCAAAAACTTCTATACGAATACAGCTATCTAACTGAGAGACAGTCCTACTCTTTGCAACAGATGCAACATATATTTGGTTGCATAATTTGTGACCAATAATATAAACGACAACCTGTCTCTTACCTCAGGGCAGTAACCCAGCTTTTGGTTGGGTGTCACTACATAATTTGTCACAATAAAGAAGATTCTGTCCCCCTGTTTAGGAAATAATAATAAAAATAAAGACATTTTCAACAGCAAATTAATGGATCAGAACACTGACATTTGTACCTAGTGTGATGATTGCACTTCAGCTTTTTTCCCACAGAACCAACAAGCTTTTAGTTATTTTATTTCTTTATACTTCCTGCATCTAAACAATCTTAATTTATCATCTAACAAAAGGCTGAAAGAATGAGCTTCCAAGCTAATTATACTTACAAAGAGCTGCCTGTGGCATATTTTGTCCAGCTCATCTTACATACAACATATTTTGTGGTCAAAGACTCAATGTCAGTTATGAACAACACAGAATGATAAATGATTTTCACTTTTGCAAAACATAGCATTATGATACTGATGATGGGAAGAGAAGGCTTCGGTTTAAATATAATACATTCTAATCCTAAGTATAAATAATAAAAAATAACAGCTGTTAATTTAGAACACTACTAATATTAAGAAAACCGAAAATAGATGTTTTATTGTGTAACATGATTAACATATTTGACACACCAAGTGTTCAAATTCTTAGCAAAAGATGTGTGTCGTGTCAATATTTGTAGGAATATCCATTATCAAACACAAAAAAACTGAGATTTTGATAAAGATTTTACAGGTGGTTTTCAAATATATTTCTTCCAAAGCAAATACACAAGGAAAGAGGTGTGTTTACTTGTGGGGGAATGACATAGTCCTCTGCACCCCATAGCTGCAGACCATACTGAGAGCTGTTGGTGAGATCTACACCCTTGATTTTGGTGATCACCGAACTCTGGATGACTTCCTCGGTCTCCTGATACCCTTTCTTCCAAAGAAAAACCCACCTTTAAGAAGATGCACAAGCAAAAGAAAATAAACAGTGTGAAATACCAACTTAGATTGTTAAAAGTATAAAAATACATTTTATTGGTTAGAGTTTAAAGAGGATCTGTGTGTGAGCTACAGAGAGCAATGTAAGTCACTTGTTCTATAAATGGCCAACACCCTGAAGGATGTTATAATCTATATAGATATCATACGTTCTAGATTAGTTATTTCTCGCAAAGGATGACTATTACACAGTTTTAAAGGGCAATTATGAGATCAGGCTGGTGCTTTTGTGTGTGGCCACAGCACATGTGATCCGGGTCATCTTACATTCAGCAGCTTATGTTGCACTTTCATGGTGTAAGAAACACGATTCGACAATTAAAAAGACAAATGTATGAAGTTTTTGTCTGGTTCTGGCACATCGATCAAATAAATGGACACTACTAATCTGAATCAAAACAAAAGTCTTTTTCACAACATGCACAATTTACAAACCGAACAGCAGGTCAAACAGTGCAGGGACACTGCAATTGCTTTCAGTCTTTCCCTTGATATAAATAACATCCGAGACATGGTGCTTTAACTGTCGGCTTACATTTGGTTTGTTGAAATTCATTGACAGTAATAATTTTAACATAAACAATTACTGGCCTATTATAATATGTGCTTTGAAGATTGAATCTTCGAAACACTAACAGAGCCCGCTAGTTCACCTCAACGTTTTGATTTAGAGAAAGCACAAGGCACTTAACTTACCCGATCAGATATCCAATAACCCCCAGCTGAAAGAGTCTGAACAGAACTCCGACCTTTTTGTTTTTAGCGATGACAAATTTCTCGGTCTTGTAATCGAGCAGAGAGAACAAAAAGTGTACCCCAGGTCTGAGCCATGCTCCTGTGTATTTGAAAGCGTCGAAGCAGCTGTCAACTGCTCTGCGCAGACGGTGGTGCAGCCAGTTCTTCCCCCTACATGTTGTCAAAACCTTTTTGCTTTTTTATTGATCAGGTTTCTCCTTAAGTTCCGGAAATATTTCTTTATTTTGACAATATTACTACCATTGATGCAACTACCGATGCGAGCAGTAAATAAGGGGTTAAGCTGTTTTACGGACGAAACAAAAGGAACGTCTGAATGAGCTATAGTTTATTCAGCGTATATGATGAATATACATATACATTTAGTGGTGAGAAGAACACTTCACAATGAGGCCCATTTTATTAGCATTAGTTAGGCTAATGCTGGTCTCATGTAATGACATTTAACTAGGTTTAATATCAACATTAAACTAAAACCAACATTAGCGGATTAAAATTAGATCATGTAAATAGGAATTAAGGACTGTAAATGAACAAACAGTATAAAATTTTAATTAACCTATAAATGAAATGCGGTGAATATATGCGATCGCATTAAACCCTACTGATTTTCATAATATTGTCTCTCGTCGCCTTGTCCTGGGTTGCAGAGCGTTTTAACTTGAAATTTCATGACCTTTCCAGTCCTTACAGAATTAGGATTTATTGTTAAATACTTTATAGAGACTAATTGATACATTTCCATTTAAAATTTTAATTGAAATATTTCAATTTTAAAATCTTAACTTTAAAATTTTCATTTTTTAAATTAATTGATTTGTCTTTCCAAATGTGTAAGAAAATACCACTAACACTAAAAATAGTACAACCCTAGTATCAGTAAAACACTGGACCAACAAAGGCAAACAACTAAGCAGTGCAGCATAAAAGTTAAACAATTTGTTAAAGACTTATGTAAAGCTTTATTGGAATTGAATCCAGTTATTAAAGAACACACTTGGTGGCACCATCTTACCATTTTAAGCTTATAGCAGCTGTTGAACTGGACCCTTAACAGATTCCACCTAAAGATTTACAGCATTTTCACCCATGGGCCTCACCAATTAGGAGTAAGAAATCAGACGGCTGCCAAGCAGAGTTTAAAAACAAGGTCTAGCAATTACCCATTATCTATTTAAGTGTTAGGATCCAACAACTTAGTTTAACAGGCTAAGAAAAAAAAAGCCAATTCTAATTAAAATTGAACTTGTATGGTCACTTTTGCATGCTACAGCATAATCATGTGCTTTGGGTCCTTTTCTTTTTAATACCAATGTCCCATTTCACTCAGAATTTATTTTACCAGATATTTTATTAGTGCACAAAGACAAGGAAACAAATCATACATTTCAATGCTTTTATTTGTCATTTAAGAAAAAAAAGGGTGGAAAATGTAATAAAACGTAACTGGATTCAGTAAAGTACGGGAGAAGGGAGGACAAGAGTGGTGAGTGCATGAACAGGTGATACTGAAAAAAAAAAAGTCACTTTCTGAAGTTATCAGTTTAAATATCTGAACCACCCCTGAGACGCAGCACCAGATGTAAGGTGGACTCTTTCTGGATGTTGTAGTCAGACAGTGTGCGGCCATCTTCTAGCTGCTTGCCGGCAAAGATCAACCTCTGCTGGTCAGGGGGAATGCCTTCTTTGTCCTGGATCTTTGCTTTGACGTTCTCAATGGAGTCGCTTGGCTCAACCTCAAGGGTGATAGTCTTGCCGGTCAAGGTCTTGACGAAGATTTGCATGCCTCCCCTGAGACGCAGCACCAGATGCAAGGTGGACTCTTTCTGGATGTTGTAGTCAGACAGTGTGCGGCCATCTTCTAGCTGCTTGCCGGCAAAGATCAACCTCTGCTGGTCAGGGGGAATGCCTTCTTTGTCCTGGATCTTTGCTTTGACGTTCTCAATGGAGTCGCTTGGCTCAACCTCAAGGGTGATAGTCTTGTCAAGGTCTTGACGAAGATTTGCATGCCTCCCTGAGACGCAGCACCAGATGCAAGGTGGACTCTTTCTGGATGTTGTAGTCAGACAGTGTGCGGCCATCTTCTAGCTGCTTGCCGGCAAAGATCAACCTCTGCTGGTCAGGGGGAATGCCTTCTTTGTCCTGGATCTTTGCTTTGACGTTCTCAATGGAGTCGCTTGGCTCAACCTCAAGGGTGATAGTCTTGCCAAGGTCTTGACGAAGATTTGCATGCCTCCCCTGAGACGCAGCACCAGATGCAAGGTGGACTCTTTCTGATGTTGTAGTCAGACAGTGTGCGCCATCTTCTAGCTGCTTGCCGGCAAAGATCAACCTCTGCTGGTCAGGGGGAATGCCTTCTTTGTCCTGGATCTTTGCTTTGACATTCTCAATGGAGTCACTTGGCTCAACCTCAAGGGTGATAGTCTTGCCTGTCAAGGTCTTGACGAAGATTTGCATGCCTCCCCTGAGACGCAGCACCAGATGCAAGGTGGACTCTTTCTGGATGTTGTAGTCAGACAGTGTGCGGCCATCTTCTAGCTGCTTGCCGGCAAAGATCAACCTCTGCTGGTCAGGGGGAATGCCTTCTTTGTCCTGGATCTTTGCTTTGACGTTCTCAATGGAGTCGCTTGGCTCAACCTCAAGGGTGATAGTCTTGCCGGTCAAGGTCTTGACGAAGATTTGCATGCCTCCCCTGAGACGCAGCACCAGATGCAAGGTGGACTCTTTCTGGATGTTGTAGTCAGACAGTGTGCGGCCATCTTCTAGCTGCTTGCCGGCAAAGATCAACCTCTGCTGGTCAGGGGGAATGCCTTCTTTGTCCTGGATCTTTGCTTTGACGTTCTCAATGGAGTCGCTTGGCTCAACCTCAAGGGTGATAGTCTTGCCGGTCAAGGTCTTGACGAAGATTTGCATGCCTCCCCTGAGACGCAGCACCAGATGCAAGGTGGACTCTTTCTGGATGTTGTAGTCAGACAGTGTGCGGCCATCTTCTAGCTGCTTGCCGGCAAAGATCAACCTCTGCTGGTCAGGGGGAATGCCTTCTTTGTCCTGGATCTTTGCTTTGACGTTCTCAATGGAGTCGCTTGGCTCAACCTCAAGGGTGATAGTCTTGCCGGTCAAGGTCTTGACGAAGATTTGCATGCCTCCCCTGAGACGCAGCACCAGATGCAAGGTGGACTCTTTCTGGATGTTGTAGTCAGACAGTGTGCGGCCATCTTCTAGCTGTTTGCCGGCAAAGATTAACCTCTGCTGGTCAGGGGGAATGCCTTCTTTGTCCTGGATCTTTGCCTTGACGTTCTCAATGGTGTCGCTTGGCTCAACCTCAAGGGTGATAGTCTTGCCTGTCAAGGTCTTGACGAAGATTTGCATGCCTCCCCTGAGACGCAGCACCAGATGCAAGGTGGACTCTTTCTGGATGTTGTAGTCAGACAGTGTGCGGCCATCTTCTAGCTGTTTGCCGGCAAAGATCAACCTCTGCTGATCAGGGGGAATGCCTTCTTTGTCCTGGATCTTGCCTTGACATTCTCAATGGTGTCGCTTGGCTCGACCTCAAGGGTGATGGTCTTACCAGTGAGGGTTTTGACAAAGATCTGCATCTATAAACAATAAAAAAAAAAATAAGCTACCTATTGGTACAAATTAATTTACTGCAAAATGAAAGCGGAGCGCATAGATTAATGCTTTAAGCTTCTGAAAGATTTTTGAAACCCCACACAAAACTGCAAAGAAATCATACTTGTTTGTGATAGCACTATGCTCTTGCAAGTTAATTAAATATCACCTCACTTGCGTTAGTCAACCAGAAAAGCTTGAAGGCAGCTCGGTCAACCACAAATAATGGCACAAGTAGAGGGAAGTAACGTTAGTAACATTTTGTTCTGGGTGGGGTGGGGTGTGTGCGCGTGTTGCTGGGTATTACATATACATTTATTACGGTTTACAGTGTAGTACACTATTAGCAGTACTTATTTAATTGATACGGTGTCCTTAGCCAAAATAATTATATTTCAAATGACATTTCTCCAAATTTTTACTTTTTAACAATTCCCGAAAGACAATTTTAAGACTAGCCAGTAACGCATACGTACCTGCTAAAATGTCTTATGAATTATTATATCCTACATATCAAACTATAACATACTCCGTTATCTAAAAACTGAAATAATCGTCAAGTAAATTAAAGATACCAACACTACGAAACGTTTCGTTTTATTTAAAAACTGTACTGCGCAACACCATTCAACCTTTCTCTAACATGGCGGCGTTACAGAAACATCCGGGCTCTTTGTTCAAAGTGTACTATGATTCAGCAAATACATCTGACGAAACATAACCCAATCGTAGAGCACGAATATAATAACTTCACAATTAAGAAGCACACACGTCCGTTTTGTAACATAACCTATGATGTTTCGCTTCTAACTTTGATTAAAAGAACTGTGAATTACAGCTTAATTTGTCAAGACATCTAAAAATGACCGACAAGAATCAATAAAACAATGACACATTAAAAATGTATCCTTCAAGTCTGGAATAATATTATCAAACCAATTGGATGTTCCTTCTTACCTTTTAGAATAGCGTGTAAAAGCTGCAATTTCTTCTGAATTACTATAACGTTGCACCTCCTTTCCCTTGTAGAAAACTCTGCTGAATGTCAGCAGCGCTTCTGTTTTTATACAAACCCAGGGGAGTGACGTTATGGTACGTCACTCACATGACAAGATCATTCCGCAGTCAAAACGTATATTTGTTAAACGTTCAAATATGCTTTAAAACTAAACATTTATATTATGTTTTTATGAATTACATGTTTTTTATATATTTTTTACATTTATAATTATTATTATCACAAAGTATCAAAAAAGTATCCAGAATATTCTAGAATGGGCTGGCCTTTGGGACACCCTTCAGGCAGTGATTGGCTGGTTGCGTTGTTTGTTCGCTTTGCTATTGGCGATTCAGAACTTTGGAATCTGGGCCAGGCAAAGAGCAGGACTATGTCGTGCAGTGTCTGTGATAACACAAATAGAATAGTCTGGAAGATTTAATATTAAATAAGACTTACTAATAATTATATCAAAAACTGCAATCCCTTGCTAAAGGTATGGACCAGTTCTGCATGATTTTGATTTTATTTTAAGCATAATAGCCCAGAAATTACAGGCTGTTGTCCCCATAATAGTGTTTGCTCAAAAACATGGGTTGTGTTAAAAAAATCAGCTTCACTGTAGCTGTGTTTCCATGAAGTACATTGTTTGTGTTTTAGCCTAGGGTTTACAGAGTTGTGTGAACCAGCACACTTAATATAGAACGCAATGTGTGACATGGCATTGCTTTGAAACAGTTGACCACAGCTTGCATTATCTGTTGTAGCAATGTAGGCCATTTTCTCAGGCTAAGCTAACAGATATTCATCATGTTACAAAGTAGGACCTGACTTATAAATTAAAATGATGGGATTTTGTTAGTTTTACTTTGTTAGTCGTGGCACTATCCTCTGTTATTACAGAAAGGTCAAATGCTAAAGTGATAATAATTTACATTCGGTTCTCTACTGTACACTATGTGTTTGACAGAAACATGTTATTTCCCATCTGACTCTGTGTTGCCATGACAGAAGACACGCATGCATGAACAAAACTACAAACAAGATGAACCAGCTCTAAGCTCTGAGGTTTCACTGAGGTATTGCTGTTACCGCATTTTGTAACCGCATGTTGTAACAGCAAAGCAGTTTGTTTATTTTACCATGCAGAACGTACAGTACTGTGGGTGTGCTGTTAAAAATAAAATACCATAAAATAATTACCCAAGATTATTAAACATTAACTGGCTTGGACTTGTATTGTGAAAGCGCTCTTTGAGCCTTGTTTATCAGGACAGTCATCCACTTAGTGGATTAGTATCATTGTGAAATCAGGTCCCTGTTTCTTCTACCGTGGGTGTGCCAACAAGTTTATCTAGATCACCCAACTAAGCAAGTTTTCTTGAAAACTGGGGGGTGGGGGAGATTTTACATTTAGACTTATTTCACTCCTATATTGAAAATTAAAGGGAGGTGAAAGTTTAAGAAGACAACCAGGAAAAGATAGTGATCTTTAAGATGGTGTCATCAGTTTGTTTTTAGGATTAAAGATATGGTCTTGTCTGCTGTTACATTTAGGTCTCATCTCAACCCAATGTCACTTGGCACTTGAAAGTGATCTAATAATATCATAAACTGGTCAGTGGTCAACATTTATGTTGATATAAATGTGAGATTCCTATTTTACCTCACTGCTCTTCTAAAGTGATAATGCCAATTGTAGTGTTTTTTGCTTTGTGATCTTAAAAGCAAAGATGTTTTCGAAGGTTTCCAAGACAATTACAGGAAATACATAACATACATATTCTGCATTTCACTCAAAATGTCCTGGTTATTGCCTGACCTGTGCTGAGACACGTCACATGAGTTGCCACATCATCAGACTGAACTCAAAAGAGTGTTTGTCCAGATAAAGAACTTGTGTACCTTGAACTTTCAGGATTGTGTGCATATCACCTGAAATGTTCAATATATTCCTGCCTGTAATTAGATCTGTTATTAACACCAGACAATACAAGAAACAGGATGTTAATATAATATATAAAACATCGAACTCTGTCGAAAACAAACAGATTTAAACTCATTTTGGAAATCAGTAACAACCCTTGCTTTATTACTGTTGTTATTTATTTAACACTGACCCCCAGCAAAGTCATGTGACTAGTCTATGTTATGTATACATGACTTATTTATATTTATGCAATACAGTTCAGCCTGTTTCGAAGAAAACAAGTTTTCCTGCTCTGATATTATCATGGACTTTGTCTGGGCTTGTATTTCAACAGCTGAACGGGTGGAACCACATGACGCTGAGGGCAAAATGAGCTGGAAGTAGCATGTGACCCAGCCAGTCAACACAGAGGTTCTTCTGTTTTGCAAGCAGTAGTGATGTTATCATCGTGTGGAATGTTCTACAGGAGAGCATGACTTAACACGTTAAACCGGTTAGGTTGAAGACGACAAGCAACCAACCAGTTTACCATACATTAAGTTAGAGGTGCTACACAAATGGCGTACGTAACTACAGACAAAAGGTAGGCTATATATGTAACCTTATCTTCCCCCTGCGCCATGCACACTGTTGTGAATCAAGGGAGTGGTCGAAAAAAGGGAGACATTAAACATAAAATACACGGGTGTTTATCTTTGCTGCCCAAATACAAACAATCCCTTAAATAATTACATTTATCCATTTAATAACTGTATTTGACTAAAGTCCCTTGATCGCATACTCTGGTAAATACATTAGCCAATGAGGTACAGATGGTCTGAAGTAAATACGTGTTTTTCCAGGGAGCGTGATGGTCTTGTGAAACACACCGGAGGTTGCCACTGCGGCGCGGTGCGTTTTGAGGTGTGGAGTGCTCCAGATTTACATGTGTTCAATTGCAAGTAAGGACCATCTACAACCACGAACACAGTCACAGTACAATGGTCAAAACGTGTGATTGTGTGATCACGTGGGTGGCTTTTTGAATACCTTGCAGTGGAAAGTGTCATCTGGGTCATTCGAAGAAATGGGGGCATTTTACACAATGAAAAGCCTTACATCGTTATGTGAGGCAAATAATGTCTTTAAATGTTAATGCCATCAGTTGTTGCCAGCAATGTCTTGGCACTGATATTTAAAAATTGCCTATTCATTTGTAAAAATTCAGACGTTTACAAATCATGATAAAGTTAAATGAAAAATGAGTCATGACTATCTTATGATTGTCCGTTTTATTAATGAAATTGTACATCAGAGATGCTAGCTACAAGTTGGTGTCAGCTTTTCATAGTTAAAGTAATTGTTTTCATATAAGAGACTAAAGTCCCACTGGACAAGGTAACCCACCTACTGTCTGTTTCGCTTTCTTGTGTCTCAGTTGCAGTATTTGTACAAAAAAACAGAATCGACACTTCATTGTGCCAAAATTCCAGTTCACCTTGCTGCAGGTATGGGTTTGAAGCTTGTACACAGGATCTATTTGAGTTCTGGCTGGATGTTTGGTGTAAAATAGATTTGTTCAGAATGCAGATAATCCTAATTCATACAATAATCCTGTTTCATAGGGATCAGAAAACATAACCACATACACATTTAACACACACATGGCCAAGCACACGTTCTGCAAAACATGTGGCGTCCAGAGTTTCTACACGCCACGTTCCAACCCTGATGGATTGGGTGAGTTGAACAGAAAGTTTACTGCATGGAAAGACTTAATTGTTTGTAGACACAGTGCCTTGTTTTCTATTAAATTATTAATCTTTTGTTGAAGAAAAAATTTGCTCTGTTATATGCAGGGGCATTAATGAACGGGTTTCAAGGGGCTGAAGCCCAGGGGCCTACACTAGAAAGGGTTCAATTCAATTTCAACACTTGAAATCGGCTGCAAGGAAATTATATTTTTTGAATAATTATTTATATGGGAGTTTGCAGCAGTGACAACAGCATTCTGTAAACAAACTCACACACTCATTTTCAGCGACGCCCTGGTTGTAGTTGCCTATATAGTCAATGGTTCAGTTTAGGTTCCCTCCACACAGTTTGTGTAGTTGGTATGTTCCACCGATATACTGTAAGCGGAATGCAGCACAATCAATGCATTCGCTACTAGTAAAATAGCCCAGCAGAAGAGTGTATTTATGTTAACGTGCAGATGAACAAGATAAATAACACTGCTGTGTGAAGTAACTGGATCTGACAACTTTCTGTAACATCATACAATGCTAGTTCAGTAATTTGCATGTAATGTAATTAGCTGAGGGTTAGATTAAGGTGCTGCTTCAAAGTCTCAATTTTAAATAGGAATCGTCCTATTGCTTAAATGTGATCATTAAACTTTATACGGCTCTGATTTAATTAATTAAATGTGAGCACAGCATGTTTAACAATAAAAACGCAGCTTGCAAATCACCAAACAGTCCACATTTATGCCAACATATCATGTTGTTTCGTTATACTGATGATGAATAATGAATATTTTGTGTGATTTATGGTGTTTAAATCATAGCCTACCTGTAAACTCACATTTCAGCCAGGAAAGTTTTGATGGCATTTTATTTTCATATTACCTCTGTATTATAAAGCATGTAATAACGCAGTGTTATGTAACGGCTACATTCTGCTGTTCCTAAGGGCTACTTTGTGACAAAGAATGAATTTGCATATTTACTTATATTTGCATTTTATGCAGAACAGAGCGTGTGTTTACCTGCACCCTCTTAATGCGATTATAATTAGATTTTGACAATATTGCGATTAAACTTTACCTCATGTAAACGCATTACTTCGATTTAAATAATGCGATTTAGCTCATAAACGCAGCAAGCATAATCGTATTAACATAGGTGGCGTACGGATTTTAATCTAAACATACAGGCATGGAAACACCTTAATCGCAGTATTGCTGCTCTGACCAAAGTGGACATGCGCCTGTTATGTTTTGCATCATAATGCGATGAAGTCCTTACTCTTTATTGGAAATAATCGCATTATTCTTGCATATGTAAACGTAGTCAGTGTTGTGAACGTTAACTGGCATATTAACAAGAAAAAAAAAAATCGAAATTTGACAAATAATTGTCAGGAAGCTAAAAAAATACAACAGTTTTCTGGGGTAGGGGGGCCTACCGTAATGCGGTAGCCCAGGGGCCTCTGGTTATTTTAAGGCGCCCCTGGTTACATGTGTGTCTTTTTACAAGTTAGAAATCTGCCATGTGTTTACAGGTGTGGCACCACACTGTTTGGACCCTGGAACCGTGAGCAGTGTCACTGTAGAAGACTTCTGTGGGCAGAACTGGGAGGAAAGTATGCAGAAGCATCAAACTATAAGAAGTATGTCAAGACCAACAACAGACACATGACTCACTGTTTCCATCGGCCAATTAAGCCCTACGACTAAATTGTACTCTCCTGCTTCTCAAGGCAGTTTTAATTATGTATTGGTGTCACCATGAACCAAACTTAAGGTTCTGTGGCTTTTGTCTGTTAGCTGTATAACTGTAACTGTATATACGAATGTACTCCAAATTAGGGCTTTTCACACTGCACTTAACAATGGGCTATCGTCGTTCTAAACACCGCTTTTAACCCCCGGGGAAAGACACGTATCACACCTGTAATTTGAAAGCAGTGTTAGCAACACATTTTACCCAGGGTTATGAAACGCAGAAAGCGTGTGAACTGGAGTGAATAGGAGACGGAATTATTATTATGCTACTGTACAAGTAAACACTAACTTTAGTCTCTCCACACTTAAAATAAATATTCACATACTTTGCTCCTTGTTTTCTTTCTTTTGTACTTTTGTCTTTGTTTTCTTGCCTTTGTGCGTCCCATGTTCACATGTTGCGCCTAAAAACGTGTTTAAAACGCTAACGGCACATTGTACCGTAAGCGCTGCTTTCTCCTTCTTTCCAAAGTAAGGAAGCTTGCGCTCCAATGGCGTCTGCCATTGCTAAGCAACCATGACCTGCGCTCTTCATGAAGACGCAGATGTTTCAGCAAAGGATAAATGGATTTCCAGCACTAAATCGCTTACAGTAACTCTTCTATAAAATTAATACAAAATGGCCATCCCTGCCTGTACAGTTATGAGCAGCTGTTCCTCAATCTTCGCTGATCTAAAGACATAAGCTGCGACATTGTTTTTAATAACTGGCAAGATGCGGGAAAAGCCATGTAAACAGGTTGCCTGCTGTAAGTCCAATCAGTGACAGTGACACTGCAAATATGCAAATAAGAACTTTAACCCGGGTGTTCGGGAATGTACAGTGTAAAACATCTGTTAATGAATACCCAGGGTTAACAGTTAACCCCAGGAATAGTATGAGCAGTGTGAAACGTGATTACAGATTTACATTTACATTTATGCATTTAGCAGACGCTTTTATCCAAAGCGACTTACAGTACATTCAGGTTATACATTTTTTTGTTGTCAATGTGTGTTCCCTGGGAATTGAACCCACAACCTTTGCGGTGCTAACGCAATGCTCTACCTCTTAGCCACAGGAACACTTACCGATAAGTGGAAAACCCAGGTTTTAGGATGACAATTTTTAGTGTGAAAAGCCCTAATGAAAACATTAGCTATGTCTCATTTAGAAAGCTGCGTCCTCTGAGGTCAAATCCTTTAGAGGTCGAATCCTCTGTAGGATGCCTACACGAAGGGTCCTCAACCTAGAATTAGTGATGGGTCGTTCTTGAACGATTTATTTAATGTGACTCGGAAGAACGAGTCCTCTCTGGGAATGATTCGCTCAGTAACACATGCGCAACATCCTATAGGTTCTGTACTGTAATAAGTTCACCTGTTTCGAGTCTTCAGGTTTTTCGAGTCCTTCGTTCCTCACGTGACTAATGTAGTATGAGCCGGAAAGAGAATTTATTAGTTCATCTCTCTAGTCTTCAGGTTTGAGTCGTTCGTTCATCACGTGACAGCCTCATAAGCTAAACCTATGCAGTCAGAGCCCAGTGAAAGAGACAGGGAGTGATCTAAGCTTGGCCACCCTGCTCAAAACTGCAAAACTGTTTTTGTCCCCTTTTTCTTGACAAGAAATGCCTTTATTAAGATGCGGAACCGGTGTTTTTTGCATCCATATCAAACGAGACTTTTCAGACGCGTGCTTCAGCTTTGCCTCAGCGCCAGGAGCGAGTCAAATGAGCACGGAAAAGGTACACCAGCCAAATGAGCTTCAGTAGAACAACGAGATGCCGTTAGGCTATATGCCAGTAAAACAAACTTTCCTGTCCTGTCAGCCGTCACTGTGCTCACGGCGCATGCTCTGATCGCGTCATCATAAATAAGCGCACAAGAAACTATGAGCATACGACATGGTTCTGTCATCAGTTAAGTCATGAAATTACCAAAAAGGCGATTAAAGCTGTAAACTGTGCATGCATGCATGTAAGCATTACGTTTCAGAACGTCTCTCAAATGCATACTAAAATATAGGCTATCGTGCGATTCCAAATCACAAAGGTGCAAGCTGATATGTATTTTAATTTGTAATTTAATGCACAAGTAAATGTGAGCACAGTGCACTTATCCTACAAAATATGCGCTATTTGTTCATTAATTCTAAAAGTACAAACGTAAATGAAACCATATAAATGCATAAAACAACTCATTTTACAATCTGGCATTTATGTGCTGTTGTTTTCCGGCCTTTTTCACATTCTTATCACTAACATGTCTCAAGTCTCATCCACGAGTATGTAATGTTAGAGAACAAGTTTTGGGGGTTTTGAGAACCAGAACCAAACTGACAGAGCAATTAAGCTATAATGAGCCCTTTATTAAAATATCTGGAGGTGAGGAATAATACAAATTGTGTCATATTACTTGATATAATAATACTTAAATTACAATTAAGTAGAAATTAATTGTATTCAGCTGTGATTTAGGCACTAAAATAGTCTAGTACTTTATAGTCAACCACATTTTTATATTGAAATAATGAAGATTTATGTGCCACCCCAGGCTGGTTGCTGGCCCCTCCCTGGCCACCCCTATGAAAACATCCTGGCTCCGCCACTGTCAGAGCCGGAAAGAGAATTGATTAGTTCATCTCTTGAGTCTTCGGGTTTGAGTCGTTCGTTCATCACGTGACAGATGCAGTCAGAGCCAGAAAGAGAATTATTTATTAGTTAATTATAGAATTATAGTTTTGTATTGTTTGTAGTGTGATCAATGTTTACTAAGTAGTAGATGTGTTAGGGAAGTAACACGAAACATTTGAATTATATTTTGCTTAAATTAATGAAATGACTCAACAAAAGATTTGTTCATTTTGCTGAACGAGACTCAAAGGTCCGAGTCAGTAAAATGATCCGAACTTCCCATCACTAGAATTAAACGAGATGGCCTTCGTAGGATGGGTGGAAAATGGAAACCGTAAGTATCACGTTGATTTGCCAACACATTTAGAGCATCGTTGCGCTCTAATACTAACGTTACTTAAATGAACTAAAATTATTTATAATTGTGGAAAGTAATTTGAAAATAAAAAATGCTTTTACTTGTTTTATTTTGCTCAATATTTGAGGAGCTGCAGCGTCCGTACAACAGACATCTGTTAGATAGAAAAAGAGGAGGATATTAAGAACAAAAGTTTATCCGTTTTTACTGGAGGCAATTTAAGCTAAATTGTAAACACCACATTTGCGTTTGTGTGTACACCTGCCGGCACCAGCATTTTTCAAATTAACGACGGTTGTTCATGGCGACGAAAAGAATTATGGGTTATCTGTAGCAGCGAAGGATACACCTGATGCATCCTCCGAATTCCTGTGAAAGAAGGTCGCATTCAGAGGCTTTGTCCAAAAACCCACACCTGCGGTCTTGGCCACTTGAGAGCGTGTGACAGGAAGTAAGTGCGCAAGACTGTCCCAGGTCATAAAAACAGCACACTAAAAGGTGCCTTTAACGCACACTAAATCCACATTATGGCTTTGTCCAAATACCCACACTTGTGGTCTTTGCACTTGACCACTTATATGACGCATTTCCTGTGTTTGGCCTAAGTGTTTAAGTGAGGATGATTTTCATTACCTGATGGGACACACTTAAAGTGTTGTAAAAATGCAAGTGTTTGCATAGTTTTATTTAAATTTTAAATAATTAGCATTTTAAAATCAACTTCCTATGACATCATTTTATTTTGTGGTGCTTCTAATTAAATTATTTAATGATAAAAAAGCAGTTGCAAATATTGTACAAAATAAATATCACCACTAACTCATCTTTGCACCAATAAAAGTTATAAACTACTGTTTTATACCAAATTATTTGTAACATCTAATTATTATATAAATATTTAATTGGAAAGGTTTCCATGAACTCTCGAAAGATCTCAGCAAAAAGTCTCGCAATTTATTTCCAGAACATGATACACTTAGCCTCGAATAGCGCTCTGGAGTGTGGATTTAGTATCCATTAAGGGCACTGCACTTTGGCATTTTGAAGACATGGGACAGATTTGCAGACTTACTTCCTGTCGTGGCCAAGACCGCAAGTGTGGGTTTTTGGACATAGACAATTTTTGGACACATCTCGAATACCACTCTATTCGAGGCTAAGTGTATCCCATCATGCATCATATTCTGGAAATAAATCGTGAGATTTTCGCCGAGATCTCATGAGAGGCCACGGAAACATTTTCAATATAAGTAAAATATTAATATAATAAATAGATATTACAAATAATTTGGTAGAAAAACTGTTTTTACGTTTTATTGGTGCAAAAATGAGTATGGGGATATTTATTTTGAACATTTGTAACTGCTTTTATCATTTAATTAGAAGCACCACAAATTAAAATTGTCATTTTAAATGAACAGACATTTAGAATTTGATTTAAAAAATGCAAAGTATTTCAAATTTAAATTAATCTAGTATGTAAACGCTTGCATTTTTACAAGTGTCCCATTAGGTAATGAAAAGTTTGACACACACTTGTGGTCTTCATCCTCACTTGAACACTTGGGCCAAACACAAGAAATATGTAATTGAAGTAGTCAAGTGCAAAGACCGCAAGTGTGGGTAATGCTTTTCTGAAATGAGACAGCCTCGATGGCGTATGCACCCTTCTAAATGAGACACAGCTATTACCTCCCCCTAAACTATATATTGCTTTCTTAAGAAATGGATCAGCAGACATATATGATTGTTGAATGATATATATCCACATTTGTATTGTGTTAATGTTTGTTTGTATTGAGGGTGTCAGGTATGAGGAAAACGAAAAATAAAATACATAATTAAAAAGTCTTTTTTTTTCTCTTTTGCAAATTTATTTTAAACAAAATAATTTCAATTGCTCTACATTGGTATATGTTTGAAGTTATCACAGAACATAAACTAATAGAGTTACAGAATTCGCTCAAAGAAATCAGAAATACCACATGTCAGTTTTGAAAGCAAACTGAATCATAAGATTTGGTACAGTACTTATTGATCCATTTGGAACAGTGCTTTACTTGGAACTACTTTAATAAATCAATAACAACAGTAATTACAATGTCCAATAACAATAGTAACAACAAAATCCAATAACAACAGTAACAGAAAATGTAAACAATATACAGAATTACATGTTGTCCTTCATCCCCTGCATCCTAAAAGGCACAATCAGTGTTTTGGGTTTAACAACTCTATTAAAGCGCTTAACTCCCCCAAACCTCCCAATATTGTATTGTTTGGTATAAAGTCTCTAAGGTTCATTATGCCAGCAGTTCTCCATTAGTGTCTGCAGGTTGGATATGCTGACTGAACCTTATTGATATATGCTGTCACTGTACAGTAATTTAATGACATTATATTTGGAATTAAGTTAAGAAATGTGAAGTAAACCGTTATGAATAAATGTCAGTGCATAACTTTAGTCCTACATGGACAGGAACAGTGCCCAAGACAATCTTAGCTAATACATCTTCACATTCTTTGTTTCCACGGTGATGGCCTGGAATGTGTTTACAAGCATGTAGCGCGAGAAAAGTATGTAGAGCCGGCGGAACCACAGCAGCTGAGAGCGATGACAGAGCATGGCTTTCTGAGGAAGGAAGAGAGAAATGAACAGACTGTAAGACAAGAGTAGATAACTGAGGAGATTTATATTTTTATATGACTTGTATATGACTTATATGAATGAAATTAAGTAGATAACCTGACTCAAGATGACAAAACGAACACATAATATGGCTGAACATGCTATCATCTGCATGCTACTGTTAGGAGCCAGACTGGTATGGCCAGTTAGGCTTTGGTAGGCCAGACAGAGGAACCTCAACAGGATTAGTTAATGTTCACAGTACCAATGTGTTAATCAGCAATATAGCCCTTGTTTTTGAGAAGGAGCTTTTCAGTTATGCACATAAGTTATGAATGTTCTGTATTCGTAATCTGCCAAAACAGCTGGACTGTAAAAACTGAGAATCACGTAACTTGTAAAGTTTGGAAGTCATAACCGATCATTATTGATCCAGGGTGTCTAGCTTTAGTTCAGGGGTCATCAAGTATTATCAGAGCATAAGCTCTTTGTTTAAACATGATTGATGACAGACCTTGGCACGTTTATACTCCTCCCGTCCAATGATGCAGCAGAAATCAGAGGGGAGGAGCCAGCTGACCGGCAGCTCTAGGACTGACACGTACTTTCTGAGTAAGCTGACGGAGTGAAGAGAGAAGATCTGACAACCTGTGGAGAGACAGATTCAAACATGTAAAAATGTGTAAGCTTAGTGCAGGGTTTCCACATCTTTTCATTAATGAATTGAACATTAGGCTAAGGCTTTTACAGCCTTTTCTTATTATTATAAGATTAAGATGTAATTATTTCATAGAGATTGTATTCGCAAAAAGCAGTGCTGTGACTATGGTGTTGTCTACATACTACCAAGGTTCATTTCTAAATAAAATTGAAAGAAATATACAGTAATACAAGGATTAAGAAAAAATACAAATAGATTGACCTGCACTTTACAGGTTTGTTTCTTCTTTTTAAATTACATTTTGTTGGGACTCAATTTCAATTTTTGAAAGAAATTAAGACTTTTATTTAGTAAGGATTTGTTATATTGACCAAAAGTGACAGTAAAGACATTTATAATATTACAAAAAATTCACCATTGATAATAATATATTGCTTGAGAACCAAATAAGCATATTAAAATGATTTCTGAAGAATCATGTGATGACCTTATTTAAGTAGTTATTTTAAATTGTATTATAATTTAATAATATTACAGTTGTACAGTATTTGGATCAGATAATGCAGCCTCGGTGAGTATGACTTCTTTCAAAATCATTTCGAAAATGTTACAGGCCCCACCTTTTAAATAGTAGTGTCTAAAGGGCACGAACAAGCTACTTCTTAATACTGACAGTTAATGACAGGGTCATCAGAAAGTAGATCTGGCTGATTAAAGAAACACTAGGGCCTAGAGATTGACTATATGTTACGTAAAATAAGATCTATTCAATAAGATCTAGCAGAGAGAAAACCCTGGATTAACAGGACTAACCTGTCCTCAGTATAAGTGGACTGACTCTGAGAATGAAATTCAGCTGGAAATGTAACGTGTCAGATTTTTGAATGTGTGGTGTAAGATTAGAACAAAGTCAGAAAGATCATTGGCCACTGATATTACCCTTTGCAAATATTTGACTCATTAGCCCACTGAGCATAAGACACTTCTTTGTGTGAGAGCACATCGACCCCTAGTTGTCTGGGTCATGAACTGACCATTTCATTTGCATCAGTCCAGCTCTAATCTTTCAGATGCTTTAAGCCTCATTATCCTTTGCTTTTAGACAAAATGGGGACACAGAAGAACTGTGACATTTCCTTGCTCGGATGTAAGAGAGGGTTGATCTAGTTCAGTGGTAGATCCTTGGAAAATGTTCAAGGAAGTATACTGTAAGTGTTTTCTAGACGTGTACTTAATAAAGTGTACCAGTGGGTGGAGTACTTTGCCTAGAAAACACTACCAAGATGTGAGGAAACTGTCTGTCTACTCTAGTCTTACCTCACTGATGATTGAGAATTAAAATAATATTTAACATAATCTAATGAGACTCACCTTCAGGTAGTCGTCCAGCAGAAGCCAGATGCCTATTCCCAAAGACAGGAGAAAACCCCAAATATGATTAATGTACCACACCAAACTCATAAGCACATATGCTGTTAAAACATATTCTCAAGAAGAAAATAAATGAATCTGATAAACAGACCATACAAAATATGAACTTTTTTTTCCTTGCAGCACTGACAGAATTGTAAGCATTTAAAAAAAAGATGTTTTTAAATTTGGTGTATACAGGTAATGATATACCTTACACACACACACACACACACACACACACACACACACACACACACACACACACACACACACACACACACACACACACACACACACACAGACACATTTTGACAAAATTTAGAAACATAGATTTACTTGTAAAGTGTTTTCACAACACTTTGTTGTGGACTTGGGTGATCAAGTCATGGTGGAACAGAAAAGGGCCTTCCCACAAAGCACAGCATTGTCAAAAAATGCATTGGAGTGCCAAAGCATTACGATTTCTGAATACCAGACTGAAGTGTCTCTCTCTCCCTCCCATTATTCTGTGTGTGTGTTTGTCTTAAGGACACACACTTCCTGAGGTCTGGGTTTTTCTCAGATTAGAGTGAGCTCTAAATCCATATGCAGTTCCTGGAACTGTCTGTCATGGCCTGGCTCTCCCAGTCACACCACCTGTGCTGGCCCAGTGCTCAGCCCGAGATGACCCAGTCCCAGCGCCAACTTCACCACTGCCTCCTCTCACGCTTCTTCTCACACAGACAAATAAATTCATCTACCACAGCCCAGAAGAGACAGATGTACGAAAAGATTGGATCGGTTTCTTATAACCAAACATTGCCTAACAACTGAACGCTGTTTGTTCTGGCTGTTTTACTGCGAAGCTTCATGCAAGTCATTGCCTCACACCAGCAGAAAGGTTTATCTCCTGTTTTCTGGATGCCTTTATCACCTGTATTAATGATTTAAGCTTTACCATAGTGCAGAAGAAAAGACTGGGATTCATACAGTGTGAAGGTATAAGGCAAAGTCTTGCTTCACACTGAATTGTTGCAAACACTCAAACAACAACGGTCTGATCTAAGACTGAGGATTTGGATTTCCTCTCCTTCTGAACCGATACAGTGATTTTCTGCTCTGCTGGAATGTGTGTAATGTGAGCAATTATTTATAGTAATAGAATTATAGATGCAGCTGAGTGCATATGTTTGCACACTCCTTTTGTCAACAATAGTTTATAAACCCCTCACAATTTCTACACAAATAAGAGATAATTATTTAATAGAAAGTGCACTAGGGGAAGACAGTCTTCAGTATGTTTCTTTCTTTCTTTGATTGACTTTGCATTCAACTTCACTTCACTACATGGTGCCAAATATAGGTTTATATAAGGATCCTGGACATGTTCGGATTTGACATGAAATATCTTCAAGCCATCTTACTATGAGACTATATGTGTTTCTCGGCTGGTCCTGGCTGGTTTTGGTGCCTGTATATTAGATGTGTCTTAAAGGGACAGTACTAAACATGCTGCCAACTGCAATTAAAAGGATAGTTCACTCTAAAATTGTATTTCTGTCATTATATATTCACTCACATGTTGTCCCAAACCTGTATTAATTTATTTCTTGTGCTGAACACAAAATAAGATATTTTGAAGAATCTGGGTTACCAAACATTTGCTGGTCCATACTGACTTTAACAGTAGAAAAACAAAGTCACTGTAGACCAGCAACTGTTTGGTTGTCCACCTTCTTCAAAATAGCGTTTATGAAGCTCATTCAGGTTCAAAATGAAGGTATAAAAATAAAACACATGCATATTTAAATTTTGGGGTGAATTATTCTTTTAATGTTAATGAAACACCAAGCACAGAGAAAAATCACGCACTATTCTTGACTTAAAAACTTTAATACAGCTGCTTTAATCGGAATAAATATATATAAGTGTTTTATTTTAATATTTGTTCATTCAGTTTCTTGACTGCTCCTTCTTAATACACCTATTGTACCTGAAAATAAAGCACTGTTTGTTTTATTTGTATATTATGTGTATTTGTAATATGTATATTTGCTCTATTTTTTTTTATAACAACGATAAAATAACTTTGGCCTAAATATCCGCCATACTTTTTTATATATTTTGTTACCTTTGTAGGGCTTTGTCTTTATATTAGGGAAATTAGTTTGGCTGTAATGCTCAAAAAGCTTGCAAAATAGAAAGACCAACATGACAAAGAATTGTGATAAAATCGTGAATCGTGATATAAAAAATAAATAAAATAAAAAGGATATTTTTGGCATATTGCCCACCCCTAGCCAAGGGGGACCAAACCCATACACCCCTCTCTCCCCCTACCCACCCCCCGGTCCACGATTGTGCCCTCGTAACGCCATTTCCCCTGTCCCGCCGGAGGTCTGTGCACACCACTGAACATCTGTATAAGGTTACCTGAGGGTCATGTAGATGGCAATATGATTTGCATGTCCACTCACACCGCTGCCATCAAATGTCAGTACCTGCGGAAACACGCATAAATGCAATAATTTGTTTATATTTGTTAATGCACAAGGTATCATGAACTAACAATGAACAATACTTTAACCTAGACTACAATTTGGGTAATTAATACTAATAATACTTAAATAAATTAATACTTTAGTTCAAGCAAGGATGCATAAGATTTTCAAAAGTGACAGTAAATGCATTTATAATGTTACAAAAGATTAATATTTCAAATAAATGTTGTTCTTTTGAACTTTCTTTTCATCAAAAAAACAAATCCTATAAAACAAAAATATTAAATTTTCAACACTGATAATAATAAATGTTTCTTCAGCATTAAATCTGCATATTAAAATTATTTATGAAAGATCGTGTGGTACTAAAGGCTGGAGTAATTGGCTATTGCAAATTCAGATTTGTGATCATAGGAATAAGTTATATTTTAAATATATTAAACTAGAAAACTGATGTTTTAAGTGAATATTTTTCACAAAATTGCTCTAATAAGAATCAATTTATAATTTACACAGTGAAGTGTATATGGTGTTTTATTTTATATTTGTTCATTCAATGAAAAATAAAGCACTGCTTGTTTTATTTGTATATTATATGCATTTGTAATGTGTAGCATTGTTCTTATTTTTTAATAACAAATATAAAATAATGACAAAGATTTTTATCTCTGCCCACATTGGCCTAAATGTCTGCCATTATTTTTTATTATATACATATTTACCTTATAATATTTTTATTTAAATAGTGAAATTAGTTTGGCAGACAACTTGCGAAATAGTAAAACCAACATGACAAAGAATCGTGATAAAATTGTGATTTTCTTCAAACAAAAATAATATATTTTTGCCATATCGCCCACCCCTACTTGGAAGCTTTTTCCCCGTCTGCATTCTTTCTTCCCACTGAAGAACAGGGGTGAAAATGTGAACACAAGATGAAAAAACAAGCGAAAGAAAAGAACTTGAAAATAAGATGAAACACAAGCAAGAAAAGCAGTAATTTGAAGACTCCGTGAAGCAGTGGACTTGGTGGGAGTTGTTGCCAGAACTGTGTGGAAACACTCCTGTCTGCTGTGTCACCAGACGAGGGATTCTGTCTTTGGGAATGGATGCTTTCCAAGCGGCTGCTGCACATAGCTTGAGAGTGCCAAGGGTGGAGGAGAATATGCTTGACAAAATAATAGATTGTGGCAGGTATGTAAATTGTTGCCAAACACAAGAAGGCAAGTGAGTCAGCTTTAAAAGAGTCTACTGGCATGAACAATAGGGAGGAAAAATCCAAATGCTGTGAACAGCAGAGACACAGAATATAAATATGTTTACATGCATGGTAATAATCAAGCTACAGTGCAATTTTACAAAGTGCCAGTCTGTAATATTTAAAGGATAAAATCTGTCTTTCAGACCATGGCCAATCCTAGTTTTAATAACGTGTATATGCTGGATGAAGCCAAGCTACAATACCGTTATCTGTGTCTGTTAATTTGATTTAATGTAACCAAACATCAGACTGGTATGGTTTCAGTCGAATGAAAGCGTTTACATAACCTTTTAAAATGATAAATCACTGCTTTAGGCTGACTGAAATCGAACTCTCAAGTGCAAGCAAACACACTGACATTTGCCTGTGAGAAGAATGCAAGACAAACATGTCTGCACACACATATACATTGTTATATAAAGCATAAGGAGTCAAAGACTTAGTTTGAATCAGAATCAAAGTCTGGTACAAACAGCACTAATGCACATCTGTTTAAATCAGAGGAGGCTATTTGTGTAATTATGCTCTACCCACAATCCTCTGCTCCTTGTGAGAAAGTGGTAAAGCACACAAGATGGCCACCACTCTTTTCCCACACGTCTGAAAGCCAAAGTCAAATTGAAGTGTAATGTTATAACTCAACATCAGTATTTCCATCCCCACAGCCTCCCCGGCTTAAATCAAACATGAAATTAAGGGTGCAGCGGAACCGTGTGCAGATCCACTGGATTCAGCCTGTATTAGTGAGTGTGCGGTTTACAGTCAGACTGGTGTGTCGGTGTAGCTGGGAGTCTGGCAGGAAGGGTATCAGCTGATGTGTGCATGTACACTTATGGATGATAGTCGATGGAGGTAAACCAAGTCATGTCGCAAGAACACTGTTTTGTTTACTGGCTTGTTTATGCTAGTCTTGGGATCTTTTGGGGAATTTCATGGCATGCGGGTTGAGAACGAGGGAGAGGGAAAGAGAAAGAAAACACTAAACAGTACATGTGAGAAAGAGAGAGGTGCAAGAGAGAAAAATATTTGTTCAAATCTTGATTTCGCATTTTTGGGGATCTTTTCTGGAAGTCCTTAGTGCAGGCTGATAGATATCTCTGCACTGGCTTGCCAGCAGTGACCCTGGGGAACCGTATGTGTCTACTTCAGCAGAGTTCAGAGGTATTATGGGATATTACAGTATGTGTAATTAGGGCTAATTACAGGGGGCCAATGAAAAGCTCGCCTGAGTGAATTAATCTTACTGATACGGTCTTACTCAGAGCAACCTCATGAGAAAGACTCAAGCTATCAGATAGGAAAGTAAGAACAGTGAAAAGCTGGAGTCTCTGAAAATCTCTGCAGCAAACGCACACTTGTTTCCTGTTTCTTAAAGAACTTTTCAGTGCACTCTACTCTTTCATAGATTAAGGCCTCTCAGTGGTCTGAACTTCACGGCTGTACCGCTGTCATCTTAAATCGTACAGATACCCTTCAGTTTCCTACCACACTGATGCTGTAGTTTTGGATGTGTTTGAGGATCAGAGAGGAGATCAGAGCAGTGCTCCACTGGACCACGGGGTCATCTGGAAGCTCTCTGCATGAACAAAAAAACATAAAAGCATTATAAGGAGATTTCACACACTTTTATTACAGAGAAAAAGAAAAACTGAGACATGTAGGCAACTACATTTATACAGTTTTATGTGCACTTTACATTTCTGTTTCTGCTATAAAGTAAAAAGTAATTGTGCAATGAAGTGAAAAATAAAGTTACATATGCAATTGTGAGATGTAAAGTGACACTGCAAAAAATAAAGCCACAGGCTCTCCATCAATTTTTCCATCTATGTGGAAACTGACTTTTGCCTTAACAAGCACAAATAACGAGTAGCATTATATATTATACTAAAGACAAATGATGGGAGAGGCTTGTGTAAATACAGCTCTGACCATGTTCTATGTGTAAGTTTGATTTGGACTGAGCAAAAAGCATTTACGCGCCAACACACACACAGCTGCAACAAAACAGCAAGGTCCTGGAAGGGCAGGTTCTGGCCCGAGGGCGAGAGTCTCTCTCTATCTGATTTACTGCCACAGCCTCACTACCGCTCAGCTGGAATGCATCCCACCGTCCTCTCTGAAGTCTGGGATCAAAGGTCACCTGGGCTTTTCCCTCTCATTCATCTATAACTACAGCTTAGGGAAAACAAGGGCCATGCATCAATCTCTCTCTTTCTTTTTTTTCTCTTTCTCACACACAACTTTCACTTGAACACCCCACATAGCTGCTGTGTAATGTATTGGGTCAGAAGAAGTGCCGCCCACTGTGGAGAATCAGTTAAGCATATGTTGTTTTGTTCTCTAGCTAATTTTTAACTCCTTTACACCTTTATCAAACATCAAATATTAGAAGAGTAGAAAGAAAGATAAGGAGAACAGTTGACAGTCAAGAACGAGAGACAGAAGCTCCAAAACATAGTAGGCTGCCTTCAGAGACAGTATTTTAAGTCATTGTAGGTGTATTTTAGAAGTGAAGGCGATTCCAATACTTTTTTGCCAAATTCTAAGACTGCATCTATCTGATTAGAAAGACAGTAATATTATTACAGTATTAATATTATTATACATATTTAAATTGTCATTACAATTTAAAATAATCCCTTTCTATTCAAATATATATTAGTCAACATTTGGAGTGGATCAAAACCTTTCATTAAAGTTGTCCTAAAACCTAAAAGCAAAATGTGTTCTTGTCTTAGCACAGTTTTGATGATTTTTTTTGATCCACTTCAAATGTTGACATATATATTATAAAGTGTAATTTATTCCTGTAATGGCAAAGCTGAACTTTCAGTGTCACATGACCCTTCAGAATTAATTCTAATATGTTGATTTGGTCCTCAAGAAACATTATTATCAATGTTAAAAAGAGTTTAATATCTGTTTAATATTTTTAAGTTTTATTTTTTGAAGTTCAAAAGTGCAGCATTTCTTATAGTGAATGTGTCAATAGCTTAACAGCATGTTTTTGAAACCGAGTCAGAGAAAGCAAGAGAAGAAGCTAAAAAGTTAAACATGGATTCTGACTGCAGAAGGGCAAACAAGACCGCTAGAGGACTCTATCTACATTGATTCAGTGGTCAGATATTGTAAATGGCAGGGTAAATTGGACTGTGATTTGCTGAGAGGGTTGGGCTGGCACTGCATACCATCTGGCACTGAATGTGTTAAAGACAGCCGGCAGCAAAATCCCAGCTCAAGGTCACGGTATAAGATGAGAAGAGGGGGAGTGAAAGTCAGAGTGAGGCAGAGACAGATAAAAAGATTAGAGAGAAACAGTGAGTTGAATTGAGGCCGCCTCCCTCTCTCCTCTCCTATACTCACAATGGGGCTTGACAGTTGTTTCTGTTCTTTTGTGATGGATCTGCACACAAATCAAATGCTGGTCAGGGTCATGGGGTCGACTCTGGAGGACAGCATATCAGAGGCGGGGTGGGTGCGAGGTGATATGCTGGCTATAGAAAAGGCGTTGACTAGGCATTTACGGGTGCAGTAGCAGTTAGGATATGACAGACGAGAGAAGGGACATGTACAAAGAGACAGAAAAGAGATATGAATGCCAAGAAGTATTTCTATGTGCTTATCTTACACAATTTATAGAAAATGTTGATTTTATCCAAATATTGCCATGAATTCATGTCTTATGATGTATTCTGCAGCACAGCTAAAGCAAAAGTATAATAATTAGCTTGTAGGTCAGCACTAGTTGTATTGCCCAAACATTAGGGTTTGTTCTGATAGTCTTAGTCAGCATTAAATGTGGTGCAATTTATTCACCCCAAACCTCACAAATACACAGAATTTTTTGTTTTGTTTGTTTATTGTTATTTTTGGCTTGTATTTTTTGTATTTAAAGTTTGACTAACAGTGATGCAGTTCTAAATCCATACAACACAACACAACATCCTCTATTTTGTGGGATGCAAAAGGTGAATTTGCGCAGAATATCTATTTTTGAGCTTGACAACCTGGCTCCCTTTCACTTTTTTAATTATTACGGAACTGCCAGGATACTCTTCAAAACTTGAAATTCAATGTCCAAAGGAAAAAGACAGTCATGCAGCATCAATACAACATGAGGATAAGTAAATGATGACAGACTCGTGGGTGAACTTTGGCAAACAGACAGTCCTGTCCCAAACACAATTGATTGAGCCATTGTTATGTCCAGCCCAGTTGGGTCATTTTTTTGCAGCTAGTAAAACAAAAATCACACATTAGATTTTAACCTTAAGAACAAGAGAACATAAGACAGAAAGAGAGAACAATAAAATAAAGAAAGAAAGAAAGAAAGAAAAAAGACACATGCTCTATCTGACCTTTTTCAGGATGGATCAAGGCAGAGTGTTGGCCTTGCTATAGCAACAGTGTTCAAATGCCCGATAGTAACCTCCTCTTTCCCTCCCTCCCTCCTCTCTCTTGCTCGCTCACTCACTGTAATTGCTTGCAGGCATCTGAATGCAGCAGATGAACTTTAGCCTACTGAGGAGGCGGGGTGTGTGTGTGTGTGTGTGTGTGTGTGTGTGTGTGTGAGTGAGAGAGAGAGCAGAGAGGGGAGAGAGGGGGGTGGCAGCGTTTGTTTTGTCTGGTCACATGGGGCCCTGGCTGCCTTTCCATTACAAGGCCCCAGTGCATGCTGGGAAATGCTGACTGCTGAACGACAGTTAACCCTTCTGGCACAAACAAGTTCTGACTAAAATGAGCTCAATTTCACAGTCATATTTGCACAGATGTATGAGTTTAAGAAGCACTTTTATCAGTCGGTAGCTCTTTAGTGCAGAAAGCTGGAAAGCTCAAGCTAGATTATTCATTCATTTAGATCTTCAGGAGCAGCCAAACAGCTTATTTCAGCCAAATTTAGAAAACTAAATTGAAATAACAATCTCAAATACTTGGCACAAAACAGCTCTTCAGCTTCCAATATATAATACAGAGAACATAGCTTTATAATGAAAAGAAAAAGGGAGAGAAAATCAAGACAAATGGTAGCGAACACATCAGTTCAATGTTTCTGCCTTGGAAGAGACATAGAAACCCCAAATGTTCCCAAAAAAGGATAGTTTTTTTTTCTTATCTCCACGACAAGCTCTTGGCAGGCAGTGCATTTGCAGTGCTGTCTGGTAATTGTGTTAACAGAGCTCATCTCTCTGAGGGTCTTGACCTGCCATCAGACCCAACACCCACCCGACCCCACTTTCTGTCCTCTTCCTGCAGCCTATAAATCACACAAGGATTAATTTCCTTTCAGAATCAATTTATGATTAAATATAGAGGGCAATGAATGCTATTCTTTTCTCCTTGTCACTACTGTCCAAAGCAGTTATGCATTTTCATTTTATTAAAAAATAAGTTGGTTGTTTTATAGCTATTTTATGGAAGTCAATTTCCGCAACATAAAACAAATCATGCTTTGGTAAATAATAATTACAACATAAAATTCATAATTAAGCCATTAATACTCAAAACTGTCACAATTATGAGGTAAAAGTAAAAATGTTGAAATAACAAAACTGAAATTATGAAATAAAAAGTAATAATTATGACAGTCATACTATGACAAAGTAATTAAAAAGTCAATTATGAGCTGAAGTCATAATTATGAGACAAAGTCAACAATGAGTTAAAAAGTCATAATTACATAAAGAACACTGGACACAGAAACTGCTGTGCTGCCCCAACATCAACGTTTTCAATAAAATAGTTTGTGACCTGAAAGGTTGTGTTAATGTCACTTTTTTGAATCAGTTAAACTTACAGCTTCGCTATTATTTGCTGCTGCGGACATAGTTGGGAGTCACTTCTTGGCTGCATTACCACCTCAGGTGTACATTATTATTCCATAATTCAATATCCTGTTCTAATTTTTTTCTTAACTCCCATTTTCTTTATATATTTTTTTAAGGAATAGTTGAATAGTTCCCTTATCAAGGGGCTGTCTTTTTTCCTTTGGACATTGAATAAGAGTATCCTTGCTTTTTTAGGTGAACTATCCCTTTGAATCCCTTTATGCCTTTCTTCTATTTATTGGAAATGGACTTCTATATTAATTATAGTAATTATCTTTAGTAGTACGTTTCCTTAAATTCACATTTAATTATTGAATTATTACAATTGATTTATATTAAACAAGAAAAAAATGACGAGTAATGCGCAAACGACAATCTCATTGGCTGGTGTTCATCTATTATCGTCCCTGTTTTGATTTCAGCGAATCAGTTCGAGTGAACGCACACAACCTGATTAATATTCATGAATCCAGCAGCTCGTTAATCCTTAGTGCTTTTATACTGTTCTTAATAGCAGAATTCGTATTATTATTATCGTCTTATCAGTATTATTGTTAGTTTTTCCCAATTTTTTTAACAGAAACACTGAAACACCAAAAAAGAACCACCAAGTCCTAAATTCAGTTAAAATGTCTATGCATAGATGGTTACTAAGTTTTAATTCTAATTACTAAAGCTCTATCATTAAATAATACTTGATTATCATAATGTCACATTATAATGCCTGACTGACTGATGTTAAGAGCGTACTTTCAGATATTTAAAAAGCTGTCCCATTTTACAAACATATATAGAGTATATATATATATTTATATAGGCCTAGTATATCAGTCTGGCGAGTAAACTAAAAAATGTACTAGCCAATGGTGATTCAATTGCCAAGATGTCCATCTGGGTTAATTTGCGGTTGAAAACAGTCCAACAAAGACTCTTTCTTGAGAAACCGTACTTATGTCCACCATAAGTTCAAGGAAAACATGCAGGATAATCTTACAAAAACTAAACTAACACCCACGGAAAGCTCTCAACACATGATAGAGACAGAGAGAGAGAACTGTCAGAGGAAGTAAAAGGAGGACAGGCACTCAACCAGATGTCACCCTGCCAGGCAGGTGGACTGTGTGGTCTGTGCTCAGACAAACGGAGAGTACATCTGTCTGCCTCAATGAATAACATCAGAAAAAGAGAGAAAAATATTACAGGGGTCGACTAAGTACAAGTTCAGTGGAGCGTGTTCAAATGTGCTCTTATCACAAAAGCACTCCCATGATGCATAGCTTCAGAGTGTAGGCGCACTCTGCTTTGCTTTGCACTGGAGAGAGCAAAGCAGCTCTGAGAAGATGGTCACATGACCCATTCAGAGCCCACAAGGACACACTCTGAGATGGCACAAGTTAAGTTATAACAAAACTTTACAATCAGTGTGTGAAATGAAATGGACATCACGCACACTTCCATATGCTGTGCATTAGTGTTGGGCGATATGGTCATTTTTCATATAGTCATATCGTCAGCCTGTGAGATCGCGATAAACGATATTATCGTGCATGGTGGGTGGGGGCAAGAGAGAGACTCTCTGTACTTGTCATAGGCTATTTCATAACTATTTGGTGATTTTAAACTACGCGTACGTAAGAAAGAGAGCGTGCTTAGTTGTGGGCTTAGTTTTAGAGTCAGTTTTTAAAACATTTCCAATGAGGACGAGAAGCATAAAGGTCCAGGTATACTTCACTTTCCACGTTCCGTTCCGTCTCACGCAGCTTTCAAAGTATACTCCGCCGCAGAAGAATGCGGACGGACAAGCTCGAGTCACATGCGCAGGACCCCCAACTTGACTTGCGCTGTCTCAACATTCACCTCGCGCATGCGCTATAGTACTCACCGTCCGTGTATGGCAAGCCGTTTTGACTTTTATTCCTTCCCAGGATATTAATTCTTGTTATCAACAATTACATTTTCACTAGTTAAAATACTAATTATTGATATCAGGAATTGGATGTCTACTAGTAACAATGGCTATTTTTGATATCAGCAATTACATTTTCACTAGTAACAATGTTAATTCTTGATATCAAAAATTAAATTTTCACTAGTTAAAAAGCTAATTCTTGATATCAGGAATACTAGTAACAATGGCCATTTTTGATATCTGTAATTGTATTTTAACTAGTTAAATGTCACCATAGGCTGCCATTCAAATGTAATTGTTTATACCAATAATTCATTTCTTACTAGTTGAAATTCCAATTTCACATATCAGAACTACAATTCTTGCTAGTGAAAATACAATTACAGATATCAACAATTGAATTGTTGATATCAAGAATTAGCATTTTAACTAGTGAAAATTTAATTGATATCAAATATTCATATCCTGTGAAGGAATAAGTCAAAACGGCTTGCCATATCCGCGCGGTCTCAAAAGATTGCCTGCACGCGGACGGGGTGTGCGGCTGTCCGCGAGCCTGCTTGATGGCGAAAATGACAATGCGGACGGTGCGCGGAAGTGGACGGCCAAAGTATACTAATAATAATAATAATAGTTGTATACATTAATAGGAGAATGAGTCTAATATCGTCTTGACCATCGACAAAGACATTTTCTATCGTCGATATCTCTGACTATCGTCGATACACAACGATACTATCGTCTATCGTCACAACCCTACTGTGCATGTCATTACAATTTAGTGAATCAGAAACACAACTTCATATTGCCAGCAGACAAGTCTATGCAGATATAATTAGAGGTGATAACTCTGAAAGATACACCGATACTATCGTCTATCGTCACAACCCTACTGTGCATGTCATTACAATTTAGTGAATCAGAAACACAACTTCATATTGCCAGCAGACAAGTCTATGCAGATATAATTAGAGGTGATAACCACAAGTTCGTGAGGTCTACATAGTCTCACATTTCAGACCTTTGAGAGTTGGCATAAAGTCTGATCCACTCTTATGTATGTAATTTATTGTATAAATTAATGTAATTTATATAATGTAATTTATTCCTGTGACAACAAAGCTGAATTTTCAGTTTCCATTAATCAAGTCTTGAGTAACACGATCCTTCAGAAATCAATCTATAATGATGAGAAACATTTAATTCATAACATTTATTATTATTAAGCGCTGTTTCATTTTTGTAGAAGTGTCTGATGAATAGAAAGTCCAAAAGAATAGTATTGTTTTAAATGGAAGAATTATTTAAATGTAAAAATGTATCTTTTTAACTTTGTAAATCCAGTGACTAGACCAAGTATCTTGCAAAAACAACTTTGTTTCCTGGTGGACTGATAAACTAAGGACTTCAACCAGTTTTTTTCCAGTTCTGCATACAATGTACGTGAGTGAGCAGTCTGTGGCCGTGCTGTCAGAGACTGAGACTAAAGTCCACAAGACTTTGTCACTCTAACTATGTGCCCTTATGTAACCTTAGTCTCAGTCTCAGTTGAGTGTGTGTGTGTGTGTGTGTGTGTGTGTGTTCAGAACTCTCTGTACAATTGCAGTCAGCGCTGCTGACAGCAGGGAATGAATAGGATCCCTGCATGCACACCAATCCTGATCACTACACAGCGACCTTTCCTGAACCAGCTCAGAGCCCAGATGACCCTGCCTGGGCTAAGATGCTCAAACACACACACACACACACACAAAAGCTTAAACGTGCACATGAAAGCTAGAGATTACCACAGTCTGCTGAGGTCATGCTAGGCAAACACAAGACCCAGAAGCTTATCTTTCAGATTTATGCATTATCAGTTCACTGCAGTCGTCAGTTAACTATGCTTTGGTTGGAATCTCCAGCCAATTCTGTAACGTACTGTAGATCAAATTGAAAAACAGATTATAATGACCTCGAATAGAGTATTTAAGAGTGAAGTTATCTATGCTGTACTTATTGTCATTCGTGATCTGGGTTTTTGCCAAATGCGAGGTGAGATTAAACCCTTGCATGTTTGTGTACGTGCTTGTGAATGACTAGAGGAAAGGATCATAAAGATAAGTGTCAGCTCCTGGGTAAAGAAGATATGGTGAGGAAGGTGAGCGAGGAAAAGATAGAGTCAGAAAGGATCAAAGTTTATTCTGTTAAGCTAGGACAAGCAATAGAGAGAGATACAGGCAGATCGGGCTTCGTGCCAGCTGATTATGAAAGTTCCAGGTGGGTGTCTGAGTTTACATGATACTTATGACCAAGTCACCACACACACAAACACTCCCAGGCTTCTCAGAACACACCCTGGTTCCACGTACCACCACTAGAGCACTAAAACAAGATGACTGGTCATTGACCCTGCAGTTACACAAAGGGTTCATACAGTCACACAGGGTTTTTATGTAACATCATATGTTAATCTGAACAACCCAAATAGAGGTAAATTTGACAGCCGTGTCCAAAGCAGTCAAAACAAGGGCATATCTCAGGGTCTGATCATACAACAACGCAGGAAATATTGTCTCGTTAAATTTGGGAATGCTTACATGTCAGCCCAAGTAAAAATATAATCTCTGAAACAATCAGTCACACACATACTCAGGGGACAGCTAGCCGGTCCATTATGCTTTAGTTTTTCCATGCTTCCAAGAACTAACATACTCTAGATGTGGAGAGGTTTCAGCCAGGCGATGGTCTTTGGGACCTCTGGGGCTCTGCAGCATTTAAGCACGATAAGACCAACGGCAAGAAGGAAGCTTAGAGCACACTTTACTAAAGAACGGATTCATGCAGGGAAGAGCTGCAGGCAGGGTGGGTCACAGCACTTGGAAAACAGCCTGAAAAACATATTACCATGACTATGCAAATTCATTTGGGAGAATTTGAATTTGTGACACATGCATCAAATGTTTTGCTTGCCGTTCCCTGGGTGGACAGGAAAACTCTGGCTTATGTCATTTAACAAAAACCCATTGAAGCAAAGTTTCTGAAAAACATTTTTTTCCCATTTAAAATGCCCTCATATGCTTTATCAGCAGGAAGCTTGCAATAATTTCCATAGCATCTGGACCAGCTAAAGACTACTGAAGAAACTATCTTGAGTTTATTATAATCCTGCCTGTCCTACTTTAAAATATTTTACAATAACCAAAAACCCATTTCTAAATGGACATGACTGGGATGGACCTTTACTAATAGTGTAGATAGAAAAAAAATTAAATAAATAAAATGTGTGAAACAAAATGCAAGATAAACAAAAACAGGAAATTAATTGTTGTTTTCAGGGAACTCAAACAAATCTTTAGTCAGGTTTTAAAAACTACAAAAATGTAATTGCTTTCCAAAAAGAAAATCTGCTACTCTAATCTAGGAGTGGGCGATATAAATATTTCAATAGAAATTTGTCAACCGGCAGAAATTTTGACTTTATCGAGTTCTGCACGCATGTCAAGTTGCTTTGCACCATGGTCACAAAAATTATAATTTGCACACGTTTTTATGCATTGCGGTTTAAAAACGAGTGATGTTTAAGCTGGTGTGATACTGTTTCTGAGCGGCACGCGCAGTCTGCGCACACGAATCTCATAGAGCATGTGAGTATTTGCTTTATTGGACTTGAACAATACACATACGTATGAAAATGCTCATCTTTGCAAGTATCCTCGTAAACACAATAGGTCTAAGTGAAAGTAAACAGCTGAGAAAGAAAATGTTTGTGTAACAGTAAATAGGATCCGGGTGTTCAGTCTTAAAGGAGAAGCTGGCTATTATTCCCCCTGTCTGTCATTCATGTTAATCAAACAACAGTGAGAGAAAATCTCAATCACTTAAGAAATGTTTATTTACACAGTGAAACTATGCAGTGTTTTTGATTAATTTATACAATGTATGTAGCATTTCGTGTTTATTTATTGCAGTTTTTGTCCTATTGCTTGTATTAATTAGTTCAGTAAGATTTAGTTTTTCTCTCTTTTTCTTTTTTTAGGCTTGTATTAGTTTTTTCTGTGATATTGACAGCGGTGAAAATGTATATCATGGAAAGAAAATAAAAAAAACCTTACTAAAAGCAAGAATAACTACATCAGTTTTTGGTCATATTGCCCACCCCTACTCTAAGCTTGGTCACTGGCTACATTTCTATTAAAATCTTTTCTATGCAAGCTTCCACAGTATAGCATTCCCCCATAGAAACCTGTGGCATCAACAAACTCATTCTGTCATATTTCTAATATTTGTTGATCACAACAAATTCAATTATATTATATTTTAATTATGTTTGTTCAGATAGATGGATGGATGGATGGTGTGTGTGTGTGTTAACTGTAAGCATAATATTTTAGTATATATAGCCTCTGTGAAATAAATAAAGTAAAACGTCTAAATATTTAAGAAAATTACTTTTTCAGTCCAACTGCAAGCTAAAATCCAAATCCATGTGGTATCTGAAATGCTGAAGGATTACTTTCTGACTACATTTTTTCCAAATGTGGATTTAGGGTCTTTAAAAAAGGATCGAGTTTACTCAGCACAAAAAATGAAATGACTGAAAATGCTTCAACATTCTGAAAAAAGGTGTTAGCAGTTGAAGTATGCTGTGAAGAGACAACATTTTTAAATCATGTCTAAAATGACCCCCCCCACACACACACACAGCTGGTTTGCATAAATGCAACGACAGCACATTGCCTGGCTGAACTTCAGGTGATATTACAACATCTGAGTCCCATAAAAACATCAAATGATGGCTAATGTCAGTTACTGAAAATATACCGACATATAAACGTGCGGTGGTGCTGTATATGTCATAGCAGGGCTCCGAACAAGCCATCGCCAGGCCCTGTATGTCAAGACATCTACAGAAAGAACTACAGATTTCAGCAGAACTAGATCATCAGCCATTTGTTCTACACTTCAAGCGTTTACTAAATGTTTGCAGAATGTACTCACAGCTTCATTTAACTCACTTTTGTCTGCAGATTTTCCCCTAAGAGCATCACAGAAAAGTCTGAGCCTATTAACATTGTGGCACTTAACTTTAGGTTGTCCTTGGAATAAGCAACCTGTAGGTTGCTTTGGATAAAAGCATCTGCCGTACTAACCTCAAGGCACTGACCATGATACTTTTACTAGGAATGCACCCAAAACTCATCTATCCAGGTCCCTTGTTGCAGAACACTGCACAATACAGCGCTGATAAGCTCATGTCTTTGTTTTTAGTCAAGATCACTATTATCCTTATGTGTATGTCTACTGAACCATGGACGGGACAACTGGCATTCGGCACAAATTCAAAGTTTGGGGTTGTTAAGAATTTTTATGTTTTGAAAGAAGACTTATGTTCAACAAAGCTGTGTTTATTTACAGTAAAAATAGTAATATTGTGAAATGTTATTATGACAACTGTTTTCTATTTTAATATATTTAGCCCTTACTCCAGTCAGTGTCACATGATCTATCATAAATCATTCTAATATGCTGATTTAATGCTCAAGATACATTTATTATTATAATCAATGTTGAAAACAGTTGTGCTCCTTAATATTTTTGTGAAACTATGATACATTTGTTCCAGCATTCTTTGAAGAATAAAATAAAAAGAATATCCTTTATATAAAATAGAAATTCAATAAAAAACATTAAGAATCTTACTGACTCCAAACTTTATATTACACATAAACTACATTTTACTGATATGTGTTTATTTAAGACTATTGCTGCCAATCTGTAGCTCAGCCAGACTCTGGCACATTTAAGCAATGATGGAATATGTGAGTAGCAAGAAAACTTTTTCAGGCGGCCTGTATTTTGGAAATCTGTAATATAACTGACAGTTATTAGAGTGAATGAGAAAAACAGCTGATGATTCAAATTCAACCATGACTAGATAACACCACACAGATGTGAAGGAGCTCATAACATCATCAAACTGATATCGTGGAATCACATTGAATATTTTAGACAATCCTGCCCCATGGATTCTTTTTTCAGGCCGTGTCAGTATAGAGTTCTCTGGAGGGGGGGGTGCTGTCCTGTTTAGTCTCCCAGCCTGGTTATTTATGTCCTCCAGTGACAGAGCGAGCACCCATACATCAGCTTGTGATGTCTGTGCCTCTGTTGTGACAAGAATGGAGGTGTTTCATTTGTCGGCCTGCCACAGGGCAGCCAGGGGAGAAGAGGAGGGGCCAGACCCAGCGGGGTACACACTTAATGGGTGTCCTCGCTGCGGCTAAAGCCTCAGGGGGAGGCCGTACTGGACCTGAACGTTTTTTTGGAGGATTATTGAAACACCCTCACTAAGAATAAAGTAGGGCTTATTGTCAGTGTTGGTAGCTGATGTATTGTCTTTATTATCTTAATGGAAATATGCTTTAGATCAGGCTTGGTAGGGGCTCCTGCATCTTACTCATCAAGTGAGGTTTATATCATGTTCCTTTATTAGAAGCAACTGCATTGTGGGAGAAAACCTGTGAATCTATTACATAATAGCTTTGCATCATCATCATACTTATATATATATATATATATACACACACAAGTTGCAACCTAATATTTTTGTAGAAACCATTATGCTTTTTTTCAGGAATCTTTGATGAAGTTCATAAGATAAACATTTATTTGAAATATAAATATTTTATCACTATTGATACATTTAATGAATCCTAATAGAATAAAAGTATTTCATTTTTTTCTCTTAAAAATTAAATATATATATTTTTTATATAAATATAACAACTTTTCATTGTAATAATATTTAATAATATATAGTCTTTTACTGTATTTTTGATCAAATAAATGCAGCCTTGGTGAACATAAGACAATTAATGAACATCTTAATTATCTGGATTTCTATTAAAAAAGTTATTCAGATGATTGCTGAGGAAGACATTAAAGTGTAATATATTTTAAAAAACTCACCCTCGTGTTGTTTCAAACTTAGGATGAATTTCTTTGATATTAATTTTATTTCCCCAACGATAGTGAACAGTGACTTTTGGTGAACAGGTTTGGATCAACATGTGGGTGAGTAAATGATGCAGACTTTTACATGTTAAGGTGAAAACTGTGTGTGCTGCCCTTACTTGTCATCTATGATGGTGACGTGGTCAGATGGGATTCCCAGAACTGCACAGCTGTCAAGCAGTTCTCTTTTGCGCAGTAGTCCTTGATTGTTGTAATTGCCTGAGCATTGCAGAAACATTTAAGTGTCTCTTTTACTTTATACAAGCATCCCAAATACTTAAGCAGAAGTTCAGATTTATTTTATTTAATCAGTTCAGCACATGAAATACAGTATTTGCATTATTAAACAACATATATTTTCAAGATCAAAGTAAAAAATTATCTTATTTTAAATAAATAACCAAGCTTTTTGAAATGAAAAACGAATCAGGTAATTACGATTATGATTTTATTTACGGGCTAGTAAACCTACCTGTCGACAAACATAACAAATAAACAGCAGCTTGTGATTCAACAAGTTTTAAGACTGTAGGCGCAAAGAACATGCATTCGTCATCCGGATGTGCAGTGACTAACAGAGCGCGAGTCTCGCTGGCTGCAGCGCGCGGCTGGTCATCCCCTGAGTTCCGTAAGATCGCGCTGGACCTCTCTTGAGTTGGACAAAAACTCGCGTTTCCAACGGTGTATAAAGGGGTAGATATTGTATTCCGTAAGTGTGGCCATAATTGACTGTATCTGTAATACACAAACTTAATAAAAATAGTATAAGCCAGAAAGACAAATATGATGGTAACGAAAACAAACATCTCGACCGCGCCATGAAAGAGTACGTGTGGAACATCGTTTCCTGAACAATGGTTCCTATAGACCTGCAGAGCGAATTGTTTACAGGAGGGGGAACTGCTATTGTAGAAAACTTTAATATTATTTATATTTCCAATCTACATATCGCATATAATTTTGATGCCCCAAAAATGGTACAATTGCGTGACATAATTGATTAAATGATATTTAACGAATATCTTAGTTGGAATAATTTCAAAAGGCGGAAGCATATGTAAACAATTATAAATACGGAAATCGGTTATTTTCTAAAATATGATTTTAATAAAACATTTATTTCCTGTAATTCTGGTATTACAGTGATATACGGAGATAGAGGTTTGGGTGGGGTGACGGCCGCCTGTGGGGAGAGTTTGGACGTCACACCGTTTCGTCTGTTTGCTTGAGAAAAACTCTTTCACTTCGTCTCCTCAGGTGCAAGCCACTGGGCTTTCAACAAGAAGAAACCGGTACACTTGTGACGCATATTGATTTCTGGCGCAGAATCATATAGAAAGCTACTTGAATTTATGTCCACGACTTAGTGAGGACAAACAACTAGCCTGTGTTTTAACTGTGTGAGTGCTCGCGCAGTCTCACTGCCGACGAATTACATTACCGCACGTTTGAACCGCACAGACGCACCTTTCAGCGCTTATTGGGGTGTCTCTAAAGACATGAGGTGAGTATATTATTTAATGTGAATATTTTGGCCGCTTTTATGGTGAATTACACGCAGGCTAATGAGAGCTGGGCGCTTATGTTCAAGATGGCGACGAGGTTTGAATGCAAAGGTGAAACATTTAGCTAACGGCGGTTTTCCTTAGACTCTGTTAAGTCTTACTCTGCACTATATATAATTTAGATGCTCTCTTTTGTGGTTGATTTGCATCTCTGTGTACCCGAGACATTTACGTTATCAGGTGGTTTCCGGTTAAATAGTTTTCCTCGTATGCTCTAACAGTAGCTTCCTGGCTAACGCCATTGATATGAGTTTACACCACAGCCTGGAGTTTACAGAAAATCACCACCAATAAAGTCTAACGTTACTCTTTCACATAACAAGCTGCTACTTATCATACATGGGGTATCCTTTTCTTGTATGTATAACTTACTGCTTGAAATGAGAATAACAGAGTGCTAAATGTGAAACCTGCTGCATGTATGTTTCAGTGTTGCTGCCTGAAATGACACAAAGTTTGGACTTGTGCACCTATATATGTTTCACAACTAATGACCGTTCTTTGCAACATTGCCTGTTAGGGAGTAATGTTGTACATATCAACCTTAAATATCACACATGCTGATTACACATGGCATGCTTAGAAAAAGTATTTTTTAATACATATAACGTTATATCTAAATGTTAATATATTGCCCCTCTTCCCCTTTCAGTTTAGCACCCCTATACACATCTAATGCATAAGAGCTAAATTTAGAGGGAAAGTACCTTCCAGCATTTTAGTTCTAACCGCACAAACTCAGTGAATACAGTTTCAACACTTTTCAGACATGCTAATTAGGGTAGACTGCCATTAAAGCAGAAGTTCACAGTGAGCATGTGCATAACTCATAGGGGGGAACAAAGTTGCTGTCATTCACACTTACAGCCCAGACTTTGTACTGTTCTGTTCAAGGTGACAGACGCAGGTTGATTTGCCTTTAGTGTGAAAAAATTCATAGATGACTTCCAGAGCAATGCTGTTTGGACGATTATAAAACGCCTCTCTCTATCTTGACCCTGCAGAAGTACCCAGCTTTGTTTGTGGCGCCACTTGCAGCTTAATTAGGCTTGCCATCAGGAGAGATACAGTGTGATTGTAAAGAGTGCCAGGTCTGTTTTTTTTTTCTCATTGCAGTTGGTTTTTATAAGCCTTGGCTAATGTGCTGACTGAGGGACAGTGGAGTGGAACACAGGACGTGGAACTGTTGTGCTGCCGTGTCTGTGGCCACAGTAATGCTAGTGAGCGAGCAAGCACTGAAAAATATTCAGAGTAGCTGCCACGTTGACTGAGTTTTGGAGGGGTTTCATTCCTATTGTGACTTTGAAATATCCTCTCACTCATCTGTCTTGATAACATTGTTGTTGTTGTTTTAAATGATCTGATTATGAGTTAACAGATCATCGTGTTCAAATGACAGGGCTACACTTGGTGGTTTGTTTTGTTGCAAAGCAGTGGATTTGAAGGCTATTGTTGTATAAGTGTTGTTTGTAGAGATGCACAGGACTCCAGATCTGCAGGAGACACATAGATACCAATGATTCATACGTAGATCAGTTTTATTTTCTCTCACCTAATGTTCCATAATGTTCTTAAAGTGCTCTATTTTCGCACACTAATTTTGTACTTAATATAGTAAAAATTATTCTTTAGTACTTCTTAAGATAAACTTAGAATCATCTAAGTGTACTCAACTGTGCTATTTTGAGACACCATGAATATGAACTAAAATGCGCTTTTAAAATACTATTTCTGTATTAAAAATGTATTTAGTCACCACTTGTAGTAGTACACTTGAACCATCTTTCATATACTAGAACACTCAAGTGTACTACAAGACTTGTGACTAAATACATTTTTAATACAGAAATAGTATTTTAAAATCACATTTTAGTTCATATTCATGGGGTCTCAAAATAGCACAGTTGAGTACACTTGAGATGATCTTAAGTTTATCTTAAGAAGTACAAAATAATCATTTTTAGTATGTTAAATACAAAATTTGTATGCGAATATAGGGCACTTTAAGTACATTATGGAAGTGTACTTGTTTTTCACCTGGGATGACAAGCTTTTACTTCTACTGTCTTCTTATAAGGCTTTGTGGCTTTTGTAAGAGGCAAACATTTGTGTACAGGAAGCTAACGTGGAACAAAAACAAGAGTCTATACTCATAACGTTTATTAACACATTTTTCTGCAACATCAATTTAAAGATATTTGGAGAATAAACCCTCTTAAATGTCTCTCTGCATACTGGTGTGTGTGTGTGTGTGTGTGTGTGTGTAATCCTTTAAAGGAGCATGTGGTTGCATACACAGTGCTCTGTATGTAGTTACAGTAAATGGTAGGGAAGCACTGAAATGAAAATTCTGGGCCGAAACCAAGAATTCTGGATGTGCTTGGCTGAAACCCGAAACCGGAAATGCTTTGTAATAATTATTTGTTTTATTAAATAATATAAAGTAAAATTTAGTTAAATTAAAATGTCTTTACAAAACTAATGACACGGAATTAAAAAACACAAGCCAATAGAATAACCACACTTTTATTGAAAGAAAATTGGACAGAAAATATATTAATATTTATTATCAATGTATTATTTGTATTCAGTTCTATGCAACAGAATCTGACATAACTGTTGTTGCTGTAGTTTTTGACTAATCATCCAAATAATGTGTAGTCCTGCAAACAGGGTTTTTCCTTTCTCAGAAATTCTGTGTTGTGTATCTGGATATCAAATGAAGGCATAAAACGTTAATTTAATTTATCTTTAAATTATAGAAAATTGAACTTTTTGGCAAACAAAGGGGATTTACTATTAAAATTAAAACATGGAAGAAATGTTGTGTGATCATTCCTTAAAAAAATCAAGTTTTCATTATTTTAGTGAAACGCTCATGTCTCAGAACAGTTCTGGAGATGAGAAGTTCATGTGTTTATGTCCTCATTGAGATGTCAAACGCTGAAATCACCGCGAGCGTCATGCGCGCTTCAGTGTGTGTGTGCTGTGTGGTAAAGGAAAATGTGTGTCTCTGCCATTCATTCATACAGAGATATGATCGCATAATATGAGTTAATGCCCATTAGATCGCATAAATCAGTGGGAAATTAATAGAAATTATGATTGTAAACATGTATGGAACTATAAAAACCCTGGCAAAGCTATTATTATCAGTGCATACGAGCAGAGCAGCAGAGAGCAGATCACTGAAGGAGATTTTACTAGCGTTTTCCAGTACAGCATGTCACAGCACAGTAGCGTTACTGCAAACAGGAACAAGTATACTACATAGAAATTTCCTGTCGGCGCATTATTTGAGCATACTTAGCTTTAGCATGAGCGGTAAATGTGCAGAGTGCACAATGATAGCACGGAATATTGAATGGAGCGTCACACGGCGCAGTAATGATGGCTGGAGGAGAGTGAAACCTGAACACTGCTGGCCGGTGCTGCGTGGCATATATTTTCAGTGGCCGAAAATTCAGTGCATCCCTAGTAAATGGACTAAACGATTCTTCGAAGTACATAATTTGCCTCAATTTTGTACTCGAGTTACTCAAGGAATCGTTTCAGCCCTAGTATGGAGAAAAATCTCTGCTGAAGAAATTAAGTTTTGTGATTGAGTTCACATTTTTGGGTGAACTATCCCTTTAAGATTGGCCAGCAGAGAGACTCCCTCTGGGAGAGTTTGCCATTTAATGCTGATCTATGTTGATCCTCCTCTTCCCTAATGTAGTTTTGACCATCTGAACTGATCTCAGATCATTGTTAAAATTATTTTTTTTACAGTAAGCTTCCCCAGTACAAATGAACATGGATCTTCAATATTACATTTTTTTTATATATATATATATATATATATATATATATATATATATATATATATATTATTAGTGGTGGTCATATCGGCGTTAACGTGCTGCGTTAACGTGAGATTCTTTCGGCGATAAAAAAATATCGCTAATCTATTCTCAAAGTTGTTGGGAGCTGGGTCTATACTACGCAAGCTATGATGACTTTCACCCTGATATTTTAGCCGGATGTATACCTAGCCGAATTGCACTGTAGGGGGCGAGAACGAGTTCTTCAACTAGAGGCTCGCAGTCCGTGATGGACAGATTGTTAACGGCTGGTCTATGTGGTAATACAATCGGGCAGGACATCCAAACGCCACCTATCATTCATCAACCTCAAATATGGCTTTTCATCTGAAGATGTATGTAGTAGCAACTTTACATGGCAATATGATGTTAACCTAGAGAAATGTGCGCTATTGAAGTGTTTGTGGAAGGCAGCGTTTGCTGCAGGACAGGCTCCGTGCGCTACTTGTTTTAAATCTCATTCTTCGCCATACAGATAAAAGTAGCCTAATACATCTTTCGAATCTGTAAAGACTCTACGCTTATTTGTGTGCACTCAGAATAACAACGAAACGCTGCGCTTTTAAGCAAACAGGATGCGCTTTAGGTCTCATGTGAACTTGAGAATTCACTCCGTGTCACCCTCTGCTTGAACCTGTGTGTATGCCTAACGTTACTGTGAAATTACCACATCAGACGTGGACGTGTTAACATGGATGCAGCTATGAAGCCGCCGGTTTGCTTCAGGGAAAATTTATTTTAAGAAGCTTCCCAATGGAAACTGTAAACAGTTCATCACGACCTCTTATGTAGGCCTACAGTTCAAAATTCATGTTTAACTGAATAAACAGTTAGTAAACACAAGTACATCTTATTGAACATAGTTTATTTTCATCACCAATTATCATAGTGGAACAGCTTTCTCAAGCAGTTTGTGATGCATTTTGGAAACAGGAGATGCGCCTGGTCTAATGCGCCACCTGGCTTGAGAAACCCGCTCAAAGACTTACTTTTAGTCATTATTTGGGTAGCACACATATTCTGAATGCCTTCGGCAGAATTCAAATGAGCCATTTTAATCTAGATTTTGCAGGATGTGGGAGTCTCATGCTTTCTGTCTGCTCTCCTGTGCTGCATATTTAGGTTTTGCCCAGTGTTTCAGCGTCAGGTTTAATTTGTAAATGGCATTTCAGTGTTTGGTGAACACTGCCTCAGTGCTAGTTTAGTTCTATTCTCTTTGTGAATAGCTTTTGATTTAGCCTGAGACACATTTTGTGGGGAAGTGATGACATAGTTATATTTATGGCATGAATGGAAGCAATAAGATGGAGGTGCATGTTGATGAAAGATTGACAAAAAGTTTTAAAAGTGAAGTGTGGACATGTCAAACAATAGGTCTCCTGTATCTCCTCCTGATTAGGCTGTGTTCTTGCTCAGGCTCTGACAGATAAGCATTTGGAAGTGTGTATGGAAAATCCCATCCGCACACACTCTGAATGGAGGAGCAGTCAGCAAATAACTGCTCTTGACCTGATATGAAAAGGTTTTCGTGAAACACTAAATATTTATTTTTAGGATTTACCGAGCACTCTGGAGAATCAACGATTGGTAGACGATTTTAATACGACACCTACTGTAGATTTGCTCCACCATCATCCCCGTCCCAAAGAAACCCAAAATTACTGGACTCAGTGACTACAGACCTGTGGCTGTAATGTCTGTGGTCATGAAATCATTTGAAAGACTGGTTTTGGCTTATCTGAAGGGGGCTTATCGGATGGGGGTGCTGGATTTTTTTATAGGTTTAGGGGGGCGACCAAAGAAGTTTGAGAAGCACTGCACTAGAGCATCCCTTCATTCAGACACAGTGGAAGATCTGATAAGAATCAGTGTAGAGGGGAAGATGTTGATGCTAGAGAGAGTGTGGCCAGCTGATTTAGCCAAGGACAAAGATCAAGAAGGCCAAACTTCAGGAGTTGGCCATCCGAGGGGCATGTGACTGCAATGGAGGATAGTCCATAAGACATTGAGCCATGAGATGTTCAGTTTGACGCCCTTAAAACACTTTATTTAGATTTTATTTGGGTGCACCTTACTTTTGTGCTGGTGCACCTAACTTTGGTGCACCAGTGCAAAAAGTTAATCTAGAGCCCTGAATTGCTATTAAATATTGCTGTAAAATTTCACTGCTATTGTTATTGAGTACTGAAATTTGACATGGGGATGACAGGTTCCATGATTTGTGAAGTAATTTTATTTTGCCTAAAAATCATTAAAACACAACAACAGAAAGGCAAAGTCATGAAGCATTGAGTCATTCTTGAAAAGACAGATGGCACATGATGCAGTCCTTTTCTTTTTGATGTGCTTTGTGTTAAAATATTAACATTATTATAAATCTCATGGGCTTGATAAGAATCAAAACGCCCTTTTGTTAGTTTTAGGAAGCCAGAACATTTTCTGGAAAACCAAGCAGAATATTTCCATAGCAATTCTGTGAAACAAAGCATGTTTCGTCAATAGAAAGGGATGCCAATTGGTCGCACATTGTGATCTGAGACCTTTAAATACTTGCTTAGTCATGGAAAGAGATTGTACCCAAGACTCCTTCAGTATGTTCGGCTCTTAAAATGTTCTGATGTTTCCTCCCCTTTCTCTCTTTCTTCCTCAGGTGGTTTAGCAGCGCAATCACGCTTAGCCCGTGATTGAGTAGCAGTGCTCCAGGCCCTGTCTAAGCCTCCAGCACCCCACCAGACAGCATGTCAAGTTCAGGCTTTTCCCCCAGCCAGGGGCCCTTCAGCAGCGAGCAGAGCCGTTACCCACCTCACTCAGTGCAGTACACTTTCAGCTCCACACGCCACCCGCCGGTCAGTACCACACACCCCTACCTGCACCACACATTACACGGCCAATAAACCACGTAACAAGAATGCTGCTAATGTACAACTATAACAGTGACTTGTCTGTTCCTGTGTAAGTCACACTTTGAACTGAATTAGTTAATTTTGTGTGTACAGCACAGGTCTTGAACCACATATTCTTTGTAACAGAGCAGTCCTAAATACTGCTGCAAGCAGCCATTACACATCCATAACATCCTTAGTTTAACGTGAGTTGTTTTTTGTCAAGTTTATAAACCGGAAAAAGGCATAACATCCTCTAAATAAATTGACTAACAATGCTTTTTGTAACAATTAGAGTGACCAGCCTGCAAAACAGAACACAAAGCTGCATATGGCTTAAATTTATGGACTCACGTACCCTTCTCTGCATGAATTCTGTTGTTTTCATGGTCACAATGTAACTTGGCTGCTAACCAATTATTGATTTTGTAAACTAAGCTTTGTACTTCCCTAGTGTCCTAATAATTATGTCAAAAACATGAATACGTGCCAAAATGTATTTTGCTGTACCACCGTGGAGGTGCTCCACCACCGCCGTTGTCATGCTAACTAGCACAGCCCTAATTAAAAGGCATTAATGAATTTAATATGACATTTTAAGCAATATTATTGGATTTTTACTTTTTTTTTACCCAGTGAAATTGTTTTGGGGTGACTTGATTTAGTAGACAGAACAATCTGTTCATGGTATCAGTAAACTGTAGAACAGTGATTTATTTTATATTAGCTTTTCCTTTGTCTTTTCTTACAGTCAACAATAGTGTCATTGGTAGTGGTTGCATCATGTTACTACTAATGTTCATCTCAATATTCATTTTAGAACATGAAACTCTGGGCATGTTTTTCAAAATGAGTGCTCTCTAAAACTTAAAAACACTAAAATAACTTGTTTGGAAATTGAGTTTTTCATTAGTTGAACACACCCAAAAATCAACATAGTTAATCATGAATAAGAACAACCTTGATCTGAAAGTCATTTGAAGTTATTAGCAAATTTTTTCAAAGATGTGCTTGAACTGAGAATTAGTCATTGTTCATTGTCTCAGTTGTAGGAGCTGTGCACAGCAGTGTCATTGATAATGACTGTAATTACAGGGAGTTACTATTAGGGTTGTGCACAAATAGTCGAACATTCGAATGACATTCGTCGCTTCATAAAATTCAGATTGAAACATTGATGGCAGATGGAGTATCCTGGCGATACTTTTCTGAACCTCGACCGTGTTACTTACTTGGCAGTCAATGGGACAGTCACAAGCCTCCCGGTTTTTATCAAAAATAACTTAAATTGTTTTCCGAAGATAAACAAAGCTTTTGGGGTTTGAACGACATGCGGGTAAGTGAATAATGACAACATTTTCATTTTGGGGTGGAGTAACCATTTAAACAATGGAATTAAATGTATACAAAAAGTATTATAAATATTGCTTTTATATTATTAGTAACAGAAAGGCAAACATTGTAATAATTTCTCCTTTGCCAACAGCATTCAGTAAATACGCATTTATACCATTTAAACAAATCTTTGAATGAATAATGGACATTTAATTTCACAAACCTTGCAAACTTTTTGTGAGATCTTGTGAAATGTGCATTTTTATCCTGCATCGACAAATTTTAAACTCGTGATTTCAAACTATGCTGCGCTTTATGAATTTGCCCATTGTCGTAGTCATGTCATTTTCACTGTGTGCTGTATGTAAAACCTTGGTTTATTTGAACAATATGATTCCCAATGCACACAAACTTCCCAGAATACTGAGTGCCCCGTTAGCTACAGTGTTTACTTCATTTTTATAATATTTTATTAAATATCTATTTGCGAAAAATACTGTCATCTAAAGTATAAGTGTTTATTTTACACATTATTTTTTCATCCATTTTCAAATTATTTCAAATTTCTTACATTTTAATTAACATAAATACAATTATATTTGCTATATATCGACCATCAGCCACCCTGCTTTCCAAGATATCGGCATCAGCTGTCAAAAACCTAATATCGGTCAACCACTAATTGATGATGCCACATCTAATAATGGAAATAATTCTTTAGTTTGTTTTTGTTAAAGAATGTTTATTTTTCCCCTGATTTTGCCTGGTTCTTTAAAACGGAACTTCTGTCTGAGAGTAAACCAGATTCATGAAATGACTCTCATAGCATCTTCGGTTGCTAAGCTGTTCTCGGTGCTTCTTTGCTGGTGTCTGTGGTTTTTCTAATGGATCGGTGAATTGAGGGTTTGATGATCTCTTCTATAGCAGTGAATGTGTTACAGACAGCTTTATGTCCTTCTTTTATAACATCATGTACTACTAGAACGTAAAACACACTTGTGCTGATGTGTTCTTGACTATCTGGGGAGGCTGTCTTGTCAGTGTTTTTTTTTTTCTCTTTATCCCTTTCGTTCTTTCTCACATACACACTATTTGTCTTTTTGCCCACATGTCTTTAAGGCTTCTGAGCCCTCATCCTGTGTTTTTGTTTTGCCCAGTGTTTCCTATCTGATGTGTGCGTCTGTTTGTTTAGGAGTTCCCGTTAGCCGACTACCGTACCCCTCTGCACGACCAGCAGCGCCGCAGACCTTCACTACTATCCGAATTCCACCCTGGGACTGAGAGGTGACACAACCATCCCCACCCACTTGAGACATAATACTATGCTTCTAATTTATTTCTGCCCTATTTAAAGATAGCATATTGCAAAAATGACCAGATTTTCTTTCTTAAATATGTGAGTGTGTTTCTTCTTTTAAACCCCTGAGCCTTCAAACTTTTGAGTTTTTGTGTGTGCTTGAGAGTTTTGTTGTTTAATATACTACTAATTCCAAATCCCAGAGAAATTTGGTTCTTGGATGACAATATGCGATTGAAATATAAGTGCATTATGTTGCGATTCACAAATAATTGTTTTGAGATCAGTTAATTGTATTTTAATTTATTTAACAAATGAAATGGATTTGTGATATTTTCAGTAATATTGCTTGATGCTGAGGTTTTTGAAGCATAACAATTGTAATTATAAGTATCTCTTCCAAATTCTGCAGGCCACTAGAGCGGAGACATGGTTATGAGCAACAGTTTCATGCAGGCCCAGCTCAGCAGGAGCAGGAGACTCTCGAGGCCAAGCGTCCCCGCATGGAGAATATATCTGAAACGCACTTTCCAAGAGCTCAGTCCACCGGCAATGTACTGCCCCAGCCACGGACCATACAGGACAGCATGAGGACCACTGGAGAGGTCAAGAAGGTAATAAATGTGTGTGTGTGTGTGGATGTAAAAGATTTCAATATTTCCTCATTCCATAAAACAAACCAATATGTACTTTATTTTTAGGGTTGTTTGAAGGCTTGTACATATTCTTGTGCTCTCTCTTTTTTCTGCCTGTTTTCTGGGACAGGACACCCAGTTTAGTGTGAAGGTGGAGGGCTCGTCCTCAGGTGGAGTTCCACAGGTGGGTGAGGATGCAGACACATCGCCCTCCAAACTCTCCAAGGAGGAGTTGATTCAGAGCATGGACCGCGTTGACCGTGAGATTGCCAAGGTCGAGCAGCAGATTTTCAAACTGAAAAAGAAACAGGTGTGTAGCCTGACTAAACACAGATGCATGAGAGAGAGACCTAAACACAGCTCCAGCTCAATAACTACTTGTTTTAAGCTCTAAGCTATTGTTCATTTTGTAAATAAAGATCTTATGGCAGTTTTAGTCGCTAGTATGGGTGGGACAATAAATCGATATGGCGGTATATCGCGGTTCTTCTCCATGCGATACGATAATCGATATCTTCTGCCTAATCTTGATATTTTGATTAATACAATAAGGTTCTCTAAATAGATTTCCCTGTTCACAGCGTCTAAAAATGCGTGGAAATCTCGGCCGCGCCATTTACAGCTTCTTTCCAAAAGCACACTGACTCACGTTATTATTGCAGAGCACATATTCAGTCCGTGAGTAGCCTATAATCTCTCCACTCGGATCGCAGCAGGTGGATTTCCCTCACTATACGAGTGAGAAAACTTGCACTTAACCTTTTCACAGGCATTTTGTTTAGACCGATATCATGATGTATCATTATAGGATTTTCTAGAAATATATCTCAGAATCACTGTACCGTGATATTATCATTATCGTGAGCCATGTATCGTGATTATATCGTATCGTTTAAATTACAGCCAAAACAGCTAACCATCTCACACTTTATCCGCACGTCCCAGGTTTCATCCCCATTTCACAGGAAAGCTCCCTTACTCTGGTGCTCACAGCTAGAAGCAGATTGGGTTTTTGTTCTGTATTTATCAATAAGATGTATTATTGTTTTTAAAAGCGTGACAGAGAACATGCGCTTCTGCTGGAAGATTACTGTGTATGCGCTCAGAGACAGAACACAATACGGACATGTAAAGTCATCTTTTTTTAGTCATCTAAACAGTCAAATACATGCAAAAATGTGTCAAAATGTGGCACTTAGTGATTATTCATGTAAACCCTCGTCGGTTATGTAATAAATTAACTAAAAGAGTTGAGGATGAAAATACTTGTGGAACAGTAAATTGGATCCGTGCGGCTCTTAAAGTGACAGCGGCTATATTTCTGCTGTGACTGTGCTTTATATTAATAATCAAACAACAAAAGACGAATTCAAAATCACTCTCTGCTCTTGACTTGTAGCTTTAATAAGAAACAAAGGAAGTTTATTTCTAACAGTGAAGACTATGCTGTTTTATTTTACATTAGATTAATCAATTTCTCGAGTAGGCTGTTAACTGAATAGCTAATTTAGATGTGCATAAACAATTTTTTAAAGCACAGTTTGTTTCATTTGTATATTTTTTATTCTATTGTATTCGTTTGCTTTTTTATTACTGGCAGTTTAAATATTTTCAATAATTGAGGACCTTTTTTTTATAATATTAGTTACTATGGTATTGAGAATCGTGACATTCCGCTGGTCTCTAAAATGTAGATGTCGTAGCAACATTTACAGAAAATACATATTTGATATATATATATCACTCTTTAAATAAATCTTTCATATAAAGTTTTGGTCATATGGCCCACTAATAATCGTTTTAAATAATCGTGATTATGATTTTTGTCATAAACGAGCAGCCCTTAGGTTGAAGGTACTTTCCCTTCTGTTCTGCCCCGATGGTGAAAACATGACAGAAGAACAACAAACTGTTATGTCTTTATTGTCTTTAAAAGATCTTTTGTCTTTTACATATTTGTTTTCTCCCGTATAGTCTGAAAAATGTCTCACTTCAGCAGAACTTAATTTATTCACTGTAGTTTGAGACCTTATATGAATGTAATATTACACCTCTGCACATCACTTTGATATCTGTGAGAAGGTTTTATTGTGTCTGTTCTATTCATTCATCCCTATGATTAGTGGTGCTTCCTGAGGCAAGTATCGCTGTAATTATTTTAAACTTTTAACCACCATCCCACACCATTTGTGCTAAAGACATGAATGATGCTTCAATTTGTGTGATTAAAAAGGTCTGTTTTTACTTTTCAAAGCAATGTGTTGTGTGAGTTAACTTGTAAGTACTGCTGTCAAAGGATTAATTGTGATTAATCCCATCCAAAATAATTTTTAGTGTACATAGTATATGTGTGTGTACTGTGTAGATTTATAAATACACACACATACATGTATATATTTAAGAAAATAAGTTATGTTTATATATTAAAGATATTTATATATAAAATAAATTATATAAATATATACATGGAAATATTTTCAATATATATAATGTATGTGTGTATTTATATTATATAGATTAATTTTTTAATCTAGATTAATCTAGATTAATTTTGAAATTAATCTTAGATTAAATGGCTCATTTGAATCTGACGCAGTACTTGTTAGCATTCAGAATATGTGTGCTACCCAAATGATTTAAAGTAAGTCTTTGATTGTATGCGTGTTTTGTTTTAGGCCAGGGGCGATCTCCTGTTTCCAAAATGCATCACAAACTGCTGAGAAAGCTGTTCTACTATGTAATTGGTGATGAAAATAAACTATGTTCAATAAGATGTACTTGTGTTTACTAACTGTTTATTCAGTTAAACATGAACTGTAGGCCTACATAAGAACACCTGATGAACTGTTTACAGTTTCCATTGGGAAGCTTCTTAAAATAAATGTTCCTGAAGCAAACCCAATTGTTATTTAAGCTGCATCCATGTTAGCAAATGCTTTCGCCTGATGTGGTAATTTCACAGTAACGTTAGGCATACACACAGGTTCAAGTAGAGGGTGACACGGGGTGAATTCTCAAGTTCACATGAGACCTAGCGCATCCTGTTTGCTTAAAAGCGCATATGGCTGTTATTCTGAGTGCACACAAATAAACGTAGAGTCTTTACAGATTGTGAAAGATGTATTAGGCTACTTTTATCTGTATGACCAAAATGTCGGAGATTTTAAGAGCAAGTGAGCGCATGGTCTGTCCTGCAAACGCCCACACAAACACTCTGCTCACAGAGACCTGTTAACATCATATTGAGCGCCATGTAAAGTTGATACATACATCTTTCAGATGAAAAGATATTTGAGGTTGATGAATGATATGTGAGCTGCTTGGATGTCCTGCCCAGATTGTATTACCACAATAGACCAGCCTACAACAATCTGTCCATCACGGACTGAAACAGCCTCGATGACAGTTCAGATTCGCAGCCCATGCAATTGCATGTATTTCATCCGCTAAAAATATCAGGGTGAAAGTCATCATGCTAAATGTAAAGTATAGACCCAGCTCCCAACCCAACTTTGAGAATATAAATTAATGGTCTTACATATTTTAATTATCGGGTCTTTTAACGCAGATGTTAACGCCGATAACGCCCACCACTAATTTATATATACTTAATAGATATACACAGAAATATTATGTAAATAAAAACTTATTTTGAATGCGATTTAATCATTTGACAGCAGTACTTGTTAGCAATCAAAATATGTGAATTCTTCATGATTTCATGTTCAGAATTTTTTTATTATTGTATGTGTCCGTGTTTTGTTTTGGACTTCAGGTTTAAGGTAAATTTTCATGTTTGTTGTGTCTTAGCAACAACTGGAGGACGAGGCATCAAAGCCAGTAGAGCCAGAAAAGCCAGTGACACCGCCCCCTGTGGAACGCAAACATCGCAGCATTGTCCAGATCATTTATGATGAAAACCGGGTATGAACACCTGATTAACAATCTTTCTCTCACACTCAGAAACCTAGCAGAGCTTGTTCTTTACAGATCTTGTTCAATTGTTGTTTAAGACTATTCACAGTGAGCAAATGCTTTCCTGAGAGTCTTTGAACACCTCTAGGAGAAAATAATTAGTGACTAATTGAACTCAATCCGGGGGGGGTAATTTTGTTGTTGACAGTGTGATGCGACTAAGAGCATATGGCTTTAAATAATAAGCAAGGCATGAACTTTAAAGGGGACATTTTCCACAAGTTTGTGTGATTCTTTAGGGTCTTCATGAAATGTTCGTGACATACTTTGGTTAAAATGTTCTATGGTCATGTACAACAACACCCTTTTTACTTTGTCAAAAACAGCTCTGTTCATAGAGACCTGTTTTGATGTACATCTCATTAAATGATAATGAGATACTGCTTACCCCACCCCTCTGCCGTGGGGCGTCGACACAAGGCATGTGAATTGCTGCCTAGTACTCCATATATAGCCCAGAGGTGGTCTTATTCAAATAGCTAGCTCTCTACTTAGAAACTGGCCGCAAATTGAAACAGCTCTTGGATGACACGGTTTCAGATTCAGGCAGCCCATAAAAAACTGTCTGCATGTTTTCTTTCAGCTTTTCTGAGCTGGCAGACATACCAGAAACCCAACTAAATGTAAAAAGATAACAATTTCATCCGATGTCACCTTTAAAGTATAAAGAATGGTCTTACATAATCTTCATAATTGGGTCTTTTAAGATGCTACCTCTTGATATGCTGAACGCTTTTTGTATTTCTGCCTGTTTATTGTCATCTGATCGGCCAAGACCTTTTGTCTCACGAATATAATTACACTTTGTTTATTCTTTGCTAGAATTTTAATTGTCTCTGTGTGTTCTCGGGAACATCTAAATTTAGTGATTATGTCCACATGGTGGTTTTTGTTTGCTTGTTTTGGAACGAAAGTAAACTGAACAGAGTAATAGATGAGAGTTAGAGGTAAAGTGGGTGAGAGAGAAAGATGTACAGATGGAGAAAGTGAGGCAAAACTATAGCACCCTGGTCTTGAAACATCACTGAACTTCCTGCTTCCATCAAGATGCAGTTGTACACACAGAGAACACATATGTGTTATATGCTTGCAGCTGTTACAAAAACAGATTGTAGATTTGAGTATAAAGAATTTTGGGATTGTGTAATGGAGCCGTTTCCCAGGAAATGTAGAATTTTTTTTTGGCATGTTTATTTTTACTTCCTTTCACCCTGGAGGAGATAATGTTTTCCAAACAAGTGATAAATTGGTTGTCAGCTTAAACAATTTGTGTTTCTGCTGAAAAGGCACAAAGCCTCACACATTCTATCTGTATACAAACTAGAAGTCAACAAATGAGAGCACAGTTTGTTCTTTTAGTGTTGTGTGTCGGCAGACTTTCTAACCAGAACATATATTTCTCTTTTACCAACGTTCTGTCTCTGCCGTGTCACAGAAAAGGCGAGAAGCCCAGTCAGAAGAGGTACGCAGTCCGTGATGGACAGATTGGTGGAGTGGTCTATGTGCTGTGAAAATTCTTTTCTGATGCAATAGATTGTGTGAGTTTGCTCATCTAGCTAATCTGCAGCCGTTTCCTCTGTCTCTCCACAGCCTCTGTACAACCAGCCCTCTGATACTAAAGTCTACCATGACAACATTAAGACGTGAGTATCTGCTCTCTGTAAGCTAACTGTAAATCATTTGAATAGTGACTTTGAATGAATGAATGAATGATGCATTTATATACTTTGACCAGACAAATCCGATGTGTGGGTAATGGACTGCACACAGACTAGATGATTAGTTCAAAGTCTGTTGTGTTTTGACTAGTCGTGATCATGTGACTCCAGACTTTTTATTTGCTAAGGATGCATAATATATCATTATTGGTTATTAGACAATTTTTTTTCAGTTAGAGTAAGCCTTTGCTGTCTCTAAGAACAGTACTAATGTAATTACACTTTTAAATGCAATCTGTACTTTTAATTTATTTAGACAAAATAATAAATTCTGATTGATTTACTAGTATCAGCCATTGTTTTAATATCATGTATACCCCCTGACAATATAAAGCGCATTGAGTGCCTTAAAAAGCGCTATATAAGTGTAATTAATTTACACTTGAGCCGTCACGATATCATAATTTCATTATATGATTGTTGTATGAAAAAAAATCACAGTGAAGGTATTATAATGATATCTTTAGAAATGTTGATTAATTAAATCAATAATGCTTTTAGTAGTAGCCACACACTGCATTGTGGTCGTCTGTTTTCTTTTTATGACCGGTGGCAACCAGCGTTAATGAATCAACCAGACTGGTGCTGAATTATTTCTGATGTTAGTGTGCTTGATATTAACACGAAATCAAAATATATTATATATATATATATATATAATGGTTATTGTAAAGAGCAGTGAAATTGCTCTTTGCTATATATGGTAAAAGTTAAACACAATGCAGACTCTTAAAATGGTCTGTGTTCCCTTTGAGTTTTGAATATAAGCCAGAATTTATTTGGAGGCTGGTGCAAACTATAAGTGAGTGGGACATTACTTTTTTGTTTCAAAAAGCAGCATGAACCTTGAGGTGCTTGTATGTAAGCTTTCTTTTTTTCTCCCACATCATCTTGGCTGTCAGACTTCCAAGCAGCCAACAGACAGTTGATGTGGCATAGTGTGTGCGGAGTCATTTAAATGAGGCAAACAATGACTCACTAGCTAATCGTAGGTGGGTTAAAGTGAAACTGCTGTATGTATGTAGACAGGTCAAGGTCAGTTAGTCTGTTTGTGTGTTGCGTCCGGTCGACTCAGACAGTCTTTCATGCATAGTAGGGAGGGGGTGTGTGTGTGAGGAAAACCCTCAATTATCATGAATCAGAAGAAAACCATACTATCAAAGACTACATTAAACAAAATGTAGCTCAGTAAGATTTGTTGCTTAGTTAAATATATTTAATTAAATATTATTAAGCAAGGATGCATCAAATTTTATCAAAAGTGGCTAAATATATTTAAAATCTTACAAAAGATTTAAAGTCTCTTGAGCACCAAAGCATCATATTAGAATGACTTCTGAAGGATCACATGACACTGAATAAGTAATGAATGGCTGATGAAAACTCAGCTTTGCCATCACTGAAATAAATGACAATTATATATAAATAAAAAGTTATTTTGAAATTGTACGTTTTTTATTTTAAGTTTTATTTGTTTATTATCAAATAAATTCAGCCTTGGCAATAATAAGAGACTTCTTTCAGAAAAATAAGTGTTACTGACTCCAAACTTTTAAAAGGTAGATATAAAAAAGCAGCCTAAAATGCACTTCATTGTGCACAGCCTACATCAGTGACCCACAAAATATGTGAAGGCATTCAATTACTTTGATTGTTATATGATATGATATCAAACCTGGAGTAAGAGTCAATAATATTCATACATTTTTTCAGGTGTTTTTATCAAAAGCAAGTCATGCTAGGGAGACAGTAACAGGAGAAGTGCCACATAAATTACACAGAGAGATGCAAAAGTCTGTGTCCCTACAGAATTGGTGAGAAAGGTAAAAGGGTTGAGAAGGTTGCTAAAGAGTAAGAAAGTAAGCACATAAACAACTTGAGTCAAGGGCTCATGGAATTTTATCTTGAGGCATTTCTTTGAAAGTAGAGACTGATAGAGTTGGCAGGACTCCAATGAGAGGCTGTATTCACCGTGCTTGTCTGTGAGCAGGTTATGTATCAGCAGAGGAATCTTTAGTTTGCAGTGTTTGCTCCTTTTATGAGACGGAATGTAAACACACTGGTTTTTATTGCTGCAGGAATCAGATGATGAGGCAGAAACTGATTCTGTTTTTCAAGAGGAGGAACCATGCACGCAAACAGAGGGTAAGTGTCTCTCTTTTCTGTGCTGTCAGTGAATGCATGAGTTTAAGTGCATGTTGAGTAAGTGCTCCTCCATCAGGTGAGGAGATTGAAGTAACAGAGAAACTAGAATATTTGTGGAAAAATCAAGAATGGAGTAAACACACTTGCAGGTGCATTTTCACACCATCTTATGTTAATATTCTTGTAGTAGACAGTGATTCATTAATGGCCTTTGTTTACACATAAAAACGTATCTGCTTATGTGCACTTTATGATCAGGTTTAGTTTGTATTTACAGTTGAGAATTAAGTGAATGTTTGGGGCAAATATTTATTAGGCTGTATAAAGATGTTACTTTATGACTAATACAAAAACTAAACAAATAAGTGACAGATAATAAGGATATATTGTGGGAATAGTGATCAGAGAAATTTCATTGGCATTACGGTTGTGCCGTTCTAGACGATAGTATCGACGATAGTCAGAGATATCGACGATAGCAAATGTCTTTGTCGATAGTCAAGAAGATATTAGGCTCATTCTCCCATTAATCTATAAAACTATTATTATTAGGCGGCCTATTATTATTGGGCTATCAAATTTCATTTTCAAATTTCATTTTCTTTACAGCACATCAACAAAAAACATTGATGCTTATTCTTCATCATTGTTATTATACAGAATATGCAGTTAATAAGTTATGTCTAAAACTGGGCTCGTCATGGGACGCGCAGTCCGGAGCGCTGTATGACTGATGTAGCCTATCCATTTAATTAAACTTTACTCCAAAAATATGAACTTACCTGAAAATACTTTTGTTTAACGTGTTCGTTTGTCCAATATTTAGTGTTTAAACTGTTGCTCTTTAAAATAAATCTACTTTCGAATTTCAACTTGACTGATTTTTAGACATAACTTCCACGCCGATGCTGCAAACTTGTACCAGTTGGACGCGTGGTCCTAATAGCGATGTATGACTGCTGTATCCGAATATGAACTAGCTGTTTTAAATTTTATATTTAACATGTTAGTTTTTCAGTATGTTTGAAAGTATATTATTTTTGTTATTGGTAGGCTACTTCCAGGCTCTCTCTCTCTTTCACACACATGCGGTTTAAAATCACCAACTAGTTATGAAATAGCCTATGACTTATAATTTGCTATCCGTGTCTGGATTTACATTTCCAGAAGAGGTTAGAGGTTGTTTTCATAACTTGTCTCTTTATAACACTTGTGATACCTCTAAATCTGTGGCCTAACTACATGTGACACAGTGAAGAAAAAAAAAGAAAATTGTCATTAACACGGTTTCATGTTTAGCGGCATCGTGCTCGTTAGTAATTCTGCTCCACATAACTGTATATGAAATATTACATGTCTTCTGAATGGATGTCCCGTCACAATTTCATCTTTTTGTGGACTGAAAAGATGGGCCTATTTCCTCAGTGTGTCTATCTGCCTGTCATCTCTGTCTTTTTCTTTTGTGGTTCAGGACTGCTGAATGGTGATGTTTTCTTTAACTCGTGTGCTAAAAATAAGATGCTCAAGCTGCAAGAAAGCATAATTTTTTTTTTTTTTTATGTATGTATATAAATAGTTTCGTTCTCAGGAAGGTATAGTTCAGTGCAATGGCTTGTTAGTAGCCCGGGTCGGTCAGACCTGCTGGACCAAGAACAGTCAGAGTGGTGACATGGCCAAAAGCCAAGAGGAAGGTTAACTGTTCAGAGAGAGGAAAACCAAGCTGTTTTTTGTTCTGTGGTCCGTAGTACAGACACAAGCACACTTGTCTCTCTGTGCAGGTCTTGATTGATCCACTTGTTAAACTTCTTTGTTCTTGCTCATTCTTTGTTTCTGGTTCACTGTATTGTCGTCTGTCTCTTTCTGTCTGTCCTTTCAGGTTTATATGACACACTGAGAAGTAATAAATGGATAGATTTTCAATTAGGAGTTAATTTAAATAGTTCTTGTTGTCCCATCAGTAAAATTCATGCTTTGGTCAGTATTTTTTATTTTTTGAATATAAATGTTTGTTTACTTGGATGATTACTCAGAATCACTCTGTCAAATGCGGATTTAGTTTTACTTTGCTAAAATGTTTTCTGTTGTTACCTTAGGAACAGAAAATATGCCAGCGGTATGATGAGCTGATGACAGACTGGGAGAAAAAAGTTGAGCGAATGGAAAACAACCCACGCCGTAAAGCCAAGGAGAGCCGCACACGTGAATACTACGAGAGGCAGTTTCCTGAGATCCGCAAACAACGCGAGCAACAGGAACGCTTCCAGAGGTCAGTCAGGCCCGCCAGCTTCTATGATGACCCAATGAACGCTCTGTCATACACATACATTTGAACAGTATTAAGTTTCCCTGACATAGTTGTGATGTAACATTTTGTGTAAACACTTGATGCACTGTGTTCTGTCCTGACTCAGCAGTTGGCCAATCAGTATTGAGGATCTGTGGGTGCTAGGGTCAGAGGTCAATCTGTGATAGTTCCTGGTACAGGGTTGCAGGGCTTCCCTGAATTACGGGGAATTCTTTCTGGAACACCACTAAAGCAGAACAGAAGAACATCAGATAGCGCTGACCTTGATTAACCAGAAACACAGACGCTGTTGTTTTTGCTGATAAAACAAAATCCTATCAAACAAAGTAGCCAGTTTATAGATATAGATATATTTGTTATTGCACAAGACTTTGCATGTGTTTCTTTCTGCCTTTGAGTTCTTTACCTAAACAAAAGATGAAAGTTGATGAACTAACTGATTCTGAATTCAGTAGTTCTTTACTACACTTTACTTGACTAAAATGTAAATGATGAAGCATTAGTGCAGTTTAGTGAATATACCAAGAACTGCTCTGACTGCTTCAGTGAGTGAGTGAGTGACACTAATTAAAAATAATTATAGCTGATAACTCATAACTCATAGCTGAGCCATGAACAGGCACCCTTCTGCCTCCCAGTTGACCCCCTCATCTCCATTTTAGGCCCTCATTTTAACTCGCTGTGACTTACATAGCCATTCTAAGTTAAGCATACACTACACAATGTTTCATGAGCATATAGAAAATCAACCAAAATGAATTTTTCTTCGACATCCCTTTCCTAAACATGGTTATTTGTTTGCCTTAAAATTATAAATACATAAAAGATTTTATGTAAACCATGTGTTCTTAAAGAAACGGTGATATTTGAAGAAACGGTGGCCATTTTTTAGTTTGCATCTTATTTTCCCAACACCTAGCTATTGAACACACGAGTATATAGATATGATTGTATTATTATTTAAAATATCAAGATGACGGGGTAGACCAGCACATGACAGGGTGAACACACAAAGCATGACAAAAAAATGACAATGAAGCAGGGATATTGAGCTGGTATCACTTTAAGGCCGAATGCATGGAATAAAAATACTGAAACACATCCGGTTTTCTGTAAATGTGACCGGTACTGGCAAAATCAGTCGGAATGTGCACAGGCTAATTTTAAGCTAAGGACAAAAAAAATTAAAAATTATATTTTCAGGTTTTCACAAAAATGAGTTCATTAAGCCCTCGTCTAGCAATCCCAATGCTCCAACTAGTAATTAAATATTTAAAATGATCTTTATTTGAACGTTCTCTGAGAGGAGTACCTTTTCCTCTGCTCGCTTCTCGTGTTACCACTGACTGACATATGAATCGTGCACATAAAGGCTTCCACCAGTGCACCATCCTGAAACATGCACATACTGTATACACAGAATTACGTAAAAATAATTTTAACCCTCTGCATGACCATCTTAGACCTTCTTGTTAGTTCTGGCGATTTTGTGCTTTTGCTTTAATTAGTCTTTCTTGTTCACCTCATAAAAGTTGCAGGACTCACGTCTGTAGTTTTGTTCATTCAGATCAAATCATCCAACTTCAGTGAGCACTGTTTGCCTGTCTTGATTGTTTAGACAAGCCAGAGTATGTAGCTATTGTTGCTGGAAGAGTCTCTAAACCAAAGAACTTCAGAGCTCCAGTGCTCATGAATAGACCCGGAGGAATCTTGCCAATAGCTGTAACCACTGCTTTAAAGGCTTTTTGTGGGAGAAGAAACAGGGTGGGACTCCGGTCTGGTAGCTTGCTTGGGAAAGTGCTGTTACTTGGTACAGAGACAAAAAAGCCAGGAACAGACAAACTGTTTCTCTAACCATGCTTCATCGCTCTCTTTAGGGTGGGCCAGAGGGGGACAGGCCTGTCTGCTACCATCGCAAGAAGTGAACACGAGATATCCGAGATCATTGATGGCCTCTCGGAGCAGGAGGTAAACCACTGGTTAATATATCTGAAATCTGATCCATATAGGAAAACTTTACACCAAGTACAGAAAGTGCATTAACCAGAATTGTAGAGCTTCAGGAGCTCTACCCGGCCTTCTCCCATACATCAGACTTTATTATTTCCTGTAGTCCATTGCAGTCTTTCTATCTTCAAATAGCCAGATTATGCAGCATCAAATCTGATGTACTGTGCAGTTTATTTTGATAAAGAATCACCCACTTAGACATGACAGAGGCAATGAGGGGACAGAGTCCAACCACACTTTTTGCTTTGTTTAATGTCAGTTCTGAAAGAGACATTTAAAACACTCATCCAAACAATACTGAATAACTAGCAGCAATGTATATAGATTTGTGATCATAATTGAAATAAGTCAAAAAATAAGTACTGATTATTTTACAAACAAGAAAACAACGCCGGTAATACACTTCAGATTGAGGATTTTAGTTTACTATCACTGCATTTACTGTTTTCTAGCTTGTTTCTGAATCTAGAAATTCTATAATATTATAAATGAAGAATTCATTTGCAAAAACAGATTTTTTAACCATTTTCAAAAATCATATTTTTCACTGTGCATTCCAGTTAATCTCAATAAAACCGCAGTTGGGTTATTTTGATTGGAGGAAAAATAACTAAAAAAATACTAGCTAACTAATATAATAAAGACAATAGAAACATAATAGCATAAAAAAAAACTTTTTTAAAAACGGCATTATCTGTTTTTGCAAATAAACTCTTCAAATATTGTTGCCTATTTGACAAATTGCTTTTGCTTGCCTTTTGTAAGTTGCTTTGGATAAAAGCGTCTGCTAAATGCTTAAAAGTAAAAATGAAAAAATATTAAATATTTGATGCCGTTTACTTGGCAAATCCTGTGAAAAACTGCCATTTTGTTTTCTGGAGGACTGATACAGACTGTTCTTAGTCCTGGAAGTTGTTTTGCAGCCGAGCAATCTGATTGGAGCTTTGTGATTATTTGCAAGTTTGTGTGCAGTATGCCTCAGATGGTCAGTGAATGGACTGTGGGCGGCATGTGGGTGTGCTGTCGGAGGCTGAGACTAGAGTAATGTAAACAAGCACTGCAGAATAATCCTGGACACCTTTTTTTGTCTCTCTCAGAACAATGAGAAACAGATGAGGCAGTTGTCTGTCATTCCTCCCATGATGTACGATTCCGAACAGCGGAGAGTAAAGTTTATCAACATGAACGGTCTTATGGATGACCCAATGAAGGTCTACAAATCCCGCCAGTTCATGAATGTCTGGACCGAACACGAGAAGGCTATCTTCAAGGAAAAGTGAGTAACAGTGGCTTATTTTGCATGTTAAGAGAGTGAGTGTGAATGTGCTGCAGTTTTTTGTTCTCACATTTGTCTCTTCTGTGACATAGGTTTGTGCAGCATCCAAAAAACTTTGGGTTCATCGCTTCATTTCTGGAGAGAAAGGTGGGTTTTCTGTTTTGTGACTGAGTATGTTTGGACTGCTGTCACACCCAGGATGTCCCTGGATGTTCATCAGTGGTTTTTGAACTTAAGCACTGTAACAGCTTTACTGACTCGGATCACACCTCCCCACCCACAGAGTAGTGCTATGTATCACCAGCAAAGTCACGATACGATACAGAGGCCACGATACGATATGTATTACGATACGGGACTGCACTGAATTTCACCTCAGAATAACTTAGGAAAACAGCTGTTAATTAAACACTGCATACTATAGGGCCATTGCTAACTATTGGCAGAGCAGGCAGTTGAGCTCTGCATTATGAAGGGCCTCCATAACTGTACCACAGTACAACATAGGTAATGACATATGTATATTTAATGTTTAAATTGGGCACTCCCCCCCTAGGTAAGCCCATAAATAATAATGTACTCGTTCTAATAAATGTATATTGTAATGTACTCATTAGTAATATATAAAATCAGCTTAACATTGCTGTTAGATTATAATTTCACAAATTAACACACTCTACATTAAAAAATCTAATTAGAAGAGTTCTAAACTAATGCGCTGTCTTCACTGAATCTCACGCACACACTCAGTCACACAAACAAACATTTTAGCGCTGCCCCGCAATTTTATCAATAAAATAGCTTAATTGCTCAAGAGCTACATTATCTTTCTCAACAAGGAGCTGGTAACATCATTGCTTCCAAAGGAATTATAGCCACAACTTCACCGTTACGGTGGTAATTCATACATACATACATCTCTCTCTCCCTCTCCCTCTCATAAGTGAACACTTGATGAATTACACTTTCCTGAGAATAGAATATTGAAGTGGAGATCGCTAAACTGAAAGCTTGCCGGTGTTTTCAGAAAGCAAGCGCGTTTATCCACAGTGGAAAGAGTGTGCGTAAATATGGTTGACAAAGATAAGTATCATACTTAGCAGATATTTCCATATTGCGCAAGTGGGAAGCTGTTTCGTGGATTACGTCTCTTTATATCAGGCGAACAGTTGTGTTCCTCTGCGGCCAGATTAAACATTGGTGTTAAACATTTTAAACTGTGTTCTTGTTTTCAAATTAAGTGCGGTCCACTTCTGCTCACGTGCCACAATATCGATACAGGGCCAGCTGTATCGATACTCGTATCATCAAATTTCTGTGAACACAACACTACCACAGACAGCATTTTTTCATTGCATAATGGTATTTTCTTTTCAAATTCAAGCCCAAGTGATGCACTATTTACATTTTCTGTCTCTGCAGTGTTTGTCTGATTGTGTGCTGTACTATTATTTGACTAAGAAGAGTCAGAACTTTAAAACTCTTGTCAGAAGAAATTTTGGGAATCGGCGACGAAGGAATCAGGTATTTATTTATTTTCTCTTCACTTATGCACTTTTCTCTCAGTCTAAGCATAGATATGACAGTAAGCTCTGTTGCACATTTTGACAGTGTGTTATCCAGGTGTTCTCTGGATACAGAAGATTTATGCACAGTATACATGCGATATACTGCAGGAATTGTAAGAGTAGTGTGAAAGTAAGCTGTTAAATAGCACCTTTGTTTTTCAGCAGCACCAGGATTTTGAAGGTTTTTTTGTGTGATTATTGTGATCCAAAATCATTGCATTTGCATTGTCTTTTCTCAGAGGCTGTTTGAGTAATTGTTTGTGTTGTAGTGCAGTGAGTACCCACTAATAATTATTTAATACAAAATAATGCAGTTGTGGTTGTACTGCTGATCAAACGTTTCTTTTGAACTTGATATTCATCAAAAATCCTGAACAAAATGTATGTGGCAGCACAGCTTTGATAAGAAATGTTTCTTAAGCACCAAATTAGACACTGACTGAAGAATGGAGTAATTGCTGCTGAAAATTCAGTTGCATCATATGAATAAATACAACTTTAAAATATACTAAAATAGAAAAAGGTTATTTATAATGTGTAATAAAAATTCACAATTGTGCTGTTTTTATTGTATTTGCGATCAAATAAATACAGGTTTGGTGGGAGCACAAAGAGACTTTGAAAAACATTTAGCATTTATTAAACATTTAAGTGTCAAAGACCCCAAACTTTTGAACAGTAGTGTATTAATAAATAAGCGCTAAATGATAATAATGAATGCTTATTGTCAATAATAACAGCTAGAAACTCTAAATTTGCAACTGACATGTTTTAAGACTGGCATTCATCGCAAGACAGCATTTTAAGTAGGTCATATTTCTTTTCCATTTTTTTGTGTTTTTTTTTGGGACAGATCATAATAATGAATGCAAATTCAACTCATCCCCACACAATAGCTTGCAAACAAGCAGAAAGACTGTTTTGAGTTGAGATGCCGTTTTAGTTCTCAATAAGCCCCCTAGTGTTCAGTATGCACTGTTACAACATCTGCATCTCAGTCAGAGAAAGCGTATTTGAATCATGCTTAATGTGAGGTTGTGCTTTTTCTTTTTTCATGAGAGGGTGTGTTTTGTGGTTGTTTTGGAAGCTGTTGACGATGGCCTATAAGAACTCATACCGTGTGTGTGTGCGTGCAGGTTAACAAGCAAAAATGCATCCGTTTTGAGAGTCTCTCTCTGATTTATGGAGGGCTTCAGAGCTTTCCAGGAATCTGTTTTATCTGTTTGGCACAGCCGAGAGGCTCCATGCTGTTGTCAGGGACCACAGGGAAAAGAAGCGAACATGAGGATTTCAATCTCCAATTTTAAAGCTGTTGGAGCATAGTATCTGAGGCTTCTTATTTTCATATGCATACTTACTCAAGCACAGTGTATTAGGAGAGGAAATCTGGCAAGGTGGTTATCTGATTGTTGCATGTATAGATGATTTCAAGTAAATATGACATTGAAACCCCAGACATTTATTTTGTTAGTGTTCTTCCACCTTTTTTCGGTAAGTCATCTAGATGTCATCTTGACCTTTAGCTTCCGTGTCCTAGTCAAAAAGTTTGTTTTTAATGTGAATAATCTTCTGTTAATGGAATGTTTTTTTTAACACAAAATAACACATTGCTTTCTGAATTATCTGTTATCATCACAACAGATAGTGTAATGATAAGGACATTACACATCAGAGCTGTTTTGGTTCTGAATATTAATTGATTTGCACTGTAATTTCATCATAATTCAACTGTTAATTTAAACATCAAGATAAAGGTAATAACTTGAGTCATTAAAATGAACAATTAATAGCCTGCTTTGAACTTGAATTTAGGTTTGTACCAACCTGGACTTGACAAAACACATACAAAGGAAAGTAAAGGGACAGTTTAACCTGAACTGTACCTTCTGTTATCATTTACTCACTCAAACCTGCGTGACTTACTTTCTTCTGTGAATTAAAAGATTAAAAAATATTTATATTTTATACCAATATTCTTCAAAATATATTTTGTGTTCCACAGAACACACAAGTTTGGAACAACATCAGAGTGAGAATTTTTTAGGTCAGCTTTCCCTTTAATAAAGATTTAAGGACTGAGAGGTGTACGCCTGTGGAACTAAAAAGTTATATTCATAAATTAATAACAACATTTGGTTTGACCCAACAAACTTAAGTTATCATTTCATTACTCCGTAAAATAATGTAATGGTCATTATTTTAAGGTGACCTTGATACCACAAGAAAAAAGCTCATGTATTCTTACTACTTGTGTGTTCTTCATATTCTGCTTTCGCAATGTGTGAAATACTATAGACTCTGGTATTGTGTTATTGCAGTCTGGTCATGTAGTTTAACGAACAATATCCTATAAATTATTTTTTCCCCAAGTCCTCACTTCCCATTAAATCCTCTCTATCCTGGCCTGTTTTCATGGGGGTGCTACAAAACTATATTTTCTCTCTGTTTCACATGCTTACAATTCCTTAGCATCCTTTACCATGAGAATGTTTTCAAAGAAACTCAATAAACCAAATATCATATCTCTTTCTGACAAAAAAATGTTGGATTATGAGTAAATGTATTTAACATTTGGCAAATGGCAGAAAAACTAAGTTAACAAGTGCTGCTTGATGTGCATATGATATATCTTGGATATTATCATGCATATGAGATGAGCATCTACACGGCTGGTCTAACTCCATTAGCCCCCTGTCACCTGTGTGTGTGTGTGTGAGCAGCTGCTGTTCGGAATCGACATTAATAACAGCTTCAATCTAAACAGTGCAGGCAGTGCTGGATAAGAGTGTGTGTAGTCATGCAGATCACAAGCTGAGGCTGTGGGTCATTGAAAGCATGTGTCTTTGAGTCAGGAGTTGAGCTGCAGTAATGAGGAGATGATCTGATCTGTTCCACTCACAGACTCATGCTGCCTGACCCTTCAGCCCCCAGTAGCCCCAGGCGCTTTCAGCAAGCAGGCGTATGCGCAGCTGTTTTTGTTTGCATATGTGGCCGTAAGTGTTTCCTGGTGTCTCTTTAGCTACCTGCATATATACAGTGCAATCTTGGTTTCCTCTACCACCTGTTGTAATTCTTATGTTCACGTACTTATTAAAAATAGAGGGCAAGCAGGTTCAGTTTTTATCTTATCTTTAAACCACTCTGTCTGTGTGTGTGTGTGTGTGTGTGTGTGTAGTATAGTCTGTTAACCAAGTGTGTGGGTGGAGTGTATGACCCTGCTCCACATTAGAGAACCATAAAAGTGTTTGTGTCAGTTGAGTTCAGCTCACATCGAGGACTGAACGCTGTTCCAAACAAACTTCTGCTCGAGTTTTCTGTCCCCCGAGAATGTTTTAGAGAAAGTGAGCGAGAGAACAAGCCAGAAAAATATGCATAAACGGGAAGAGCAAACTTTTATTCCTTTATTTCCTTCTTAAACTGGCAGCCCGTGTGTTCTGCAGTCCCTCTAGAGCTTTTTCGGAGAAAGAGGGAGGGTTGGAGAATGTGTGCGTGTACGCGAGACACCCCTACTGAGCTGCGCTGTGGTATGCGCCGTTTGTAATGACACCAGTGAGAAAGTTGTGGAGCAGCTTGCTGTGCCAATCAAAATCCTGACAGGGCTGGGTTAAGATCGGTCAGTCTCCTATCCCCTCCCTGCGACGATTACCTGGGTTGACCCTAGCACCCAGATTAGCTAGCGCTCGCACACGTTTTTGTGTGTGAGTAAGATGGAAATGCCACCACTTCTTTAGCAGGCTCACACAACCGCGTGGCATGCTTTCTTGGAATATGCGACTGTGATCTACGAGCCGGGTCCTGCAGCTGAGGATCTGTTCCAGAACAACACCGCTGTCAGGCAGCCCGAGGCACGCTCTCCTGCTCAGCCTGTTCCTGTCACTAACTCTGGCCTTGGCGCCACTGCATTCTGGGATATATAATGGCATAAAAAGGACATTCATGAGGGGCAGATAAACATAGATGAAGGTACTGTATGAATGAGTGAATGTGGAGTAGTTTTTGTGTGCTTTTGAAGGCTGTTATGATTGTTTGTAGAGATTTGTAGAGCTATATTCTTGTTTTTGGTTAGAGGCGCACAAGCCATGGTTAAGGTTTATTTGTTTGCTTATTTATTTTTGCTTATTGTTTGCTTGTGTATTTTTTTATATATAAAAGGAATATTTTTTTTTTTTTGTGATAGCCTTGTTGTTATTATTATTATTACTGTAGTTTTTTTAAATGTTTAATTTTATTATTATTTAAACTAATAATCCTAATCAGTTACTGTCATCATACCAATATCGCCATACCATGTACTAAGGGTTGCACAGACTAGTCGACTTCAGTGCTCTACCATGACGTTTTAAGCTTGATGTTGACTGGTCACTGGTCCTGTAGAGGGCGCAACAGGATAAGAAATCCACATTTACGCTCCGTTTCCTAACAGTTAAAATTACAAAGTAATTCATACTCTGAAAGTGCTCCACAAGACATGTGATTATATTACTGAATGTTCGAAATTGAATATGAGAATGCACGTTTTAAACAGTTTATTGTACAGGTAAATTAATCGCCATTCTAATCTAATGCACTGCTGCACTGTAACACGCGCACATAGGCTTCAGACAGTAGCGCGTACAATACATCACGCGCAGATCGTGCGCACCGAATCATTCAGCGCGGAAATGTATTGTCAACACTGTTTTGTGATTTCTCAGTAAAATAGCTTAGAATCTGAAAAGATTAAGCATATATTTCTTAATAACTAAAGCCCACAGCTTCACTACTAGTAGAGAGACGCTGCCAAGTAGAATTAATTCACGCACGCAACCGCTTTTAATAATGCATTCATATGAATGTAATCTTTACAGCACTACTTATCTGTATCTGATTTAGAACGAGTAGAAATCTGTGAGAAATATAATGACCCAAAGATGAAAGAACTGATAAAAATAAGTTGTTATAGGTTCAATAGTCATGTGGGCAGTGTGTCATATGCCATAGCTGTGCACAAGGTGTTTGTCACAGCTCCAGACATATATGTTCATTAATGACGTCATCAGTTACTAGTCGACTTCGACTCGACTTTCATCAGATAAAAGTCGACTTTAAGAAATCAGAAGTCGTTCCACCCCACCATGTACGTAAGGTGTGTGCTGTGGTGATTAGCTTGGATGTGCTATTGACTTGGTGACATCTACAGGATGGGAGGTGTACTGCTAATACATTTGAGCAAATGTTCATGCATCTACTTGAAAACAAAATAAAGGCATAGATTTAAAGGATCCATTTTAGGATTTTATGAATCAAGCCTAATCCATGATGTGTTTTTATTTTTATTTAATGATATATATATATATTGCGATTTTTGTTGCGCTCAATTTTGTTTTTAAGTTAGGTTATTCAAGTTATTGTCTTTGGCCTGGTCTCCTCTCTCCTTTTCTTGATTGGTATCTGAACTTCAGCAGCAGCTTGTGACCGTCGTTCTTGTTACTTCACTTGGTTTAGAAAATCGTGATTTTTACTGAACTTTCCATGTGTTAGAGTTGCATCTTTGCACATGTTAATTCAACATAATTTATAAAGCAATCAGCCTCTTTTCCACTCTTCACATTTGTCACCATATATTAAATCACTTTTATTTTGTTGGGAATTGATTTTTATTTTTAATAATAACATTTTGTGATCTGAACCAAATGGATAATTTTGCAGTAATTATTTGTTAACCACTGCTTCACCTACAGATACAAAATGAAGTGTGTCCAAAGGTTAACTTAAAGCTGTAAAGCTAAAGTTTCCATTCCAATAAAGATAAGGTGGCATTAGAATATTGACAGTAGATTCGTTTTTAATTCTTTCTTTCTCTCCTGTGAAAAGATTCATCCTGCTTAAAAAGAAAATCCTGTCTGTTAATGTATGTTAACTTGTGAAAACATTTAATACTTCCAGCCTGTAATAACCTATCGTATGTGCCAAGTGTGCAAGTGTTGTTAGTAACTGGTTATAAAAACCATTGTGTGTTCCTACACATTCAGGACATCCCACATTGTGCTTCAGCTGTTTTTGAAAACAAGGTGTCTTAAGAAAATGTCCCTATGAACTCTAAACTAGCCTAATTATTTATTTTTTGACTTGACTTTTTTTGTATTTTCAGTTTTTAAGTTTCGGTTGTTTTTAATGATGTCAATCGATAAAAAAAAAAAAAAACTAACACATTTATTCTTAAATTAATCACCTAACACTAACATTAAGGTTTTTAAATTATACTTTTATATTGCAATCGTTTCACATTCAATATTCAAATTAATGTTGAAACAACACACAGTATATTTTTTATTTGTTTAATGACATATTTTTAGGACTGAAGGGGTAATACTGATACAAATAATACTGATGTTTCAGTGAAATTGTTTATTTTTTTCCCTAATATTTAACCATTGACTATACTAACATTACAGTATAATAATTGAAAGCTTTCAATTTTAAAATTGTTGATTAAGTTATCAAACACTAAATTAAATATAGATGAATCCTTAAAGCTACAGAAGTTATTGATTTCCTCATTTCTTTTGTTCTTTGATTAGCAGACATCACAGCAGCTGAATTATTGGGTTATTTGGCTGCTATTACTTTAAAAGCTGCCGCTGCTGAACATGACACAGCACACGCTGCCATATTTGTGCATGCGATTGAAGATCATGCGCAAGAATACAGTATATCGGCTGACAGGACAGGAAGATTCGTTTTTACTGACACATGACCTGGTAACATCTCATCTGACCATAGTTTACTGATGTTCTACTGAAGCTGCCTCTTCATCTGTACCGTTTCCATGCTCGCTTGACACCTGTCACTGAGGCGAAGTGGAGTGTGCGTCTGAAACGTCTCCCATTCTGCGTCTAAATAAACAGAATTCTTGTCAAGGAAAAAGAGACGGAGGCAGCAGTTGTGAGTGGGGTGGCCAAAACTAGCTCTGCCCCCTACGTTAACTGCGGTAAATATTTTTAACCCTGTTAAAGTGGAAAATTGTATCGTCTGTTAACGCGTTAATTTTGACTGCACCTAGTTGTTTTATTAGTTATCAGTTTTAGTCTTTTTATTGAGTAGAGCTTTTATTGTGATCCATGCGTCAGTTTGTCGATATGCTATAACTGGTGTAACACAATGTCGACCTGAAAACACACAGAGAATGCCAACCCAGCAACAGAAAACAATTATTACCCAAAAGTCCTCCTTCCATGCAAAAGTGGAGAGGGTCAACCGACCCCATCACTAAACGCCTCGCAAGGGTATGGACGGCTCCGGGAATGGTTCTGGACACCGCTGCCTACATTCCAGAGCATAGTTCAAAACCCCCATTTAAAACAAAGCAGGACTTTTTCTCCGTCGGACGGACCAAGGAAAACCAAACTCCTTTTTTTGACACGTATAACTATTGCAACTACACAAAATAAATATATGGATATTTAATGTGTACTTGTTCCCTCATAGGCATGATGTGATGATTTCGAGTGCCAATTATTTAGGACAATGTGGGAATTTTAATCATGCTTTAAAACGGTATAAACTGTAATGTGTGTATTATTATGCGTGTTTGATCTCTAAAGAAAGCTAGACTCAGATGTGATAGACTGTGGTGATGACCGTTAAATTGTAATACCCTGCATAATTATACACGTATAAAGATCCATAAAGTTTATCCTTCCCAAAAGTGATGAGACATCACAGAACTGTTGGTCCACCCAGCAAGCCTGGACATGGGCGGGCTCCGCCCCATCTGAACCATCGGATTCGACAAGCCGCCCGTGGGGAGGAGCAAGTTGGACTGTTGAAAACAACGCGCCAGTTGCAAATCGCTCTCTCTGAAACATGGCGTGGCGGCTCTCGGCTCTCTTGGCTCTCTGGAACATCTCTCTTTAACATCGCTGGAGCTGCGCTCGTAACTCTCTGCCTGCTCGCGCTCTTACCTGAACTTTGTCTCGACACCGACTAAACCAACCATCTATTCGAAGGCTAGAAGGCACAACATCAAAGAACAACGAGCTGAACGCCTACGGACGAAAGGAAAGCTTTCAGACGCGTCACGGCAGCAGCCACATCTCTCGTGTTTCCACCGAGAGCACCCGACGAACCAACCCACGTGGTTCCCGAGCACAAAGACCAGAGCAACGCATTTGAAGGAAACAAACAACTTCCAACCTGCTTCTTGTCAACAAGCAAGTACATTCTAACTAAATCTATATTGCTGATTGAACTGGTAGAATCTGATCTGAATGCAGTAACAGAGCAATAAGGCATCTGTCGTGATCTGTCCGGTCAAGTCAAGCGTTTAAATAGCTAAAAGGGCTAACTTTAATTTTAGGAATTACTTACCAAAATCCCTTATGCATGTCTTTGTGTATGTATGTTTTGTGTGTTATCAGTTAATCCATTTATGTTAGAATAGCAGTATTACGAATAAACCATTTTTCATTTCATAAAGAATTGTCTCTGGAATGTGATTTGAAGTTTTGTTCCTTATTTGCCATAAAGAGAAAGCTACCTAAGCTCGAAGTTGATATGCTGAGGCTAGTGTTCGGTGGACGGTCACTTAATACAGTATAACTAAGTTAAATATTAATATTACTTTTAACCAAGCAATATTTAATATTTAATAACTAATTCCCGGAGCTGAAATAATAGCTCTATATTAAACTGGTATTTTTACTACAAATGGTGGAGGAAAAAAAGCTGGCAATTAAAGATCAATCTGAAAATCAAACCAGAGACAAAAGTCTATTTCTCAATTTTTATCCGGAAAAAACTGAGTAAATACAGGAAAAGCGGTTATTTGTGGTATTGCATTGCTGGTTTGTGAAACACAGTGTGTTTGAATGAGAAAGGGTATTTGTTTAACTCGAGTTGTGAGAAGAAACTGCAGTAAATAAGTAAAAGTCGCTCTAAAGCGCATCAAAGAGACAAATGAGCGTGTCCCTCGTTTGAGCTCTGAGTGAAGGCCTGTATAGTTTGATTTGTAAGTCGTGTCCCACTTTCAAACTCCGCTATATTTTCAAATCCCGGGTGTGGAATGTTTAAAAAGCTATTTAAATCATTCTCAGCCATTTGATTTCGAGTGAATTCAAACGCACGGCGCTCAAAGGAAGTGGCCAGTCGTTTTGAGAAAGGGAGATTGCGCAATCGATGTTTGTGTTTATGAGTGCGGTCTAAACAGACAAATATTCGCATAATAGCCGCTGAGGCTTTGTTGGGTTATAAGTAACCCGGAGATAAATTTATCTCGCCTAAACGAGTGAGATTATGTGTTGTAAAGATTCAAATCTGACCAATGCTGGACTAATCTGAAGGGTTAGTCTGGAGCACAGTTGTGTCTGTTTTTCTCCTCTCTCTCTCCTACAGGCATTGAGTCGTCATAGCGACCAGTTCAGCCACGTGGAGATTTAGCATATAAGCTAAACTGAAACAAAGAAGTTTAGCAGCGTAGCAAATGCAATGCGGTAGCATTACGGCTAGTGATTAGCACATAGCATTTAAAGCTTGAATGCAGTGTTGGTGGAAATGTGGTTCACAGCTAACACTAATTCCCTCTCTCTCTCTCTCTAGTCTCTCATTTAAAAGACTAACACGTTTTAAGTTGGCTGTGTTAATGTTTCCCAATCATCAGTGTTAACAAGTTCACAGGTTGGTTTAATATAACAGCTGATTAAAGTCTTTTTACCTTTTGTGGGACCAGCTTAATAACTGGTGGGTTATTAGAAAATGGTTTAATATACTGTTGATTATATGGTGAGTTTGACCTCATTCAATTATAATGGCTTTTATGATTTTAAAACACATCAATGGATAAGCGCTATTGTTAGGAATTTTTAATTGTTAGTTGAATGTCACAATTGATTACAAATTAATTTTGAATTAATTTCATTTAATGGAATTTTCAATTCCTGCTTCCAGCAACAATAGCATCCATTTATGAACCATAAACGCCTCTTATAATTTGACCACTACAATAGAGCCTTAAGTTATCAAGAGGAAATTTTTAATTTCGTTTACAAGTAGGATACAGATTAGTTATTAATTATTTTATTGTTAATCTTTTTTGGTGTTAATGACGAGGAATGCTTAAGTTTGGAAATTATTTGAATTACTATTATGGGAATCCAAAACTAGTGATTTAGAAGCTGTAAATTAATTTAATAATTAATTATGAATTCGAAAATTCTAATTACATTTAATAATTAATTACACTTCCTGTTTACATTTTGCAACAATATTGGTTTGTCAACTCAATTGCAGATTGCATTTGTAAATTCTAATCCTAAGTGAATCCTATTAATTTTAATTATAACATCATAAATTTTAATTAGAAACCAAATTCTAATTTTAATTCCAAATTTCAAACTTAAATACAAGTCTGGCTCTATCTGTAGGCCATACTTCATTTTCTTAGGTGAGCTGATTGACTCAAGTAAAGTTAATAATAATTTAATTAAAACAATTTTATTAAATTAAAATTGTCCTCTTACTTGGGCCTGAGAGAGATAGTGCTCCCCTAGTGTTGTGTTGGAGAAGTGACAGTGAAACCACACAGTCAAAATCACTTTTCACCAATCTGGAGCATAAACGTAACCTTCTAATTAGAAAACCCCAAAAGGGAGTTAAGGTTTCTCAACCTAGGTCAGTTGGTTTATCCTGTAAACAGCCAAACCAACCTAAGCATATAGACTCAACAGCACCACCTTGTGCCAACGTATTAGTTTTAAATCTTGGGAATAAATCTTAATCTCTTTTCTTTTTCCTGTTACTAACTTCCAATTTGACTTGTTTGCTTAAGACTTGGCGGGAAAATCACGAATAGAGCGAAATGTCACAATTGAACAGATATGTATGTGAAACTTGAGAACTACATTCAACACTGTTTACCCTTTTACCCTCTATTGTGAAATCCTATTCCCCAGGTTAAAGCAGGTGCAATGAGAAGATAGACATCGGCAAAAGTTTTAACACGCTGCGATACACGCTGACCAGCGTCGCGGTATAAAATCCTGCCATTAAGGGACAAGTACTGTCATTGCTGTTATTTTCCTCCAAGGAGAAAATTGGAATAGCAATACCAGTCTTATTACAAAAGAGAAAATCGCCTACAATCCTCTGATTAGAAGCGCCTTCTAAATCAGAATTAACAAAGCTTAAACGAAGAAAATCTGCTATTAAAAGAGAGACCTGTTTAGTGCTATTGTCCTTGTGTACCCATTCTGTGTGTGTGTGTTTTTTCTCTGCTTCACAGCGGGGCTGCCCTTGTGTGTGCCCAATAATTTATCTGCAGAGACTACAATTAGAAGCACCTGCCAGAGGACCACAAACACAGAGACACAATCAACACTAGCATACACTACACTCTGCACATTTACACCCCTGTTTGTTTTGTTTGTGTTTTGTTTTGCTTTGTTTCCTATTCAAGGTCTGTGTCAGTTCGGTCCAAGATCCCCTGACCCGCCAGAACATGTCTCACGAAACAGAACATGTCGGTCACTGGGAAGGACTGGAAATGTGGCTAAGTGTTACAACGGGCAGCATACTCCCTAAAGCTGCTGAAACACTCCAACATCAGACACAGAATCAACTAGATGACAGCATCGCAAGCATTATGGGACAAGACCCAAGTCAAAACTACAGTCCCAGAGAATTAGCCAAGATCACCGGTTCTTTAAGCCACATACTCATCGCCACCCTCAAACTGAGCGACAAGCACGCCGCACAACGCCAGCAGGAGCTGACAAGCGCCCAACGACGCATAGAGCAGCTGGAACGTGAAGCTCAGGTACGACAGGAAGGGACCGATGAGGTGGAGCAGGACACCGAGGAGGAGACCAACAGGCTAAAAGAGACTCTAGAAGCTACCAGCCACGAAATGCAGCAGATCAAAGAGGACTTCGCTGATTGTGCAGACAAGCTACAGTATGCAGAGAAGCTACTGGAGAAGGCAAAGACTGACTTCAGGGACAAAAACAGCAGAATCAAGGCCCTCAAGTTCATTTGGCTGAGTCAAGGAATGAGATCAGCCGCCTAACACGACAGCTCGACCACGCCACAAAGGAGTCTGAAAGTCTCCAAGAGGAACTCAGGCATGCTTATGAACCACGCCGTGAGCCGTCAAGTACAGAGCGTGCACCAACGGCACCCCGTCAAGCAGGACTGGATCACCTGTTCATAGACCGACACGTGAACCGAAGATAGAGGGATGGTGTTAAAACATTCACCAGCGCCGGAAGAACGCTATATCACGACGGAACCAAAAGAATCTGCTGCAGCCAGCCGCAGGTCAGTGCACGGCTTGGACCTTAAAGATCTTGACAAGCTCGAAACATCGGAAAATTCAACCCCAGCTTGCCAAACAGCCAAAATGTCCACGCTTATCTGCAAGATATTGATTTCCATCTGAAATGCGACCTAACGTTACGGACAAAGATAAACTATACTTACTCCGAGCGACATCCAGTCCTGAAGTGCGCAGCTTCCTTGACCGGCAGCCTGTTAACACAAAGACTGACTATCAACGGCTTCAAAAGGCCCTAATTAAAGAGTTTGCTGACCCTGAGTCCGATCAAGGCTTAGTGGCTGCCCTGGAGACGAGACAAGGACGCCACGACACTCCTCAAGCTTACTACAGTCGACTCAGACAAGCATATTTTGGAACTCAGAACGAATCTGACATGGAAGAGGAACTGAACTTTAAAACTCTCTTCCTGAGGAACCTTCATCCTGGCATAAGCCACCATCTTGGCGTTCTCGCATGCCCACGAACAATGAACATTCAGCAGTTGCGAGACTTGGTGCAAAGCCTCACGGCAAACAAAAGATGGCCTCAGAAAAGAGCGCAAAACCCCAGCAGTTCTTGAGTTTCAACACTCAACACCAAGAACTGGCGCTGGAGGGCACCCAACGCCAAGACAGGGCTAAGCCACCACACAGGAGTGGAATGCACCCCGTCCAACAGAGAACGAGACTCACACGCTGGAACCCGACCTAAACAGAGGTATGACCGATGGGATGGACCACGTGGACGCCAACGCCACCTGGACGACACTGGGATAAGTCATGGGACCAAGCAAGGCCTCAGGAAAGGCAATGGGAGAGATCGGAACCCAAGAGAGCAACGCTCATGGGAATCCAATGGAAACTCCAACGGAAAGCGACAGACTCACCCTAAGGCGACCAGCCCAAGGAATCGACGAAGGAATTCACCAAGGTTCCAAAGTGACCAAGCTCCAACTGAGTCCATACAAGAACAAAAACACCACCGCACGACTCACAGAAGATGATGGAAATGATGATGAAGGAATTCTTTCAACGAAAAGAGGAAGATAAGAAGTGGGAAAAGAAAGGAAACCCGGATTCAGCCTGACTAGCTGACGGACGAAAGCAGCGACAAGACAAACGAACCAGCCACAGAAAACAGCACCGCCTCACCTCAGTCTCAGAGTACAATAAACACGTTAACTTCAGATGGACATGAAGCCCCACCTGAAAATCCAGCAACAAAGTTAAACACTAACTCAGCACCCAATACTCCAAACTCCAGCAGCATTCAGCAGACACCTGCTGTTGAAAATCCTCAAGTTCCTGAAAGCGCTGTCTTAGTCATCTGCCACTCCTCCGAAGAACGCCAAGTCAGCCCTGACATCCTAAATATTTCCTCCCAAACTCCAGTTCCTCAACTCCTAGGCGATCTCATTGAAAAGGGTATAGCAAGAAAGTTCTACCTCTCCATCATCATCGAGCGACACATCAGAGTCGAAGCCCTTCTGGACACAGGAGCCGACATCACTCTAATGTCTACAGAACTTCTCAAAGAAGTCCAAGAATTAACGAAGAGGACTAATGGCACCCTCAAGCTCCAAAGGTGCGAACTAAACGTACAAGCATACTCTCACACGGGCTTACAACTAAAACATGTAGCCCCAATCCATCTAACAGTGGGACCCATGGACTTCGTCCATCCCGTACACGTGTCAACACTCAACACGTACCCGCTCCTCATTGGAAAAGATTTGCTTAATCGTTTGAACCCCTAATAGACTTCAAGCACCTAAAGATTTGGACACAAGTCCGTGAGCCTCTGCCTTACAAGTCATTAGACTCCAATGAGTCACAGTGTCAAGTCACAGACACTACCCCTAAGTCAATGACCGATGAAGCAGTAACAGAGCCCAGGTCTGGGCCGAGCACAAACGCCAACCCTCTCCTCTGCTCGCTGCACGAGCCTGAACCAAACACAGGCCTCCTTCAAATCATGACTGCGATAGAGGTTCATGGCACATCAGTGTCCGAAGCAGCACTAGCCCTATGGGCAGAGAACTCAGCCATCAGCCTGAAACTATTCAAAACATTGAAGCAGAGCTGTCAAAGTCTACCACATGTCACTAAGCACAGCCGTTACCCTCTCAGTCCCTGGTCGACAACCATGGCCACCTCCAAGATCATCTGCGCTCTGGACATACGATGGAACAACAGACAGCTGAGTCACTACTTCCTCGTCATTCCAGACCTGCCGCATGACATCTACATTGGAGCGGATATCATGGTTCGACTCAATGCTCACATTGACACTGTAAACAACATCATATGGGCTCCCTGTCACACCAACTGACAACTTCAGTCAATCTCAAGAACCTCCAATCCGGTCAAACCATGCCGGACGCATGCGCTATGATTACGGAACAAGGAGCCACAATACCTGCCTACAGCAAAAGCGCCAGTGTCCGCCTCAACATGCGACCTGGCCAAACTCTCAACAGTAAGCTGAGTTCTTCCAACCTTCCAGAACCTGCCTAAAACTCGGACTGACTCTGGAAGCTACACCTCTCATTGAAGTGTCATCTCGTGCGATATATGTGTTGTTCAATAACTGTATGGCCCAAGACATCCACGTCCAAAAGCCAGCCACCTGGGATGGCTCATCAACCAGGCATTCCATGACTTTGAACTGATGGTACCTGTCATAGGCCCCATACCAGCCCAACTAATGTCAGATGGATACAATGACACTATAACATTCACAAAACCTCATGAAGTCATTGCCATCACCTCAATCCTGCCAGTGTCCAGAGAAAGCCTGCCGGTCAGAACTAATGGATGACACTCACCTCACTGTCTATGCTGTCTCAACCCAGCCTGCGACAGAACCACCTACACGGGTGACCAGCGAGGCCCAAAGCCCCTTTAATGACTTAACGGCAGAAGAACCCTACGCGGGTTCAATACTCAAATTCAACAGATCTTGAGTGACGCGGATGCCCTCCACAACGAAGTGGAGCGCCAAGGACTCAAAGAAGTTCTGCTGAAGTACAAGGACTCTTTCGCAAAGGACTCTCTAGATTGTGGATTGACAAACATCCACACGGTGCGCATACCGACAAACCCAAATGCACCACCCACCTTTGTGCGACAGTACAAGATTCCGATAGCGTCATATGAGCCAGTGCAAGAAATTGTTGACTCCATGCTGGAAAAGGGGTCATCCGCCCTGTAACAGTACATATTCTGCCCCGATATGGCCAGTCCTAAAACCCAACGGCAAATGGCGGCCCACTATCGACTACCGCAAGTTGAATCAGCAAGTACCATTGTCACGATGGCCTATGACCCAGTTGGACCAAGAAATACCAAAAATCAAAGGCTCGACGATCCTGTCCACATTGGACGCCGCCTCCGGTTTTGGACGATCCCTGTCCACCCCGACGACCAACATAAGCTGGCATTCACTGCAACCGACAGTACACCTTCACACGGTGTCCCTTTGGCTATGCCAATTCACCGGCAGAATTTAACATTTTCCTTAACAAAGCATGCCCTGACGCCAGAGTCCGAGGCAACCTCGCTCACGTGAGACGACGCCTTAATGAAAAGTTCAAGTGTGGAAGACCACCTCAAAGAAATCGACCATGTCCTAAACCAGCTGACAACAGCGGAGCTAAAATCGCCCTTCACAAAGGACAATGGTGCAAAACCAAGGTGAATTATGTTGGACTGCTCGTCGGAAGAAACGGCATTGAGCCACAATCTAACCGTGCCCAAGCAATCCAAAGCATAAAACACCAACTAACGTCTCTGAGTTGCGAAGCTTTCTGGGAGTGTGCAATTACTCACGACAGTTCATCGAAAACTACGCTGACATCGCACGACCACTAACTTCCCTCCTGAAAAGGACGAACCTTTGTTTGGACAAAGGCCCAGGACACAGCTATGAGCCAGCTCAAACAGTGCCTGCGCTCTGCTCCATGCCTCGCCTACCCAGACCCAGGGAAGGAATTCTATCTGGACGCTGGATTCTCTGACCAGTGCCTCAGTGCGGGTCTATACCAGCTCCATGATAAGGACAAGCGAGTGGTCGCTATGCCAGCAAAACGCTGCTTCCCCCAGAATGCAAATATTCACACTGCGAAAAAGCTTTACTTTGCACTGTGTGGGGCATTCAGCGTTTCTCTAATTACATCGGTGCACAGAAAGTCATCATCGAAACTTGCCACCAGCCAGTTACCTTCCTCAACAGTCAACGAATCAGAGATGGCGTGGTAACCAACGCACGCATAGCTACCTGGCTAATGACACTCCAAGGACGGGATGTGGAGGCAAGATATGCCCAGAACTACAAATCCTCACTGGGAAACGGGCTTGCGGCATGCCAAAACTGTTCAACGGACACGCTGGACACCTCAGCAGAGCCAAAAGAACTGCCACGACCGCAAGCGACAAATCATCGGTACTTCGAGGAGAATGTGTGTACAGGAATGCCCACAGCATATGTCGATGGCTGCTCATACAATCGCGAGGGCAAGTTACAAGCGGGAGCGGGTGTGGTCTGGCTCAACAATGACCCGTGCCCACCGCAGCAACTCAAACTTGGCCCACAATCATCACAATATGCAGAAATAGCAGCCATCCTCATCACACTACAAGTGGCTGCAACCCACAAAATCAGAGAACTCCTCATCTGTACCGATTCGAACTATGCCCGTCTAAGTTTCATATGCCATCTAACTGGATGGAAGAGGAATGGATTCAAGACAGCTAACAACAAGCCTGTCAAGCACCAGGAACTCTTCCAAGCAAGCGACGCATCATCGTCACTGAACACGACATGGTCGTTTATTGAAAAAGGTCAGAGGTCATTCACGCCAACCAGGACAAGACAAAGACTTAAATGACCAAACCGATGCCCTCGCCAAAGCAGGGGCATTACAGGGAGAGTCCTGGACATTTCATGCCCTCCCACCCCACCCAACTGTGGCAGCGGTGACCCGCCAAAGTGCCGCGAGTGGGCACACACCTGCCTCCTCCCACATCTCCCTGTCGCCTCAGTTCGCTGAAGACCTCCTCACCCTCCAACATACGGACTCAGCCATACAGTCCATTGTAGCACACCTGTCCGACCCCTTGGAAAATCCCATTTCCACCTCGGACCTCGAACATCATCCGACCTCCGCACGCTCCATTCGATCAAGCACATGCTGCATCTACGAGACGGTGTCCTCACGTATGTCCCTGAGCCATCCACTGCTCCAAGGCTCGTAGTCCCTCATGGCCAAAGGGGGATGATGTTGACACACGCACACGATGCACCATGCGCAGGACACCACGGAGTCAAGGCCACCTATGAAACACTCAAGCAAGTAGCATACTGGCCTGGCATGCAGCAAGACGTAGCAGAATACGTTAAAGGATGCCTGGTGTGTTGCCAGTTCCAACCGGCAAATCCAAACCACCGAGCACCACTGCAAAGGAAAGGAATGACCTTCCCATGGTCGGACCTCCAAATAGACTGGGTAGGACCCCTACCACGGTCGACGGGCAACAAATACTTCCTCACCGTGGTCTGCGAATTCACAAAATGGATAGAGTGCCTCCCAGCTCCCAACGATACAGCAGAAACAACAGCCTGTCTGTTATTGAACCATATCTTCTCAAGATTCGGACTGCCTTTAAGGGTCAACTCTGACCGCTGGAACCCACTTCACCGCTGAAATTATGCAAGACGATGGAAACTCCTGGGCATACAGGCCAAACTCCACATAAGCCATCACCCAATTTCTTCCGGTCAAGTGGAACGGGCTAACAGAACAGTGGTCAGCATGTTAAAAATACGTAGCCACCAATCAAAAGGATTGGGACATTAAACTCCTCTGGTACTGATGGCGCCGAGCCACACCCCATCAATCTACCGGAATACCCCGCTCACAATGATGACAGGGAGAAACATGACGCTACCACTACACCTGCTGTACCAACCTGGTGACCTGAACCTCGTCACCGCCACAACACTCACCAGTACCTGGAAGAGTTACATCAGCACCTGAGAACAACTTTCGCCTTGGCGCAACAGCAGCTACAACGGCGCGGAAGGCCGAAAAGCCTACTACGACCAAAAGGCCTCTCACCATGAGCTCAATGTCGGAGATCAAGTGTGGTACTACAGTTTCGCCCGACCAAGGCCGAATGCTCCCCATCACCTGTCAAAGAAGTTCCTACCTCACTGGACGGGACCCCATGAGATTGTAGACAAGCTCTCACCTGTTGCCTATCGAATCAAAATCAGACAAGGGCGCAGCGAGCCAGTCCTTCGATGGGTCCATCGAAACCAGATAAAGAGGCCCCTGGGCTCTAGCCGACATGGAAAGGGGGAAGATCAGACCCACTGACACAGACCGATATGCACCACACGCACCATATGCACCACACAAGCATTAGTATTGATATGTTAGGAAAACATATAGCAACCATGCTTAGACACAACCCATATTCTCTCCTCCACAGCACTGCTAGGACCAATCTAGTAGCGAGGAGTTACCCTCAATTTTGTTTTTAATTTTTTTGCTTGATTTTGATTTTGAATTTTTGTCTTAATTTTTTTGGTTTTTTCCTCGTGTCTCACTTTGTGTTTTTCCTTTCCTCTCTCTCACTTTGAACCCCCTTAACCAATCCGTGAATACAGGTCCTGAAATTGAGATCGACTGCCGTCAGTAAAATCGTTGTAATTCGCTGTGAGAACCGTTGTCAACCGATCGAGGCCACCCGCCAAAATCATGAACGACATGATACGCGATGTAAGTTCCTTGATCGACAACTTAGCCATGAATAGGATTCCGTGCTACGTGATACCTCTTAGCCTTGTTCAAACATCGTAACTTCGGCCACTGCGGGCCCCGTTAGTCTCATCCAAACCCATCTCACCCCTTTCCCGGCAGCGTTATTCCCATATACGCAAACCCGGAAACAGGTGACTTTGTTTTCTTTTCAGTTTGCCCATTATTGACGTTAATAATGTTTACCGGCTTAAAATGTTGTGAATGTTGGATTTTGGCAAGGGAACACCTATGTCAAAATCCACACTCCCGAGGTCGTCACAGATCACGATAGCAACGAACAGTTGTACTTGGCTCCAAAGCTAAAGATGTGTACGCCACTAAAGACATTCACTTCCTCCGCCCGAGTAAACCTTTCGTGACGCGATAATACAGAGGGCATCTGTGGCTTAGAAGCCATGAGACCCGACGCTAGCTGCCCCGCCGACGCAACACCACGTTCTCAGGTTGAGGTAACACAAGCCGAAATTGTCGGAAACCGATGGCTGGTGAACACCCCAGCCCGAACGGCTACCCTCACATATGATCAACACGACACCGCCACGCCGCATTAGTCTGCCTAACCAAACGTTATGGATCACAGTCCCTAAGGGCTCGATCCTCCATATTGACGAACTAGCATTGTATCACCTCACCGACGATGAGTATCACGAAATCGAAATCTCACCCTTTTTCAAGCAACATTCCTTTGTCCTCGATCCAGAATTGGAAGAAAGGATCAAGGAGGAAGGAACGCAGCTTATTGATCTGACACCTGGTTGACACAGCTTTAGAAGCTATCGCCGCCTTCCGCCGGCGCGCCAATTATTCGGTCCTGGTCTGCCGCTGACACGGCGCTTTGTATCTCTACTATAGTAGGATATGTTGTGACTTTGACACTGGCCTTCCTCCTACACAAGCGAGTGAACGCTGCTCAAGAGTCTCTCAACAAATGCACGCCAGGCATCCCTCGCCTTTTTCGACGTGGTAATCTCGACCTAGAATCCGAACCCGAGAATGTGACCAACCTGATTGAGATCATGCCTATACCGTCCTCGTGAAAACCCGACAATTAAACCAGTCAAAATGACCCAATTGTCAACGATGCTAAACAAACTAGCCCTATGTCTTCTCAAGTTTCTCACCGGTTCCTTTCCAAATTACCCTGCACCAGTTTTCAGTCAGTGATAGAGATCTCGTTGGTGTCTTGTGTGTGTCCATTCTCTCTGCCTCTTGTTCCAGTGCCTGAAGATGTTCCATCGGGTACATCTCCACACAAAAGGGGGATGTGTAACACAATGTCGACCTGAAAACACACACAGAGAATTCCAACCCAGCAACAGAAATGAATTATTACCCAAAAGTCCTCCCTTCCATGCAAAAGTGGAGAGGGTCAACTGACCCCATCACTAAACGCTCGCGTGCAAATGCGGACGGCTCCGGGAATGGTTCTGGACACCGTCAAGCCTACATTCCAGAGCATAGTTCAAAACCCCCATTTAAAACAAAGCAGGACTTTTTCTCCCGGACGGACCAAGGAAAACCAAACTCCTTGCCTTTTTGACACGATAACTATTGCAACTACACAAAATAAATATATGGATATTTAATGTGTACTTGTTCCCTCATAGGCATGATGTGATGATTTCGAGTGCCAATTATTTAGGACAATGTGGGAATTTTAATCATGCTTTAAAACGGTATAAACTGTAATGTGTGTATTATTATGCGGTGTTTGATCTCTAAAGAAAGCTAGACTCAGATGTGATAGACTGTGGTGATGACCGTTAAATTGTAATACCCTGCATAATTATACACGTATAAAGATCCATAAAGTTTATCCTTCCCAAAAGTGATGAGACATCACAGAACTGTTGGTCCACCCAGCAAGCCTGGACATGGGCGGGCTCCGCCCCATACGAACCATCGGATTCGACAAGCCGCCCGTGGGGAGGAGCAAGTTGGACTGTTGAAAACAACGCGCCAGTTGCAAATCGCTCTCTCTGAAACATGGCGTGACGCCTCGGCTCTCTTGGCTCTCTGGAACATCTCTCTTTAACATCGCTGGAGCTGCGCCAGAATCTCTACCTGCTCGCGCCTTACCTGAACTTTGTCTCGACACCGACTAAACCAACCATCTATTCAAGGCTAGAAGGCACAACATCAAAGAACAACGAGCTGAACGCCCACGGACGAAAGGAAAGCTTTCAGACGCCACGCGGCAGCAGCCACATCTCTCGTGTTTCCACCCGAGAGCACCCGGAGACGCACGAACCAACCCACGTGGTTCCCGAGCACAAAGACCAGAGCAACGCATTTGAAGGAAACAAACAACTTCCAACCTGCTTCTTGTCAACAAGCAAGTACATTCTAACTAAATCTATATTGCTGATTGAACTGGTAGAATCTGATCTGAATGCAGTAACAGAGCAATAAGGCATCTGTCGTGATCTGTCCGGTCAAGTCAAGCGTTTAAATAGCTAAAAGGGCTAACTTTAATTTTAGGAATTACTTACCAAAATCCCTTATGCATGTCTTTGTATGTATGTATGTTTTGTGTGTTATCAGTTAATCCATTTATGTTAGAATAGCAGTATTACGAATAAACCATTTTTCATTTCATAAAGAATTGTCTCTGGAATGTGATTTGAAGTTTTGTTCCTTATTTGCCATAAAGAGAAAGCTACCTAAGCTCGAAGTTGATATGCTGAGGCTAGTGTTCGTGGACGTCACTTAATACAGTATAACTAAGTTAAATATTAATATTACTTTTAACCAAGCAATATTTAATATTTAATAACTAATTCGGAGCTGAAATAATAGCTCTATATTAAACTGGTATTTTTACTACACTGGAATAGAGCACTGGAACGAGCACATCCTCTTCCTGCCCTTCAGCCTAGAGAATGAATGATCAATCTTGTGTCCGCTCCATGCTTGCCATATGTCTTTCATGTGTTGGCCCCTTTCTCTGTCATTTTATTTTGTTTTGACCTAAATTATCTCAGTTTCCCTCCCTCCCCCCTATTTGTTCTCCACGTCTCTGTGGCAGAGGTTCTGACATTTTTTTTGCTCCCATCTGGCAGCTGCACAGCTTGTTTGTTTTGGCTGAGCCCTGCTTGTTCCAGTGCTTTGTTTCTCTTTCGTGGAACAAACCGAGCAGGAGGACGGACTCCAGTTCCTCTGTCCTCGCCAACAACCATGATAAAGAACCATTAGCACACTGGCTCCCTCATCAAACAAAGGAAAAAAGACCCTCTCCACCAACCGCAGTCCTGCACTTAAGACTAATGTTAGTCTAAAGGAGGCTTTACATTTTTGTTTTACAGTTACTGCTTGCACTAAAATTTTCACTCAATTGTCAGATTTTCGGCCTGCATATGAAATGCTGCTCTAGACAGTGGCTATGTTCACATTAGAAACCGAAATATTTAATATTTAGATAATTTAGCTTTGTTTACATAGTTTTTTATGAGTAACCTACATTTGTGTGAATGTACATCAGTGTGAACTGACCCAGCCGCCTTCCTGTTTATAAAAACTACAGGTGCATCTCAATAAATTAGAATGTCGTGGAAAAGTTCATTTATTTCAGTAATTCAACTCAAATTGTGAAACTCATGTATTAAATAAATTCAATGCACACAGATTGAAGTAGTTTAAGTCTTTGGTTCTTTTAATTGTGATGATTTTGGCTCACATTTAACAAAAACCCACAAATTCACTATCTCTACACAAGCTACACAAGTTTCACAATTTGAGTTGAATTACTGAAATAAATGAACTCTTCCACGACATTCTAATTTATTGAGATGCACCTGTATAATGTTACCTGCTTTGCTGATGCTGATAACCTTAATAACAAGATCTCATGTTTGGAAGGCTGTCACGCAAACTCAAATTGCAAACTTAAGTTCCTAATACTACTCGATATTGATTTATTGTAAAGCTTAGATGGTTTTGAAAGTTTAAATGGAAGTGAAACATCTCATTAAATCAGATTAGCTTTTTCTAAACCTTAAGGCTAACATCTCAGAGTTTCTGCAATGACCTATGCTGGCCTTCAGTTATTTTGTTACAGTATCAACTTTATTGATTCTTTGTAATGTTGTTTGGACCTGTTGGATAAATATGGTTCAATAATATTCTTTGTCAAATTGATTCAGTAAAACATTTCTTAAAATGCAATTCGTACTCTGACTTGAATACATCTCTTCTGAAATGAGAATGTTTTTAATTCTGAAATAGAACAAATCTTACCCAACCTCAAATTCTTGAACAGTAGTGCATGTCATTGGCTTGCATTTATTTTTAACAAATGTGTGACTCCAGATAGAAAGGTCACCATTTCTGAAAATTCAGATCTGTGGTACATGTTTGTTTATGCATGTTCATGAACATTGGAAATAGATGGATGTTAGTCCTGAATTCTGCTGCTATGTGAGACACTTTAAACAAAAATCTTTAAACTTAAACTAAGAGCATAACACATTGGGCTCATTGTGTTTTGTGTGTGTGGATGGTGTTTCCCAATTCTCTGTTCATGTGGGCACCACCTACAGGACTTTGTTCTGATTGGCCAGTACTTGCTCTGTTTAGCTTTAATCTCACTTGTTCATCTGCCTCTTCTCTCTTCATATTTTTCCACCTCTTGGTTCTTTCTTTCTGTTGGTGGCATATATGTCCCAGTAGTCTTCATATATGTTTAAGATCATAGTATGCTGTGCACGTTTATTTGTCAGGCCTACTTTAAAATACTGTTTTGCCATTCCAGTCAATACCAATCATGCATATTTTACCCTTCGACCCACATGATGTGTTTCTGTCATATGTATCATATCTTAAGAGTTCTGTGCTTATCACACTGAAAATCAGATAAGGTTTCAAAAGGCAAAATATAATAAGCACCATTGATTATGGAAAGCTACATTTCTAAGAACTAGCCAGGCCTGGTTAATTTTTGTTCTTGTAATTCAGTCCCATCTAGTTTGAAAAGTGAATCTGACTTCATTATTCAGATTTGTTTTTAAACTTTCTGTTGTCAGTTCATGTGAAAAATGGTAGAATTGCAATGCTTTTTATTTTCCTTGTTAGGAAAGTAGGCCTGAAGGGTTGTGATGATTGGATGTGTGTGAAATTTTATTTTCTTTCTCCCTTTTTAATGGAAAAAAAAGTAAGGAAGAGACAGTGATAGATCATCAGTAACCAGACTTTTGGGAATTTTGTCTGATTCAGTCCAGAGCAGGAATGATTTGGAGCATGTATTTCGGTTTGCCGTCTGGCTTTAAACTGAAGGGAGATCAGTTTTGTGGGCTCTGTCACAGTGGCAAACAGTGAAATGTAGAAACCTCGGGTCCTCCCAAAAGTTTGACAAAGTTTCCAAGCTAATGAAATGGCATAGTCTGACTATAGTGATTAAGGCATTCTTATAACATGATCTGCTCAAAATTGTATGTGTATGTGTGAGTAATATTTATTTCACATAACTTGTTCTAACAGCACAAACTAGTCACTATTGATTTAAAAAAAAAAAAACTTCAGAGATAGCGCAAGCATGTGCAACAAAGAAGGCAAGCTTAATAAATGTAGCTGAAATATTCACTTTGATGAAATAATTTTTTGAATCATATTTCATCATATTGCCCATTTGGTGTTTGATGGTTTATAAGCATTCCTTTTTCTTCATAGCACAATTTAAGGTGAACTGCCAATTATTTATGTGATTGGAACCTGGGCACAGGTCTGTGCTCTTGAAAAGGTCAGCTGTCTAAATGCTTCTTTTATTGTGGTTATTTTCCTTTTAAAGCAGATAACGCGACCGTCACAGGAAGACAAAATAGAGCGACAAGAACGAAGAGGAGAAATTGGAGAAATCAGAGAAGAAAGAGGACGAGGAGAAGGAAGAGGAGGAGAAAGATGAAAAAGAGGACTCAAAGTGAGTCCCATGTTTTTGTTTTCCTACCGTTTCCCTTTGATAGTTGTGATGAACTAGCCTCAATTCGCCTTTTTGCTGCGATCCCACTGTGAAATCTTGAAGGGCACATGCACACTGAAACTTTGAGTGACAGCAGCACATTTATTGTTCTGTTGGTACAGAATGCAAGACTCAGTCTTGAAATTGCCATGTTCTCAAATGTTTGAATAGATTGAGAGAAGCTTTTTACGAAAACTGCCCAAATAATGGATAGATGCGTTTCTTTGCTCTCTTAGTAAGTGTGCTGTGGTTTAAAGTAGGTGAGATATCCGTTTTCTGTGAGGTGAGCTTTATTGTAATAGGGGCTTAAGATTAACTTCATTAACTCATTTGGCTTGGAGGAGACTGCGTGCTTTACTCGAGACCCGTTATGTCACTACCAAGGATTCAACAAAAAGTAGAATTAATTATGAAAAATATTAGATTTTTTACTTTTCTGTGAACGCACAAAACAGTACAGAAGTGGTTTTGAGATCTGTGAGAGATCCTGTTATGGAAGACGAATACATCATAGCTGGTGAGAAACTCACAGGTGCTCACCGTATCTGCATTTGTAACTCTGTGTTCTGCTCGCTCTGACCGTATGAATAGATGTTTGAATTGAGTTTGGGGCGGAGGAGAGCCTTTATTTCTCACCTTTGCCTCTGTAGGGACATCAGTAAAGATAAAGAGAAGTGTGAGGGAGAGGAGGAAGAGGGTAAGGAGCAAAACACTTCACGCGGCCGAAAAACCGCCAACAGCCAGGGACGTCGTAAGGGCCGCATCACCACCCGCTCCATGGCCAATAATGATGCTGCATCTGTGGTGGCAGAGGAACCACCTCCACCACCACCTGAACCAGGTAACTTTAGTTTAGCATGTGTTTGTATGCCTTGCAAGCGTAAACATTCGGTTTGCATTAAATATTATTGCCATTCATTTTACATAAGCTTTTATAAAAACAGTTGTGCTGCTTAATATTTGTGTAAATTCCTTTTTGTCTGGATTCTTTGAATAGAAATGAAATGGAAATATATTTTTTAGGTAACACTTTAGTATAGGGATCAATGCTCTCTATTAAATATTTGGTTATTTGAATTAACATATTGCCTGTTTATTAGTACTTATAAAGCACATATTCTGCATGACCATATTCTACATCCCTAATCCTACCCAATACCTAAACTTAACAACTACCTTACTAACTGTTAATAAGCAGCAAATCAGGAGTTTACGGAGGCAAAAGTCATAGTTACTGGTTTGTAAATAGCGAGAATTGCACCATTAAAATACTGTGTGACCATACTTTAAAATTAATATTTTAAACCTAAAATCCTGTCACCTTTCAGCAATTTTTACAAATCAAAAACCTAATAAATTCTGTTAAATGATTTTAACATGGAAACAATTATAGAATTGAATCAAATTAAAATAAATCAATATATTTCTAAAGCACACAAAATATGCAATTATAATATGTTGCCAGTAAAATCTGAGTTTCTGAGAACTAGCAGAAAAAAAAATCTTAGACTTAATTTTCATTCAGTCAAACAGCTTCACAAACTGAAATGTAAAATAACAACTGGGGAACGAATGAGAACTAGCCATGTGCTGTATTTATTTTGATCTTTTAATGATTAGTCCGAACAAACTGATTTGCTTATAATGCATCTAACTTCCCAATAATAGCACATAAGCACAGATGAGGCCAAGTCATGATGGTTTATTCTGTGTGTTGCTTAGTTCTGCCGGAGCCCACACCCCCCTCTAAACCTGAACCGGTGCAGAAACCAGCACGAGAGCCTGCAAAACCCTCTCCTGCAGCCAGCACAGACACACGAGGTAGGCACTACCTTTTTTCTGCACATACTTCCCTCTCTCTCTCTCTGTTCAAATAGCTTCTCACATCAGCACCCTCACACACTTTCACCTCTCAAAAAGGTGCATCTGTGCTGTGATGTCTGTCTGCTGATCATGTGGTCAATCTGTCTGCGGTTCCTCTGTGACCTCATTACAAGACCTGAAAGTCACCTAGTTTTCTGCTTTCTCTGGCGTGGTGTAAATGCTATCATGATCTTAGGGCTGCTGTACAGAAACACTGAGGATTTGATCCCTGAGGTCTGACAAATCAGCATGATTTCTTCTTTTCTTTCACCGTTATGACATCTAGGCTGTTTCTCTTCATTTGACTGTTTATTCCCTTTGCACACTTTTTTTCCCTCTCTTCGCTGTTGCTCTTTTGCTCCGTCTTTCTCTCACACTCTATCTGTGAGGTTGTTTGTCCCTCTCTTCTTCCTGCCACCCAACGCCAGACTCAAGGTCTCTGAGTTTATGTTGCCGTGGTGACAGCGGGTGGAGGGATCGCCATGGAGACAATAATGAGAGGCAGGTAAACGCGGCGAGTCTCAGGAGGAGTTTGATTAGAGCAAAAAGGGGAATGAAAGAACGGCCTGATTTTCATTTAGCTTTTGGTGCCAATTTAAAATGAATTAAGAGACCTCATTGTTCTGTAAACAGTGTTCATTACGTTTACCCCTGAACACAGTTGGCGGCCACGTCAGAAATTGTAGCTGATTAGCGTCCCGTACCTTGAAGTTTAGTCACCAGTTGTGTTTCAGCCTGTACTCCAGCTGACACATTCAATGCCCAGAAAGGTTTTAAGGACATCATTAAAGAAGTCAGTGTGACTAGTGGTTCAACTTTAATTTTAAGAAGCTACGAGAATCATTTTTGTGCACAAAGGAAACAAGAATAAGGACTTAATTCAACAGTTCTTCTCCTCCTGTGCATGCATTCCTCTGCTTGTAAACAAGGTGCAGTGCATGCTTGTTCTACATCAGCAGCAGCATGTGCATGTGTCGTGGTACTCTCGATAATGGCGGAGGATGGGTGGAGGAGAAGAATTGTTGAAGAAAGTTGTTGTTTTTGTTTTCTTTGTGCACAAAAATATTGTCATAGCTTCATAAAATTACGGTTGAACCACTGATGTCACATGGACTACTTTAATGATGTCTTTGCTACCTTTCTGGGCATTGAACAAGTCACATTTCTGTCTATGGAGGGTCAGAAAGCTCTCACTTAATTTGTGTTCTGAAGATGAACAAAGGTCTGTTGGGTTTCAATGACATGCGGGGTGGGTAATTAATGACAGAATTTTCATTTTAGGTGAACTTTACTTTAAACCTCAAGCCCTCGTAGGCCCAAAGAATCTGCCCATCTCGCCTGAAAAATCTTGTCTTTTATCTTATCATTCTCTGTTTTTGAAGTAAGTTTACAGTTATAAACCGGCGCTCAAGAGCCATAATGCACCAATTCCTTGTCTAAACCGCAATCAACATGACAAATCAGTGGACTACAAGCATATAAACGTAACACGCACACACTAAGGGGTCATGGGGTAATGTAAACAGCGTCTAGTGGGTCACCAAAGAGACGTTTATTTGAAGAGTTTTAGCAGAGACTCGCCGCACAAGTCATTCAAACAGTGCGGGGGGGAGGGCTTTGGGGCACTCTCACGTAAATGTCAGAGGTTCACACTGTGCTAAATCTGTCTTAGTGTTTAGTCAATTTCAAGGAGACCCTCGCAGCGGGCAGGAAAGGAGAGCACAAGGCTGTCTTTCTCTACCGTGCTGTCTTTCTCTCTGTCTCTGTCTTTCTCTCTCTCTTGCTCTTGATGTAGTTTGAGTGGAAATTACGTAGGGAGGGGTTGTTGCGCTGCTCTCTTCTGCTCGGCTACTGTTATGAGACAGAATGCCTAATGATATGGGTGAGTGAGTGAGAGTGTGTGTGCTGGTCTTCGACCCAGAAGGGTGGTGCTTCTGCACTCCTCCACTGTCTGCTTGAGATCAGCTGACTGGACTCTCTCCTAGAGACCGAGCGAGAAAGAGGCAGGAGAAAGAGAGCGGTGAGCCTGCCTAGTTGAGTCCAGTAAGCACCAGGGAGGGAAAGCAATAAACGGGGCAAAGGACAGAAAGCGGTTGAGGACTGAGAGAGAGAGAGACTGTGGGAGGGAGGGAAGGTCTTGAGGAGGGTGGAGGTCTCTGCAGCGCCCGAGTGTAAACCGATAGAGAAGGGAGGGTGAGATGCGCCGTGTCGTGTAGCGCTGCTCGAGTTTTTCCTCATTGACACTGACGGTGTGTGTGTCGCTACAGGCACTGTTGAAGCTGGAGAGACGTCTCGCTGGACGGAGGAGGAGATGGAGATCGCCAAAAAAGGTACTGCTTGACTTTTACTTCATCTTTCTCCCCACCCCTCTCCTTCTCTGGTTCTCAATTGGCTCTGTCTGATCTCTTTTTCACACACACAAACTTTCACCTCATTTTTGCTCTACTTATTTGATGTCTCTGTGGTTTTGCATGTTGGGGAAGTTGGTTGGGGTTGCAATTTTGAGCATCCTCTTTGTAGTGATTATTCAGATTAGGATTGTACAGAAGAAACTGAAGTAACTGTGTGACTGTTTACTAGAAACAGTTTCTTTTCATACTAGAAACTTTACAAGATGACCATTCTCCCCTAAACAGAGTTCACCCCCTGTGAAAGAATGACAGGATTAGTGTGGAGGGCAAAGGTTTTGTTTAAAGTTTAATGGGCTTTTAATAAGTTTTTTTTTTTTAGGCAAACCTCACAGAAAACATGTCCAGGTCAAATGTCATACCAAAATCAAAGGGGAAAAAAAGGAATTATACAATTACAGGAAACTGAAGCCTTGTTCTTGGGCAATGAAAAGTCTGTAACATATTTTGGTTAAAATTTCTCAATGGTAGTGTAAAACAACACCATTTTTACCCCAAAACAGCTCTCTCTAACGCAAGCTATATTCTTGCAAGCCGCTTTAAAGCAAATGAGCTCTGCTCACCCCGCCCCTCTCTTCCAAGCCGCTCTCTGAGAGACGGTAAACTTTAGCCGCATTCATCATGAAACTTGCTAATTAGGACATTATTAGGAAAGGCTTGATCTGCTTGATTTGAAAAAGGGGAAATGATTTAACGAGATCAAAAAAAACATTGGGTGGATTTTATCAGTATCGGTGGTTGTGTACACACACTGCCAACACGCATTTCAGTTCAAACAGCTTGTAAAAGTGCATGTCGCATCCGATGACCCCTTTAAAGATTCTAAGAATCCTCTCAGAGAGTTCCTAATTTAGCTTAAAATTTTCTATCGAGGAGTCTTAGCTTAAAAGTGATTCAGGACCTGAGATCAACTCTGAGCGAGGAAAAGACAACTTTTATCGTAGTGAGGAGGCTGACCCCGTTGCTAGCTATGACCAGTGGTGGAAAGATTACTGAAAATAAAGTTTTTGTACTTAAGTACAAGTACTGTTACATTGTTGAAATAATACTCAATTACAAGTAAAAGTACTGGTTTTAAAACAGTACTTAAGTAAAAATACAAATTACTCTTCTCAAAAACTACTCGGAGTACTAGTTACTAGTTAGTTTTTAGCGGCGATATTTAATGATTTACCAATTTTTTTATTCATATCAAAGATCTATGTGGATAATAGCTACTTTGAACAAAACCCACTTTTAACTTATTAACAAAGTTTGTGAATTACTGGTCATGATACAGGTGTTTCTAACTTCGATATCTTGAAAAATATCAATATTAAGGTCCCCATGGACCAGAAGTCGTAACTGACTTTAGTGTTGTGATGCATTTTCAAGTGAAACAGAATATTGAATAAAGGGTGGGGTTTTATTATGATGCACCTTCTCTCCACCTCTTGCTCTTAGCAGATTCACGCTTAAGTGGTTAAGAATATCTGCTTGTTATGTCTGACATCACACTTCACCGCTTCTGGGTCCTAATGCTCTGTCAGATGCCCCAAGAAAACAACAAACTGTGCTAATATACACCCATCATGTCATGTAATACTGAAAAATTATAACCCTAACCTTTATCTGCATACTGAAATCCCAGATGTCCAGACAGTGATTCAGCTAAAATATATTAGCTCTCTGAGACACTGTGAGCAGGGAGGCTATAGTGTGCACGCCAATTTTTTAAATGCTTAGCTTAAATATGCAGTATTAAATAGTGCTCATAAACATTGTTCCCTCTAATTTTTTTCTTGCTGATTAAAACTTTTCTCTATTGGGCAGACATTTTGGTCACCTGAGCAAAAACATTCTTTATACCAGACCTGTAAAAAAGTGTGTAACTTTTAACTTTAATGTGCTATTTTTATTTAATTTGACCTTTGATTTGAACTAAATTAGATTACATTTTAGGTTACCTGAGAAAAAAATTTCAGCATAATATACTGCAGTTCAAAAGTTTGGGATTTAAGTTTTTTAAAGAAGTTTCTTATGCTCAACTTTATCTATTTTAAATATTATTGCAATTTAAAATAAAAGTTTTCTAATTTAATATATATTCAAATATAATTTTTTCCCTGTGAAACCAAGCTGTATTTTCAGCATCGTTACTTCAGTCTTCAGTGTCACATGATCTTCAGAAATCATTCTAATATGCTGATTTATTATCAATGTTGAAACTGTTGTGCTGCTTCATATTGTTTGGGACCTGTGATAATTTTTAGGATTCTTTGATAAATAAAAAGTTAAAAACAGTTCTTATTCAAAATATAAATTTTGTGTTTCAATATGCACTACTATTTAAAAGTTTGGGGTCAGTAATTTTTGTATTTTTTTAAGAAAGTAATACTTTTATTCAGGAGGGATGTTAAATGGATAAAAGGTGATAGTAAAGACTTATATTGTGAGAAAATCTTTTTATTTTGAATAAATGCTGTTCTTTTTCATTTTGTATTCATCAAATAATCAAATAAAAAAGTATCACATGTTCCAAAAACAATCAAGCAGCACAACAGTTTCAACACTCATAATAAATCAGCATATTAGAATGATTTCAGAAGGATCATGTGACACTGAAGACTGGAGGAATGATGCTGAAAACAGATGAACAGATTTTCATATAGGCTTTTATTTACATAGCATAAACATTGATCAATTACAATTAAAAAAATCTTAAACATTTGCTCATTCTGTGTATTTGTCTTTAAAATAGGGTAAATTTGTAGCAAAAGCTTACAGCACAAGGAAACATGATTTCAAATTTGATTTCAAACTGAACTGAATTTACAACAAAAAAAGTACAGTCAGTAATACAATTATAAAACAAATGACCTCAATTTAGTTGAGGTACTCGAAATATGACAACACTGAATATTTTAAGCATTGATTTAAGAGCCATTTATGTCGTTTATTTAGATAAAAGGATGGTTTTGACCTGTAATGTCTGTATAATGTGATGCAGTTAGACAGATCAAAATCATACAAATATATGATCTAAATATCCCATTCCAAAACATTTCTAGCAATAACTTACATTGTAAAGAAATTAAAGTTCCATCTTTGATTGAAAGACTTTCTGATGCATTTCACTTACAACCAATACAATTTCCAGTAGCATTTTCATCGGTCAGGCATGGATCTATTCTCTTTTTTTTTTTTACAAAGTTTAATCCAAGAGTAAAGATAAATCATTTCTAGTTTAAAAGCACGGCGAGATCGTGATAGCACACAGTCAGTGCGCGCACAAGCAATATCGGAGTGAGAGGAAAGGCAGTCAGGCCTATTTGAGAGCTTGCATCCAGTTTTCTGCGATTACATGACTGTGTTCTCATGTTACAATAAAGCGCTAGCCACATTTGCGCAGGAATGATTCAAATAATTTGGAATACCTACAATCCCATGTGGATATTCAGACTCTGTAACTGACAGGAGGCGGATGCGTGTCAAACTCGCTGTCAGAGAGGAGAGAGCGAGACGAGCTTGTATACGGTAACGTTACTGTGGGAAATGAGTAATGGAATCGTGTCAGATATTTCAGTATCAGTATCAAAATATAGATATGTATGATAACACTAACATGTAATTTGTTTCTCCAAACTTTGAGTCCATAATTTACTAGTGATGTCGAAATTAATGTATGGCTCGTGTGCACGCTAGAGACAAATGCGGCAGGCTTCATTGCACAGAATATGCGCTTTGAGACACGTGCGCATTGCTAGCGCTTCCACTCACTGTTATTTTAGTCTTTTTCTTTAGATATGCTATCATTTTTCATTAATGCACGAAACTCACATCCTGACAGACTTTCACGTGCGGTTTGTGTTTGTTTGTCCTGAAGCTCAATCGCGGCTGCGGTTAAATGCACTTGCATCTACTTTTATGATACGAAATTGATGTAAACTGTTATCTTTTCAGAACAGCACAAAACATCTGATATGTGGAAATAGATCGGTGCATTAGTGTGAATGCAGTCTATTAAAGCTGCCGGTGGCTATGATCTCATCAGTAATAATCAAAGGGCAATAGTGCTGAGGAAAAAAGAAAAACCCATAAGTATGATTATTTGTAAACTTTCGATACTTAAAGCACTCCCGGATACTGAAAGTGCTTTTTGTTTATTACTTGGGTAATTGCCCCCCCCCCCACCTTATTACTTTATATTTTCTTGCATGTTTTGAAGCTATATTTATTTTTAATTCTTAACAATAATTAATCAATATATTAATGAATTATTTAACATTTTAAAAGTAGCCTTATATAATAATAAAAAATTCACAAAATAAATTAGATATAATCGTGATATCGAATCGTTGACATGATAATCATAATTGAATTGAATCGTGAAAGCAGTGCCGATTCACACCCCTATAGATTACGCTGAGCTCCCTCACTGTCCCATCAGCTGCTCTTAACCTGCTGTGCAGCGGCGGCTTTTCCCGGTTCAGATATCAGGGCTGTTATTGGTCCGTTTACAATCGGGTATCTTTATTGGCTACTGAAGTTTTGTCAAAGGTTTGAATATCAATTAAAATTGTGGGAGTACTCAGTAACGAACTATGATTTAAAAGTAACATAGATAATTTAGTTAAATTTGTACTTAAGTACAAGTAAAAGTACAGCTTTAAAAATATACTCAAAAGTACAAGTACCCGAAAAAACTACTTCATTACAGTAATGTGAGTAGTTGTAATTCGTTACCTCCACCACTGGCTACGACATATTTTGAAGACTGTGATTGGTTGGTCATCCAATAAGGAAATAAAAGAGAGATATTTAGAGTAGGGTCTATAATAAGACTTCTCTTTGAAATTACAGGCCTAATTTTTCCTGTTTTACCATACTTGCGCACACACCACACCATTTTTATTTACCATGCTATCATACTTTAACATATTTTATAGGAAATAAACAGCGACACAATAAGGTTCTGAAAGTGCTGTAATTGTTTGTGTGATCACTTTGCTTATAGATGGTTGTGACTGACCTAAATCATCTCTGCTGTATAGTTGCATTTTTCCAGATGCCAAGAATGTTAATGTAGTGATTTACTTCCATCTCTGCACTGTAAATGTTACGGTGTCTCTAATAAGATCGGTCACAAATATGATCCCTGCACGATCTAATGTGTAGCATCTTTATTAACTCACATTTCTTCTCCCTCTTCATGTTTTGTCCATTTTCTCCACTACTAAAAAACTCTTAAACCTCTTCAAAGTCCTTGTTCGTACTCCTAACAATTTTGGACCAAAATACCTCTTTTAAAGGTTCAGACGCTTTCTGAATTTTCGTAACATTTTGTTACTAGGAGCAACTCTTAGCAGTGGCACAAAGATTTTTTCATGAATACGAGCCCTGGTCATTATGGATTTGTATTGTAATGTAGACTATTTATTATTTCTATATTACTTATAGGTGTATAATGTATATCCAAAGATGAAGGCACAATTATATTTTGCATTAAGAAAAATTACACACACATTTATTGACATATAAACTAATTTAAGTGCAATAAGTGTTTGTATAAATAAAAAATAAAAGCACTCACAGAAGCATTAGCACACCCCTACCCCTTTTAAAGCATTAGTTTGTAGAAGTGTTTTCAGGTCAGACTGCGGTCATCTGAGTGCATTCCTTCTGCTTCCTCTTTCTTTGTGGTCTTTTTTTAGTCCTCTCTTTAGTGGAAGGGAAGTTCAATCCACCGAGGAGCAAACATGAAGGTGTGTGTTTGTGTGTGTATCTCCCTGTATCTTTTGCACAGACAGGGCTCTGGACTGCGACCAAAATGGTCACATTTGCGACCATTTTTTGAGAGTGTGCGAGTAAAGATTTGACGTGGTCGCACTTGTGCGATTGCATGGTCTGCGCTGCTCCAAGGCGTCTGCTTCATACAGCGCGCGGCGGCACATTGTAGCATTGTAGTAGTTTTACTTTTTGTTTTCGTTTTGAAAAGCTTATCTTTGCTGTTTAACGTTACCTCACGTTACGCTATGGAGGCTTTCCTTTTTTTATACTATTATTTATTTCCTCAGTGTTTGCTAAACATTCTGTAATGTATTAGTCGGTATATAATACAGCATGTGATGTGTCGATGCCATGCCTCGTCTTATTCATTTTTGTTAATAAACATTATGTAAGACAGTTTGTCATTGCAGCCTACTGTTTTCTAGTAGTTGTTTTTTAATTAAGAATAACAATGAATACATCTTTTGTTTTTGTCTTAAAAAGTGAAAGCTGTGGATATAAGCAAAACAGACAATTATCTTTTCTTGTAGAACGTGACACCAAGATAGCGAATTTTAAAGTGAAAGCGCACAAAAAAAGGAATTCCTGTTTACAAAATTTGTATCACAAATAATACTGATGAAAAAGAACGGGTTGAATGTTGACCATTTTGTTACCATATAATTATAAACCAATGATAAAAGTTAATCAGCATGCATTGATTAATCAAATGTTGTATTAAAAAATGCGATCAAATTATGTGCTCGTGCGACCAACTGAGAAAGTCGCAAAAGTGCCACCAGTGGAAAGAATGAGTCTAGAGCCCTGACATACCTCTGGTGAGCCATCAATGTCACTGCACAGTTCAATTTAATTAGAGTACATCTTAACATGACAGATTGGGGACTAGGAGAACTGCACACTGAGTTTGAGTATGTGTTTGCCGGAACTATGTGTTTTGTATTGTTTATAACCACTGTAGCTGCCAAGCAGACCTGAGAGGCGCTGCTCTGTTTGCTGAAACAGGTGGCAATGAGCAAAAAATATACAGCTCATCAGAAGTTTTTTTAGTTCATTAAATCACACACCTTGTTTGTATTATCACATCAAGCATAAGCCAGGTTTTACTCTGTCGCACAAGGCCAGTGAAAAGAGATAACAGAGGTAAGCTCTGTGTTAGGACCTTATCAAGGTAAAACACTGTGGCTCAAGGGGTTGATCTTGAACCGTGATGTTTGTGGTGATTAATTCAGTAATCATGAGGACTCAATCAGTACACCCCACACACTTTCATTATGAGTTTTTTCTTTCCACACACTTTGGCCAACTTCTACAACATGCGATAACAGAATCAGTCAAGAACGGTGGCATTTTTATGCAGGACTTTGACAAATGACAAACACTCTTTAACCTGTGTCATTTCAGGACATTTGGTTTTTAGTAGTACATTTAGGAGCTTTGACCGGTTAGCGGCTAACAAGATCTGTCGATGGGCTTTTTAAGATGATATGCGTACAAATAGATTGAGATGTGGCAGGTGGAGAAGAGGCCGTCTGAGTTCCATCTCAGCTTGTTTACAGAGCATTTGTACAATGTTTGGTAGATTCATTAATGGGGCCATGACATTTTATTTATTTAAAACAAAACAAAACAAGGCCTCTACTAACACTAGCTTGCTCTATTCTTTTCCTATTCTTTCTGTTTTCTTTTATTTATTATATAATAAATAAACTTGCTACGTGTTAAGCTAACGGAGACTTGTTATTGCACTTTTGTTTGATTTTGATTGCTTCCATTGTCCTCATTTGTTGTACTCATGTTGATTTGGATAAAAGCATCTGCTAATGACTAAATGTAAATGTTTATGAAACTTTTTTTGTACTGTTCTCTGATTTGGATGATTCTGATGTTATCAAGGACATGAAAAACATAATCAAGTAAGCTCTGTCCTGTTTGACCTTATCATGTGTTTAAATAGTGCTGTGCTATGATGGGGTGTTATTTTCATCTTACAGTGGGACAGATGGTTTGTGGTGATAATTTAGTAATCATGTAAGACTCAATCATGTTAACATTTGACACATTTCTTATAGTTTTTCTTTCCACTATCACTTTGGCCAACTTATACAACTGGTCATGCTGATGCTCACAGAATTCAGCCAATGTAAGAGTGTTCATTCATTTATGCAGGATTATACAAATGACAAACAAAACTAAATAACCTGTGTCATTTCAAACATTTGGTTTTTTTTTAGTAGTACATGTTAGAGATTATTGACCGGTTGATGTTGAAAGATCTGCTCATGCTTTTAAAATAATATTACAAAATTTTATTACAATTTAAATGAACAGTTTTCTCTCAAAGTAGAAGATGTCGTTTGAATTCCACTCAGTCTTTTTACTCCAGTCTTCAGTATCACATGATCTTCCAGAAATCATTGGAGCATTTGGTGATTAAGAAGCATTTTATTTATTTGAGAAACAGAGATACAAAGTTCAGACAACATTTAAAATTCTTTCTATATCTTTCATCCTATTTTTCTGTTTATCTTTTATTTATTAAAAAAAAATCTTACGGACCCCAAAATTTTAAACAATAGTATATATATATATATATATATATATATATATATACTTTTTCTAGTTTGTTTACAACATTTATTTATAAAGTAGCATCACTGAAAGGGTGCTGTAGGGAGACAAAAACTGAAAAATGTCTTGCGAACACACGTGACCGTGGTGTAATCTATAGTCGTGAACTATTCTTAATATGTATATCTTACGATTTGCACCTCTTATGTTATTGTGTGCAGGGTTCCCGGCGGCTCCGTGGAAATCGAGACCCATCACAGAGCGATCCTGCGCCTGATGACGATGAGGAGAGTGATGGTATGATCTCTCTCTGTGATTTAAAGTCTTTTACAGCCGGCTGCTTCCAACATAAGCTCTAATGCCTAAACAAACACCCTAAAACCAATCAGTCAGTCTCTTTCTCTGTGACCCATGAACCCAGAGTCCGATCAAGCAGAGAGGAAAAGAAGCAGCGGGGCGGTAATCTAAAGAGAGCAGACACAGACAGACTCACACACAAAGAGGGATGAAGTGAGGGAGCAGTAGTAGCAGTGTGCTGACCTGTCTGACTGCAGTGCGTTTGATTAGATCTGACAGCAAAACTCCAGACCGCTCTGCACTGCCACAGAGGTCAACATCCTCCCTCTACTTCTGTCTGTACGCTTAATAAGTGAGAATCGGGAGCAAATGAGGAGAGAACCAGCCGGGTGGGGGAGAGGTGGATGAAAGGGAGAGGAAAGAAGTGAATAAGACAGAAACGCAAAGAAGAGAGAGTGGAAATAGGGGGAATATGCAGAAAGGATAAGAGATCTGGACTAATTCTGTGTGCCACACTCACTCTTATGTAAGCGTTCCCAAAAAAAAAAATGCTGTAAGGAAACTGAGTGCTTCTGCTGAGTATGTTTGATATTTGTGCTTTTATTTAGATATGGTTGTGTGATTTTTAGTGCTACAACACAACTTCAAGTATTTATACAGTTCTATAAACAAAAAGTTAATATCGAGTTACTTGCTTTTTAAACATAATAAGAGTAGTTACTTGCACATGAAAATAGAAAATCAGTCAATTATGGCTCAGCAATACCTGTCTGGTGCAACTCCTTATATCAGCATTCTTGGAACAACTCTTGTGCAATCAAATTAAAGAGGAGTAATTATTAGTCTCTTAACTCCCTTTCCTTCGGGTGCCTGTTTGTTCACTTCACCTTCTTCCACCCCATCTATACTACCGTTCAAAAGTTTGGGACAATTTCCTCATGTGATGGCAAAGCAGAATTTTCAGTATCATGACTAAAGTCTTCATTGTCATGTCATAAGTCATTTTATGACATGAGTCATAATTGTCATAAGTCATTTTAATATGCGGATTTGGTGCTCAAGAAACATTTCTAATTATTATCAACTATCTAGATAGTTTTGCTATCTAGTGTCTTTTGTGGAAACATTTTATGAATAGAAGTTCAAAAGAACAGCATTTATTGGAGTAGAAATCTTTTGTTAAACTTGTTCAATGTATCCTTGCTAAATAAAAGTATTCACTAAACAGAATACCTTAAGTAATACTTTAAAGTAAACACAAAACTACTCACTTTCCTCTTGAATAACATCATTCTCTGCCCTGGTGCATTATAGATCTTGTTCAGATTCTCCTTGCTAAAACAGAAACCTGCATGGCTGCTTCCCTTGTCATGTGCTGTATGCTTTCTTCAAATTCTTCTTTCTTCTGTTCTCCCTTCTCTTCTACTCTCAACCTATCTTTCTCTGCTTTCATCTGCTTTTTGGAGTAGCACCTGCTGACATACTCATGGAGCCAAGCAGGTTGCCCTTCATCGCTCTCTCAGAGGGACAGATAACAGATAGACTGTGAGAGTGGCAGAGAGCGTCCACACAGCAAGAGAAGGGAAGAATTATAAATGAGGGAGAGGAAACTTTTTTTTAGAGAGAAGGATTGTTGCTTCCTTGTTGTTAGATGTGTGTTGCCCTTGAGGTAACTTGGTTTTCTGCAACCTGGTTCTTTCCAAATCAGCATTTTGGAATGATTTCTAAAAGATCATGTGACACTGAAGACTGGATTAATCGCTGCTGAAAATGCAGATTTGCCATTATAGGAATAGGAATAGGAAACATATAAATTGTATTATTTCATAGTTTTATAAATGGCGCTTTGGTGAGCTTAATAACATTTTCCAAGATGTTACAACCCCACACATTTGAATGGTATGTTTATGCAGTGCTTCATGTATTTCATATGAAGCACTTCCTGTGGCCCTGGAGGGTGTGTCATCACGTGGCAAGAGTGGAAAGGTAGTGATTAGCCAAAGGATGTTTGCTGTCCAGAAGTGCATTAACCTGATTGCGTGATGCTGCGTGCAGCGATGGTGACCTCAAACGCTGCCTCTTCTGTCACGACAGGGTTGTTTGGGTTTCCTGCTTCTCTGCCTTTGTGTTTCTGTAGCAGAGATTGAAATAGATTGGGTTTGATATTCTGTGTCCTCTTTGCACAGATGAATGAAGAATTGAAAGAGAATGTGATCATATGCTTTTTCATCTCCTTTCCTCAGGTCCTGATAACAGTTCGGACACAGAGAGTGCACCTTCTCCATCTCAAACTGATCCCTCCAAATCCGACACTCCAACTCATCTCAACTCAGCTCTGGACGGCATGTCAGACCAGGACATCATGGCAACCAAAGGCGCAGTTGCAGATGCCAAGGGCCAGGAGCCTCCATACGGCGAGCTACGGGTGAAAGTAGAGAAGAGTCCGGAAGGTGGAGCTGAAGACGGGCTTTCTCAGGATGAGCGCACACGCTCAGCATATGAAATGCAGATCCATCCAAAAAGTGAGCCACAGGATGTGGAGATGGCCGCTCCGAGCAGCGAAAGAGCACAGGTACAAGTGAAGATGGAGCCGGAGGTCAAGGACAAGGAGGAGAAACAGGCAGAGCAACACCACTCTGATAATGACTCTAGCGCCACCTGCAGTGCGGATGAGGATGTGGAGGCTGAACCTGACCGACAAAGGTGAGAAGCCGCTGCTCTTGTTCTGTTATGGGGTTTTCATACATACAGCGCTATTGGTTTCTAATAGAATCGATAGCCTGCTGATTTATTAATTGAAAGAGAATGTATTTGTGTGAAAATTATGTAATAGTGCTTTCAGTAATATTGAAATTAAAAATAAAAATATACATTTAAATAAGGAATGCAAATGGAAAATAATACATTTAAATTCTTGTAGCCTTAAAAAAACTTACTGTTGATCTCTGATGTGTAATTAATAATTTATTTTTCTTCAACTTCTATTCAAATATAGTTTTTTCTCTTTTGTTATATTTACCTAAATAAATATTGTGTTGTCCAGCATGGGAATGTGCTTTTAGCTAGTATTTTACAAAAGCTAGTGAATAGTCTGTGAATGAACGAAAAATTATTTCTGATCTGTGTCGTTGTGTATGAGTGAAAACCCCTTTAAATGGGACTAGCAATAGAGTATCAGTAGCTAATACATTTTATTCTCTTGTTCCTTCCTTTCTGTGGCAGACTTTTCTCTCTGGAGAAGCCGTCAATGCTTGGCAATGCAGGCTCAGTGGTCGTGTCCAAATTCCTCAACATGCAGCAGCTACAGCAGCGGGCCGCCACCATCCCCCCTATGGTCAGTCCCCATAGCCTCTACCCCCACTTAGCATTCAGATATGCCCCTCTGGACAGAGACAGGGCACAGCCACCCCGCCACGTGAGTCCCGCCTCCATCTCCACCTCCGCAGATAACGCGCTTTGATTCGCCTCTGCGGCAATCAGCAAACGAATCAGCAAATACCAATTGATTTTCCACATTGAAATCATGACGAGTGAAAATACATTTTGGCTGCTCTGTTGGGCTGATTAGTTGTGCTGTTTGTAGGTGTCTGTTGTGGCGATTTGGTGTGGCTGTGAAATGGATTTAATCTAACTGAGGCCCTGATTGGCTGATCACAATGTTCATGAGAATGTAGCATCTTTCTGCTAAGCAAACAACAGTCATGCACCTTTAAATTACAAATTTTAATATTTAATCATTTACATTTTTCTAATGGAGCATTTTTGCTGAACAGCAGTCCAGCATGTAGCCCCCATTTGAATCCTCTCTGTTCCTGAATGGTTTGTTTAGGTTTCAGCTCCGTTCAGTCACAGCAGCATTCCCGGAGGACTGTTGAGCGGCTTTGCTATGTTCCAGCACCAAATCAAAGCTGTACATGAGTCCGTGCAGGAGGACAAACAGAGACTGGATCAGAACGAGTCTGACCGCAGGTCGCGAGTCACCACTCACAGCCCCACTATTGTCGACCGAGAAGGTGAGTCAGACGCCGAAAGAAAGAGAGAGAGAATGCACAAAAACACTTGAGGTGAATGTAGAAAATTGTGAAACACCGTAAATCCAGTCTCAAGTGTTACCTTTAAGAACTTTTGAAATGTCCCTTTATTTTGGCTTTGCTCTTTGGTCAGTCTCCACTTGAGATTCTCGAATGGCATAGATTTGCAGGCATTTAAAGTCATAAAGAAATGAATTGGCGACAGATCTTTTTTGGGGGGATCTACCCATCGATTGTTGATTGAATTGAGGCAGATATGAATGTGAGCTTGCAGGTGATTGTAAGGAAGGGATGGGGTTCAAATCAAATCACTTTTATTGTCACATCACCACAGCACAAGTGCCTTGGTGAGTGAAATTCTTACGAGCGTGCTCCAGACAGTGCAAAAAAACTAAACAATTTACATATGGACAGTACATATTTACAGACTGTACAGAAGACAATACACAGACATACACAGTCTGTCAATACACAGACAAAATACACAGACATATACTCAGTACACACAGTGTACTATAAAGACATGCATTACATCTGCATTATGTACACATCTATACATAGTAATAATGTGAAGGTGCAACAGATTATACATTTACAGCAGATTGGTTGTGCAACAGATAGTTGTGCAAAGGTGCAACAGATTATTCATATGCAGTGTCGTTGATGTTCTTTGTATGGTGTCCAGTGATAGCAGATGTGTTAGTGCAGTGTGTGCGTGTAGTCCGGTAGAACTGTGTTAAAGTGCAGTGCATGGCATGTTGTGTGAGTGGGAGTGTGATGTAGGGTGAATTATTTCTGACTGTTCATTATGATTGTTATGATTCATATGATTGTTAAGAATCCCCCTCCAGAGACAAGTCGTTATTTTTTTCGGAAGATCGAGTATTTACATTTTTTAAATGTGAATCACATGCCTAGATGAATTGCTCACAGTAACAAAATAGATTGCTTATTGCCTTTTTTCTCTGTTTTTTCTTCATTTTATAGAAGAATCTTGAAAATAGAATGAATCTTAACTTTCATATAATTTCCAGAAATTGTAATGTTTTGGGCAGTTAATAAGGGGTTAAAATTACATAGAAGCTTTTATAATTATGACATTAACCCAACCTCCACAATATAAAAGTAATCTAAACCGAATAGAGCATTTGTCACTTTTTGTTTGGGAGAAATCCTGGTCAAAGGAACTGTTTCTTAAGGGAAGAGAGCAGTGAACAATACAAAATTGAGGTTACAGAATCACCCTTGAGACAAACAGACTGAAAGACAAGCAGATGGACTGCTGCAAAACAAATAGATTATGATGTGCCTGTAGTGCCTCTGTTCTATCCTTCCATGCACTCTCGCTCAGTTTTTACATGCCAGGAAGTTTGAGCAAAGACAGACGTTTTTCTGTTTTTCTTCCTCCTCCTCCTCTCGGTTTTATAATGGGTCTCCAAAACAGATTTTTGAAGTGTGTCGAGCACACAGGAGAAGGACAGTGGACTTTGCTCTTCTCAGCTAAGAAACACAGTGCTGTTTGTGATAGAGCCAGACAGAAGCAGCCAACCAAAAGGAACATTAGGTCACTCTCTTGTAGTGGTATCCATTAGAAACAGCAAGTTTTGCTCAACCTCGTCCTTGCAGACCGGCAGCCTGTAGCTCTAAAAACCTGCCTTGACATTTCTCTTACCAGTGCATTTGCAATGATAGCACTGAATAAAAATGTCTATATCTCCTGCTATTCCTGTGATTAACGCATAATGGTTTGAATAAGAAGTTTTCTTGATCGCAAATAGAGAGGACACTTGACATCCTGTTTTGTGTCTTTGCCTGTCTGCTTGGTGTTTGTGAGTATCTGACTTTTTTTTCTGTCCTGTCCCCAGGTAAGCCATTCACTTACTTGCCATATGACCTGAAGATGATGGAGCAGGAATCTCTCGTTGGAGCGGGCAGACCGGGTTCTCCGTACAGACTCTCTCCTCACGAGCCTAGAAAAGCCTCACCCCAACCTGACGGCAGTAACGCCACCCGCTACAGTGTACCTCCAGGTAAGCAGTCGGTACACCCTGTATCCAGGCGTAATTTTTAGAAACCTGCAGCTTGTTTTTTTTTTCAGGGAGGTTTGGGCACCTATATGATTTCTCAGCAGCACTCCCCGAATGAGGGTAAAACAGTATAAGATCTGTGGTCTGACTAGGGCTGCAACAATTAATCGATAAAATCGATTATTATCGATAATGAAAATCATCGACAACGATTCTCATTATCGATTAGTCGGGTCTGCCCACAGTGCACGTCCAGCTTCAGCCGGTTGCTCAAATTACAGCACTGAATAACGCATTTCTATCGACAAGATGCATCTAAAAATAGTGGAGGAAACAGAATGAGATGCTGCGGGAGAAATAGGCTACGAGATCCAAGCTGCCCAAAACATGAGAATTCTTTATTTTAATGCATTAGCGTAATTCTTGCCCTGTCCGGCTCTTTGACAGATGCGTGTGCATTCAAAAACCTTCAGTTTACGGTCATATCCTTATCTATAAATATCACAGATTCACGCGAGCATTTCCATTTTTGCATAAAGGTCCGTCCTGACAGCCTGTGTTAAGTTTAAAATACAGAATGAGCGCTGGGCGGGCGCGTGCACGCGCGTCAGACAGACAGAACACAGAGGGAGACAATTAAAAGACTATTCAGCGCAAAAATTTCCATTGTGCTGAAATATCTGTTGTTGAAAGTTAAATTAAGGCTTAAAAGGCAACACGCCGTGCGAGTATTTTATGGGAGTAGGAACTGTTAAGGGATAACAGCGTGTAATTCTGAATATAAATATCAGACGCTTCATAGCCGCCTTATTACAGGATAAATAAATGACACACGACTGTGATCAAAGTCAACGCGTGTTCCTGCAGAAAATTACTCTTACCTGTTGATTAACACAGAGTTTGTGTTTTTATTCGTCTTTATTATCTTTATTATTATTTTCATTTTTAATAGAGATTTAAACTATATTCACTATTACAGTGCTTAACAAATTTATTCAAACAAATTTATGTAAGGTTTTTAACTAATGATGTAAGGTTTGAGCCACTGCTGCTCTAAACTAACAGCATTGGTGATTACCAAAGTCATTTTTTTTGCTTTCTGTATTGTTATTCCTCCAATATGAGTAAGCTCTTTAGTAACAATAGTAGGTTATTTCTAATGCTATAATATAATTATTGCTATTATCTATGAAAGAAAGGCAGAGCGCTTCATGGTGTTTTTTTTTCAGATACCCAATTACAGTCAAAAGTACATAATGGCAGCAAGAATGCAAGCTGTTGCAAGGCATAGGAGGCCAATTTTGTTATAGTAGGAATTAAAAAAAGGAGTGCATTTTTACCATTTTGTAGGGAGTGCATTTTGTAGGGTGGTTGTGTCCACACACTGCAAAAACACATTTATAAGCAAATGAAGATATTTTGCATCCAATGTCTCCTTTAAAATAAAAATATTATCATCTTAATTCAAGCGATGAAGGCTTTCGAAAGTCTGACCGTAATTAGTGTTTAACCCTGCCTGCTTTACATGTTTAAAATGATTAACAGTTTAAAACATTAGAAATTTAGAAAAGTAATCAAATTTAATCAGTTACTTTACTTTTATAAATTAATTGAAAAGTTACACTACTTATTACATTTTAAGTAGGGTAACTTGTAATCTGTAACCTATTACATTTCCAAAGTATCCTTCCCAACACTGTAAATGACAATAACATTTTTAGATTTAAACCACTTTTCGACAGATTCCAAAAATATTTGTGTTTCCTCTTTATTATGATAGGTGGTCTAATAAATTAAGTACTCTATGTATATCATTCAGTTGGCACGTTTGTTTGAAAGACATTGGACAGTATGTGGAGTAGTGTGTCTTTTGTCAATAAAAGAAAAAATAATCAGATTAATCGAAAGAATAACCAGCCAACTAATCGATTATCAAAATAATCGTTAGTTGCAGCCCTAGGTCTGACCCTCACTGATGTAAGCAACATGAGCAATTCAAATCAAAGACACTAAAGAAAAAACTGCTAAAGGTCTACTAATGAAAACATCTTCCAACAGATTTATTTGTCTTTTATGCTTACAAAGGCTGCATTTATTTGAATAAATTTTTTTTTGTATAAATAGTAATATATTAAATAATAATATTTATAGTATTTTAAAATAATTTATTTATATTAATTATTTATTATTAAAACTAATAATATTTATTATTTTTTTCACAGTTAGAAAAAGTTGACTGTCTTTATTTACTTTTATGGATTTTATATCTGCTCTGGATTGTGTACTAATGTCTTGTACCTCGAATATTGTTGGCTTTTATGATAAAAAAGCTTGCATTGTTGGAAGTCACTTTGGATAAAAAGTGGCTTTTGTATAATTTTAATATAAATATGAAAAAATGCAGTTTCATCCAGGAAGAGGTTATCACTTAAGTTACAGTTAATTGTGTTTATTGATATACTTTGCAGTTTCAAACAAAGCTACGCATCACTCATTGTAGATGTAGGGTTGATCGATAGCCTTCGGGCTAATTATAGGTTCCTTTCGAGTCCCTCTTGTTTGGACCTGAATATTTTCACTTTGCAGTTAAATCTATGTATTATTAATTTCTGTTTTACTGTCATATTCAAGCTTTATTAAGTTTTTGCTTAAGTGTGTTTATTTAGGCCTTCATTTCAGTCCTTAGTAACCTTGTCTGAAGCGTGTAACCTAACAGTGTTTATGTTCCTACAAAACCAATTAAGACCCACCCTCTGCTACTGAGAGTTTTAGAGGAGCTCACATTTGTTTGTAAGTTACGTGGCTTATACTTGTTGGGTCAATGAGTTTCTTCCTGAAGGAAACCTTGAAGCTCTCACGAGGGTCACATGTGACTGTGACTGATTCCCTTATCAGCCCTATCCTTACAACCTGGAACCTGTTTTCATGGAGACAAGCACTTATAAAACACACTGGATGTTTCTCATAGTGAGAGAAGAAAAACAGCATCCATTAAGTAAACGAAATGTTCCAGTCAGACTGTGTCACTCCTGCAGGTTAATTTGTTTTATGACGATCAGGTTTCATAATGAACTTTGGCATGAGACTTTGGTCTTCAGTGACCTCTGTTGTGAGGACCCAGATTGAGTGGAATGATGTTTGCATTATTGACCTGGTCAACAAAACTTTCCCTCTGTGTCCTACATGCATATGTTACATCAATAACATGACCACTGCTGATCATGCAGCAGCTGTGATTGACAAGGAATTACCTTACTTGGAGGTTTAGAACAAGCTAGGGATTTCACACTTTGGTACTGAATAGGAAACAACTTGAATAATAATAATAAATATGAATATTATTATTATTATGTCGGGGATAAACAATGTTATTTTATCATTTAAATTGTTTTATCTAAATGAATGTATAAAAACATATCATGCAATCATAATGTACATAACCGTTCAAATGTTTATGGGTCGTAAGATTTATTGTTTTTGGAATTTCTTATGCTCACCAATATGGATGTGACTAACGATTATTTTGGTAATCGAGTAATCTATTATTTTGACAATTAATCAAGTATTTTTTGTGGTTATAAAATAGACCTAAGCAAACAATAAATTTAAAAATGACTTCAAATACATATATAATAGCAATGAGGAAATAATAACTGGTTCAAATAAAATATCAACAGTTAAAATATACTGAATAATGTAATAAAACAATATAATAACTTGGGTACATAATGTATTATATAAAATGCCTGCAGAGACCGCCAATGGTCTGACGATTGTTTTTTCAATTTACAGCGCAATCTAATCTGTTTTCTGTCTGTCTATATTTACAAAACAATATTTACTGTCGAGATAAACAGTTAGCGTATTTAGAAAGATTATGTATTCTGTGTTGCCATGTGTTTATAAATTATTTAGCTTATAAATCTAATGAAATGGTGCACATTGTTCCCAGATGAACATTATAAGCCATTCAGACTCACAGCATATGCAAAGATGTAGTTTGAATCAATCCATGCATGTAAATGATAACTGTGTAGAGAAGCATTTACTGTCAATGAAGCTGCGCTAAGATGCACGTAACCTACAGCACAAATATGTATTTAATTGCTTTATGATGATTTTTAAATGAATGTTTTGTGCAGCTGTAAAAATCTTGACAGCCCTATTCACCACATGCATTTATGATCAAAAATACAGAAAAATACGAATGTTGTTCTGCTGCATATTTTTGTGGAAACCATACCATATATACATTTTTTTATTTGATGAAAGGTCAAAAGAACAGCATTTATTTGAAACAGATTTTTTTTTTAACCATTAAATGTCTGTACTGTTACTTTTGATCAATTTAATGCATCCTTGTTAAATAAAGTATATATTATTTTTTTCTAGCCCCAATCATTTAAACGGTAGTGTATTTGTTTCCTAAATTCTTAGAGTTCTTGCAGTGATATTAAATTGGTTTGAGAATCATAAAAGGTCACTGGTATTCAGTAAAACCTTGAACGAATATAACAAAAGCATTGCAGGAGGAATTATGTTTGTAATCTTTCACTTCTCTGCATTTTACAGTAACTCACGTGGCCAGTATTTACACAGCCATTATGTAGTATCCATATAGTTTCCCAGAAAACACGGACAGGATGGCGGAGTCCATTCATAAAAATGGAATTTACTCTATAGCGCGGAATGCCACGGCATTCGTCAATTTGTAGTTGAATAAAAAAAGGTCTGTCACTTAATTGGAATCGCGATATGAACTAGTGTATGTGAATATTAAAACGCAAAAAGACGGTTTAAATATGAATCCTGAATGTTCCGCTAGCCTCGGTATCTCCGAAGTGCAGATGGCATGACTGCAGTTGTATGCATGATAGAGACGTGGTTTTGTTTACCACACAAATACTGAAGCACACGTGAACTCACGGTGATTCTCAGCCTCGGTATCTCATGAAGCACACGTGAACTCACGGTGATTCTCAGCCTCGGTATCTCATGAAGCACACGTGAACTCACGGTGATTCTCAGCCTCGGTATCTCACTACATGATGACATGAACACATGAACTCACAGGCTGCGAAAGTCACTTCATGAGAATTTTACCATTTCATTTTAGAAAACTAGCATCATATCATACTGTATACATACACTGTCAAAATAAAAGTGTGGTTTAACACGTAAAAGAAATGTATTACTCTTGTATTACTTTTGTACAGTATATGTACATATCTTTATATATTTCATTTACTGTCAAATTTAAATAAAACAATTAAATGATAAAAAATAAAAAAAAACACATTAACCACTTAATTGTAGAAAAATACCAATTATATTCAAACTTTTTTAAAGGAATATTCACACTATTTTCCATGCATTAATTTGAATTTTGAACCACTGTTTGTTTGCCAAAAAATGAAAAGGGTTTAATTTTCATTTGATTAAAAATAAATAAATGTTTCATGCCTTAATTTTATTTTCAGAAAAAATAAAACACAAGAAAGAAAATAAGTTTAAAAAAAACCGGTGGGGCCCTTTTGTTCAAAATGTTGAAATTGAGAGTTTTGGACTTATTTTTTCACTAAAATAAATGTTTTTGTTGTTACACAGAGAGTAAAGTAACGTTGGGTACTGGTACCGAATTCCAGGTACCATACCGGTTCAAATGTGAATGGTACCCAACCCTAACTGCTAGACATGTATTGTTTTTAGTTGTCCAGAAACACATGATTCCAACAGATAAGCGATTACATGAAGAGAACACCACACCCTTCACTAAAGAACCGCAGTGACCACCTGATCTCATCTCTAGACTCTAGGCTTTTTACACCGCAGGAGAAAAGAGAGTTCACAACTCAATATTTCAAAAGACATGAGTGAGAGGCTGGGCTGTCTGAAAAGGGAAGAAGTGCTTTTAGTAGGGCCGTGAGTCACGGGTGAGCAGCAGTAAAGGAAGACTTCATTCCTCCTATGCTAAGAGCTTCAGATTAGACTCATGTCTGTGTTTCTTTGTCAGGCTTTATTCACAGGGTTTCATTTGAGGTGCTCTCCATTTGGGTGAGCTTTGACTAGCTCTTTATTTTGCACTTGTCATTTAAAAAAAAATTGGTCTGTTTTATAAGCTGGTCAGTTTTGTGTGAGGTTATTTGTGGGTCCTGCAGAAGTTTGGTAGACTATGTGTAGTTGGTCAGAAGTATTAAGCAATGAATCTAACTTGTGAGACCTGGAGTCTACATTTAAGCAATAAGGGAAGAGAGGCCATGCTGTAGTGTGAATAGTCACGGCTAAAGGTTTTTGTTAGGCACGATGCTCAATGCATTCAAAGTATTGCATGGCCTTGAGCAACTTTTTATTATTCTGTTAAGTAAATTCATCAAGTGGTGTCCTTCCAGATACAGGCACTGACATAAAATTATTTTGCTATGCAACAAACATAGCAATATGATATGAGTTATACAGTGTCATAGCTGTTATGGTGCTGTGGATTTTTGCATGCTTTTTAACAATGTATTGACCAATCAGAAGTTAGGAAAATAACTGTTTATTAGTATACATTACCACTGAAGTGCCCTTAAACACAACATTATTTTGTATGTAATTCAAACTAAAACTGGAAAAGCTGCATTTGACAGCTTGTGAAAGCCACATCTATATTTTAAGTAAATTAAAGTCTTAATATGTTCCCCTAATATAATAGTTTCCCCTGATTCCCTGGATCAACTGTTAAAAATAAACTGTTCCCCAAACATACAACTGTTACTACAGCAAAACAGGGATATGTTTAGTAGTGCTGACGATGTAGTCTTTCTGTGGTTATTGGGGTCTACAGTAGTGTTTTCTTTAACTGGGCGCTGGGCCAATGTTGCCGCTTTGTGTATAAACTAATTAGTGTGAAACAATTCTAGGCACGGGTGCAAGCTGAGCAAAAAGTGCAGTTACAGTATGCATGTTCTGTGATGGCAATGAATTAACGGCACTAGCTCTGTATACATTCCCTGGCGGACATGTAAAAAAACAAATTATACTTTGGACTTTATAGGGAAAGACTTTTGTCAACTGTGCACGGATAAAGAGTGATCCTATTTGCCCGCCTCTTTTCATCCCTTGTGCCCTCTTATCCTTTTATTCACACAGTTCTTCAGCCGTCACCAAACCAGGCAGTTCAGAATCTTTCAGATGTTCGCTTGACATTTTCCCGTCATAGGCCGCCCAACATTCCGTCTCCTCCGCCCCTCATTCCCACCTCTAAACCCACGGACAAGCCCTCCTTCATTCAGGGAGGCTCCATTTCACAGGTAAGAGAAATGCTGTTGGTTGTTATTTAAAAATCTTCTTTGCTTCTGCCCAGTTTAAATACTTCCTACATGTAATGGGATCAAGGCAGGAGATCAGGGGTTTTCCTGGTATTCCACTCTGATTCGTGTCTTCCCTGCAGGGAACGCCAGGAATGTACCTTTCTTCTCAAATGCATGCTGTGTACGTACCGGAGGTAGTCAAGACCACAGGAGGGTCGATCTCACTCGGTTTACCAAGACAGCAGGACCCTGCCAAACCTGGTGAGCAAGAGAGATTTAAGAGTATAAATACATTTTTATCATCCCATCAAGCTCCGCTTAAGTAGACTCAGCCGTGGCTTTTGTGGCTGCGTTTTGTTATCAAGTTTAGAAGATGAATACCTCATGTGGTCCATTAAAGTGTGTCATCTAAACACCTGATTGTGTGTGTGTTTAGTGTCATATATTAAGCAAGAGGAGTGTTCTCCATGTGGACAGAGTGCTCAGGCGGAGGGTCTCTTGTCCAGAGCTCAGTATGAGGGAGTTGTCAGAGGTGAGATGACATCAAATATACAATCAAATTAATACAAATCAAGAATAAAAAAAAATAAAAACAGTCTTACCATTCAAACTCAACAATGTTTTTCTTCCTCTCCGCTGCTCCCAGTAGGACCCATACAGAGTCCGGACATGAGAGGGCCGCCTGGAAAAGGCCCAGAGGGCTTGACTTTCAGAGGAGGCTCCATTACACAGGTATCCTTATTTAAAGAACTTGAAAATCTGAGATTTTCTTTTCCTTAGTTTTTTTTACTGTGTACTAGGGTTGTGACGGTGAGCACATTTTCCCATCGGTTAATCGACGTGTGACAACACCAGTTATACCTGTTTCACCGCAGTGGGGGGTCGTTTGAGTTTTCCCTCTTTTCCTCGCTTTCCTTTGGTTTTAAATACCCTGTAAGCGCCATGCACGTTCTACTATGACTTTCATATCAGCAGCAATTCGGCATCAAGCAGTTGTTTGTTTTTAGTTTGTTTGAGTTTTCCCTCTTTCCCCTAACTTTCCTTTGCTTAAATAGCTTATAAAAGCATGCGCATTTTACTTTCACTATGAAGAAATTAAATTAAAGCAACAACAAAATACAACGTAGAACATAGAACTTTTATTAACAAAACAAATAAAAATACACCATGCTATATGCCTAATATAAAATTACAAATAACCTACACAAAGTTTAAAAATAGGCTATACAAAATTAAAAATCAGTAAAGAATGAGGTACAAACAATTATGAAACGTAGAACGTTTATTAGCAAAAAGGAATAAGAAAGTTTGGAGGCACGGACACCTTGATGTAAAATAATGGGGAAGAAATCACACTGTTTGAATGAAATTAAAATCAGCAAATACTGTGGAACCATATAAATGAGAAACGAGATCGCTTGGATCAGGGATGCCCAATAGATCGATCGCGAAGGCAATGCTGGTAGATCGCTCTTCAGGTCAGTGGTTCTCAACCAGGGGGCGAGAGATAAAACTACAATATAATATATTCACTAATATTATGACTAACATGTTAAGTAATGTAAAAATATATAGCCTATAAATAAATAACAGCACCGACCTCTCTACGCATTCTGTGATATTCTGTGTTTCGGAAAAGCAAATGTTTCTCATCGCGCTGTGAATACAGACTGAACGGCGGCTCAAAACTGCTGTATGAGCATAGGATACGCAAACTACAGCTCTCGGCTGGATAAAAGTCACACTAGTAGCCTAAAGTTTTGATGGACGACTATTGTAATCAAGGTAAAGATAATTACAGTGACATAAAGGATCGTGCATTAGGTGCGCGTTGTGCCGTTATAATTGATGTGCAAACAAACCGTGTATGTGCTCTCTCGGTGGCGTACTGATCACGCTAACATCATATGTGACCCTGGACCACAAAACCAGTCTTAAGTGTACATTTTTCGAAATTGAGATTTATACATCATCTGAAAGCTGAATAAATAAGCTTTTCATTGATGTATGGTTTGTTAGGATCGGACAATATTTGGCTGAGATACAACTATTTGAAAATCTAGAATCTGAGGATGCAATAAAAATCAAAATACTGAGAAAATCGCCTTTAAAGTTGTCCAAATGAAGTTCTTAGCAATGCATATTACTAAACAAAATTAAGTTTTTGATATATTTACGGTAATAAATGTACAAAATATCTTCATGGAACATGATCTTTACTTAATGATTTTTGGCATAAAATAAAAATCGATCTTTTTTAACCATAACATTTAATTTTGGCTATTGCTACAAATATACCCCAGCGACTTAAGACTGTTTTTTTGGTCCAGGGTCACATATTTCTGCTTGAATACAGATCAGTAAATTGACATAGTTGAATACAGCAAGTGTTTTGTAATGGATGTTTGTGAGGATCAGTGGTGTTCATACGGGCATCAGACGCTCCAGACAGCTTGTTCTTACAGAGGAACTATTCACTGATGTCGTGAATAGTGAATAAAAATAAAACATTATTTTATTTTTTTATTATTAAATTAATGCAATATAAAGATACATCCCAACAAGCCTTTTGAATTATTTATTTAATATGTATTTGATCATTTATTTACTTTTCACTTGGTAGAATGAGTTTCTCAAGTAGATCTGCACACAAAAGTGTGGGCACCCCTGACTTAGATTAATGGCAGAAGTCAACAGGCTTTTCAAAATCCAAAATATTTTGAATACAGGCGCTTTTACATTTCGTTTTGAAACTCTTCTGCCATCATCTTGTCTGTCTCACCTTTCTTGTCAGTCAGCTCTCTTCACATGATAAATTAAATCTGATCTGTGATGTAGAGGTCTGCGCGGGACTGTTTTTTTAGTTCCGCTCCCGCAAAGTTTTATTCTGCTCCCGCGATATATTGACTGTTTGTTCACCCGCTGTCCGCTTAGAAAAAATGTATTCCCAACCGTCCTGCTAAATTTAGATATCATTTGCAGAATCTCACATTTACATTTCTGCTGAAAGAAAGAGAAATAGGCTAACAAATTAAAGTGTAGTCTGCACAAAATTGTATTTGTTATTTTATTCTTGTCTTGTCAAGAGTCTTGAATTTATTGACAGCAAAATGTCAGTAAATTTTGCTGCCAACACAGTAGGAAATAAAGTGTCACAGAGACACTTTTTTATTCATCTTGTTAGGATACAATTCGTTTAGGCTAACATTCAGCCTATAACACAATAGGAAAAAAAAATTAGCCTAATAGCTTTTTAAATTATAAATTAATTTAACATCTTGCTGTTTACACAGTAGGAATAGAAAGTGTCGCAGAGAAAAATAAATAAATTCGACAGTCTGTCATTTAAAATGATAGGCTAGGCATAAAAAAACAACAACTAAAAACGAGTTGAACGTCCTTCGAGGACATCGCATCCACACTTTGATCCATCCTTATTCTGCTCTGTCTCTCATCACAACCTGCCTGTTCTGTCTGAGAACCGTATATTTCAATGCTATCTCACGGCAATTTGTACTGTTCTGAGCATTGTTGCACATACTGTGCACAGACTCCGCAAAATAAAAGAAGCTCGGGTTCATGCATGCATAACAGTCCTGAGTGCAGGCTGTACCGGTGCTCGATAAGAATAAAGCGCAGATATGCTGTTCTGAAAGGACGTCAGGAACAGGATATTGTTATCACCGCCAACACCGTCTATCGCAGCAAGCCTACTCTGCAATCAAACAGAAACTTTTTTTTCTTTAAAAGTTGTATCTGTGTGTATTATACTTCCAAATAAAATTGTCTACATATAACATTCCCCAAGCAAGTTATAGCCATGTATTACAGTATTGTTATAGTTACTTTGCTAACAATATAGATGTATCCAAAAAAATTAGGGAGTAAAGAAAATGGAAACCATGTAATATAATAACAAAATACAGTAAAATATTTACTTTTTTCCCAGAAAAAATATATTTTCAATCTTAGTATTAACAACAAACACAAAGTGCAGTAAGTTGTGAAAACTTAAATGTAATTTGTCAAACTACACACACAATGGGTGAGAAATATATAGAGTGCAATAGAAGAAAATTGTGCAAATGATCTCTATGAACTATATAAGTATTATTTACATAATGAAATCGATCTGCTGGCTGTACTCTGCATCAGAATTTATTTTACCAGGACATCGCCTTGTGACGCGAATACCTAAATTCTAATGCTTTATCCAATATGTACCGCCTTTTTATCCTTGCTTTTGGTTTATTTTAATTTTAATTTTTTGGTTTTATTTTATGCCATTAAAGTGCTCTGTCCTGTGTTTTTCTGGGCTCTTTAGGTTTCTGTTTGTATATGTAATGACGATAGTTTTACTCAAAATAAATTGTAAAATGCTCATGAAGTGACTCTCAGAGCCGTTCTAGAGATTGTTCATGCACTCATATTAAGGCGGCAGAGAACACTGAGCGTCACGTCACGCACGGTTTCATTTACTAACATACTGAAGCGCGTGTGATTCCTGCTCCATTCATTCACACAGAGACACGCAGAACATTCAAGATAGTCATGTTGTGGCTTAATATGCACAGACCATTCGATCATACTGCGCTTTGAATTAACTGTACTGAACTACTTTTGATTTATCCGTCCAAAATTTGACAATTTCCGTGACAAATTAATATATTCCATTTTATGACTGTTTTTTGCAATTCCGTCAGCATTTCCTGCATCACAGAAATCAAAGGGCCCTATAAGTTATTATGTGTTGCTGTAGTGTTTGAGTAATTTTCATTTATACTTGGGTAGTATTTCTCACTCTTGCTCTTTGTCTTTGTAGGGCACTCCTGCCCTGACTCAGTCCAATGTAGCTGCAGATCGGTTGAAAGGCACTATTAGTAAACTGGCTTCAGAGGACCTGAGCAGCCCAGAGAAGAGCCGAGCTGAAGCTCATTCTAAGGCTCACGTTATCTACGAAGGCAAAAGCGGACACATCCTCTCTTTTGACGGTCAGAACCAGAACTGCTTCCTCTCTGTTGTGCTTGTGACCATAGTATTACCCAGTGAATGTTTACGTTATATTTGTGACAACACATGTTTTAAATATGCTTTTTTATGTTTTATATTGTTTATATTGTGTATATTATTAAAAGCTAAAAGTATAGTTATAGAGTGCTCTTTTTTGCTATATTCCCCGGCACAAGTGGAGTCAGATGGTGAAGTGCTTCTTTTCAAGATCTAATTGTCATGTTTGTTAGCTGTGCAACAAGAGCAGTTTCTATTTTAATGGAGTGCCAGAGCTTGCAGGATTATTTTGTTTTTGACATACTCTATTGATCTTTTAATTTTGATTTTTTTTATTACGATAATATATCTTGCTTCATGTTCCCACAGCCATTAAGAACCCTAGAGAGGGCACTAGAAGCCCACGAATGGGGCACGATCTCAAGCGCACATATGACATCATGGAAGGGTCCCGTGGACACCCAACACATGAGGCAGGACCTTATGAAGGTTAGTCATATTTTTTTGTTCTTTATCCAAGTATAAAACACTAAAGATTTGAAGCAGCGAGTATGTTTGCCACTAGAGAACCGTTTTAAAGACATTTTTCCCATTTTTTTGTCAGGTTTGATCAGCAGAGCATTGCCAAGAGAAAGTCCTCACGAGTCTAAGGATCGAGCCATACTCACAGGATCCATCTTGCAAGGTAATACAGACCTCCTTACTTCCATTCAGAAAATATGTAAATATTTTATTTGTTTACGACTAGTTTTTTTCGACTCTATCTGATCAGTGTGTATTAGTATAAATGATTGTATATCACTTCAAATAATAATACAAGTCCTACTTACATGTTTGCCTTATATGCTAAATGCTAAGATTTCTGACCGCTAAAAGAGCCACATACAGGAGAAATCTATTAATACTACTTTAATTTTTCTTTTCACAAAATGTATGGAATTTCTGTATCATGCTTAATCTTCTCTTCCATGTTTCAGGAACACCAAGAGCCTCTGCTGACATCTATGATGAGGCCTCCAAGTACGGTAAACAGATCAAAAGGGAAAGTCCACCCATACACTCTTTTGAGGGAGGCATCACAAAGGGTAAACCATACGAGGGGGTGAACACCATAAAAGAGATGGGCCGCTCAATTCATGAGATTCCCCATAAGGAGATTCAAGAAAGTCGTAAAACTCCTGGTCTGGAAGGATCCATTACTCAGGTACTTGATTTGAGGTTGTTATCATTTCCCACACTGAAATGTATTTCAAATCACATTCAGATCAGTCAAAGATGCCCTTAGAGAACAGTTTATCTTTCCATCTCCTAATTTTCTCAATGTGCATCTCTGCAGGGTGTGCCGTCAGCTATCAAGCACAATGTTAAATCTCTGATCACAAGCCCAGTGAAGATCTCACACTCTGCCATTGAAACAGCTGAGCGTGAGAGGACCAAATATGAGGATGCGAAGGTGTCCGAACGCGTCCGGCACACCTCTGTGGTGAACACCACATCTGTCCTCCGCTCCACACACACAGAAGCGGGAAAATCTCAGCTCAGTCCAGGCATGTATGAGGACAGCAATGCACGCAGAACCCCTACATACACCGGCGCCTCCATATCCAGAGGATCACCTCTGCTGCGAGGGCAAGATGGTATGAATGCGGGCATCTATTTTTTTATTTCTTAATTTTCCCCTGACAAGTTTTCTTTTAACAATTAAATACTGATCCTTAGCTTAACATCTAGCTGTCAATTGTGCAGGTCATTGTACTGATATCCCCCTCAAATAGGAAATATAACATCAGGTAAACCAGCTTCTCATGAGAGGAAGAACACACTGACTCCAACACAGAGGGACAGTGTTCCTGCTAAGTCGCCTGTGTCTGGGGGTGAACCCCGTGCTTCTCACAGCCCGTTTGACCCCCACCATAGACCTGTGGTACCTGGGGATGTGTACCGGACTCACCTGCCTCCACACCTGGACCCCAGCCTCGCTTTTCACCACAGACACCTGGACCCAGGTAATTTAAGGCATTTTGGAATGTTTCAAGGTTTCAGATTCATGAAAATCTTCTTATGAACAAAATAGGATTTTAGGATTAAGCTAATAATGTAGTTCTTTAAAAAAAAAAAAGAATTAAGAAAAGTGATTTTAGAATAAAATCACATGTGATTATAAAAGTATTTATCATTTCGTAAAAATCGTAGTAGTAATATATATTGTAATGCTTTTAATTGAAACAACCCAAAATTCATAAAAAATCTTACCTTTTAGGATTTAAGACAAATGTTACTTTTAGTCGCAATGCAACACAATTAAACAGATTATTTATTTTGAGTTTTTACATACATTTAATTGAAATAGATTATTGAAAAATAAAAAATGTAGAACAGAGCTTAGTTCTATCCATCTTGCAGTCAGTTATTAAAAAGGGGCAAGATTTAAGCAAACTAAATAATTGGAGAATCATAATTTCAATGGAAGAGCTAGTTGTGGCATTTCAATAAAAAATTGAGGTCCAAAAAAATGAAGCTTGTGGATGAATCATTCACAATAAGATCAATAAAATGTTTTTACTAAATAGCTAGGATAAATGTATATTTCTTGCCGATTTAAAAAAGTTTGTTATAGAACAGTCTCTGTTTTAAGTTTCTTTACAGAACATTCATTTTTTTTTTACTATATTAGAACAAAGAAAACAGTAGTTTTAAAAATCTGACCCGTCGATACATTACTTAATCGGGCTCAAAGGACACGCATCCACAGACACAGTGATTACGCTTTGCCGAGGAATGGAAAATTAGTGAATTATGAATTATTTCTGTTCTGAAACCATGCTTCCTACAAACAGGCATGCAGGAAAAACAGTTCATGCGTCACACACAAAATTGATTGATGTTCTGAGTAATGGTCCCTCTTAAAAGCACTATTCCTATCTCATTGGGAAACATCATGTTTTGGTTTTTCAACTTGCTCTCATGCATTAGATAATAGCATTTCCTGTTTAAGTCTCCACTACTGTGGCAAATCCGCACCATTGACGTCAAGACAAGAACAGCTGTCTTTTCACCTCTCATCCTTGTTCTCCTCTGTTCTTCTTAGCAGCGTACATGTTTCCTCGGCAACCATCGCCGACCGGTTACCCCAATACATACCAGCTGTACACCATGGAAAACACTCGGCAAACCATTCTGAATGATTACATCACCTCGCAACATATGCATGGCATACGAGGTGATGTCACGAGGGTACTGTCACCACGGGAACAGTCCATTTCTATCCAATACCCACCAGCTAGAGGTAAGGGGCATGATTGTCTGAATGTGTGTTTGTTTGTTTGTTTGTTTGTTTGTTTTAGAAAGTGAATGGAAGTATCGAAGGAAGTATGTAGTCTATAGACATCGTGTTTGTGTGAACTAGTGGCAACCTTTTCCAGACCATCAGAAGCAAATGACCCTCAAACAAATTCTAATTGCACTTGAAATTTGAGTTGAAAACAACAGTTAAATTCAGGGCTGGGGCTGTTCCCTAGACGTCCACTAGAACCATTTGTTAAGAGGCCCACATTTTTCTTCTTTTTCTAATTATGTATGTTTACTAACATCGACAGGAACAAGGTCACCTGTTAAAAGTTGACCTGGGTTTAAAAAAAATAATAATATTCATAGTAATACTGCAGTTTAAATCGGAAAGAGTTTGACCTCAGATCATTAGCAGGTCCTGCGGTCTACAGCTCCTATCCACTGCTTCATATTTCTAGTTCTGATTTGCTTTGCTTAGGGGAAACCAGTTTTCAGCCCTGTTATATAATTTTTTGTAATTGAACGTTTGATAAAATGTTGCTAATGCTAATTTTTTAATTCTTCTAGTCTGTTAGCAATTAGATATTTCTAGAAGATCAGTAGAGGGTGTTGGCTCTTTAAAGTTGAAGCTGATTGGTTGTGGATGCTCACCCTCTGGCCCTTTGCTTCTGTCTGTAAAAGGAATAATAGATCTAGCCCAGATGCCACCTACCATCCTGTTACCTCACCCCGGGGGGACAGGTTCCCCCTCCCTGGACCGCATCGCCTACATCCCTGGACCTCAGACCCCTTTCCCTCATAGGGCATTCAACCCTGCCTCCATATCTCCAGGTGAGGATCCCACCTCTCCTCTCCTATCCAACACCTGAACTTCCCCTTCCAGTCCTGGTGGTGGTGCTTTAGAAACTCGCCCTTCGCTGCTGCTCTGAGATCAGTTTTGCTGTTTTAATCAAGGCTCTTTCTTCCACCTAAATCTAACTACAGCTGTTTTCTGCACCGCTATGGTGGAAATGCGCAGCTACTAAATCTACAGCATCATGGCAAAAGGAACTGATTGTGTAATGATACAAAAAATAACACATCTTTATAGTAGAGGTCTTCTTTACCTGACCCAAATCACTTCCTAGCTGAACCAGAAGTGCATAACCTGACTCGAATAACCTGGTGGACATTTTTTGAATGCAAAAAGCAGCTATGGCCTAAGACCAAAATCAGACGACAAATTAGAAGAGTAGATTTAAAAGCAGGCCAATCATCTCACCTTATTTGTTTGAGCTGCAACAATTAGTCAACGTTATCGACAACGTCGACAATAAAAAATTGTCGACACATGTATTTGTTGTCGAGTAGTTGTTTGATCTTATATGATCTAATGTAAGAGCCTGCAATACTGCGGTTTTGCCATGCGTGGCGCTGTTGCTCAAGACTGTAATTCAGCTCTCCTGGATGCAATTCAAGAGAAGACTCACACAGCGCTTCAGAGAAAATGCATCCAAACCTGAGCGGCATTTGGATGAATATGTAAATATATAATGTGCGCTTTCCTCTCAGTAACGAAATAAACACAACAAAAACTAACAGCAGTGTGAAAGCGCCAGTTTACATAATTTGTAAATGCATCTGATTACAACGCTGTGGATGCTTGCTTGAGCTCTGCAGTTCAATAACGTACTCAAGTAAAGTCTGATCATATCATGTTTATTTATATAAGTTAGTACTTTATTCAATAGCCTTAATTCAAGCAGCTTTACGGTATTAAACATGAAAAATGGAGTCAGTGTCACTTTCAGTTAGAATTACAACTTGATTTTCTGTTATAAAGCAGCTCTCCAGTGTGGAGCTAGCTAAATAAAAAATATTTAATTAAAGTGACAGTTTGGTTTACAGACATCAAAGCTTGATCAACCTCAGGATTGTTTTGGTTATCATTAAAAAAAAAGCCTATAATGTATTTTAAGACATTGTTGTGAATAAAATAGTTTATCCAAAGCGTCTTATCACTTACCTTTATTTTGTTTCTTATCTAAATTACTTACGAAAGGAGATGTTTGGCAGAATGTGCAAGATGTGTCACTCAGTTACTTTTTCATGTAGCTAATTAAATGGTGAAAGTGGTATCATTTAAGGTATCATTTGTTAACATTAGTTAATGTATTAATTAACATGACTGAACAATGCATTTATTACATTTATGTATTCATCTTTGTTAATGTTGGTTAAAAAAATAAGTTGTTCATTGTTTGTTCATGATAGGCCACAGTGCATTTACCAATGTTAAAAAACACAACTTGTGATTTTTATAAATGCATTAGTAAATGCTGAAATTAACATTAACTAAAATTAATAAATGCTATAGAAGTATTGTTCATTCTTAGTTCTAACTAATGTTAACTAAGGACCCTTATTGTAAAATGTTGCCAATTAATTATAATAATTGTAATTACATAATATGCTTTTCTAAAGCTGAAGTGACTATAAGTGAGATGTTCCGATACTCTTTTCCCTTCCCGATACTGATTTCGATACCTAGTACTGATCCAATACATGGGTATGCATCTGGTTATACAGCTTTATGTACAACTAGCCCTGTATGAATTTATACAATTATTTTATGGTGTGCTTCACCATATATATACACACACACACACACACACACACACACACATATATAGAGAGAGAGTCTGGCGAGTAACCAAATAAATAGATGTTTGGAAAATGGCACAGCTTTTTAAATATCTAAAAGTACACTCTTAACATCAGTCAGTCAAGCATTATAAATATATTATGATAATCAAGTATTATTAAATGATAGAACTTTAGTAATTAGAATTAAAACTTGGTAACCATGTATGAATGCACATTAGTAATTTTAACTGAACTTAGGACTGGTGGTGGTGCTTTTTTGGTCATTTAGTGTTTCTGTAAAAAAATGGGGACAAAATGATCAATAATACTGATAAGATAATAATCATTCTATGCATTCTACTAAGAACAATATAAAACGCTCTAAGGATTAACGAGCTGCTGGATTCATGAATATTAATCACGTTATCTGTATTCGCTCGAACTGATTTGCTGAAATCAAAACGGACGATAATAGGCGAGCTCCAGCTAATGAGATTGCCATTTGCACATTAGCTCCGCCTACTACCGAAGAACCCGGCAATTCTTAAAAGCTGAAGAATTCCAAACGAACTCCGTTATTTTGACAGGAAAATACAACAAAGAATATCGTTTACATACCATACAGAACTGACGCGCTACATGTCAGACTCTCTCGCTCTCTCTCTCTTTGAAAAAAGCAAAGTGACGGGTAGTCATACACCTCACACTAGAGCTTACAGTACGTCAAATACAGGTGCGCTGCGCATCCATTCAGATGAACTGAAAAATAGCACAGATTGCTTGACGGAGAGTGAAACTCTGATGCGGTCAGAGTTGATGAAAATATATATCTGTGCTAAATGTATACACAACTTCCAACTCACACACTGTCGAGTAAAATCTGAGCACTTATTAGCCAGTGGCTAATATTAGACCTCATTTAGTCACCCAGGGTGAAGATTTTGTCGCATATGCGAGTGATTTACTGACAATGTGCCAGCGTGTTTGTATTTTGTATTTCTTCTTAACTGCTCTAAATAGTGGTTGCTTGTGACAGCACAACTTCCTGTGTTTGCATTCTGAGCAGCAAAGAAGAGTTGATTTCCGATTTGCAGCATGAAGCAAAGCTAGCGGGCATAACTATAGGTCTTGTGTAAGAACGTGGTATCGGATCGGAATGTGGGTTCAAGTACTCGCGATACCGATGCCAGAATTTTTTGTGGTATCGGAGGAATTTCCGATACTAGTATCGGAATTGGAAAAACCCATATAATTGACCTTTATTTATGTTAGAATATGTATAACTTAACATTTTAACTAGTGGTGTCAAAATTTGCACATTAGAGCGATTAAATTTGATTAGGCGATTACATTTTTTCAGATTAACGTTTTTCAATTGACGCAGGGCTAGCGTTGGCCACCCCATTCACAACTGCTGCCTCCGTCTCTTTTTCTTTTTTTTTTAGATGCAGAATGTCTTCAGAACGTGCCGGCGCATGCTGTTGCCTGTATCATTTCATACCAAACAGCGAAAGAAACTACGTGCATGCAATGTCCTAGTTATGCCGTCAGTTAAGGCATGAAGTTACCAAAAAGGCGATTAAATGTGCATATTTCTGCTGAAGGGCACAGGTAGCTAAATATATAATTTATTATAATGGGATCGTGTGAAGATTGTTTTAAGTTCACTTAAATTAGAAGTTAAGTCTAATAAATGTTAAAATTGATAGCTCTCAATTATTCTGTAATACTGGATATCTACAGTCAATGGTTAAATATTAAGGGGGAAAAAACTATTTTATAGAGACATCAGTAGAATTGATATCAGTGATGCTGGCCTTCAATCATAAAAAAGATTCCATTAAATAAATATTACAAATATACTGTCTATACTTTATGTCGTTTGTACATTGTACATTTGAAGATTGAATTTGAAATTATTGCAATATAAAAGTATATTTAAAAACCGTAATGTTAGGTGGGATTAATCGCGATTCATTTTAGAAAAATGTGGGATTTAATTAGTTATTTTTGGTTTAATCGATTGACAGCACCAATTTTAACTAATTGCAAAAGCGAAGTACTCAATCTGTTCAGATCAGTTTATGGACTTGGCAGGCTTCCTGCTGCAATCTATGTGTGGTGACAGACAAAGTACTGTTTTGATGGATTAGATTGAGCATATTAACAGTTATAAAGAATGAAGAGAGCTGCTGGTATCAGTCTCTGTCTGAGTGAAATTGTTGCTTAAGATGTATGTACATGTAGGATATTAGTCAGAATTTAAAAAGCAACTGAATTGCCAAAACCCCCATTTTCTGCAAGTACTTTCCTAGCCCTTTCTGTTACCCTCCCTTGAGAACCTGCCTTCACCACCCACTTATTATGTGTGCATCTCAAACATCAGATTGGGTGAAAGCAGGCATTGATTGGCCTTGGCTCAGTAGTGTCATATTTAAAGTTTGTCTTGGGGGTGCAGGTGGTCTGGAGGTGACCTTGACTGTTTAGACATCTACTCAAACCCGCAGGGGAATTATCACTTCAAGTGATTCGCTTTCATTGTTTCATGGCTCCTGTGTCAGTGTTATACTACAACACCAGTTCTGTGCTAATCTTTTTAGCATCATTCCATGTGCTGTGTGGTTTGAATCTTGTAAAAAAAATGCATGCAATACATACAAATATCTGTTGTCTTTTAAGAATAATTCAAGTTTAATTTGATATTTTACTTTGTACCCATTTTCAACTGCCAAGGTGCTGGTTTACAAACCACGTCTGCTGACACTTTCACCACAGAAAAAGGCAGCTCTCCTGCTGGCCTTAAGCAAGCAACCATAATGTCAGAGGTTTAAGATTTAAAGACAGTCCTGTGTAGTAATGCCCATATTTTTACCTTGTGTGCTTTAGAGCTTTTCTGCTTGTTTGGCTCTACAGGTACGGATTCTTCTTTTGTGTCTGCTGGTAGCATAGTAATAAGTGTCTACATAGTCCATTGTGTGTTTTTGGTCTTTACTTCACCAAACAAAATTATGCTCCTAGTGTATCTATAGAGGAAGCAGCCAATAAGCACGAGGATTATTTTGACGTTCAGTGAAACATATGGCAACATCTATTATGAGGAGTCTAGTCTGTTATGAGTGTTCACCATTTAAATGATTTTTTCACTAAAGAACAATGTATTTCATAATAAAAAACATTTTAAAGTGGCACCAAACCTCTAAATGGAATGCACCTTTAAGGGAAGGATTATATCAGTTTTCAGTTCAGGTTTCTTCATCTGGCAAAGCTGACATGCAACAAAACTAGATGGCTTGAATCTTACATTGAAAAACCTGATGCAGTGATGCACAGTTCACAGACATCCCATTATATGTTGTGTTGCATGTAACAATTATATTATTTACAAAACTGTGTCCATTGATTGGTTAGGATTGTATTTGTTGTAATCTCTGACTGTTGCAACAAAAGCAGATTGCATAAAATCCTGTGTAAACACTACTGTTCTTGTAAACAAATAGAGAGGTACAGCATGTTTGTTTGTGGGCAGGTTTTTTAGTTATATGTTTAGTTATGTCATTGTTTGTCTTTGAGAGCTTTGCACTTCCCCCCCATCCGTGTGAACCAGCACCATTTCAGTGGAAAAGGTGAATTGAATGTCTTGGTTAATGGATTAATGCCGGTGTTATTCATATACATTTGTATATCCGTACAATAATTAAACATCAATGTTATCATGTCTCTGTCTGCTATTCCTAACAGCAACGCAGCTGGCCCTGTCAAAGTGCAGCAAATGTAAAGGGCTGTTTTGGTTGTAACCCCACATTTTGTTTTTGTGTTTTCTCTTTTTCACTCCCCACAGGACATCCTTCCCATCATAGTGCCACTGCAGCTATTGTGGAGAGGGAGAGAGAGAGTCAGAGAGAGAAGGAACGCGAGCGGGAAAGAGATCAGCGAGAACGGGAACGTGCTGCGGTAGAATATATGCGTGGAGGTAAAGCTAATTGACACAGAAGGAAATTCCGTCACAATAATCTGTCTGTCATAGGTCTGTTCTTCTCAGTCTATAACAAACTGATGTATTCTGCCAATTTTCTCAGGAAGTGTCACTGTTTATTTAGCAGGTGCAACCCCGAGAGCAGCGTTCATGGCGTCACCCTCTGTGAGATCACAGGAGTGTCCAGCCCACCATAGAGGTCATTACACCACTCATGTGAGCAATCCACTATTTATCACAGCAAACTAATACTTCATTAGTTTTATTATTGATGATAATTAGTTGTTTTAGCATTACTAAATGCACACATTAACTTTATTTCTATTATATTAACTGTTTTAACAGTTTTTGTGGTTTTTAAAGGGATAATTCATCAGAATCTTTTTTTTTCACTCTCTTTCAAATTGTTCCTAACCACAAAAAGTGAAGATAAAAATTAAGAAATGTTTAACTTGCTTTAATTATAATACTTCACTGCTATATTATTTTATAATACCTCAAGCAAGTTGACCTTCTGCTTACAATATTTCTTGATTTGTATGTATGTGTGTTAATCAATGTTTACATGTGTGAATAAAAGCTTCAAGCTAAATCTGTTCATCATAAAGTGATCATACCTAGCGTTGGGCGAAATGCTCAATTATCATATCATACTATCGTCAGCCTGTGAGATTGGGATACACAATGCTAATTAATTTAATTATTTACTTAGTTTCATTGCCAGAAAGGCAATTCGTTTTGCGCAATTAAACTTTTGACTGTTTTGGTTGTCCAGGCAAATGCCTTCACAAGCAGCTGCAGCTCAAGCCAGCCGATACAGCAATGCAGCTGACGCCCTCGCCGCCCTGGTGGACGCTGCTGCCTCTGCCCCGCAGATGGATGTTGCGAAAGTCAAGGAGGGCAAGCATAATAACAGTAGTTCCCGGGATGATGACGTAATGACATCACGACGGGCAGCGCAGGAGTCGCAAGAGGTGGAGCGCCGTTCCATGCAGTCACCATATGGGGATGTGTCACTTCCCAGTGGGAAACCTTCCCATCCTGTGTATGCAGAGGGTGGAGGAGCTACAGGGAGCAAAGAGAAAGCCCCACCCACCAAGTCACGCATGGAGGAGGAGCTCCGCACACATGGGAAGACCACCATAACAGCTGCAAACTTTATTGATGTCATCATCACGCGCCAGATTGCCCCAGATAAGGATCCCCGTGAGAGAAGTTCACAGAGCTCTGACTCCTCCGGCAGCAGTGAGTGTCATCATATAGATGGTGTTTATTATTATTATGTTGAGTAATGATTAGTTTATTAACAGAGGTTGCATAACTCTGTACAGTTCATGACTTCGAGTCCATTTATTTACTACCATTCAAAACGTTTGGAGACTCTTTAAAATAAATAACTTATGCTCATTAAGGCTACATTTTTTACAGCTGTAATACAGTAATATTGTTAAATCTATTACAATTTAAAAAAATATTTCTGATATATTTTAAGGTGTAATTTTATTCCTGTGTTTTCAGCAGCCATTTCTACAATCTTCAGTGTCGCATGATAATTCAGAAATCATTCAGATATGCTCATTTTGTTTTAGAAAATGTTTATTTTTATTATCAATGCCGAAAATAGTTGTGATGCTTAATATCTTTGTGGAAACTGTGATACATTTTTAAGGTTTCTTAAAATGTACATCATGTATTTTATATAGAAATATTTTGTAGCATATGTCTTTAGTCACTTTTGATTAATTTAATGCATCCTTGATGAATAGAAGTAGTAATTTATTTTCAGAAAGAAAAATCTTACTGACTACAAACTTTTGAGTAGTGTACATGCAACAAAGCAGAGCGAACAGGAAGTCCTCTCCCCTGTTTCAACATATGCTGGGTTTGTGCAAGTTGGTCATAGTGCCACAAGCATCTTTATATCCTGCTCAGAGGCAAAAAGGATGATTCAAGAAATTAAACAACAAGACAAAGTCAAGGCATATACTTAAGGATTTACTATCAGAGGGCATTAACAGGACACCTAATAGGATGGCCAGTGCCATTGAGGGCAGGGCTTAATTTGTGCCGGAACAAGCCGGCACCTCCGAATTCCAATCCGACACCTCATTTTGTCGGATCCCCCTCCTCACACGCCAATGAAAGATGTTTGTGCTGACCTATAGTGTGCACAAATGAAAAATCCTCTATAATGACCATGCTTGCGGCACATCTACATTTGAAATAAAGAATCTGAGATGCGCTGATGTGAAGTGGCTTTGAGAGAGTGAAAGAGAGAAGACGCGGTGCAGCTGAATCACTCAAGCTGTTTTCAAATGACTGATTTAATCTGATATTTTATGTGGATTTATTTACTCCTATATCCTACTTGCTATATTGAATAAATGCTTGCAGGAATATCCCTCATTATAAACTTGAAAGCTGCAGGGATTAGTTTCCAATGTGATTGGCTGAATGCTCCGTTACCTCTCCCTCCTCTAATCACATGCTGGATCCGTCACCCCGCTTTGTTCCGGGACCTCGAAATGTACAAATTAAGCACTGGGCATGAGACCTAATAGTCTTAGGAAACCTCGATAGCACAACCTGTGCCCCAGCTGGATAGGAGACTGATAGCAGTCACAAACTTCTGACCTCAGATTTTACTGGGTAATTACATTAAAGGCAGTGTAGCTCTTATCACAGGAATGAAATGTGCTCACTTTTCTAAGTGATTTACTTTAAAGGCTGCTAGAAGGTTGTTTCGATGCAAACTTCTGTGTAATCTTTAGTTAGTTTTTGCCACATTGCATGATGATGCCATGATACACACTTAAGCTTTAAATATTCACATTGCTATTAATAGATGGATTTATTTGTAACAATGACATGTTGTCCTCAAAATGAACAGAAAAGCATCAAAAGTAGGGCTGCACGATATATTGCATGCGATAGTCATGCGTATCTCTTCAGTGAAGACGGTTCTGTGATTAGCCGTAAATTTCCTTCAGCTGTTTTTAAATGGAGCGGCATTTAATACACAGAGCCGTAGTTCACTGACAAGCTACGCAATCTCACGTTCACTATCGCATGCGATGCATCTGTGATTCTGAGCGTGGTGCGTGGCTTGTCCGTGAACTACGGCTCTGTGTAAAGCTCCCATTTAAAAACAGCTGAAGGAAATTTACTGACTAATCACAGAACCGTCTTCACTGAAGAGATACGCATGACTATCGCATGCAATATATCGTGCAGCCCTACTCAAAAGCCACATATGTACACACTAGCGTGTGTTTATTTAGATGCAGGTTGAAGACGGTGTGCTAAAGGTGTAAATGGAACACACCCTCTCTTACTAACAAACCAATTTTATTTACTTACAAGGCTGTAACATCATGTCTACATGTCGTTCAGTGTCATCCGGTCGTTATGATGCTCAGGGTGGAATTGAGGTGATCAGTCCAGCTAACTCTCCAGCCCTAAGAGAAGAGAAGAACGAAGGACCTTTCCAATCAGAAAAGAGCTCAGGTGAGACTTCAAATCCCTGGTGCCACAGCCAGGAAGATGGGGTGAATCTTGTTAAATACTCCAGAAAAACACATCCAGGTTATATTTCACCCAAAAAGGGGGAAATTATATTATTTTGAAAATTAATTTTAAACTAGAACCATTAAGATTTGTTCCATTGTGAAAATAATTTTATGGCAGAAAATTGCTTATCTCCTGTCTGCTCTGATCTTTTGTTGCATAGGACTAAGGTTTGACATTAAGCGGTTCAGACAGTCAGGAGATGCAGGACCTTCTGCACCTCAACAGCCCCCCTCCTCACAAGCAGACAGTTATGGTCCCGTCCCGAAAACACACCGCATCATGACCCTCGCTGACCATATTTCAGTAAGTCACACTCATACTCTTAATGCTTTGTCACGTCACTTCTCTGTCATTGCCCTCACTTTTTCTCTCTGTCTTGCAGCATATCATTACGCAAGACTTTGCCAAGAGCCAAGATCCTCCCTCATCATCCAGCTCGCTGCCTTCCTCTTCATCCTCCTCCTCGTTCTCCTCCACTTTCCAGAGCTCTGGTGTCGGAGGTGTTGGTCGAGTTAAACCCCCAGCTTCTAATGCACACCACCAGAGAACACCAAGCAGAGTATCTCCCGAGAACTCCGATAAACCAAGAGCCAGGTAGCTATGAGCACAATCACACGGTGTATAAGTACACCTTCAAACATTCGCTCAGTCTTGGTGAGCAGAGATGTCTTTAAAAAAACATTACAATGGCCTTGCTCTACCCTGAACTTTTGAATGATGGTGTATGTGAATATTTGTATATGGGCACACCAACAAACAGTCTCTATTGAAAACACAACGACTATAAAGGTTGACTTAAAAATTAGGTGCCCTTAAATGCATGCTTCTGTGACAGCTAAAGGCTCTGTAATCTTCCCAAAAATGTAATTGTTTTGGCCAAAGTTAGATTTTTAAATCAATCACAAATCTTGTAGTTTTTGCTCATTTACAGGAATGGCATTCACAAGCCTTTATGTGAAGTAGAAGCTGAGAGCATATTAGTTCAATCGGATCATTGACATTTTAGCTGTACAATTGTGACAATACTCTCTTTTGCCCCATCTCTAAATACGACAATGTCCTTGATACATCAGTGTCTTTACAGGCAGGTTTTGGAGTTGATTGGCTACATCTGGCTGAAGTTCTAGAATGAGTAACATTGCTTACAGCCTCTTTAAGTAATCTGTGATGTCTAATCTGAGTACCTTTGGTCACATACGTAAATCCTTCCAGAATGCATGAGATGCTTTTTACACACTGAAAACAATGTCCCAGCAGCATCCTCTTATCCATCTGTCTCTCATAGGCCAGGTAGGTCTCCTGATCGAGGACGAGGACCAGAAAACTATGAGCCCATCTCTCCTCCTCAGGGTTATTCTGGGTTGAATAAACAGGAAGCCACTGTAGTGCGGAGTCAGAGACGAGAGCAGGATCTCCCTGAACAGAGGTAGAAATTCATTGTCTGTTCTACTTCAAAGTATGAGGCTTTATTTATGCTTTTTACTGAATGAATGAGCTATGATACATCAGATAGGATTTTAAACAGAGCCTATGTTGATTTTTGTGGTCTTTGTTATTTTGGGCTACCCAAATATCCTATTCAATATCCATTGTGTGACCATAGACCTTTCTTTTGTGTCAGGACTGACTCGCGGTCACCAGGCAGCAGCAGTTACCTGCCTTCATTCTTCACCAAACTGGAAAGCACTTCTCCTATGGTTATGTCCAAAAAGCAGGAGATCTTCCGGAAAGCAGAAGTCGGTGAGTAACAAACTGACATTCAAGCTCAGGAAATGTACTTTACTGCACTGATTCACTGATGTATTTTATTTAGACTCTTGCCACTAGATTAGCACCTTATTCTTACTCCCATTTGCTCAACAGGTAATGCTCAGCCAGGCACAGAGATCTTCAATCTCCCAGCAGTAACAACATCAAGTGAGTTTCACAACATCATCAGTAGGATTCATTTCACCATAAAAAATCAGCACTTGCATCTTTTGTTTGTGTTTGTTATAGGTTAAACACTTAACTTGATTTTCAGTGTTTCCAATATGTGCATATATGTTTGTTTTACAGGCAGTGTAAACCCTAGAAACCACTCGTTTAGCGATCCAGCCAGTAATCTGGGTCTGGAGGACATCATCAGGAAGGCTCTGATGGGGAACATGGAGGAGAAGCAGGAGGAGCCGCAGCAGCAGCAAGCCCAGCTGGGGACAGGAAACCGCTCAGGCAGCATGAGCAGTATTTCAGATGGCAGACAGGAAGCCAGCCCATCCCCTAACACAGGTTCATACTGTACATTCACATCAATCAACATACATAACAGAAAAAACTGAAAAACACATACCAATACGCTGAACTTTCTACAGATTGCTTTGTGGTTTGGCTAATTGCCACAAAAAAGTGTATTAGTCATTTTAATCTGTGTGTGATAAATACACATCTAATACCGGTCTTCTGTTGGTAATCACTCTGGATTAGGGTATTCACAATATCAGATTTTTATTACAGTTATCACAAACAAATTTCATTAAAATCATGTTTTCATGAAAATAAATGATGCTATCTGTCAAATGTGATTTTTTTATTTTCTTTTTTGGCAAACAAATGTAAGGCAAAAATGTTTTGGCAAACAAGTGTAAGGAGGTGGAGAGAGACTTTGTAACTACGTACGTTTCCGAAAAGAACTTGGTGTTGATTGGCACTTCCTACAGATGGTCTTAACTTCTTAAAAAAACTCCCGCATTGGCAAGATCTTTTTTTTTTGTTGCATGTAGAGTGTTTTGCTTTTGTTTGTCATCTTTTCCAACATGATTTTGTGCGGCAATAACATCTACAGAATGCGTCATTGTCTTCTTTCAGTTTTGTAAGGGGTGGCAACCAGCGATAAGGTGCAACATCACCGCCTACTGTATTGATGTGAAAACCAGATAGTTACTGACTCTGGATTATTTATGATATTATCACATGTGCAGTATTTAAAGGGATAGTTCACCCAAAAATGAGAATTGTCATTAATTACTCACCCTCATGTCAGTCCAAATTGTAAGACTTTGTTCATCTTCGGAACACAAATTACGATATTTTTTTATGAAATCCGAGAGCTTTTTGATGCATAAACAGCAATGGAACTGACACATTCAAGGCCCAGAAACACCGTAAGGACTAGGGCTGTGCAATTAATCACGTTATTCTCATGCGCATCTCATCAGTAAAGCCGGCTCCATGATTAGCAGTAAATCTCCATCAGCTGCTTTCAGATGGAGCGGCAGTTAATACACAGAGCCGTAGTTCACTGACAAGCTACGCAATATCGCGTTCAATATCGCAGATGAATCGAATTCGATGATGAACACGAAATTGCCTAGCTTGTCAGTGAACTACGGCTCTGTGTTTTTCATTTCATACGGCTCTCATCATTTTATCCAAAATCCATGTGACATCAGTGTTTCAGGTTCAACCAATCAATATTTCATTTTTTAAATGTCACAGTTATTGTAAATACCAAAAATATTGTGAAACATCTAATCTGAATGTTTTCATTCAAGACCTGACCAAATCTGTGTCTAGGACATAAACCTCACTGCTGACATCATTGTCAATATTTCTGCTTCCATCGCAGGAAAGCAGAAGCTTCAGAGCAAAGCTAGCAGCAGGAAATCAAAGTCTCCTAACCCAGGCCAGGCGTACTCTGCTGGAGAGCGGCCCTCTTCTGTGTCCTCCGTTCATTCAGAGGGCGATTACCACAGACAGGCTTCCACCTGGGCTTGGGAGGAGCGGCCGTCGTCCACAGGTGAGCGACTTGTGAATTATTAATTAAATAGTTTTATTGGTGGCATGAGTTGAAAATGAAAACGATTGTTTCTCTCTTTTATCCTGCTTCAGGTTCCATGCAGTTCCCCTATAACCCCTTGACGATGCGCATGCTCAGTAGTACCCCTCCCACCTCCATGGCCTGCCCATCTCCCTCCATGCAGTCCCAGCAGCAACAGCAGCAGGGTGGCGCCTCAACGCGTGCATGGGAGAGAGAGCCACCGCTACTGTCAGAGCAGTACGAGACCCTCTCAGACAGCGACGACTGAGGCAGGTCATCTCCTCCCTCTTCAACACAAGCATCCACGCCCCACTCCTGTTCACCATCACCCGTCTTTCGCTGTCTTTATGAATCCCACTCACTGCCATTTGAGAGTAAGATTCTGCTGGGAAGGAGGACGTACGTGTGGTGCTACTTGTGGTGCTACTTTGGTGCCCATTGGTGGTCAGAGAGAGCATTGCAGAGAGCCACTGATTTTCAGGATTAAATCCGATGCTTTTTTTTGCCCATTTGGGGATGAGAAATAGACAAATCCCAAGTGAATAGAGACGCGTCAAAAGGATGAAGAACTTGTAAAGAGACTTGTTTGTTTAAATTTTGTTTCTGTAAAGATGTTTTGTCTTTAAAAAAGAAAAATCAGCTTCTGTAAATAGAGTAAACTTTTGCAGTGTTTTTCCTTTAACTTGATTTTTTTCTGCATTTTAACATTGCTTTTTAAATGGATCCCAGTTGGATGGATCGGTTGGTGCAACAAGACACTGTGGAGATTTTTGTGGTCAGTCGGGTGAAGAGCATTGAGTTTCCAGCATCTGAAAGTAACGGTCTGATCGAAAGTACACCAAATAAAATGCAAAAAGGACTTCATTACCTTTGTCCCTCCAGATACGAACCCTGTCTGTGCAGCACTGTTGATGTTCTCTGCCCTGTTACTTTAGGGAAGAACTCACAATCATTCGTCAACTGTTAAAGGAGGACAAGACATCAGCCTTTTCTGGTGGAGGAGCTTCAGACATGAGATGAATGTTTCTTCTGTTACTTTTCAAATTGGTTCTAGTCTTCAGTAGTGGCCTGTTGCAGATCTGTTCAGAGTGTTTGGCCCTGCGGTTGAATGCCTGACAGTTTGACACGCGTTGTCATCTTTATTGTGTGCTTGCTAACTGTTCTTACAGGGCTTTTCTTAGAGGTTGTACAAGGTCCGCCACCCCTCCCCGGTAACCTTTTTGCTTTTTGAGGATTACTTTGTTTCTGTGGGGAATATACTTGTAAATCCTCTTTTACTAATCATAAAGGAGCACGTATAATTTGTATGTTCTATCAACATGTGATTTTCTTAGACCACAAAACAAAAATACAAAGATAAAAAGAGGAAGAACCAAACTTGATACATGTCTGCACCATTGTTGCACTTTTTTTCCTTAGTAATTTTGAGAAGCTTCAAATCATACTGCCTGTAATCGAAGTTATTCAATGTCATGGAACGCTGTCAGATATATTCATGTTTCAGGCTCTTACTCCATCTGCATTTTCAATTCTTGGAAATTTGACCTAGTTTTTTTACTTGGATTAAGCGTATAAAATCGTTACCATCTATCTTAGCTGCTGCCGAGTAGCAGCACTCGATCAGAGATCTGAATATCTCGGTCTGAAAGTGAATAAGCTCAGTTTTAGTAACTTGCAGAAATAGTTCAATGTGATAATCTAATGGAGGCATCTTCTTGATCCTGCTTTTTCCCCACTTCATATGCTTCTGCTTTGTTCGAAAAACACCACCTTTAATATGATGGTGTTATTTTCTTCAGAAGTCTAAAAAATTTTGAGCTCATGTTTGGATTTTTTTCCATTCTTTTTATTTTATTATATTTTTCAGCATCAATGTTATATTCATCCTGTTTTAACGGGATGTCAAGTGTTTACAGTGGCATTGACAAAACAATGGTGAAACTTGAATCTTAAAGAAAATTTAAATTGCTCTTCACGTCAGTCTATTTTACAGTCCAGCTTTGCAAGGGTGACTTTCCTTTTTCTGCTCTGTTCTGAATCAAGACTTGAAAAGAATAACTTGTCCCTTGATTTTGAAATCCAGTGTTTGTATCACTGTCTCGGTAGTGGATGAGAAATGTGCAGACCAATCAATAAAGTAGAACAGAGCTCCACCTCTCTGAAGCGAACAGCGCTGTATTTCCTGTCTCTACTGTGTTTCTTTCCAATCAACCACCAAAGAATCCACGATAGTATAGAAAAGATGATTCTGGAATGACATGAGGGTGAATAAATGATGACCGAATTTTACGTTTAGGGTATACTTCTCCTTTAAGTTCCCCAGCATCACTTCTTCTTCTGGTTGCTTCTGCATTAGTCAGAACAGAACTGACTACAGGTGCATCGTAAAAAATTAGAATATCGTGAAAAAATGTGGTTTTTGCTTTTTTTACTTCAAAAACTGAAACTTTACATGTAATGAATCTAGAATACATGAAAGTAAAACATTTCAAAAGTTATTTTTGTGTGTTGATTTTGATGATTAGAGCTTACAGCTTATGAAATTCAAAATTACAGCATTTTAAAATATTAGAAGATTTACATTTGAAATTCCTTAAATAACCATCCATACAGTATAAATTGCGGGTATCTCTTCTTTGAAACCACAATAATGGGGAAGCCTGCTGACTTGGCAATGGTCAAGAAGACTATCGTTGACTCCCTTCACAAAGAGGGTAAGTCACAGAGGGTCATTATTAGTGAAAGGGGGAACTGTTCACAGAGTGCTGTTTGCAAGCTTGAGAATACTGTCAAGCAAAGCCGCTTCAAACGCATGGGAGAGCTTCACAAGGAGTGAACTGAAGCTGGAGTCACCACACTCAGACGTCTTCTGGAAAAGGGCTTCCAAGCCACTTCTGAAACCAAAACGACGTCAGAAACATCTTTAAAACAAGCGTTATGGAGATTTCTGATTTCCTTTTCCAGCAGGACTTTAACACCTAAACAGCCATCGGGAAAAGACCACTGGAACCAGTTGAGCCCTTACACTGACTTTGCTGTAGTTGGAACAAACTGCTGGTTCTTCTGGCCAGAGAACTGACCCCCCGACTGAGCCTTGATTTCTCCCAGGGTTTTTTCTCTGTTCTGTCATCGATGGAGTTTTGGTTCCTTGCCACTGTCGCCTCTGGCTTGCTTAGTTGGGGACACTTCATTTCCAGTGATATCGAAGACTTGATTGCAAAGATACAATTTACTCCGGCCAGACAAACCAGTAGTTTGTTCCAACTGCAGCAAAGTCCGATTGTAAGTGGTCCACTGGTTTCATTGGTCTTTTCCTGATGACCATCTATGTGACGAGGTCCTCCCTGGGGATCTGTTACTTAGGAAATATTCTAATATTTTGAGAGACTGGATTTTTGACTTTCATTAGCTGTAAGCGCTAATAAAAATGACAACCAAAAAACTTTTGAAATGTTTTACTTTACATGTAATGAATTTAGAATATATAAAATTGAGCTTTTTGAAATAAGTTAAGTAAAAAACTCCCGATATTCAGATTTTTTTGAGATGCACCTATATTATAGCGTCAGATCATTTACTTACTATTTCTAAATAAGGTTATTGGAATTGTTACTAAATGTTTACTTAATTTCCTAAATGCATAATTCCGCTTGCCACAGAAGTTAAGTAGTTTTGGCTGCTAAAACTAGACTATTGTCTTCCATAAAGGGATAGTTCAACTTCAGTTGAGTGCTGGTCCCCATTGACTTGCATAGTATAAAACACTATGCAATTCTCTAAATAGCTGATGGGCTGTTTAGTGGCCTGCGTTTTTTTTTCATTTAATCTGTGGGAACTTTAATGTTTCCATCTTCACTGGTATTTGGAAAGATCATTATTTTAATAGAGAATTTGACACATTATGTGCTGTCTGTGTACCATGTCTTTTGTAAGTTTATTGTCTGTGTCTTTTGGAGCGAGTCCTTGCATTAAACAGTAGTGCGCTGTGCTAACAATGCAAACATTATGGGTTTGATTCCCAGGGAATGCAAGAAAAGAATACAAATATACTTTGAATGTAACATACTGTTACTTTTTAGCTACTTTTGTAAGTTTGAAAATAATTGCAGTTGAATTTATGGAAATATAATTGCCATGTTGATAAAAACAAAAATTGCCACATTTAAGTAGAATTTGGTTTTTCAATGTAGATAAAAAGTAAGATCAAATCTAATGTGTATGACTATAGCTGTTGTATGGGACAGTATCGACTGGCCTGAGGTAAATACTGAGAAATATCAAGTGTTTTTGCTAATGCTGTTTATAGGTACATCCAATAGTAGAATCTCATTGGTTAAACAAAAATAACTGTCAGAAGCAGAATTCAAACATTCACCATCATGTGAGAAGACTACGTGGTGTCTGCTTATGCATTCGTGAGCACTTCACGTGTTCAATTTGTGCGGAAATGTCAGTTTCTCACCGCAGTGCACAGTTCTACCTCAGCTTCAGTGATCAGATGAGACATGAAGCTGTTCGGACTGTATTTCACTGCTGTCTGGATATTGTGCTACGCAGTATATGGCAGAGGTCAGTAAATTCTCTGAATTGTTTATCAGCTGTACATTTATCTTATTGTACCCTTTAAAGTGTGCAAAGTGTCATAGTCTTGTCTTTGTCCAATCTTTCACACAGGTCATGGTGTGTGTTCCATAGGGAAGCTCATTAGAAGAATAAATTTAACCACAGAACTGCGGTCTGAAATCCTGCTGCCGTGTCTTTTTGAACAAGCTCTCGCTGGAACAAACCTGACCCTGACTTCAAGTGCCGTGTGGACTCAGATTAATGAAACCATTGACAGCATTGTAGAGATCAAAGTAAATGCTCAGGAAAGCTTCTGGAATAGCAGACACAATAGAATGAAGGTATTCCGTGATGCTGCTGTCTCTGGAAACTTCTCCATGCTGATTAAAGATGTGCAGATGTCTGATCTGGGTCTCTACGCTGTGAACTCTTCAGAGACTTCAACTGTTCTCTGGGCTATCAAGAGATAGAAATCAGTGAGTATATGAATTATATCTCTTTACAAGGACATTAATGGCCTGTCAGCGTGTAAGTGGATGAATGTATGATGGTTTATATCTCAATCATTATGATCTTGATCAGGTCGGGCTGCTGTTGAGATTTCTCTGCTCAATAACTGGCAGCTCATAGTCGCAGGAGGAGGAGGAGGATTTCTGCTTCTCTGTCTGATCACTGTGTGTGTTTACTACACATGGACAAGACGTGAGTCTGATAACTGCTATGAGACTTGGTGAATAAATTGTATACAACAAACCATAACAATGTAATATAATTCATGCAACACTTGCTACTACAATACAGCAAAACAAATGAAGGGAAAGTTAGGCTACATGTTGTAAAGACATTATAAACAAAACAAGTAAAAGATCTGATGTGTGATGACGATATGATTCTTGGTCAGGCTGATTTAATTCAAGGCACTATGGAATAGTTTTCTATGCAAAACGGCTCTAGAATGCAGAGATGTTTAAATCTGGAGAACCTATTGTACAAAGCTTCATATCATTAACATTTTCTCTTAACGTCATCTTTCAGGTCCAGCAGTTGATGCGATGATCTACACAACAGTTGTTTATGAGAGACTGCCATAAAAGCAAGGGTGCATTTACATCATCATTAAATACATCGATACAGTAGCCTGTTGTTTATATACTGTGTGTAAAATGCATTGTTTGGATAACATATAAACTCAGCTGACACTTTGAGACGTACCTTTATAACATGGCTTTGTGGGTGGGCAGGCTACGTTTCACAACACATTTCTAATTTCCACTCTTATTTGACTGATAATTGAATTGAAACCGCAAAACCAGGGCATATCAATATCAGCAGTTTGTGTGTCATATTAAAAGTTGCAACTGAATACATGAAGCTTCAGAATATTTATCAGCATCTCTCTTTCTGCTCGTTGAGAAAAAAAAGCACAAAGACTAAATGCTCACATGGATTATTTATTTAATAGTAAAGTAAACTAGATGCTTAATACTAAACTAAAACTAACATTGTTAATAAACATTCCATCAATTGAGTTCAGATTAGAATATAATCAAGGTCTCTTTCACTGTGGACACCGAGGGACCAGTTGGCATCAAACGTCTGTGAGATGTACTATTTTTATTAGTCAGTCTGCGTGATCTCAAAAAGATAGACTTAATACTTTTGAGTTCACATGGTCCGAACACAGCTCACAGGTGCTGTAATGCTTTGCAAAGTGTAGTGTGAGTGAGTAGCATCACCTTAACCATCAAAGCTGTAATATGCAACCTGAAGTGATGCTGCCATGCTCCAACTCATCTAATTACCTAATTCAACTAATTACCCTTTGAAGTCTTTTTTTTCCTGAGAGATGGGAAGTCTCTTAAGTCTCTCCTTCTTACCCGTCTTTCTCAACAAACCAGACGGTGTGTATTTCAGTATTACAAATATAGGGAAACAAGTTTGGAATAGACGATAGAAAGCTACGTGGCTTTAATTTTACTGTTCTTTTATTTTTTATTACAAATTTTGTTGTATATTTTCATAATTTGGGTGAATAGTAAAGAATACTGAGAATACATTTTGTTTGTAGATGTAAAATGCTTTATGTTTTCATGTATAAATTGTTCCCGTGATGCTCATCATGATGAACTCTGAGATAAAAGAATTGTATCGGACAAAGACAACAGGTTTGATAACTTCTGATTACTGAATCCGTGTTCAGCATCTAGCAGTGTGAACTAGGTCTAAAACGAGGATTTTATGGTGGTTGTCAGTAAATTGCTTCTGTGGCGGAGGAGACAGACAGAAGGCTGTTTGTGGTGATAAGTTTCATGGAGATCGGACCATAGGTGGCGCTATAACAGTAAAAATAGCTCTCAAAAACACTATATTTGTATAGAAAATGACCTAGCATTGTTGAGCATGTTCATAATTCACATAAAACACTACTTCTTTATATTATTTAATAGGTCTCCTTATTCTGAGCAACTTTGCCTCTAGGATTAATGCTGTCAATCAAATCGTTAATTAAATATTAATAAATATGTCAAAAACCTACTTTTGCGAACTAGTCTCTGGTTTTTTTCTCAACTTCGATCAAACCACTGTAGTAATAATCTATGGACGCTCTAGATCAATAATTATCGAAAAAATGTGGAATTTTGTCCTTTGGTTAGCTAGAATTAGCTCATTTAAAAAGGGGGCCTGGTCACACATAACCAAAGGCCTATAAAACTTAAACAAAATCTTGAAACTTTATGAAAGTTGGTGAAAACATGTGTCACATTAACTTTAACAGCCATGCAAAGTTTCATGGAGATCGGACCATAGGTGGCGCTATAACAGTAAAAATAGCTCTCAAAAACACTATATTTGTATAGAAAATGACCTCACATTGTTGAGAATGTTCACAATTCACATAAAACACTACTTCTTTATATTATTTAATAGGTCTCCTTATTCTGAGCAACTTTTCCTCTGGGATTAATGCTGTCAATCAAATCGTTCATTAAATATTAATAAATATGTTAAAAACCTACTTTTGCGAACTAGTCTCTGGTTTTTTTCTCAACCTCGATCAAACCACTGCAGTAATAATCTCTGGACTCTCTAGATCAATAATTATCGAAAAAAAGTGAAATTTTGTCCTTTGGTTAGCTTTAATTCGCTCATTTAAAAATGGGGCCTGGCCACATATAACCAAAGGCCTATAAAACCTGAACGAAAATCCAAAACTTTACGAAACTGGGTGAAAACATGTTTCAGATGACTCTTAACAAGCATGAAAAGTTTCATGGAGATCGGACCATAGGTGGCGCTATAACAGTGAAAAAGGCCTCAAAACACAGTATTTCTAAGGTAAATGACCTCAAATCAATGCAGTACTATTCTCTAGACTCTCTAGATCAATAATTATCAAAAAAACAGTTGAACATGTGTGTGTGTGTGTTTCTGTGAGCCTGTTGTCCATTTTCGATGTGTTTCACTGTCACCTATGAATCAAGGTTGGCCTACACCATAAAAGCACACCCTGATGCCCTCAAAGCAAGAACCCCGCTTAATGCTGCTCGCAGCTTTAATTTTAAATTGAGATTTATAAATAATCCGAGCTGAATAAATAAGCTTTCATTGATGTATGGTTTGTTAGGATCAGACAATATTTGGCCGAGATGCAACTATTTAAAAATCTAGATTCTGAGGGTTCAAAAAAATCTACATATTGAGAAAATAACTTTTAAAGTTGTCCAAATGAAGTTCTTAGCAATGCATATTACTAATCAAAAATTTAATTTTGATATATATACAGTAGGCAATGTACAAAATATCTTCATAGAACATGAACTTTACTTAATATCCTAAAGATGTTTGGCATAAAATAAAAATAGATCATTTTGACCCATACAATGTATTTTTGGCTATTGCTACAAATATACCCCAGTGACTTAAGACTGCTTTTGTGATCCAGGGTCAGATAGAGAATCTATACACTTTCTTATATTTATTATCTGTACTCCTATATTGCTTTCATTGACCTTCTTATTAGATTTTTTTCTTTACACATTATCAAGCTCTTGTCTTTGTCCAATCTTTCACACAGGTCATGGTGTGTGTTCCGTAGGGAAGCTCATTAGAAGAATAAATTTAACCACAGAACTGCCTTCTGAAATCCTGCTGCCGTGTCTTTTTGAACAAGCTCTCGCTGGAACAAACCTGACCATGAATTCATGTGCCGTGTGGACTCAGATTACTGAAACCATTGACAGCATTGTAGAGATCAAAGTAAATGCTCAGGAAAGCTTCTGGAATAGCAGACACAATAGAATGAAGGTATTCCGTGATGCTGCTGTCTCTGGAAACTTCTCCATGCTGATTAAAGATGTGCAGCTGTCTGATCTGGGTCTCTACGCTGTGAACTCTTCAGAGACATCAACTGTTCTCTGGGCTATCAAGAGATAGAAATCAGTGAGTATTTGAATTATATCTCTTTACAAGGACATTAATGGCCTGTCAGCGGGTAAGTGGATGAATGTATGATGGTTTATATCTCAATCATTATGATCTTGATCAGGTCGGGCTGCTGTTGAGATTTCTCTGCTCAATAACTGGCAGCTCATAGTCGCAGGAGGAGGAGGAGGATTTCTGCTTCTCTGTCTGATCACTGTGTGTGTTTACTACACATGGACAAGACGTGAGTCTAACCACTTTGCTGTAGTGTTAAAGCAAACAGTGTAAATGTAAATAAATATGCCAAGCTAGTTATAAATACTGGTGAAAGTAAGTATAAGTAGGCTATGGCCAATGCATACGTGATCAAGTCTTTCTGGAATGGTAACTTGAGAAGCCTGTTGAATCAAGTGGCGATTTAAAAGATAGCACATTAGAAGAAAAAAATGAAGACATAACAAATATAAATGAAACCTTTGAGCTGTTCTTTCAAAAAAAAAAAAAAAAGTATATATTTTAATTCCACTGCTAAACTTCAGATTCATCAATGTAACCGTTAGAATCTGACCAGAACTACATCTTGACAACTGATACCTGTGTGAAACTGAGGAGAACTTTAGGCCCTTAACTTTAAAGGGTTAATTCACCCAAAATTGAAAATGATGTCATTAATTACTCACCCTTATATCATTCCAAACCCGTAAGACCTTTGTTCATCTTCGGAACACAAATTAGGATATTCTTCATGAAATCTGGGAGCTTTCTGACCGTCCATAAAAAGCAAAGCAACTACCACAGTCAAGGTCCAGAAAGATAAGAAAAGGAAAGGACAGGACGTTTGGCCAAGTATGGTGTACAAGGAATTTTTGCTCTGCATTTAACCCATCCAAGTGCACACACACAGTAGTGAACACACTCCGGAGCTGGTAAGTCGATGCTGCGGCGCCCGGGGAGCAGTTGGGGGTTCGGTGCCTTGCTCAAGGGCACTTCAGTCATGGTATTGAAGGTGGAGAGAGCGCTGGACATTCACTCACCCCACTTACAATTCCTGCCGAACCTGAGACTCGAACCCGCAACCTTCGGGTTACAAGTCCGACTCTAACCATTAGGCCCCACTAGTGAAGACATCATTAAAATAGTCCATGTGACATCAATGGTTCAACCTTAATTTTATGAAGCTATACGAGAAAAAAATTTGGGGACAAAGACAACAATAAGAACGACTTTATTCAACAATTTCTTCTCTTTCGAATGAAGGTTTCAGGGGTTTTGGAACATCATGATAAGTAATTAATAACAGAATTTTCATTTTTGGCTGAACTAACCGTTTAAATTTAAGTGTGCCTTAAGTCTCCATATAGTTTTGGTGATTTACTGTATTTTAATTTATTATAAAAATAAGAATCTTCTCTATTCTAAGGACAAACAGTCGATGCATCAGTCAACCAAACATCACACAATTGCCATGATGTGGATGGTAAATCTTATTTCTCAGTATACACTGTATATTATTATATAAACTAATGCCTTCTGATATTTTGTGATGGAGTAACCTTGAGAAATACTTTAATCACTACAATAATATATATATATATATATATATATATATATATATATATAGTTGCAACTAATGTTATTGTTTTCTTTGTTTTTTAGGAGAAACAAATGATGAAATAACCTATGCATCAGTTGTTGTGAAATCACGCAATGTCCATGACAGTGAAGGTAAATCTTATTTCTCAGTACTGTAGATTGTTATATAAACTAATGCCTGCTGTGGTCTAGAAAGAGTCTGGATATTTCGTGGAGTAATCTTGAGAAGTGCTTTAACTACTACATCAATTAATATATATATATATATATATTGTTTTCTTTGTTCTTTCAGGACAGAAAAATGATGAAATAACCTATGCATCAGTTATTGTTAAACCACACAACTGCCATGACAGGGAAGGTAATTATGTCAGTTATGTTGTATTACAGAAATTTGAAATGTGTTGCATGCACTGTACATCAAACAGTCTCTCTCTCTTTTGTGAGACATTTTTCTCACAATATTTTTTTATCTACTTCCTCATCAGTTCTTCTGAATAATAGCCCTATAAATAGCTCTGCGTCAGAATTTGTCAGCCCAGAGACGGTCCTTTACGCTACTGTCAACCAAAGAGAGAGAAGATGAGCAAGTGAGCAGCGAAACATCCAAATTAAAACACTCAAGAAAAAGAACATGTTTTTATGTAACTCCCATCTTGTATTGTTTAATTTGATTTGACAAGAAGTATATGATGTTTGATTATGTTACAAGAAGTAACATCATTTGAACCTTTTCTAACGCACCAGGAAACCTAAAGCAAACTAATTAATAGCCTTTTCTCTCGGGGGAAAAAAGTGTATTCCACTAATTGTGGAAAGAGTCTGTTTGTCCATCATATGTTTTGGCTTTGTCTTTCTCTTATATAATTTTTGAAAGTCACACTCTTATCTCAGCTGCATGAGGCTGTGTGTTGCACCTACTGTGGATGAAGGGTGTGAAACTGAACTCAGCTACTTTATCACCTAAACCACTGAAACGTTGCAGACAAAGTGACAGAGCCACACATGCAACGGTAAGGCAGGATAAACTGTCTCGTCTGGTAAAGAATGTGAAAGATTTGAGTAAAGTATAAAGATGCTTACAGGAAACCAGAGTGGAAATTCCCAAATTCTTCTTCACAAATAAGCTACAGCTTCTGTTTTGTCATAAAGTGTGAAAATATTTTCTCACCGCTGATTCTTCTTTTGTGTACTCTCAAGAAAAAAAAGTTAGATTAAAAACAACAGTCTATAAAAGGTTGATCACCGTTTCTTCAAATGAATTAACATAACAGAAAGCAATAACATAAACAAATATTTTGTCTGTTTAAGGACGAGATTAAGCTCAATGTTGTGTACATTACAAGTATGTCTATTGTGTGTGTGCACTAGATTTACAGTAGACCTTACTTGAAAGAACAATTGTTCATGATTGAATTGAACATGCCTCCAGTATTGTCAGTCACGCTGGAGCTCTCTGCTCATTAAGTGCTGACTTTGAGTTTAATTTGGAACAGGCAGTATTTAACTCTAACTATTTAAAGTTTTTTTATTTAGGACACATCATCCTGTAGAAGTTTGCTCAGAATTGTGGTGTTTTTGATGTCTGGTGGCCATCATGGGAAGTTGTAAACATTGTGCAACACTGAATTCATTTTAGTGGATGTCACAAGACTTTAAGTATCTTTAAGTGAGATACTTAATAACTCTTAAAAAACGTTTCTGGATGTAAAATAAAAAGATAAAACTATAAATGTTTGCTCAAGACTCAAGTCAAGCAACACTGGACATGGGAATAACGTATCCTCTGTCGATCGGTTCTGAGTTTGTGTGGTGAATTGTTGACAAAAATGTGGTTATGCAAGTGTGTTGTGATGGTTTACACTTTACACATCTGTAAGACGTGCCAAGAGGCTTAAGATATAGCTTTGCCTGCTTTACTCAAAACCTCATAAATACCCGGCTCAAACAGATGCCCCAGAAAAAATAAGCAGGTCTAAAATGATTTACAGATAGCATGTTTTTTGTAAAGCACAGTCTCCAGATATTTTATTTTGACATGGCTAGTAAAACCTAGCTGCCTTATTTAAGTACACTGTTATACACACTATTCTGATACTAAGTCATGGTTTGATATGGCCAAAATCAGACCCAGCTTTTAAATCAATCTCTCTCTCTCTCTCTCTCTCTCTCTCTCTCTCTCTCTCTCTCTCTCTCTCTCTCTCTCTCTCTCTCTCTCTCTCTCTCTCTCTCTCTCTCTCTCTCTCTCTCTCTCTCTCTCTCTCTCTCTCTCTCTCTCTCTCTCTCTCTCTCTCTCTCTCTCTCTCTCTCTCACTCTCTCACTCACTCACTCACTCACTCACACACACACAGTGTAGACTAGATAGATAACATAGTACAGTACTTTCCACTACAACTATCTAAGTTTGGTCTCCTACGACTTTTACCTTCCCACTAGATGGCGCCAATGTCTTTCTGACTCCTTTCTACAAAACATGACACTGTGATCTAGCCACAACCTTGTCATAAATGTCAATAGCTTCATAATCTCTTCAAAGTTAGAGCAAATGCACTGATTCTGCGCTACTTCCTACTTATAGAACTAACCGGAACTAAGTGCTCAAGAATACAATTTCCTCAACTGCTGTTTTCGTACTTAAGAAAAACATTAATAATATTTTGTATTCCCTTCACACCCTCCCCGAAGCCATTCTTAGAAAGTTATTATCTTTATTCTTAGAATACAATTTTATTTTTATAAAATAACAATATACACATGGCATTTACTTAAAAAAACTAAATAAAAAAATGGATAAATACATAATCAAAAAAAAAACAGAGACAGCTTAAGTAATAAAAAAGAAAAAGAGAAGAAAATAAATACAAATATATAACTACAAAAAGCCCCTGACAACATTTCAGACAGGCGAATACTTTTCGATTAGAGCCCAGTTTTGTTGGAAAATGTCTGATTTCAACTGTAAATCCACATTCATTTTCTTATATATACAGTGCCCTCCAAAAGTATTGGAACAGTAAAGACAAAATTGCTCTGTTGGCTATGGAGTCAAGACATTTACAAATATGATTAAAAGATGAATATGAGACAAAACTACAGACTCATAGATATTTTACCAGCTACGAAGGTCAGCACATTGAGTTTATCCCACTATCTGATGTGAGCATAAGTATTGGAACAGTTGCCTCACAAGTCTTTCTAAGTGATCAGCTGTGTCCTGTTGCATTAATTCTTCAGATATTAAAAGCACAGAATGTGTCGTATAAGTTATAGTCATTACTTCTGTATTCTGAATCTTGCATTCAATGATGACACACACAAACCAGTATGAAGACGAGGGAGCTGACTTTGAGAGAAAAGCAAGAAATTTGGATGCTAAAAAAAAGAGGAAGTCAATTAGAGCTCTAGCAGAAACAAAGGACATTGAGAAATCAAGAGTTTGGAAACCACCAGCGACGCCAGCAACCAACAACTACCAGATCGGCTGAGAAAACAACAGTAGTTGATGACAGACAAATCATAAAAGCTGTGAAAATGAACCCTAAAATACGTGCCCGTAAAATCACCAACAACTTCCAGAAAGCTGGGGTGATGCTCTGACCATGGGCGTAACCACCATATACTTGGGGTTAAAATCTGTAAAGCATGGTGGTGGTGTCATGGCATGGGCATGCATGGCTGCCTCTGGAACAGGCTTTCTCAACTTTACTGATAACTTAATGTACGATGACAGTAGCAGAATTAATTTGGAAGGGTACAAAACCATCTTGCCTACCAATATTCAAGAAAATGTCACCAGATTCTTTGGGAAGTGCTTCATTTTGCATCAGGACAATGACCCAGAACACCCTGCCAGTTCAGTCAAGGAATTTATAAGGGCAAAGAAATGGAAAGTCTTCGATTGCCCAAGTCAATCTCCAGATTTACATCTGATTGAACATGAATTTCACCAGCTGAAGAGGAGAATAAAGGCAGAAACTCCCCAAAACAAGGAACACTTGGAATTGGCTGCATTAAAGGCTGGGAAAAGTATTTCAAAGGATGAGACCAAGAGTCTGGTGATGTCTTTGAGTCTATGGGTCATAAACTCACGGGTCCCAATACTTATGCTCAATTATAATCAATGAGTGAAAAAAAAAAAACTTATTTTCCACCATAATTTGCAAATAAATTCTTTAAAAATCCTACAATGTGATTTTCTGGATTTTTTTTTCTTATTTTGTCTCTCATAGTTGAGGTATACCTATGATGAAAATTACAGGCCTCTCTCATCTTTTTAAGTGGGAGAACTTGCACAATTGGTGGCTGACTAAATACTTTTTTGCCCCACTGTAATTTCATCCAGGGTTATTCCTGGATGGAACAACTGCTACGCTAATTGTCTTTATTTGCTTCTTTGTTTCTGGATTAACATCCTGAGGTAACTAAGAATTACACAAGCTTCAGTCTGGAGCCAACCCTTAAATGATCTGAGATGACCGAACACCTGAGAAGAGACGATGACAACCCCTCGGAGGACCTCAGAGGAAGCCAACCATCACCGATTATATTAAATTAACCAAATTTTGCCACAAGTTAATTATGAGTTTCTACAATATAAATCTATTTTAGAAACTTAATTTCCTGTGAAGTTGTTTTGCAACGATTGTATCGTAAAAAGCGCTACATAATCTTGAATTGAATATATATTTGTATATATATATATATATATATATATATATTTGTATATATATATATATATATATATATCTGATTCAGTCTCTGTGTCCATTCTGTCAGAGTAGGTTCGTGCATCTTCATCCGATTCACAGTGATTCTTCCCAGCTGCCAGTAATAATATTTGTAGTACAAATGGGTGGGGTTTACTTAACTGATCCGGTGGAAACCATCAAGCAGAGAGACGGTGTATTGGTATATCCATCCTAAAACTTTACTAACATCCCTTTTAGCCCCTGCTAATATGCTTGTATTTTGGGACATTCCCAAAATATATGAACATAGTCCCCAACCTCGCCACAATCTCTCCAGCATTGTGATAACCGTGAAGAACTATCATTCTGAAGAATCTCATTTTCATCTTTTAAGGAGCAGTACATCCAAGAGATTTCCACTGCTTTCAGTGTAGGAGAGACTAGAGAGTTTCACAATTAGAAATGAGCTACCGCGGGACTTACAGGACAAAACAGGGGAAACAAAAGTAACACTTTTTTGTTTTGTTTTTGCAATCATTTAATGAATGTTAAATGAAGTTGTTACAGAACTGATTCATCTGATTCTCTTGTTCGATTTAACATCTGCACATCAACAACTTAACAGAGATACTACCACGTCTCATATCAAGTGTTTTTATAGTAATTCATCTGTTTTAATTCTAATATTTTTCCCATTGAATTGATATGCTGTACATATCTATTTCTGTTTGAATTTAATTTTAATCTTAAATAAAATGGCACTGCTGAAGAAGTAGTATATTGGAAAATAAGCACATTTGATTAATTCTGTTAGGTTATGTGTATACACTGGGTTATGTTGTAAAATATCATTCTTCTGTACTTAACATTGACTTTAAACCCTTTAGGGGTGCGCAGTATTATAAGCCTGTAAAGTAATATTATGGTAACATTTAGAGGCACACAAACACAGCCGTTAGAACACTCCCAGGTCTACCAGTTAACTAACATGTTTCTGCAGTGTTTAGGGTCGTTGACTAGCTGGAAGACCCAGCTTCGTCAGAGATACGGCTTTGTGACGCAGCCCTCCAAAATGTCTTTAAGGAACTTCTTCTTTGTATCATAAGTTATTAAATTGTTTTTCCCAGACATAAAAACTGCAAAGAGTGCAACCGAATATCTTGTGATATTAATCTTCAAGTGACAGGTGACATGTACTCATTAACTATTCCGAAGGCTCAGGTGGGTTTGAATTAGATTAGCAAAATAACAGAAGCAGTTCTGAGAAGTCTGATCTCTTCAAGTGGAGGATTATCTAGTTTAAGACTGGAAAAAGTCAACCGACACTTTCTAGGCAAACATGTCAGGCAAACAAAGTACTTAAAACACATCAGTTTCTGTTTGTACTGTCACGTTGCTCGTACACTAAATTTAAACAGGAAAGCTGCTCAAATATAATTTGCCTGAAGTCATCTGCCTTGCTTCTGTGTGAACAATGTGTCACACAAGGTTGCTGACAAAGATTGTAGACGTTAAAGGCTAAACTCACATTGCACATCAGATGCACATACACAAATAAACATGAAATGCATTTAAAGCATAATCACCCAAATTGATTAATGTGAACACTCAGTTAAGCGCGTGACTGGCGGGAAATCTTTGTCTGAAGCCGCCACCACTAAAGGACTGTTGTAGGATCCCAGTGACGGCTCATTTGTTTCGTGAATCTTCAATGTATTTAGTGAACACATAATTGAGTTGTTTGGTTGTAGAGGGAGGAAATGTACACAGTGGTGTGTTCATTTAGATCCATAAATACACACTTCAAACCATCTGAATCCTTCCCTCCTTTAAGTATATTTGCTCTATAAACTATAAATATTGTGTGTAATAACATAATTTCTGTCCTTCTGTCGTCAGTTTCGTGTTTGCAATAGCTGTGATGCAGAACACTTATTAGCTTTAATTGACTCATATTTGCAAGTACCTTAAAAATGAGTTCCTGTTTCCGGAATGTACTTTTTTTTTCCCTCATCACAGCAAAACTATATAAGCCCTCCCTTTAGTTAACATATCATTCACTAGAAACCTGGCCTCTATAGGTAAGTAGACTATTTATCGCTCTTAAGAATTATGTTCATCCATGCAAGACTTAATACTAACATTTTACTAAATACTAAAAAGACTTAATTGTTCCTCTTTTACAGCCATGGAGACACAGTCTTTTCTTTTCTGTCTGGCTGTTTTAACAGTAACTGGTAAGATTACAACAATCTTAATAATTATAATATAAGGATTACATCAGTCAAAAGTTTTGGAACAATAAGGTGTTTAATGCTTTTTAAAGAAGTCTCTTCTGCTCACCGAGCCTGCATTTATTTGATCCAATGTACAGCAAAAAACTAAATGAAATATTTGTAATATTTAAATGATCTGTTTTCTATTTGAATACTGTATATTTTAAAGTGTCATTTATTCCTGTGATTTCAAAGCTGAATTTTTGTCATCATTACTCCAGTCACATGATCCTTCAGAAATAATTCTATTATTCTGATTTGCTGCTCAAAAAAATGTAAATAATAATAAAAAAATGAATTATGTTGAAAACAGCATATATTAGTAGGTTTCAGGTTTCTTTGATTAATAGAAAGTTCAGAAGAAAATAATTTATCTGAAATAGAAATCTTTAGTAACATTATAAATGTCTTTATCGCCAAAGCTTTTTTATTTCAGATAAATGCTGATCTTTGGATCTTTCTATTCATCAAAGAATCCTGAAATAAAATGTACGCAACTATTTTAAACATTGATAATAATAATAATAATAGTAATAATAATAATAATAATAATACATCTTTTTTGAACAGAAAATTGGCATGATTTCTGATGGATTATGTGGCACTGGAGTAATGAGGCTGAAAATTTTGATTTGATCACAGGAATAAATTACATTTTAAAACGTATTCAAACAAAACATAGTTATTTTAAATAGTAAAAATATTTCACATTATTACTGCTTTTGCTGTATTTTTGGATCAAATAAATCCAGGCTTGGTGAACAGAAGAAAATTCTAGAGAAATGTAAAATCTTACTGTTCAAAAACTGGTAGTGTAACGTCATTTTCTATTCTTTTATTTGGTAATGCTATACTATTACTACTAATAATGTTTGCTTGTGTATATACAGTCAGGTCCATAAATATTGGGACATTGACACAATTCTAACATTTTTGGCTCTATACAACACCACAATGGATTTCAAATAAAACGAACAAAATGTGCTTTAACTGCAGACTGTCAGCTTTAATTTGAGGGTATTTACATCCAAATCAGGTGAACGGTGTAGGAATTACAACAGTTTGCATATGTGCCTCCCACTTGTTAAGGGACCAAAAGTAATGGGACAGAATAATAATCATAAATCAAACTTTCACTTTTTAATACTTGGTTGCAAATCCTTTGCAGTCAATTACAGTCTGAAGTCTGGAACGCATGACGCTGGGTTTCATCCCTGGTGATGCTCTGCCAGGCCTCTACTGCAACCGTCTTCAGTTCCTGCTTGTTCTTGGGGCATTTTCCCTTCAGTTTTGTCTTCAGCAAGTGAAATGCATGCTCAATCGGATTCAGGTCAGGTGATTGACTTGGCCATTGCATAACAGTCCACTTCTTTCCCTTCAAAAACTCTTTGGTTGCTTTTGCAGTATGCTTTGGGTCATTGTCCATCTGCACTGTGAAGCACCGTTCAATGAGTTCTGAAGCATTTGGCTGAATATGAGCAGATAATATTGCCCGAAACATTTCAGAATTCATCCTGCTGCTTTTGTCAGCAGTCACATCATCAATAAATACAAGAGAACCAGTTCCACTGGCAGCCATACATGCCGCCATGACACTACCACCACCATGCTTCACTGATGAGGTGGTATGCTTAGGATCATGAGCAGTTCCTTTCCTTCTCCATACTCTTCTCTTTCCATCACTCTGGTACAAGTTGATCTTGGTCTCATCTGTCCATAGGATGTTGTTCCAGAACTGTGAAGGCTTTTTAGATGTCGTTTGGCAAACTCTAATCTGGCCTTCCTGTTTTTGAGGCTCACCAATGGTTTACATCTTGTGGTGAACCCTCTGTATTCACTCTGGTGAAGTCTTCTTGATTGTTGACTTTGACACACACACCTACCTCCTGGAGAGTGTTCTTGATCTGGCCAACTGTTGTGAAGGGTGTTTTCTTCACCAGGAAAGAATTCTTCGGTCATCCACCACAGTTGTTTTCCGTGGTCTTCCGGTCTTTTGGTGTTGCTGAGCTCACCTGTGTTCCTTCTTTTTAAGAATGTTCCAAACAGTTGTTTTGGCCACGCCTAATGTTTTTGCTATCTCTCTGATGGGTTTGTTTTGTTTTTCAGCCTAATGATGGCTTGCTTCACTGATAGTGACAGCTCTTTGGATCTCATCTTGACAGTTGACAGCAACAGATTCCAAATGCAAATAGCACACTTGAAATGAACTCTGGACCTTTTATCTGCTCATTGTAATTGGGATAGTGAGGGAATAACACACACCTGGCCATGGAACAGCTGAGAAGCCAATTGTCCCATTACTTTTGGTCCCTTAACAAGTGGGAGGCACATATGCAAACTGTTGTAATTCCTACACCGTTCACCTGATTTGGATGTAAATACCCTCAAATTAAAGCTGACAGTCGTTTCATTTGAAATCCATTGTGGTGGTGTACAGAGCCAAAAATGTTAGAATTGTGTCAATGTCCCAATATTTATGGACCTGACTGTATATATATATATATATATATATATATATATATACTAGTAGTATACACTAATATATATATATATATATATATATATTAGTGGTGTTATCGGATCGTTAACGTGCTGCGTTAACGCGAGACTCTTATCGGCGATAAAAAAATCGCCGTTAATCTATTCTCAAAGTTGGGTTGGGAGCTGGGTCTATACTACGCAAGCTATGATGACCTTCACCCTGATATTTTAGCGCGGATGTATACCTAGCCGAATTGCACTGTAGGGGCGAGAACGAGTCTTGAACTAGAGGCTCGCAGTCCGTGATGGACAGATTGTTAACGGCTGGTCTATGTGGTAATACAATCGGGCAGGACATCCAAACGCTCACCTATCATTCATCAACCTCAAATATGGCTTTTCATCTGAAAGATGTATGTAGTAGCAACTTTACATGGCGCTCAATATGATGTTAACCTAGAGAAATGTGCGCTATTGAAGTGTTTGTGTGGAAGCGTTTGCTGCAAGACAGGCTCGGTGCGTTCACTTGCTCTTAAAATCTCCGTCATTTTGGTCATACAGATAAAAGTAGCCTAATACATCTTTCGAATCTGTAAAGACTCTATGTTTATTTGTGTGCACTCAGAATAACAACGAAACGTTGCACTTTTAAGCAAACAGGATGCGCTTTAGGTCTCATGTGAACTTGAGCGAGAAACTTGAAACTCCGTCTTTGAAAAATATATCTATAGAGAGTCAAATGTCTAAAAATAAAATAGAAGACGTGTGTGTTAGCATGGATGATTTACATGAAATTTAATCTGTGCAACACAACTGTGCATAAGATGGCTTTCAGTTCAATATAATAACAAAAAACGACATTTTGGGTTTTTATTCATCTAATAAGGTGGGCACGCTGTGATCTGTACTATATTTTTACTGTAATTGACAGTTATCGGCAAAAACAAAAACAAACAACAACACGGGAGTGGGAGGGAATGGGAGTCATTCTTCCGGGAGTGGAACGGGATTTTCCTCCAGTTTTTTCGTGGGATTGGGACGGGAAGAGATTAAAGTTTGTGATGCATTTTGGAAACAGGAGATGAGCCCCTGGTCTAATGTGCCACCTGGCTTGAGAAACCCGTTCTCAAAGACTTACTTTTAGTCATTATTTGAGTAGCACACATATTCTGAATGCCTTCGGCAGAATTCAAATGAGACATTTTAATCTAGATTAATCTAGATTAAAAAAATTAATCTATGCCCACCTCTAATATATATATTAGTGCTGTCAAGCGATTAATAACATCCAAAATAAAAGTTTATGTTAACATAATATATGTGTGTGTACTGTGTATATTTATTATGTATATATAAATACACACACATGCATGTATATATTTAAGAAAAATGTTGTTTATATTTTAAACACATTTATATATAATATAAATTATATGAATATAAATATATACATGTAAATATTTTCTAAATATATACTGTATGTGTATGTATTTATATATACATAATACATGTACACAGTACACGCACATTTATTATGTAAACATAAACTTTTGGATGTGATTAATCTCGTTTAATTGTTTGTGTTTCTGTTTTACTGCAGCAGTCAGCGGATGTCCAATAGGCCGTGAATTCATCACTGCTTTCATGACAAATTACCAATATGGAAAAGCCAGTCTGACTCTCTCCATAACAGCACACAATTCCCCCGCCACTGTGAAAATTGAGATAAAGGCACTGAGTTACTCTGAAAAAGTGGACATCGGACGAGGTGAGACCAAATGGATTGTCCTCCCACAAAACACTGAGCTTGAAGGGGATGGACCCTTCCGCAAAACCGTGTACATCTCTTCCACTGCCGATATCTCAGTCGTTTCATCCAACTTAAAGGAATTCACTGGAGACAGCAGTGTGATCTTCCCGATAAATCAACTTGGCAACCGTTACATAGTTTTTACTCCAAACACGGGTCCGAATCCGTTTAAAAAGCTGGTAGCCATAATCAACGGCAATTACATGAACACAATCGAGATTGCCTACAATTCAAAGAATCTTTGGAACAGCATTTTTGGAAAGACCAAAACCATTAGTTTGGCTCCCTACGAAGTTTATCAACTTCGCAGTCTTGAAACTTTGACTGGAACACAAATTACATCCACGTCTCCGGTGGCTGTCCTGGCAGGACACGAGTGCTCCATGATCGTAGGCACCTGTGAGCATGTCTTTGAGCAGCTGGTGCCAGTGGAGTCGCTCTCCAACGAATACCTGATCCCTGCAATGCATCAGTCCTTCAGCAAGGACACGGCCTATGTGGTTGCTCCAGAGGACAACACTATTGTATCAATATTGCATAGGCATAGTTGGTATCAATATAAGAAAAAACTAAATGCTGGAGATGTTTTAGCGGTTGATGTGAGCAGAAATGCTAATATAATTCAAAGTACCAAAAACGTAATGGTAATGTATTTCAGTAGCAATTTTCCCAATGATGAATTTCTAACCAATGTCATACCCACCTCTGAGATGTCAAAATCGTGGACCATTCACGCTCAAGATGGCTACGATAACACACTTGTTGTTGTTGCTGAAGCAGCATCAGCCTCCACTATTAGCGGTTCATTGAAGTGGAAAACATTCCCTGCTAATGCAAAGTTTGTATGGGCTACCAAGTCACTTGGTACACAGAAAGGTCCCATCACCGTATCTGGGGATTCGCTGATGGCTGCTTATGTTTTTGGTGGAAAATTAAGGCACGGTTATGCTACAACTGGAGTATGTAACACAGGTAAGAAATCATGTCTGAATAATAATATATGACTGAATAATGACTTATAACTGATTAAAATCTGGGGAAAAAACAAACAAACAATTAATTTGTTCCCAAAGCTTTTACGACAGTGCCGCCGCATCCACTAGACCCCTGTGAGACTGTTAAGTGCCGCCAGCAGGAGGAGTGCAGAAAGGGTGTCTGCGTCTCCACTTCCACTGCCACATGCCAGGCAGTTGGCGATCCACATTACAAAACTTTTGATGGGAAACTGTATGACTTTCAGGGTACTTGTACCTACATCATGGTAAACAATACAAAGCCTCAAAAAGGCCTCACACCTTTTACCGTCTTGGCAAAGAATAATCACCGGGGAAGCAAAAGGGTGGCATATGTAAGGACGGTTTCTGTCCTTGTGTACAATCATAAAGTGGTGGTTGGCAGCGAAAGAGGAGTAGTAGAGGTAAAATAAAAAGCAATTTACAACTTATAGTTTCTTAATGTTATTATAACCAATCTGAACAATAACTAAATCTCTCTTTGGTGTTTCTCATTTTAGCTTGATGGTGAAAACACGTACCTGCCTTTAACTATAGATGGTGGCAAAATAAAAGTGGATCAGAGGGGATGGAATGTCATTATATCGACAGATTTTGGCTTGGAGGTGAAATATGACTGGAATATGATGTTGTACATTACAGCTCCAAGTAGCTATTTCCAAACTGTAGGTGGTCTTTGTGGAAACTATAATGGTGACCGAAGAGATGAATTTATTGATCCCAAAGGCCAAGTGCTCTCCAGTGTTATTGCATTTGCTAAGACCTGGAAATTTCCAGATAATGATTTGTTTTGCAATGATGACTGTAACGGACAATGCCCAAGTTGCTCTTTAAGTCTTCAAGAGGAGTACAAAAAAGACACAAGCTGTGGTGTCATGGCTAAAACGGATGGGCCATTTGCTATTTGTCACAACACTGTGGATCCCCAGATGTATGTAGATAACTGCGTCTATGATGTCTGCATTAATAATGGTATGAGAAGCTTCCTCTGCAACAATATTCAAAGCTACGTCGATGCTTGCATGTCAGCTGGAATCAAGATTCCTGGAAAGTGGAGGGCACTTTCAAACTGCCGTAAGTGTGTATATCCATATATATTTTAATTCATTTAATATTTGGATTCATGATTGTGAACTGAAAATTTACATGGTGCTGTTTGTACATTTTGGTTTTTTTAGTAAGAGTAAGCATTTTGACAGAAAATGTATGTGCTATATAATCATAATATTTATATTTTTCTTTTCCTCTTCTCCTCCCAGCACTGGATTGTCCAGTCAACATGCATTATGACGCCTGTGGCACAGCCTGTGCTGCCTCTTGTGCCGATCGAGATGCCCAAAGTAAGTGCACACTGCCGTGTGGAGGGCTGCCAATGCAACGCAGGTTTTGTCCGCAGTGGAGATGAATGCATACCTTTGAAAAAATGTGGCTGCTCATACAACGGCCGATATTATCTACCTGAGCAGACATTTTGGGGGGACCAAAAATGCACTGAGAAATGTGTGTGCAACTCTCAAACTGGAAAAGTTGATTGTACAGCGACAAAATGTAAGAAATCCCAAGTGTGTGAAACTCGGAATGGAGTGAGAGATTGTTATCCAACATCCTATAGTACCTGTCAGGGTTCAGGGGATCCACATTACCGCACATTTGATGGTAAAGCCTTTGACTTCCAAGGAACCTGCACTTATTATTTGTCCAAACTACTCAATACAGCTGACCCATCACTTATACCCTTTGAGGTACTGGTCAAGAATGAGAACAGAGGAAGGAACATGGCAGTTGCTTACACTAAGACTGTGTCAATAATAGTATATGGATACTCAATTGTCATGAGTAAAGATGATCCAGGCAAAGTGAAGGTCAGTACATTAAAAACTTTATATAAAAACTCATTACACACTGACCAACAAAAACTGAAATTTCTTTTAACAAAAATGTTTAATTAATTGGTAATTTGTATCCTAAAGGTCAACAATCTGTTTGTGAATTTGCCATTTGAACAAGAGGAAGGTCGATTCTCCATATTCCGCAGCGGGTACTTTGGTGTGATAAAAACTGACTTTGATCTGACTTTGAAATTTAACTGGGAAAGCCATGTAGAGCTGACTCTCCCTAGCACTTACTCTGGTGAAGTGGGAGGGCTTTGCGGCAACTGGAACAACAACAATAACGATGATTTGCTAACTCCTGACAAAACTCCTGCTTCAACCCCAACAATTTTCGGAACCAGCTGGAAAGTCAAAGATGACCCTGGATGCTCAGATGGATGTCAGGGCAAAGCATGTCCTAAATGTGATGCCGCAGAGAGAAACCAAGTCACTTTTACAAAGCCTTGCAGCAAGATCATAGACAAACAGGGACCATTTAAAGGTTGCCATGTTAAAGTGAATCCAAATCAGTTTTATGAAGATTGTGTGTATGATATGTGTATGTACGGTGGCCATTCGTCAGCCCTCTGCAGTGCTCTTTCTGCATACACAGCTGCTTGCCAAGGGGCACTTGGCCAAGTGGAATCCTGGAGAACTGACAGTTTCTGCCGTTAGTATTCATTTTTATTGTTTCATTGTTTACTTCTCTTTAAGATTTTGAATTATACATGACTCAGAATTGATGCTAGAAATATCGTAAAATTAGCCCTCTATATTGTTTCTCCACAGCTTCATCCTGTATGGAAAACAGCCACTATGAGGTCTGCGCAACAGGATGTTCCCAGACCTGCCGTGGCCTCACTGAGCCCAAGAACTGTGAGGGCACTCCTTGCATTGAAGGCTGTATATGTGATGAAGGCTTTGTCCTGAGCAATGGGGAGTGTGTGGCTATGGAACGATGTGGCTGTACTTACAAGGGCTTGTACTACCAGCTGGGCCAGGAGTTCTTCCCTCAAGACAAGTGCAAGCAGAGATGTGTATGCAAAGAGAATGGAAGAGTGCAGTGTGATGATGGATTCACCTGCAAACCAAACGAGAAGTGCCAGGTCCTGAATGGAGTTCAGGGCTGTTTCCCTGATGGCAAAACATTTTGCTCAGTGTCAGGCTTTGGGCTTTATCAGTCATTTGATGGGAAATCCTTTACTGTTGAGGGAGACTGTGAGTATAGATTGGCAGAGACGGCTCAGGGCAAGGATGAGGACATGAGCTTTTTTAGTGTTTTAGTGAAACAGCTGTCCTCCTCTGAGATTGTCTTAACTCGAAGAGTTGAAATACAAATAGAACAAACCACGATCACTTTGCTGCCAGGCCACATCTGGGAGGTTCAGGTAATGTACTTGTTACAGACCATAGTTTTAGGAGATCAGTAACTGCTGCCTACAGAGTTTTATGATGGTGTTTTCTTTACAGGTGGACAATGTTAAAACCTATCTCCCCATGACTGTGGATGAAGGACTGGCACAAGTCTATCAGAGTGGTATTAACATTGTTGTGGAAACAAACTTTGGATTGAAACTGACATACGATACTATTTCCATGGCAAAAATCGAGATCCCATCCACTTTTAAGAATGCAGTCAAAGGTCTCTGCGGTAACTACAATGGAAATAGTGCAGACGATTTTATTTTGCCTGGTGGTATTCAGGCACCTTCCGTGGTAGATTTTGCAGAGGCCTGGGTTTCACCATCAGACAAAATGATGTGCCAAACAAGCTGTGGCTCCAAGTGTTTAAATCCTGATAAAGACAAACAGAAAGAGGCAGAGACAGCTTGCAGTATACTGATCTCAGAGAAGGGGCCATTTTCTGGTTGTTACGAAAAAATTCCACCTCAGACATTCTTTGATGAATGTGTCAAAGATGTAGCAGCACAACCAAATGACAAGACAGTTCACTGTCGCCACATACAAAGGTATGTTGCCAGCTGTCAAGAGATTGGGACGTCAATCAACATCTGGAGGAATAAAACCTTCTGTCGTAAGTGGCTGCATTCTTCATGTTTAACAATAACTCTCCTCTAGCCTATCTAAATGCCCTTAATGCTTTTAATTTTTCCATTTAGATATGCTAATGGAGATTTGGAATAGTAATCGTCCTACCTTGAACTAACCCCTAAGCATTTTGATTTAAATTGCTCTCTTTTCTTCCAGCACTCACATGTTTCATTAATAGTCACTATGAGCTCTGCGCTGACACTTGTTCCACGACCTGTGCAAGCCTGACTAACTCACAGAAATGCCCATTGTGTCAGGAAGGATGTCAGTGTGATGATGGCTTCTTGTTTGATGGAGGTGAATGTAGGACTTTGGATAGCTGTGGTTGTCGTGTAGATGGGATGTTTTACAAGGTGAAAATCAATTTTGTCAGTTCTTTTTTTATTTTATTTTTGCTAATAGTAATCAAACTATAACTTTTTATCCTTCCCACCAAAATATTTTTTTGCAGTCTGGTCAGACAGTAATTCGAGGAGAGTGTGATGAGAAATGCACCTGCAAAGCTGGAGTGTTCTCATGTGAACCCTTGGAATGTGGTGAAAATCAGGTTTGTGGCAAAAAAGATGGTGCGATTGGATGCTACAATAAAGGTATTTATAATTATACTAAGGGTACAATAAAGCAATATATTTGTTTACATGCCAGATGTTAATTCTTTTTCTTTTTCTTTGTGTAATCCTCCTGACACATACTGTCCAGTCAACATGCGTTATGAGGCCTGCGGCACAGCCTGTCCTCCGACCTGTGCTGATCGAGATGGTTCAGTTGAGTGCACACAGCCATGTGTGGAGGGCTGCCTCTGCAACGCAGGTTTTGTCCGTAAAGGAGATGAATGCATACCTTTGAAAAGTGCGGCTGCACTTACAAAGGCGATATTATCTACCTGAGCAAACATTTTGGGGTGAGAAACAATGCACAGAGAAATGTGTGTGCAACCTCAAACTGGAAATGTTGAATGCACACCAACAAAGTGCAAGAATTCTCTAGTGTGTGGCACACGTGATGGAGTGAAAGACTGTTACCCATTGTCCTATAGTACCTGTCAGGGTTCTGGGGATCCACATTACCGCACATTTGATGGTAAAACCTTTGATTTCAAGGAACCTGCACTTATTATTTGTCCAAACTACTCAATACAGCTGACCCATCACTGATCCCCTTTGAGGTACTGGTCAAGAATGAGAACAGAGGAAGGAACATGGCAGTTTCTTTTACCAAGACTGTATCATTAACAGTCTATGGATACACAATTGTCTTAAGTAAGGAAAGCCCATGTAAAGGTCAGTTCTTCAAAAGGACACTTATACACCATGATAAGAATAACTGCATACATTAATTGATTTAATGTTATTATACACTCACCTCCAAAATATATAAAAGCACTTGACTTTGAACAGACTTGATAGAATTAATTTTTCTTGAAGGTCAACGATCTGTATGTGAAATTGCCATTTGAACTAGAAGATGGTCGGCTCTCCATATTTTACAGTGGGTACTTTGGTGTGATAAAACTGACTTTGGTCTGGCTTTGAAATTTAACTGGGAAAGCCATGTAGAGCTGACTCTCCCTAGCACTACTCCGTGAAGTGGGAGGGCTTTGTGGCAACTGAACGGCAATGCCAATGATGATTTGCTGACTCCTAACAGCACCCTTATTTCAAACCCAACAATTTTCGGAACCAGCTGGAAAGTCAAAGATGACCCTGGATGCTCAGACGAATGTCAGGGAAAAGCATGTCCTAAATGTGATGCCACCGAGAGAAACCAAGTCACTTTTACAAAGCCTTGCAGCAAGATCACAGACAAACAGGGACCATTTAAAGGTTGCCATGTTAAAGTGAATCCAAATCAGTTTTATGAAGATTGTGTGTATGATATGTGTACGGTGGCCATTCGTCAGCCCTCTGCAGTGCTCTTTCTGCATACACAGCTGCTTGCCAAGAGGCACTTGGCCAAGTGGAATCCTGGAGAACTGACAGTTTCTGCCGTTAGTATTACATTGTTTATCTCAAGTAATTTGAAATACACATTACAGTAGTTTACTGGTTAATTTTAAAGATATAGTGACATTTTTCCTTAATACGATCTTTCTACAGCTACAACCTGCAAGGCAAACAGCCATTATGAGGTTTGTGCAACAGGATGCCCCAAGACCTGCCGTGGCCTCACTGAGCCCAAGAACTGTAAGGGCACTCCCTGTGTTGAAGGCTGCACATGTGACAAAGGTTTTATCCTGAGCGACGGTGACTGTGTGGCTGCGCAGCAGTGTGGCTGTACTTACAAGGGCCTGTACTACCAGCTGGGCCAGGAGTTCTTCCCTCAAGACAAGTGCAAGCAGAGATGTGTATGCAAAGAGAATGGAAGAGTTCAGTGTGATGATGGATTCACCTGCAAACCAAACGAGAAGTGCCAGGTCCTGAATGGAGTTCAGGGCTGTTTCCCTGATGGCAAAGCAGTTTGCTCAGTGTCTGGCTTTGGGCTTTATCAGTCATTTGATGGGAAATTCTTTAATGTTGAAGGAGACTGTGAGTATAGATTGGCAGAGACAATTCAGAACAAAAATAAGGAGAGATCTTTCAGTGTGTTAGTGAAACAGCTGTCCTCCTCTGATACGGTCTTCACTCGAAGAGTTGAAATACAAATAGAACAATCCACAATAACTTTGCTTCCTGGCCACATCTGGGAGGTTCAGGTAATGTACTGAACTGATTACTGACCATAGCTTCAAGAGATCAAAAACCACTATCTAAAAAAAAAATTGTGGTGTTGTTGTTTTTTTTTACAGGTGGACAAAGTTCAAACCAATCTCCCAGTGACTCTAAATAAAGGACTTGTACAAGTATATCAGAGCGGTGTTAATATTGTTGTGAAACAAACTTTGGATTGAAACTGACATACGATACTATTTCCATGGCCAAAATCGAGATCCCATCCACTTTTAAAATGCAGTCAAAGGTCTCTGCAGTAACTACAATGGAAACAGTGCAGATGATTTTCTCCTGCCAGGCGGTATTCAGACTTCTTCTGTGGAATACTTTGCCGAGGCCTGGGTTTCACCATCAGACAAAATGATGTGCCAAACAGGCTGTGGCTCCAAGTGTTTAAATCCTGATAAAGACAAACAGAAAGAGGCAGAGACAGCTTGCAGTATACTGATCTCAGAGAAGGGGCCATTTTCTGGTTGTTACGAAAAAATTCCACCTCAGACATTCTTTGATGAATGTGTCAAAGATGTAGCAGCACAACCAAATGACAAGACAGTTCACTGTCGCCACATACAAAGGTATGTTTCCAGCTGTCAAGAGATTGGGACGTCAATCAACATCTGGAGGAATAAAACCTTCTGTCGTAAGTGGCTGCATTCTTCATGTTTAACAATAACTCTCCTCTAGCCTATCTAAATGCCCCTTAATGCTTTTAAATTTTTCCATTTAGATATGCTAATGGAGATTTGGAATAGTAATCGTCCTACCTTGAACTAACCCCTAAGCATTTTGATTTAAATTGCTCTCTTTTCTTCCAGCACTCACATGTTTCATTAATAGTCACTATGAGCTCTGCGCTGACACTTGTTCCACGACCTGTGCAAGCCTGACTAACTCACAGAAATGCCCATTGTGTCAGGAAGGATGTCAGTGTGATGATGGCTTCTTGTTTGATGGAGGTGAATGTAGGACTTTGGATAGCTGTGGTTGTCGTGTAGATGGGATGTTTTACAAGGTGAAAATCTATTTTGTCAGTTCTTTTTTTATTTTATTTTTGCTAATAGTAATCAAACTATAACTTTTTATCCTTCCCACCAAAATATTTTTTTGCAGTCTGGTCAGACAGTAATTCGAGGAGAGTGTGATGAGAAATGCACCTGCAAAGCTGGAGTGTTCTCATGTGAACCCTTGGAATGTGGTGAAAATCAGGTTTGTGGCAAAAAAGATGGTGCGATTGGATGCTACAATAAAGGTATTTATAATTATACTAAGGGTACAATAAAAGCAATATATTTGTTTACATGCCAGATGTTAATTCTTTTTTCTTTTTTCTTTGTGTAATCCTCCTGAAAAGACACATACTGTCCAGTCAACATGCGTTATGAGGCCTGCGGCACAGCCTGTCCTCCGACCTGTGCTGATCGAGATGGTTCAGTTGAGTGCACACAGCCATGTGTGGAGGGCTGCCTCTGCAACGCAGGTTTTGTCCGTAAAGGAGATGAATGCATACCTTTGAAAAAGTGCGGCTGCACTTACAAAGGCCGATATTATCTACCTGAGCAAACATTTTGGGGTGAGAAACAATGCACAGAGAAATGTGTGTGCAACCCTCAAACTGGAAATGTTGAATGCACACCAACAAAGTGCAAGAATTCTCTAGTGTGTGGCACACGTGATGGAGTGAAAGACTGTTACCCATTGTCCTATAGTACCTGTCAGGGTTCTGGGGATCCACATTACCGCACATTTGATGGTAAAACCTTTGATTTCCAAGGAACCTGCACTTATTATTTGTCCAAACTACTCAATACAGCTGACCCATCACTGATCCCCTTTGAGGTACTGGTCAAGAATGAGAACAGAGGAAGGAACATGGCAGTTTCTTTTACCAAGACTGTATCATTAACAGTCTATGGATACACAATTGTCTTAAGTAAGGAAAGCCCACGCAAAGTAAAGGTCAGTTCTTCAAAAGGACACTTATACACCATGATAAGAATAACTGCATACATTAATTGATTTAATGTTATTATACACTCACCTCCAAAATAAATAAAAGCACTTGACTTTGAACAGACTTGATAGAATTAAATTTTTCTTGAAGGTCAACGATCTGTATGTGAAATTGCCATTTGAACTAGAAGATGGTCGGCTCTCCATATTTTACAGTGGGTACTTTGGTGTGATAAAAACTGACTTTGGTCTGGCTTTGAAATTTAACTGGGAAAGCCATGTAGAGCTGACTCTCCCTAGCACTTACTCCGGTGAAGTGGGAGGGCTTTGTGGCAACTGGAACGGCAATGCCAATGATGATTTGCTGACTCCTAACAGCACCCTTATTTCAAACCCAACAATTTTCGGAACCAGCTGGAAAGTCAAAGACGACCCTGGATGCTCAGACGAATGTCAGGGAAAAGCATGTCCTAAATGTGATGCCACCGAGAGAAACCAAGTCACTTTTACAAAGCCTTGCAGCAAGATCACAGACAAACAGGGACCATTTAAAGGTTGCCATGTTAAAGTGAATCCAAATCAGTTTTATGAAGATTGTGTGTATGATATGTGCATGTACGGTGGCCATTCGTCAGCCCTCTGCAGTGCTCTTTCTGCATACACAGCTGCTTGCCAAGAGGCACTTGGCCAAGTGGAATCCTGGAGAACTGACAGTTTCTGCCGTTAGTATTACATTGTTTATCTTAAGTAATTTGAAATACACATTACAGTATGTAATGTGTTAATTGGTTAATTTTAAAGATATAGTGACATTTTTCCTTAATACGATCTTTCTACAGCTACAACCTGCAAGGCAAACAGCCATTATGAGGTTTGTGCAACAGGATGCCCCAAGACCTGCCGTGGCCTCACTGAGCCCAAGAACTGTGAGGGCACTCCCTGTGTTGAAGGCTGCACATGTGACAAAGGTTTTATCCTGAGCGATGGTGACTGTGTGGCTGCGCAGCAGTGTGGCTGTACTTACAAGGGCTTGTACTACCAGCTGGGCCAGGAGTTCTTCCCTCAAGACAAGTGCAAGCAGAGATGTGTATGCAAAGAGAATGGAAGAGTTCAGTGTGATGATGGATTCACCTGCAAACCAAACGAGAAGTGCCAGGTCCTGAATGGAGTTCAGGGCTGTTTCCCTGATGGAAAAGCAGTTTGCTCAGTGTCTGGCTTTGGGCTTTATCAGTCATTTGATGGGAAATTCTTTAATGTTGAAGGAGACTGTGAGTATAGATTGGCAGAGACCATTCAGAACAAAAATAAGGAGAGATCTTTCAGTGTGTTAGTGAAACAGCTGTCCTCCTCTGATACGGTCTTCACTCGAAGAGTTGAAATACAAATAGAACAATCCACAATAACTTTGCTTCCTGGCCACATCTGGGAGGTTCAGGTAATGTACTGAACTGATTACAGACCATAGCTTTTAGGAGATCAAAAACCACTACCTACAAAAAAAGTTTTATGATGGTGTTGTTGTTTTTTACAGGTGGACAAAGTTCAAACCAATCTCCCAGTGACTCTGGATGAAGGACTTGTACAAGTCTATCAGAGTGGTATTAACATTGTTGTGGAAACAAACTTTGGATTGAAACTGACATACGATACTATTTCCATGGCAAAATCGAGATCCCATCCACTTTTAAAAATGCAGTCAAAGGTCTCTGCAGTAACTACAATGGAAATAGTGCAGATGATTTTATTTTGCCTGGTGGTATTCAGACCTTCCTGTGGAATACTTTGCAGAGGCCTGGGTTTCACCATCAGACAAAATGATGTGCCAAACAAGCTGTGGCTCCAAGTGTTTAAATCCTGATAAAGACAAACAGAAAGAGGCAGAGACAGCTTGCAGTATACTGATCTCAGAGAAGGGCCATTTTCTGGTTGTTACGAAAAATTCCACCTCAGACATTCTTTGATGAATGTGTCAAAGATGTAGCAGCACAACCAAATGACAAGACAGTTCACTGTCGCCACATACAAAGGTATGTTGCCAGCTGTCAAGAGATTGGGACGTCAATCAACATCTGGAGGAATAAAACCTTCTGTCGTAAGTGGCTGCATTCTTCATGTTTAACAATAACTCTCCTCTAGCCTATCTAAATGCCCCTTAATGCTTTTAAATTTTTCCATTTAGATATGCTAATGGGGATTTGGAATAGTAATCGTCCTACCTTGAACTAACCCCTAAGCATTTTGATTTAAATTGCTCTCATTTCTTCCAGCACTCACATGTTTCATTAATAGTCACTATGAGCTCTGCGCTGACACTTGTTCCACGACCTGTGCAAGCCTGACTAACTCACAGAAATGCCCATTGTGTCAGGAAGGATGTCAGTGTGATGATGGCTTCTTGTTTGATGGAGGTGAATGTAGGACTTTGAATAGCTGTGGTTGTCGTGTAGATGGGATGTTTTACAAGGTGAAAATCAATTTTGTCAGTTCTTTTTTTATTTTATTTTTGCTAATAGTAATCAAACTATAACTTTTATCCTTCCCACCAAAATATTTTTTTGCAGTCTGGTCAGACAGTAATTCGAGGAGAGTGTGATGAGAAATGCACCTGCAAAGCTGGAGTGTTCTCATGTGAACCCTTGGAATGTGGTGAAAATCAGGTTTGTGGCAAAAAAGATGGTGCGATTGGATGCTACAATAAAGGTATTTATAATTATACTAAGGGTACAATAAAAGCAATATATTTGTTTACATGCCAGATGTTAATTCTTTTTTCTTTTTTCTTTGTGTAATCCTCCCGAAAAGACACATACTGTCCAGTCAACATGCGTTATGAGGCCTGCGGCACAGCCTGTCCTCCGACCTGTGCTGATCGAGATGGTTCAGTTGAGTGCACACAGCCATGTGTGGAGGGCTGCCTCTGCAACGCAGGTTTTGTCCGTAAAGGAGATGAATGCATACCTTTGAAAAAGTGCGGCTGCACTTACAAAGGCCGATATTATCTACCTGAGCAAACATTTTGGGGTGAGAAACAATGCACAGAGAAATGTGTGTGCAACCCTCAAACTGGAAATGTTGAATGCACACCAACAAAGTGCAAGAATTCTCTAGTGTGTGGCACACGTGATGGAGTGAAAGACTGTTACCCATTGTCCTATAGTACCTGTCAGGGTTCTGGGGATCCACATTACCGCACATTTGATGGTAAAACCTTTGATTTCCAAGGAACCTGCACTTATTATTTGTCCAAACTACTCAATACAGCTGACCCATCACTGATCCCCTTTGAGGTACTGGTCAAGAATGAGAACAGAGGAAGGAACATGGCAGTTTCTTTTACCAAGACTGTATCATTAACAGTCTATGGATACACAATTGTCTTAAGTAAGGAAAGCCCACGCAAAGTAAAGGTCAGTTCTTCAAAAGGACACTTATACACCATGATAAGAATAACTGCATACATTAATTGATTTAATGTTATTATACACTCACCTCCAAAATAAATAAAAGCACTTGACTTTGAACAGACTTGATAGAATTAATTTTTCTTGAAGGTCAACGATCTGTATGTGAAATTGCCATTTGAACTAGAAGATGGTCGGCTCTCCATATTTTACAGTGGGTACTTTGGTGTGATAAAAACTGACTTTGGTCTGGCTTTGAAATTTAACTGGGAAAGCCATGTAGAGCTGACTCTCCCTAGCACTTACTCCGGTGAAGTGGGAGGGCTTTGTGGCAACTGGAACGGCAATGCCAATGATGATTTGCTGACTCCTAACAGCACCCTTATTTCAAACCCAACAATTTTCGGAACCAGCTGGAAAGTCAAAGATGACCCTGGATGCTCAGACGAATGTCAGGGAAAAGCATGTCCTAAATGTGATGCCACCGAGAGAAACCAAGTCACTTTTACAAAGCCTTGCAGCAAGATCACAGACAAACAGGGACCATTTAAAGGTTGCCATGATAAAGTGAATCCAAATCAGTTTTATGAAGATTGTGTGTATGATATGTGTATGTACGGTGGCCATTCGTCAGCCCTCTGCAGTGCTCTTTCTGCATACACAGCTGCTTGCCAAGAGGCACTTGGCCAAGTGGAATCCTGGAGAACTGACAGTTTCTGCCGTTAGTATTACATTGTTTATCTGAAGTAATTTGAAATACACATTACAGTAGTTTACTGGTTAATTTTAAAGATATAGTGACATTTTTCCTTAATACGATCTTTCTACAGCTACAACCTGCAAGGCAAACAGCCATTATGAGGTTTGTGCAACAGGATGCCCCAAGACCTGCCGTGGCCTCACTGAGCCCAAGAACTGTAAGGGCACTCCCTGTGTTGAAGGCTGCACATGTGACAAAGGTTTTATCCTGAGCGATGGTGACTGTGTGGCTGCGCAGCAGTGTGGCTGTACTTACAAGGGCTTGTACTACCAGCTGGGCCAGGAGTTCTTCCCTCAAGACAAGTGCAAGCAGAGATGTGTATGCAAAGAGAATGGAAGAGTTCAGTGTGATGATGGATTCACCTGCAAACCAAACGAGAAGTGCCAGGTCCTGAATGGAGTTCAGGGCTGTTTCCCTGATGGCAAAGCAGTTTGCTCAGTGTCTGGCTTTGGGCTTTATCAGTCATTTGATGGGAAATTCTTTAATGTTGAAGGAGACTGTGAGTATAGATTGGCAGAGACAATTCAGAACAAAAATAAGGAGAGATCTTTCAGTGTGTTAGTGAAACAGCTGTCCTCCTCTGATACGGTCTTCACTCGAAGAGTTGAAATACAAATAGAACAATCCACAATAACTTTGCTTCCTGGCCACATCTGGGAGGTTCAGGTAATGTACTGAACTGATTACTGACCATAGTTTCAAGAGATCAAAAACCACTACCTAAAAAAAAAATTGTGGTGTTGTTGTTTTTTTACAGGTGGACAAAGTTCAAACCAATCTCCCAGTGACTCTAAATAAAGGACTTGTACAAGTATATCAGAGCGGTGTTAATATTGTTGTGGAAACAAACTTTGGATTGAAACTGACATACGATACTATTTCCATGGCCAAAATCGAGATCCCATCCACTTTTAAAAATGCAGTCAAAGGTCTCTGCAGTAACTACAATGGAAACAGTGCAGATGATTTTCTCCTGCCAGGCGGTATTCAGACTTCTTCTGTGGAATACTTTGCCGAGGCCTGGGTTTCACCATCAGACAAAATGATGTGTCAAACAGGCTGTGCCTTGAAGTGTTTCAATCCTGACAAAGACCAACAGAAAGAGGCAGAGACAGCTTGCAGTATACTGATCTCAGAGAAGGGACCATTTGCTGGTTGTTACGAAATATTCCACCTCAGACATTCTTTGATGAATGTGTCAAAGATGTAGCAGCACAACCAAATGACAAGACAGTTCACTGTCGCCACATACAAAGGTATGTTTCCAGCTGTCAAGAGATTGGGACATCAATCAACATCTGGAGGAATAACACCTTCTGTCGTAAGTGGCTGCATGCTGCAAAATAACAATCTTCTTATCCTCTTGCTGGTCTTATTTTACTTGGCCTTTAGATGAGGTGTAGAATTAAATGTTCTCTCTAAAAACTAATTCCTGAGCCAGTCGCTAAAACAATCTTGTATTCTTGCAGCACTTGAGTGTTCAGGTAACAGTCATTATGAGCTTTACGCTGACACCTGTTCCACAACCTGCGCCAGCCTGACTAACTCACAGAGATGTCCACCACGTCAGGAGGGATGTCAATGTGATGATGGCTTCTTGTTTGATGGAGGTGAATGTAAGACTTTGCAGAATTGTGGTTGCCAAGTAGATGGAAAGTTTTACAAGGTGAGAAACCATTCAATTTCTTTCCTGCAATAGTCAAACATCCTACTAGTCACTGCAACTGATTGTCTCTTGTTTGTTCTGCAGTCTGGTGAGACAATCATTCAGAATGAGTGTACAGAAAAATGCCTCTGCAAATCTGGAGTGTTCTCCTGTGAACCTTTGAAATGTAGCGCCGATCAGATCTGTGACAAAAAAGAAGGAGTCACTGGGTGTTACAAGAAAGGTAAGTACAAACATTGTACATAATTTCCCAAGTAGGTTTTAAATGAAACCTTAATACAGATGTGCATCCATGTTCCAGATCCTTGCAGTAACCACGAGTGCCGTGAACTAGAGTACTGCACTGTAAAGGACAACAAGGCACTGTGCATTGCAAAATCAAAGACCTCTTGCATTGCCAAGGGAGATCCTCATTACAGAACCTTTGATGGCAACCACTTCTCCTTCCAGGGTACTTGCACCTATACTTTAGTTAAAACTTCAGGCAAAGACCAAACACTGACACCTTTCAACATCGTCAACAAGAACGATATGCTCAAAGGCACACGTGGTTCTTATGTCAAGTCAGCCACCATTACAGTCAGAGGACATGAAATCACATTCATCCAAGGCAACCGCAATCGTGTGACAGTAAGTCAGAACAGAACATTAAATATATTGTGACTATCAAGTACATTTTTAAAACATATCAGTGGTAAAAAGCTGCACCTGGCATAGCCAACTTGTTCCCGGAAGGCCACATTTCTGTAGATTAAGTTACAACCCTGCTACAACACCCCTACTTATTATTTTCTAACTAGTTTTTAACACAGGGGTCTCCAACCCTGCTCCTGGAGAGCTACTGTCCTACAGATTTCAGTTCCAACCCTGCTCCAACAGGAGCTGAAATTTGTAGGATGGTAGCTCTCCAGGAGCAGGGTTGGAGACACCTGCTTTAATACCTTTTGTGTTTATTTGGATTAGAGCTAAAAATCTATGGGATGGTAGCCCTCTAGGAGCACGGTTGGCTCCTCTACACTCTGGAAATTACATATCTGTTGTTTGCTTTCCATTTTTCCTATCCAGATTGATGGCACAGTTTCAAACCTTCCTGTGAGTTTGAATTCTGAGGGGATCAGCATCACCCTCTCGGGCAATATAGGGGTTTTGCAGACAGATTTTGGCTTGGAGGTCAAGTTTAACTGGGCAGATACCCTTATGGTGACATTGTCCAGTAGCTACTACAATAACATAGTCGGGATGTGTGGAACCTACAATAATGATGTGGAGGATGATTATGTCACACCGAGTGGTAACAGCATGACAGACATCACAGAATGGGCAAAGTCTTGGAGTGTCCCTGAAAGCAACAGCAACTGCTGGCACTTTCCCACTTGCTCAGATGATAAGAAGTTGCTATTTAGCGGACAAAGTTACTGTGGCTTGTTAGAGAATGCAACAGGCCCGTTTGCCCAGTGCCATGACGTAATATCAAAGAGGCGATTCGCTGCTGACTGCCTTTTCCAGATGTGTCTCAATGATGGAAGTCAGAATGCTTTCTGCAGTGCCTTCAATAATTATGTGTCTGCTTGTGCACTGGTAAAGGCTGACGTGTCTCCAGAGTGGAAGCAGCTCGCTAAATGCTGTAAGTGATGACTATGACTCAAGATCTTTGTTTAATTGATATTACATTAATGCTAACACATTCCCTGTCTTTTATTCTCAACAGGATGAAGATTTTTCCACCAAGTTTCATGCATCCCAAAAAGCAATGAAAATGAAAATTATTAAATAAAATTATCTTCATTAATATGTCATTACTTTATATCATATTACTTCACTTGTGATTTGGTGTTTTAAATGGATGTTTAAGTACGTTTCTTTTCTTAAATGACTATATACAGCATATTCATGGATGTGAACTTGTGCTGTCCACAAATCATTCTATAATTCACATTGGGTTAAATTGTTCTGTATTTTCTTTCAAATGCCTCCATACTTATCATATTTTAAATACAAGTTATTATTAAACTATTCGTGCATCATTTCATTTAGCTGTGTCGTTTCCTATGTAAGTGACGGTTACCATAAGTGGCAAAAATTAATAATCGGAATATACATTATGCCAACCATCAGTTTCCAATATTGTAATATCAATAATTAGGACGTATTTTATATACATATGTGTAGATACCACATTTGACTTCTCCATGAGCATGATGACCCATTTTGCAACAGTCAACATTTCAGATCCTGCTCATCACTCACACTAAGAAACCAATACATCTTCATTGAAAATGCCACAACACTGTGCAGCTATATTTGTAAGAACCATAGATAGGATATCTATTGTAGGGTATTTAGAGAATCAGTCATATTAATTATTAACTAATTAATGTATTATTAACTAAATGCTGTAAAAATCATCTACCAAAGACTACAGCATATAGATATTTATACGTGTGGATAACGTGAATACTGTATAGTTGCAGACGCACATTCAACTTCCTGGCATGTTTATGGTCTGTCTTTAACCTTTCCGATATGCAGACAGCTTATAGCAGCCAGTAATCTGGAATCTACACAGAGATATATATGGTATTTTCACCTGGTTGGGCATTCCAGTGAGCAGGGATAATTTACCGTCACAACATTTCTGAACTAATGTTGATTAACCTAATCATTCCTAAACTAATTTTTGATTAACCTTTAGACCAATTTACAGACACTGACAAATGGCAATAAACACGTTTGCCAGGTTTGGATCAGTTTGTTACCACTGTCAGTGTCTGTTGGTGCTTGTTTTCCTCAACCAAACATGTTGAATTAGCATTTGACATATTCTAGAATGTCTGAGAAGGTATACGTACTGAACTCATTGGCTGTTGGTCTGCGTCTGTTGGATTAGTGTGAACTGGCCTTTACCCAGTGTTATTGGTACCAAACACTCTGGAGTCAGTTTAGTCAAGTCAGAATTTATACCAACTATGGCTCATTTACATCAAGAATGATAATGATAACTACAAATAACTATTATCAGATAAAGAATAACTATACATACACTAGATAAAGAATAGCTATATTAGTGTCCTCATCAATGGACGATAATGTTCTGTTTATTGTAAGTGCCCATTGCATTACAGCAGTTCTGACGTTTGTTATGAAGGCCGCTTTAAACAATACAGTGTACATGATAACTTTCGTTAACTCTACAATAAGTAAATCCACTTCACCAGCTAATTACTCTTCAAAAGTGATGCTATTGAGCAACCACAAAAGCAGAAGTTGAAGAACACAAATTCTATAGTTGGCTGCACACTTGTTTCTCTGATGTATATAGTCTATAGCATTACATCTGTGGTGTGGACTTCCCTATTATCATACAGTTCTCATACAAAGTCTATGGTGTAAACAGTGTAAAGCTTTTCTCAGTTGCTAAAACCATACCAATCAGTTGACCATTTTCTCACAAGTATAAATGTCAATATTACACTCCAACTTGTTTAAAACTCAAGCTTCCAGGTCAATATGAAATATTTTTGTCAAAAACATATTTTGTCATAATCAAATTTCTGCCTCAAATGACACAAAAAATCTTAGCAAATACACATACTACGTTCCTGTCTAAAGGACATAGTGAGATCAATTCAAAACACTGTTACAAAATCTCCTTTTCAAGTCAAGTCGAGTTATATTGTCATTCTGCTACATGTGTGAACATATAGTGAATCAAGATGTTGTGTTTCGCAGGACCACTGTGCTACATACTAATTAAACACAACAATAGAAGTATAAGAAAAACAATTATATACCTATACATTCACCTACTGGACATTAACCAATCAGGTTTCAGATGTGGACATTCAAGATAGATTCATCAACAATTACCCCATCAAGCTCAGTCAGAAATCTTGGGGTAATTTTCGATGACCACCTTACTTTTAAAGACCAGATTGCAAAAACTGCTCGATCCTGCAGGTTTGCATTGCACAACATCAGTCAAGTCAAGTCAAGTCACCTTTATTTATATAGTGCTTTTAACAATACAAATTGTGTCAAAGCAACTGCACAATATCAAAATAGGAAAATAGTGTATCAACAATGTAAAATGACAAGATTAAACGCCCATTTTTCAGTTAAAGGCATTTCATTATTGAATTTAGTGATGTCATCATTCAGCTTAGTTCAGTTTAAATAATATCTGTGCAATCAAGTCTTCGATATCACTGGACATGAAGTGTCCCCAACTAAGCAAGCCAGAGGCGACAGCGGCAAGGAAACAAAACTCCATCGGTGACAGAACAGAGAAAAAACCTTGGGAGAAACCAGACTCAGTCGTGGGGTCCTGTTCCCTCTGGCCAAGAACCAGTAGTTTGTTCCAACTGCAGCAAAGTCCGATTGTAAGGGCTCCACTTGTTCCAGTGGTCTTTTCCTGATGGCTGTCTAGGTGACGAGGTCCTCCCTGGGGATCTGTCTCTGGGGCTCATTTAGGTGTCCTGGCTCAAGAGGTCGTCTCTAGGTGCTGATCCACCATATGATCTGGATACAGACTGCATCTGGTGACTGCAGTGATCATCTGGGCTGGATAAGGACCAGGTCAGGTGGCTACGGTTACCTCGGAATAAGAAAGACAAAGACTAATATTAGCTTAGATGTCAATCTTCTTACGATGTAATAAGTACATCGTGTTTTATGGGAAGTGTTCCCGGTTCCGGTTGACCTAATTAATGCAGCCTAACAATCCTTTAACGGATTTGAATATTAGAAGCATATTAGTGTGTTAAGTGTACACCAGGTTAAAGAGATGGGTCTTTAATCTAGATTTAAACTGACAGTGTGTCTGCCTCCCGAACATTGTTATGTAGATTGTTCCAGAGTTTGGGCGCTAAATAGAAAAAGGATCTGCCGCCCACAGTTGATTTTGATATTCTAGGAATTATCTAATGGCCAGAGTTTTGAGATCATAGCAGACGTGGAGGACTATAATGCGATAAGAGCTCGCTCAAGTACTGAAGAGTTAAACCATTCAGCGCTTTATATGTCATTAACAAGATTTTAAAATCTATCAAAAAGATCACAGCACGCTGCAAAACTTCTTGTTCAGGCCCTTGTCATTTCTAGACTGGACAACTCCAATGCTCTTCTAGCTGGACTTCCATCATGCACAATCAATCCTTTACGATGATTCAGAATGCTGCAGCACAATTGGTCTTCAGTGAACACAAAAGGGCCGATGTTACACCTCTAATTTATCACCCTAATTTGAGTAAAACTGAAAATTTTGTTCTCTAAGTTATATTATTAACCTTACTTTCATGTTATAAGTTAAACAGATGTTATATAAAACTTAGTCTTGTCAACATTTTGGAAAATGTTTTTGTGTTCATTGAGATATTGTTTAAAATGTTACTTTTCAAAGGGGGTGTACTCATTTACGCTGAGCACTGTATATATTATATTTAGGAAAAATAAGAAATATGTACACATCTCCATTCTGTTCAAAAGTTCTCTTAAACTTAAGGCTCTTAATGCATGGTTTTTCCTTCTGGGGCATCAGTGAGCATTTGAACCTTCTGTAATAGTTGCACATGAGTCCCTCAGTTGTCCTCAGTGTGAAAAGATGGATCTCAAAATCATTCAGTCATTGTTGGAACGGGTTCAAATACACAGAATGGAAAACCAAAGAATTTGTGATATCTGAAGGATTTTTTCTGAAGAACAGCAGACAGTTTAACTGTTTAACAGGACAATTCATGGGAATCAGCAATCATTTTGTAGAATACAACAAAAATAAAGGGGTGCAGGGTATTCTATTATTATTAAATTAAGTTTTCTATATTCTTAAATTTTCTTTAGGATCTGCTTCCTCTAAATGAATTTACCCAGGAAAGTTTCATACACTTTTTGGAATATCCCTTAGGATCTCAACTTGTGAAACATAATAACACATAACGTCAACATTTACTTTGCGTATCCAGGCCAACGAACAAAGCATTTTATTGTAATCCCAACACAAACAAGCAAATTGCTTTTTTACCAGTTTAAATTGCTTTTACTCAATTAAATTGACAAAACGTGTTGTATTAGAAAATGAAGCAAACAGAAAACAAACAAGTGAGTGTATTAACAGACAATTTACTAAATTAAAATAAATTAGATGCTGCTTCTATCCTGAACTGGTTTTTAAAGGCCACTGCTATGTAATATATCAGAAGCGTCTATGTTTATGACTATTTATTTTTTAATTAACTGTAACTATACAGTCTGCTTGTCATACAGTCTGCTAGGCAGTGTTTAGCTAGCATAACCACACCTGTTCAAAGTAATAGCAGACATGACAGATTTGTTTTGTAGTAATTTACATAAAACAATGTAAAGTCATGTTTTACCACTGACAACTGTTCAAACTCATTGGTGCTTTATGAAAAATCAGTATCAGTATTGATATCCACAGTACAGCGAAATAAAATTTGACTTTTGACTAAACTTGGGTAAGTATTGAAAAAATGTACACTATAACAGTCATTTGATTGAAATGACTCTTAAGCCCTTGATCTTATTATTGTACACATACACTCACTAAAAAAGGGGAACATGTCTTGCTGAGAATAATTTATGGATGGCTAATAATGAATCATTTTGACATTTATTGCATTGAGTATAAAAGCTTGATATGACTAATATGTGTACAGTGAAATAATGGTCATATGTAAACTGATTCATAACTATATGTACATCTTCGTTGTGTATTTACATTCACTTTTACGTCACTTGAGCTAAAAAAAATAGACCGTTTATTTATGTAACGATTAAGGTTTTGGAGAAAACAACTTACAGGCAGTAATTTCTTAAAAGGTGGAGTTCAGCAATGTCAATATTTCAAGGCATGTGGGAGTAAATTTATGTTTGAGTATTTGCTAATTAATTTACATATGACTGTTCAGAACACGCAAGTTACATTAGATGTAGCAAATAAAATACTACTTATACTAACTAAAAATATTTAGGGGGAAAAAATCCTAATTTCTTCAGTTGAACAAAGGTTTTTTTTTGTAAAAGTTGTTCTTTTACATACAATACAAATGTGGAAAGGGATGGAACATTTTAAGCCCCAACAATGCAAAATTAAGTAGCATAAAAGTTTTTGTATGCCACTCATGCACTATATATTTTTTATTTTGATGTCATATGATAGCCTTTGTGAAGAACAGACCTAAATTTTAAATGTTATTGGTGATGATGAGGATAAACTCTTTGCTGTTCGCAGACAACTTGAAATCATAAACCAATGGAACTACAGTTTTAATAGACCAGAGTTCCAAAGCTTTTTAAGCATAATGGCCAGTTATTTCCATCCTCTTGACATGACCATCTTTTTGTCTTTTTTCTTTTCCCATCAAATGCAACTGAACCACATTCACTGCTCCATTTTGTACATGGGTAGCTGCCTCATGGTGGCGCTCGTCACTGAACTGAATCTATACATCAAGAGACACACATGCTGAACATTATACAACACAAAATGAAGGTACTTTCTAAGCAACCATGTAATCCTACTATCATACAATGTAGTAATGAACAAAGAGTCATAATGTTCCTCAGTGTCACAGCAAACCTTTTTGCTTTAACACCAAAGTTATTGTTATTTCTGCATGTCTGGAGTGTGTGTGCTGTACTTTTAGTATTACACGCAGTCTGCTGAATCAATATTTGTTCATCATAAACTATACTATGCGCAAACAATGGCTCTCTCTAGAACGCTGACAGCACAAAACAAACTTTTGTCTTTAGACACGCAACAGTAGGGCACATTCAGTCTCAATTCAGTTCAATCAATTCAATCCAGTTAGACAAAAAATATATATGTGCTGCATCGTCACTGAAACAGGCGTCTCATCAACAAACTATTTATCTCTGATGACTTTACCAGTGAGGACATGAACTAAAACCACAACACCATGATGCAACAGAGGAGATGCATTGGGCCCATCACCACAAAGATGAAATGTCAGTAAATGTCATCTGTATCTAAACTCAGACGACTGATTATTGAAAGAGAAGCAGAAATCTGTAAACAAGGCTAGTTGGGTTCTGTGCTCTGCTGGGTGTTTAAATAAAGCTGCATAATGATTCATAGAAATTATCAGATCCCAAATGATTTATTTTACATAAACATGTCAAAAGTAAAGTCAAAAACATGTTTTCAGTAACCACAAATGTTTACAAAAATTATGGATATGAAAATATTCAAGAGCTTCAAAATGTCAGAGTTCAATCAGCAACAGCCTTATCATTTGTCGTACAGAAATGCAGGTTAGATAACACAGCAGTGTCTGTTAGACATGCAACTAAATGGTGAAGGGAAATACTTGAATAACTATAGTAAAACTATAAATGTGATAAACTACACCAACAAAATGGTTCTTCAGCGGTTCTATGGAGTGGTTAGGGTGCTATAGCACCACTGCCATACAAATAACCCATTAGGATACTGTATAGTTTTTAAAGGTCCTCTAACTCATAGTCTCCTAGTATAGTTGGGGAAACGATAAAAATAACATTAAAATACAGTGTATTTCCAGAGGATAACATGGTTCTCAACCTTTTTGCCCTCAAGGCAAAAGGAAATATTCCAGAGCCACCACACGAGACTTTTTGACCTCAGAAAAGCAAAAGTGATTTAAAACAGCTTTTGGCATTGCAGTAAATTCCCATTCATAGCAAACATATGAGAGTGGAGTAATCCAAGGAAGAGAATCAGGTTCCTCTCATGTTTGTGCATAGTACCATTTCACAACGGTGCTATAAAGCACTTAAAGTGGTTCTATAGCACCATATATTTAGAGTGTATTCTCTTGGACCTACTAGAGTTTGAAACATCTTACCACAAAACCACATCCCCTAAAGCAACTAAGTGAACTGACTAGCTGTAGTTAGTTTCCAGAATTAACAAAAAACTAATATACTTGTATTTTCTTTGTCTCTTTAAATAGATGTATAATCTTTTCTTTTCATTTTAACATTATTCCAATTGTACATGATTATTATATGTGACAAATTTCTAGCAGTTTTAAGAATATTATTTAACCTTAGCTAGTCAGTGTAGAAGTGTGTCTTACATTAATTCAGAAATCTAGCATACTTATATGCTTATAAGCCCTCGGAACACCAGAGATTAGCAAGTAAGGACTTTACGTCCAAATAATAATAATTATAAAAAAAGCATAGTACCTTTCACACACTGCAAGCTGCAGCTATTACAGTTTGAGCTTGAACGGAAGTAAAATGATACCTCCCCAAAATATTGATTTCTTATAGTGTTGTTTGTAAAGACCATGGCACAAACACTGCTGCTCTTCTGAAAAATGGCATGCATGAAAACTGACCTCATGTCCTGGATGATGTGGATGCTTGTTCTTGATGTTACATGTACATATGGTTAGATTAATCATTTATTTCAGTATATGTTTGATATCATCAGTTATTCAGTATATTTTGTTATCTTAATAATCATTCAAACGATAATAAAATAATTAAAGGCACATTTCAAACTGTATATACAATATTGATGGTACTGAAAAGTAATGTTTGTGTTTTTTTACAGGTTTGAATGAATGTCGGGGAGATCAACTCACCGATATCAGTTTACCTACTGAGCTTCAGTCTGAAGTCCTGCTGCCCTGTTTCTTTGAATCAGACTTCTTGAATTCAAACCAGACAAACAAATCTTGCGTGGTGTGGACTCACCTCAATTCAACAAACAGAGAAATTGTGGAGATCGGTCTGGACGGTGAGGCTAAATTCTGGAATAACCGACTTGACGGATTAAGACATTCCCAAAATTACCAGAATCTGAACTGCTGGACTTCTCCATCCAGATCCGTAATGTGCAGCAGTCTGATTTAGGTGTCTACCACTGCACACTGTTCAGAGAAACCGGCTGTCTCCTATTCTACAAGAGGATTGAACTACACAACGGTAAACGAGAATACTGCTGGTTGAAGTCTCAATGTGCATCTATTGCTTGAAATGCTGCCTTAATTTAAAAAAAAAAGTTTTATTTTCACTGTCTAGCAAGACAAATCACCATAAGAGCTGATGTCGGTCTAAATACATGCGCATGTGCTCAGTGCTTGTACTTTATTTCTCAAGATCGAAAGATTAGGTGTGAAAAACCATGCAAAACTTGGTGGCAATATGGCAAAATATGTACAGTTGCAATCAAATTTATTCAGAGACTGTAGTAGGACTTTGCAAATACTTTTTTGAAGATTCAGGATTTTATCAATATTGCATCTATAACAGTTTACTGGCATATTGAAAGTGAACGGGTGAATATATATAGTATAATATTTTTGAGATATAGGATTTTTTTAATAACACAGCTTCGTCATAATTTATTCAACCCCCATTCAACATTGCTGTTTTTAAGTAATTTATTTGTATGGTTGAACAAAATAAAAAACTGAATTAACTTGAGCTGTTACAGATACACTTAGCCCATCGATGTGCTGTAGTTGAGTAGCAAATGTGGCAGAAATAAATCAACAGAGCTCTCACAAAGGCTGTAGAAAAGAAATAGTTGTATTACATTATAAAGTCTAAGGCTACATGAAGATTTCTGAGAAATGTCCTACAAAGCTGGCAGCCTATTAACTCATAAGTTATAAAGAATAAAAGATTCAGCACCAAATTTGACTTTTAAATTAAAGACTTTTTGAACATTACATTTAGAGCCATTTAGATTTTCTTTTTTCATTGTTCATTAACTTTACATTCTCAGAATCTAATAATATTTTTCTGATATAGTTTACCAATGCCTTTGTTAAATTGTTTTAAAAATTGTTTTGCCGGTCAAGGGGGTTGAATAAATTTGATTGCAACTTCATAATTACTGTACGTATAATCCAATTAACATTGTTTCAGTGGCTTTCGGTGGCCTTGGATGATCATAGGTGGAGCAGCAGTTGGAGGAGCAGTACTACTTGTGCTCATCATAATCACAATGAAGGTTTTTAAATGTAAGTAGTCTGTAGTCTTATGCTTTACTTCTGTTTCATGCGATCAGCTTCAAAGTTAATGAAGTTTCACATTAAGTTAAAACACAGTATATGGATTTTATTGTAAAGGAGCTTTAACGGAATTTAAAAGATTTATGACAGCACAGGATCAATGGGTCTATTATATGCAAATAATAACTTCCTTAGTACTTGATGTGTATTTTTGTAAGCTTACTGGAGTTTATTAGAATCAGTCTTTTATTAGAAACCCCCAGTTTATTAGAATAATTTATATTGGTCAAGAAAGTATCCGTCCTGAGGCTGTTTGTTGTAGGTTTTACGGCTCTCAGTAATAATGTTTAAGCAGTTGCAAGGCTCGTACACTAAACAGAATAGCAAATTTTTGCCCATTGTACAGAAAATAAACATGCAAAAAAGATTAAATAAAATAATGTAATAATTATATTAATTCTACAATAAAGATATAGCACAACAAGAAAAAAATACAAATTTGCATTTAAAAATGAAATTCAGATTAACATCTGGACAACTTCTGTGACATCAAGAAAACAGCTTTGTAATATCTATTTTTATTTGTCCTTAAAATATATAAATAATCGCATTAATTATGTAAAAGCCTTTGAATTGTTGTTGAGACACGAACTACAGCCTCACAAAAACACGCTTTAGATTATACAAGCTTGAATTACTCTCATGGCTGTGCTGCTCAGAGTGCATTACTTATAGTTATTACTAAATTAAGATATTAATTGGGTGCTTTGATGATTAAGTAAATTATTCTTAATATGACTGTTATTATTTGAAAATATTCTTCTTTTCTTTCAGGTCAAACAGTTGAGGAAGTAACCTATGCATCAGTTATTCATAGGTCACACATCTCCAATGAGAGCAATGGTAATCTTGTAAAGTTATAGCAATATCCTTTATTTCTTTTGACATGCATCTTATGTACTTTCTGTCTCTTTCACTAGATCTTGTGCATGATAACCTCATCAACTGCTCTACTGAGGACTACGGTCATGTCAGCTCAGATACTGTCATATATGCAGTATCTGAAAGGATCTGAGGACATGAAAAGAAAAACACATCACAATTATTAGAATTTCAGATAAAAGTCAAATTGAATCAGCCTGTTTTGTTCTACAGATTTCTCTGTGCATTACTGTTTAGAATTGCAGCACCTGGATCTAAAAGGATGAATCAAACACTGGGGCTGCACAGGAAAGCAGAATTAAAGTTATGCAACCTATTGTCTCAAATGACACTTTTATATACAGATTGTAGAAACATATGGAAAAACCTGACTGTACAAGTGATCAGAGAGAGAGTGATTTCTCGTCACTGCTAACAGACAGGTTGCATCCAGTATAAAGATAAAGGTGTGACATTTCTGCTTTAAAGTATTATTGGCTCAGCTGCATTGAACAGAGACTCTGTGCTGTATGTAGTGTTTAAGATGCAACCGCGCTACTTGAAATGTCACTTAAACCACAAATAGACACGACTGTGGTTGCAGCAGAAGCTAGAGTCATTTTCTGTGCTTGTCTATTTATGTAATATGTTCTCTTCAGTTCCTGTTTCTTCTCAATTGCTTTCATTGTTTATAGTGTTTTGTTTGTTGTAATTATCATTATTAAATGTTAATCTACATTTAGATCCTGTCTCTCCTCATCTCTGACTTCACCTACATCACCTTTTTTCATTGTATGTCTTGATAAAAAAAATATTAACTGTAAAACATGATAGCTTTTTGAAACTACTGCATTAAATGCAAAATCCTGTTCAAACTGTCTTGAAAATATGAAAAATGTTTCTGTGGCATATCTGATGTCAGTATGAAATTCTTGCCAATGTTTTAATTACATGTAGAATTTATACTCAAAAATAAAATAACTATTAAATCATTTATTTTCAGTAGAATGCTTAAATACAAATTTGATATCTTTCATTTCAGCATTTATTGTTCATTGTGCTGCAGTTGCTCAAAACTGTGGTGTCTGTGACCTCTGGTGGCTATCATGAGAACTATTAAACCTCAAACACAACACCTATCAAGAGGTTTATACTTGCCATTTCCATTTATAATGTCATTGAAAAGTGGGCAGTAAGTAGAATAGATATAGTTGCAGGTTAGATGACAGATAATAGGAAAAGTACTATTTTTTCAAGAATCTGCGAATCTTCCTTTTTACTATCGATAGACGTACAGCATCATCCATATTGCATTTCCCAACTTTTTAAATGTCACAAAAAATTACTGCTGCAACTTCAAGTGGCATTCCTGCCTAAGTGAGCATTTCCGGGCCATAGGATGATGGAATGGCATTTGGCCATTAGGATACTTCAAGTGTCCTAATTTAGATTGATTGATTGTTATATTTTTCAATGCATATCCAACATTTTTGTCAAGTCAATGTTTCTTCTTTCTTAGACTTTTCATATAGTCTACAGTATCTAACTGGTCAATAATATTCATCATTTATCCTAAAAGCCACATTCATGCTTTCATTGTTTAGGACCTGTTCGATATAATTCCAAGATAACATTTAATAAAGGAAAATACAGTAGTCTATTCAACTGAAAATACTTTTTATCATCCTCATGTCAGTAGATGGGCTTGTTTGTTTTGCCTCAGACCTATAACACACTATGCTTGAGAAAAAAATATGTCATTCCGAAAATCTAATTTTATTTGTATTAAATAACACGCACTCTACAGGCCCTACTGTTCTTATATCATGTACCAATGCTTCTCAAAGTCCGGACTCCGGTCCACATCCATACCCGGAGAGAATTCAATCCGGACCCGCCTCCATTTCATATATCAAGTGCACTAATTACATTTGTGTATATATACCCATGTTAAACTTGTAAATCATTTGTTCGTTTTTTTTAAATGTCTTTTTGGAGATGGTCCAAACTTTTCCTTCATGACATTAGTTGTCATTACATCCAGTGAGCATATGATGTAATTGGGTGACATTTCACCGAGTATTTTTTTATTTATATATATATATATATCACTTACAGTATATGGCCATTTGACTTATAGCAGTGTAGTGTTTCCCATAAATTGAGTTATTTGTGGTGGCCAGTCACTTTATCAAAACTGACCGGCACAATAGATTTTCCAAAAGGCTTATATTTTGTTGAAACAAGCATTGAGCGTTTCAAAATAAAAATGCAGCGCAGGGAATGTATCTTCGAAAAGAATCGACCATTTTCAGAAAAGCTCAATGATGTTTTAATTTCGTCTTTCCTGAAATTAATTTGGCTTGAGCAAGCCAACTTACTGATGTAGCATTTAAAATTATTATGGACAAAATTTCTAACTGCTGCTGCTCCTAGAGCTTTAACTCTACAAACTCCAAATTCACACCAGATCTTCGGATTGATCTGACTCGAGTTGCTATATCTTTTCTAAGCGATCGGGTGTATGATAACCGTACAATTCGCGAAAAATTGGATGAAGAATCCCATCGACAATTTATTAAGGCCAACTTTGGCGGGTTGTAGCGCAGAGCGCTAATTTCATAGAAACTTGTGAATCACAACATTTGAACAGGCTATCAAGCTGTGCGAGAACATAAGTTTTACCCCTGGGGTGCAAGAGCCCCCCAAATTTGCCCCATAGATATAATATGGTGAGGGACGGCCCATCTGAAAATACATGTTTTTCCCACTATGGTAATTCACATTGGAATTTTGCTTTGAACATAACTCTGAATTATGCTCATTTTACTCAGCCAACCAATCAGACTCTCAGAATCCATATGAAGCTATCAAGCCAAGCCCTAGCAAACATTTAGAGTACCCTAGCACTGAATCCATAGACTGCATTAGAAAGCCCAGATGAATATCTTTGGATCACAGTGTCATAGAGACATGGGGGTGGGCTCCTTTGACTCAGGGCAGCAAACAACCAATAATGAATCACCATAGACACTTCCTAGCCATGCCCTAGCAACCACTGTCAGCACCCTAGCAACCAAAGCCCAAAAAGGCATATCAAACGATCCGTCGGACCGGAGTATGTATTTTGTAGACAAAACTAAAACAATCAGTAGTCAGTTTTCACCTCCACTCACACAGGACCTCCAACCAACTAGATCCACTGCTCAAACTCCCATCTTCTCCTTCTGTCCTCTAACTGATCAGTAGTCAGTTTTCACCTCCACTCACACAGGACCTCCAACCAACTAGATCCACTGCTCAAACTTCCATCTTCTCCTTCTGTCCCCTCACCGAGGCGGAAGTATCCAAATTCTCCTCTCCAGCCATCCTACTACATGTCCTCTAGACCCAATCCCCTCACACCTTCTCCAAGCAATCCCTCCCACACTCTTACCAGCACTCACACAGATTATCAACACATCTCTCCTCACAGGCATCTTCCCCACGGCATTCAAGCAGGCTCGGGTTACCCCACTGCTCAAAAAACCTACATTAAACACTTCTCTTATAGAAAACTACAGACCTGTCTCTCTCCTTCCATTCATAGCCAAAACACTCGGACGAGTTGTCTTCAACCAAGTCTCATTGTTTCTTTCACAGAACAACAAACTGGATGCTAAACAGTCAGGTTTCAGGAGTGGCCATTCAACTGAGACTGTGCTACTCTCAGTCACTGAAGCCCTGCGAATTGCAAAAGCCGATTCCAAATCATCAGTCCTCATTCTGCTGGATCTGTCTGCCGCTTTTGACACTGTCAAATATCAGATCCTCCTGTCCACCCTCTCCTCACTGGACATCACTGGGATTCCACTTCGCTGGTTTGAATCTTATCTCACTGGTCAGTCTTTCAGGGTGGCCTGGGGAGGGGAGGTATCCAAAGCACATCAATTGGTCACTGGGGTTCCCCAGGGATCGGTTCTTGGACCCCTCCTTTTCTCCACATACACTACATCACTGGGTCCCATCATAGAGGCACATGGCTTATCCTACCATTTCTACGCTGATGACACACAGCTCCTCTCATTTCGACCAGATAATCCAACGGTAGCTGCACAGATCTCAGGCTGCCTGGCAGACATCTCGGCATGGATGAAAGAACACCACCTACAGCTCAACCTGGCAAAGACTGAGCTTCTTGTCTTCCCTGCCATACCAACTCTACAGCATGACTTCACGATTCAGTTAGGTTCATCAACAATTACCCCATCAGCTTCGGTCAGAAATCTTGGTGTAATCTTCGATGACCAGCTGACCATCAAAGAGCACATTGCAAAGACTGCTCAATCTTGCAGGTTTGCACTACAGAACATCAGAAAGATCAGGCTCTTTCTTACAGAGCATGCTGCACAACTTCTTGTCCAGGCCCTTGTCATTTCTAGGCTGGACTATTGCAATCTAGTACTACAATCTGGACTTCCATCAAACACAATCAAACCTCTACAAATGATTCAGAATGCAGCGGCACGACTGGTCTTCAATGAGCCCAAAAGAGCCTATGTTACACCTCTCTTTTTCTCCTTGCACTGGCTACCATTTGCAGCTCGCATCCAGTTCAAGACACTGATGCTTGCATATAGAACAACCACAGGCTCAGCACCCACCTACTTCCACTCACTGATGACAATCTATATCACTCCAGAAGTCTGAGATCTGCTAGTGAGCGACGCCTCGTGGTACCATCACGGAGAGGCTAAAAATCACTATCCAGAACATTCTCGTTCACCATTCCTGGCTGGTGTAATGATCTTCCCACCCCTATCTGGAATGCTGGATCCCTGTCAATCTTCAAGCAACAGCTGAAAACTCATCTCTTTCAACACTACTTGACTTCATCCTTAAAAAAAAAAAATCTTAAACTTTTTCTAAATCTTCATCTTTCTCTTTATCTTTCTCGCCTTCCCTTGCTAGCTTGTACTTATTTGAACAATGCCTGAGACTTGATATTACGAGCACTTCCTCTGTCTGTTTGCCTCTTCAAGATTAATCGCTTTATGTATTCCCCAATTGTAAGTCGCTTTGGATAGAAGCGTCTGCAAAATGACTAAATGTATATGTAAATGTAAAAGCCCTTTCACGAATGCAGGAGAAAAAGTTCAACACTTCAGCAATAAAAAAAAACAACAAAGCACAATTGTTAGTTTATCTAAAGTAATTTTTGCTTACTAGTATGGTTGAACTGGATCATCAAAGGTCAGCAGCAAACACATTGGTTAATAAAATGAGATTAGATATATTTTTGTTGTTTAACATTTAATTATTGCAGGTTTTCGTCATATTCTGAGATTGCATTTCACTGTTTTAATTCATTTTGATGAATACTGAATCTGTTTTTGCGAGTGGGATGAATTAATGCGCATTCACATTTAGTCTAGATTAGAACAGTAAGATCATGTTCACACAGCACACTGTCAGTCAATAAATGTAAAAAAAGTAACTCAGATACTTTCTAGTTAATACAAAAGTAATGCGTTACTTTACTAGTTACTTGAAAAAAGTTATATTATTACATAACTTGCGTTACTTGTAATGCGTTACCCCCAACACTGCTTACTAGCCAAATACTATTGCTACTACTACTAGCGATATCTGAAACATACATGCCTTTGCATGTGCCTTTGCATGTATACCTTTGCAAAACCTAAAAGGCAAAGTTTATCCAAAAATGAAATCCAAATTAGGGGAATAAAATCCCCTTCAGGTTACCCTTTCTTAGATAGCTCTTTGAACAATTTGGCACACTGTTTACACACAAAACTTTACAGATGAATGTACATCAAATGTTACCAAGAAACACGTGGCATCATGGATTATGATATTTATGCTTTTTCTGTAACAGGAAGATGTTGAGGTAAAAGTGCATGAGCTGTAACCAGAAGAATGCTGCACTCAATTCTGCAGTTTCATTTGCTGCAATGATACTTTCAACCATTTCATCAACTAAAAATTAAAGCAGCACATTTGAGAAATAATAATTTAATTTAAACAGTGAGGTAAATGCTAAAACAGCACATTTGAATAATTGTGTTGAGCAATCTGCAACTTACAGATCTTGTAGACCATTAATAAAAGCCTTACCTCAAAACCACATCCCGTTAAGCGCCTACCTAGTTGGTTAAATACCTCAGGCAATTTACAACAAAACGTTATTTATCATATGAGCCAACAAAACCTTCTGCATATAAAACTTTCAATACAATTGCAGTTTTGTTTGTTTTTCGAGACTGTCAAATAGTCTGATAGAGGCATTTACTATTGAGGTTGTGAACTGCAGCATCAGTTAACACAGGGAGCTTCATGAAGTGATTCCTACAGTTACTTGGCCCAAAAGCGTAAATAGCATGCTTGTCACTAGTTATTGCTTCTTATGTGAATAAGGATCACAGAAGTGCTTTTTCAAAATATTAGTGAAAGTGAAATTTTATAAACCAATAAACTGACATCAGTTGAAGTAGGTCTCCATAAAACTATATACTTTTGTAATTGTTTGTAAACTTTTCTGTAGTATCAAGCAGCCTGTTAGCAGCAAAAAACACAAGAATGGTTTCGAGAAAGAGAGAGGGGGTGAGGGTGGACCATAGTGGTGGTATTTGCAAAGTCGACAACACAAACTACCAAGCTGCTCTTCTGAAACATGTCGTGGGTGAACAGTTACTGCATATCCTGGATTTTAGGACTGCTTATTTTTGATGTTCAATTTATACATGGTAAGAAACAAACATTTTGGTTAAAAAAAATAGATATGTGCTAAGGCATGACATAATTATATAATTACTAAATTGTCAGTTTAGTTAATCTATTAAAAATATCAGTATTACGGTTGGATCTATGAACATAGAAATGTATCCTATTTAATACAAGGCAAAATAACAGTTTTGTTTTTCGTTAGTTCAAGTTTTTATTAATCAGTCAATTTTGTTTATTACAGGTTTGAATGAATGTCGGGGAGATCAACTCACCAAAATCAGTTTACCTACTGAGCTTCAGTCTGAAGTCCTGCTGCCCTGTTTCTTTGAATCAGACTTCTTGAATTCAAACCAGACAAACAAATCTTGCGTGGTGTGGACTCACCTTAATTCAACAAACAGAGAAATTGTGGAGATCGGTCTGGACGGTGAGGCTAAGTTCTGGAATAACCGACGTGGACGGATTAAGACATTCCCAAAATTACCAGAATCTGAACTGCTGAACTTCTCCATCCAGATCCGTAATGTGCAGCAGTCTGATTTAGGTGTCTACCACTGCACACTGTTCAGAGAAACTGGCTGTCTCCTGGCCTACAAGAGGATTGAACTACACAACGGTAAATTAAGATTGCATTTTGCAAATGAATGGTGCATTTCCAACCTAAAATGGCAAAAATTCACTTTCACTGACTTTTATACCTTACCTGTTTCCTGCTGGTGGAATGATCTTCCCAACTGGATCTGAGCATCTGAGTCTTTAGCCATCTCTTCCATCTATACTTGACACTCTAATACTTCCAACTCTATATTCAAACTACTTGTTTTCTTTTTATTTATTTCACAAGTTCACCCTTATATCTAATCTGATAGCAAATAGTAAGCATAATTTGGAGTGATGTCTTGGGGGAGGGCTCCGAGCCTGGATAATATGGGATCAAAATAGATTAGGGGTGAGAGTTGGGATGTCGGAAAACTGTCATTGGACAGAAGTAGGCAGGCTGCATATATTTACATTTACATTTATGCATTTAGCAGACGCTTTTATCCAAAGCGACTTACATTGCATTCAAGTTACAGTTTTTACAGTTTTTTTATCAGCTCTTGCTTTCCCTGGGAATCGAACCCATGATCTTGGCATTGCTAGCGCCATGCTCTACCAGTTGAGGTACAGGAAAGCTGTACACACACACACACTGTATATATACACACACACACACACACACACACACACACACACACACACACACACACACACACACACACACACACACACACACACACGTTGTGCTCGTTAGGATGGTTAGCTAAACTAGTTGCACCTGCACCAAATTAGTTGAATATCTGATCGTGCTCCTCCCGAACCTTGTTAATAAAACAAAGTTTGAAAAAATTACTTGACCCTCTATATTTCTATTCTCAGAGGTGGACAAAGTACGCCACTTATTTACTTAAGTGAAAGTACAGATACTGCTTGTCAAATTGTTCTTCATTACAAGTGAAAAGTAGTTTCCTTTAAAAGTACTTAAGTACCAAATGTAAATTTTATTTTTAATGTCAATGCACGGTTTTATTATTGTTGTATGTAATACTTACAATACCTTTCGCCTCTGAAGCAGCTTACAATACATTACACCTATTGAATACACTGACTGACTTGTAGTATCTTTGGAGTAAAGAGCTTTTAGAATGTTAAAAACCTATAGACAGCAAGTTGGCCAAAAAATATTTTATTTAACACCCCTACCCACCCCAACAAAAGCAGCATGGTAGTGATCTTAACACAGCTCTGGCAGTGTGTGCACACATCTACTTAGCCATTCATCCACATTTAAATCAAGTGGATAGTGAAAACGCTGTAAATAAAGGCTGATAAGAAAAAAAATATCAAACCTGATTTAAAACCCAGCAACACAAATGTAACTGTGTAACTTTACAACAGCAACACTACTTTAACAAAACAAAAAAAAAAAGGAAGATTTTTTTGATATATCGCTCTTGCGGCACTTTGATGTCATACACAGAACGGCCTTTGCAGTGCTGTTTCATGTTAAACACCTACTGGGTTTTGTTAGGAGATGCACAACAGTTGTTCTGTGGCCTTAGGTAATATTTTTGTTTAGCAACATCAGACAACAGGTTATGGTGTCCAATATATACCACAATATTAACTTATTATTATTGAATTGTTGAAAATAAATATCAACTGGTCAACTGGTCAGTGTTCAAAAATACTGGGAAACCACTTCATGTAACCCTAGAAGAGTGATTACTTATAGGCTGACAAAAAAAGTCACCCACTGACTTTCAAATCTGCTACATAGTAGCGACTTTCTACTTCGAGGACTTTGATAAAAATGTAGTGGAGTGAAAAGTACGATATTTGTCTTTCAAATGTAGTGAAGTTAAAGTCACAAGTTTCCCCAAAAATAATACTCAGTACAGATACTCAAAAAGTGTACTTAAGTGAAGTGTTACTCCGCCCCAAAATAAAAATTTTGTGATTGTTGATTGTTTGTGATTTTGTGATTGTATTGTCGTTCCAACTCCATAAAAGCTTCATTCGTCTTCGGGGCACAATTTAAGATATTTTCAATAAAAACCGGCAGGCTTGTGACTGTCCCATTGACAAGCAAGTAACACTGTCTGTCTCTTCTCGTCACCGTAGCGCCATTTTGGATTTTACCCATCGAACGCAAGCAGCGTAAGCCCTTCTGGTTTGGTTTGATTGCGTCTGTTTTTCTCATCAAGTCACTTTCGATAACTAGGGCAGAGTGGTGGGAAACGCACCATATTGTGTTTCCCAAAATAACCACATTATCTATTTTTCAGCAGTAAGTTGTTTCAAAGCTTGTTATTTTGTAGAACATCACTGTTATATATGATATGAGAACAGTAGGGCCTGTGGATAGAGTAGGGCCTCTCAGACATAGTGTGTGGGGTAACAAACAACCCCAACCCCAATTGCAATGGGCAATTACTGTAGTTATTCTGTTTTGAACATTGAATCCTTTGTTTTTCCATGAAATGAATTCTAACTAGTTGGTTCAATAAAAATATTTGGACTTTATATAAAAATCACCTCAAGTTAGCATCAGGTAGCTGTTATCATCAGCTTTTTTTTTAAATAGACTTATAATTTTGTATTTCATAATTACGGATTATATAACTTTTACAATGTTAAGCTAAAACTGCATGTACTTTGATTTTGCTGTAAATGTATAATGCAAATTGCTTTGTCAGACTGGGGGCATTTTAGCCCACCCATGGGACACTACCCTAGTGCTAAATGATTAAATGTAAATGTGGATGTAAATGAGAATATTACTGGTTAAAGTCCTAATGAGCATACTGCTTGAAATGTGCCTTAAAAAGTTGACTGTCTTTGTCTAACATGGATTACCATTCTTCAGAACCAGCTGTTGTTTCAGTGGATTCTCTGACTTGGCTGATCCCGACTGGAGCAGCAGGAGGAACAGTGCTACTTGTGCTTCTTGTTGTTGCATGTAAATTCTTCAAACGTAAGTGCCATTTTAGAATTAGAATTCTGTTGATCTTTACGTTTCACGTAATCAGCTCATATTTAAAAATGTTCTTATCTTTAACATTATATATTGATGTAAACAATTTGTAAATATACACATAATTATTGACAGCAGGACATAATTTTAACAGATTTAAAGATTTTTGGCATGACGTTTTATTAACTTGGTTTTCTATGCTGCTTTCAACAAACAAGCACATAAATGCTCTGTTTCTGAATCATTTAACTATGGTGTTACAGGTCAAGAAAATAACATCCGTGAGCCTATCTATGGTAGGCTTTCAGCTCAACTGTTTTTGTTTGAAAGCTCTACAATTTGTCTTGAACACTAAATGAGATTATAGTCAATATGTTTCTATTAAATTTTTGCAGAGAACTCCTCCCAAACAAAGTTTACTAACAGAGCAAAGTTCACTAATGGAAACAGTGAGTACGATCTTTACATTTGTGGCTATAGATGAAATCATATCAGCAGTACGTATTGTCACATGTCCTTCTTGTGTCATTTCACTATGAAAAATATGTAGATGTTTGTTGATAACTTGGAAACTAACTGATGAAAACATTACATTTTTAACTTGTATAGTTGGAAATGTATCATCTATCAAACTGATTGTTATTTAGTGATTTTAGGCTATTTGTTTAACAGTCAGAAGAAGGGAAGTTAAAATATAAGGTAAAATAAGTTTTATTAAAATATTGTTTTTCTTTTTCACTTTTTCTCTATAGAAGTGTCACTCATCAATCCAATCTATAGTAACATGCACAACTGTGTGGAACATCAATAAATATGAGGAATTCATTATACATTACATCAAGAGAATAATTGCAATGGATCAGACTTTTTGTCTGGGTTTTACATATACGAATGTAAAAATCAAAGCCAAACATGTTCAGAACATACACAGTTCAGATGATTCTTTCTGGGGAGGGGTGATGTTACTGCTCGTGGAGAAATAAGAAATGTCTCCATTTGGGATCACTCTTATCTTCATCTGCAAGGCCACTGGAGGACAGTGAAACCAATCAAAACTAAAGAGAGACCTCAGGTGCATAAGAGACATATTTTTGTCTGTCTTTAGTTTCCATTGCTCAAGTACTTTTAATCATCTCAGAACTGTGGTCCTTTAACTTATATCAACTTAATATAATTTAACATTGTCATTAATGACTTATATTAAAAATAAAATAAAATAGGCTATTGTTAAAAGAGTAGATTCACTGAGTGAATTCCACCTTTCTCATATCAATTTTATTGATTGCCCAGAAACTATTGGATGAGAACTGAACCAAGCTGGACGATGACATCACTGAACAACGATGAACTGACTTTAACGGAAAAATTGACCATTTACTTTTCCTCTTTTTAGAGCTGCTTTACAGCAGAATTGAGTTTTGTTTTCATTAGTGAACAACTATTATCCTGTTTAACACTGTAAAGCTGCATTGACACAATCTGTATTGTATAAAGCTTATATATAAATAAAGGTGACTTTACTTGACTTAAAAATATTTATTCCTAAAGATAGTAAATGGTTAAAGCAAAATAGCTGAGTAAGAGGTAAATTACATTAACAATATATTATTTATTTCAGCCTAATAAAAAATTGAAATTGTTGAAGTTTAATTAAAAGCCACATTAAAACAAATTTAGTTGTTTTGTGTGATAGTAAAGATCATAAAGTTTACACAAACACACACCTGAGCACAGTAACTGTCTGCTGGATACTGGCCAAGTAAGTAGAGCTAGCAGGAAATGACAACAGAAGACGCTTGTTCCAACAGCCTCTTTACCCAACACAAAGCATGCAATTGTTTCAAGGCTTGCAACACTCCTGATGTTTGATTATTGGATTATACATTCTTTCTATCTGTGTTGGACCGTGGGTATTTTTTTATCTGCATGTTTCATCTCTAAATGGTTTGTTTTTGGTTATATGTCTGATTTTAATCAGTCATTTTGAGTTAACTCTTAACTTTCATGTTGCAAGCAAGCAGAACGTGTGTTGTGGTTTCTGTTAACATTCATTTTGAGGATTTACTAATTAAATATACAATTCTATAAAAAGACATTATATTCCCAGTCCGAGCAGCATGTGAGTATTTAAAGTTTGCTTATACAAATTGTAAAGCAGCAGGAAGCTCAGCAAACATCATAACGGTGCAACATTAGATCAACCTGTGAAGTGCAGATGGAAACTTGTGAACATCGTGTGTTTAATGTTGTGGTTTCGGTTTGGGCAAATAGACGCTCTCTTGATTCTTTGAAATGGCTCTTCTCAGACCGGACGGCACCGCAGAGATGTCACACCAGTGCAGCTGTGTCTAATTTTAGAGAACAGTCGAAAAGGTGAAGTAAAGGTTTACGATAACAGAAGAAGACCTCCAAATTGTATGACTAAACTACTCCATCTTCCTCTATAATGTGTAGCAGTGGCATATGGGCCTGTACCACTGTGAACCATTGAAGACTTTAATTATAGCATTGACCATCAGGACACTGGAATTCACACACGTGAGTAAAAACAAAAAACATTTTTCAAAGACATATACTGTAGTTTTGTATATTTTATTGTGTCCTGACACTTAAACTTTTTAAATACTTATATACAATTGAATTATAAAATGATCCTGTATCTCCAGTTAAAGTTAGACATACTGTCTGTTTTTCTTTTTACACGCTATAATTGTTCTTGCTGAAAGGCAGATACATTTGTACAAGGTGAATCAGATAGCTCGTAGGACACAGTGATGTCTTTCTGGCTCTTCGTAGCAGGAGGAGCAGCTATAATTATTTTTCTTCTTGTGGTCACGGTGTGTTGCATTATTCTTAAACGATACAGTAAGTATATAAAATCAGTTATGAATAAATTATAATTATGCAAGATTTGCATGCTCAATAAAATAACTCTTATTTTTTCAGAAACATCAGACAGCCAGCAGGGTAAGCACATTATTTCTATTCACAGTAATCGCACAGCTATGATGCACGAGACCATTTTCAAAAACACATGGTCTCATGAATCAAGTCTGTTTCTTTCTTTCATTGTGATGACAGTTCGAGGTGCCAGCAAAGATCAAATCATCTATGGTAGGTTTGAGTATTTCTTGTTTTACACAAATAATAGGTTATGATACTAATATTTGATGTACATTCTACAGACCAAACTAATGTATAAAAAGCTGAAAGACATTAAAATAATGTAGTTATTCCCTTCCTACTATACAGAGAATGATCATGAGTTCAACAAAAAAATCTCCAAAGGAAAAAGTCAGTATATAATAAAAATATAAAACAATAAGTAATAATAAAACCTGAATTACTTTCATTATTATTATTATTATATCACTATTTATTTATTTTTGCAGGAGAGTTTTCATCCGTTTACATTAATAGGCCTGAAAGTAAGGTTGCAGTTTATGTGAACAGAGCACAAGAAGATGAGACGTATGCAAACTGCACTGACAATGATTATGAAAATGTGGAGTAGTCTGCTAAGAAGACATGACTGAAGTTCTTTATTCCTCATTCTCTGTTTTTCTTTCATTGTCTTTTTTGCACAGTACTAACTTATATGGATTAATTACATAGAATAAATAACCTAAATAATAATTTCAGCCTTATTCAGGTAACACATGAACTGAAAACAATCTGTTATAATGAAATGATCTGTGAACATTAGAATGGCAAAATCTTCAGGATGACAAAGTCTCTGTAGTCCTCCAGTGTATATGATTACAATTTTTGTCAAAAATGACAGTGTCTTCACAACAGTGAATCAAATGGTGTACTTATAAAATGGTCCTCTTTGCAAACTCTGTTTAGTAGTGTCCACAGTTCTGAATAGTTATCACAATTTGATAACTGTTACGTTGAATAATTAATAAATAATTTATTACCTCATTAATATACTGTAGCTATTGTTGTTCTCACTTATGAATTAATAAAAAATGTTCAAATTTAATCTTAAACGTAAAATGTCCGTTATGCCTGTTTGGGCTCAGTATTTACCCTCGCAGGCAGCATGATGTTTGTTTACATGGATTTTCTAATTACTAAATATGGTTTTACTAATGACTAAATATAATTACTTTACATGGTTGGTTTTACTAATGACTAAATATAATTACTTTACATGGTTGGTTTGACTAATTACTAAATAAAGCCTTCCATATTCGACCAGATGCGTTTGTACAATGTAACCATTGAAAAGAAAAGTACCGTATGCCACATGACATCGGTAGTGAGTGACGTGAACGTACATTTCCGGAAGTGTGCAACTGCTGCCCGCGAATGCTGGAAATAAAACAAAACTGGGACTGAGTTTGAACGTTAAGATATGTAGTGTAGACGATTTATCCCAACATAAACGCAACCGAGGTAAGATAATGTTTTCCTACGGATTCAGTCAGATAATGCACGTGTATAAACAAAGATTGGGGCTGTTACATGTGTTAACACACCCTCCAAAACATTGGTGACCATTTGGTTTGCTATCAACTATATTACGCTGTTAAAATGTGCATGATATATAGATGTGTGCTTCGTACCTGTGTTAACAACACATAATTAATATAAACTGTTAATTGTGGTTTAATTAAGTTGACATTTAAAAGTGGTTTAGAAAATAGAACCAGACACTCTGAAAAAGTGAGTTTTATGTTTTGTCCTAGAGGTGTCTAATAAATGGATAAGTTTGTAACTCGGCACAGAAAAAGATCTGCTGTCGAGGCAGATGAATGGAAAACAGAAGAACCATTCAAGAAATACAAAGAAGAGTGTGAGGTGGAAGAGGAGTTTTCTCAGCCCGTCCCCTGGCAGAAGATTGAGGCAGAGGGATTGGACTGTGACTACAGTTTGCTGTTTGACAAAGAGGAGGCTGATCACCTTTTTATCCAGCTAGAAGAGGAGGTGGAGTATTTTACAGGTATGGAAGGCACCACCTTTGTATCATGTACACTGCTGTTCAGAAGATTGGGATCAGTAAGATTTTCTAATGTTCCTGAAAGAAATATCTTATGGTCACCAAGGTTGCTTTTATTTGATCAAAATACAATAAAACAGTTATATTGTGAGTTATTTCAATTTAATAGATTTGTAGTCTATTTTAAAATGTTTTGACAGGGTGACATTTCATTGTCACATGATCCTTAGGTCATTCTAATTTGACAATTTGGTGATCAAGAAACATTATCATCAAAGATGAATACAGTTGTGCTGCTAATATTTTTGTGCAAATTATGCATTTTGAAGGGATTCTTTTATAAAGCATTTATTTGAAATATAAATACTTTGTAAGTCTATGTTCACTTAATCAATAAATGTGTCCTTGCTGAGCAAAAATATATATCTTTTTTTTTTTACTTGCTGACACCAAACTTTAGAATGTGTAAATTGGCTTTACAGGTACAGGACACATACAGGTGCATCTCAGTAAATTAGAATGTCGTGGAAAAGTTCATTTATTTCAGTAATTCAACTCAAATTGTGAAACTCATGTATTAAATAAATGCAATGCATACAGACTGAAATAGTTTAAGTCTTTGGTTCTTTTAATTGTGATGATTTTGGCTCACATTTAACAAAAACCCACCAATTCTCAACAAATTAGAATATGGTGACATGCCAATTAGCAAATCAACTCAAAACACCTGCAAAGGTTTCCTGAGCCTTCAAAATGGTCTCTCAGTTTGGTTCACTAGGCTACACAATCATGGGGAAGACTGCTGATCTGACAGTTGTCCAGAAAACAATCATTGACACCCTTCACAAGGAGGGTAAGCCACAAACATTCATTGCCAAAGAACCTGGCTGTTCACAGAGTGCTGTATCCAAGCATGTTAACAGAAAGTTGAGTGGAAGGAAAAAGTGTGGAAGAAAAAGATACACAACCAACCGAGAGAACCGCAGCCTTATGAGGATTGTCAAGCAAAATCGATTCAAGAATTTGGGTGAACTTCACAAGGAATGGACTGAGGCTGGGGTCAAGGCATCAAGAGCCACCACACACAGACGTGTCAAGGAATTTGGCTACAGTTGTCATCAGAGGCGTCTTACCTGGGCTAAGGAGAAGAAGAACTGGACTGTTGCCCAGTGGTCCAAAGTCCTCTTTTCAGATGAGAGCAAGTTTTGTATTTCATTTGGAAACCAAGGTCCTGGAGTCTGGAGGAAGGGTGGAGAAGCTCATAGCCCGAGTTGCTTGAAGTCCAGTGTTAAGTTTCCACAGTCTGTGATGATTTGGGGTGCTATGTCATCTGCTGGTGTTGGTCCATTTTGTTTTTTGAAAAGCAACATCACTGGACCAGCTTTTTAAAGATGCTGACATGACAATTTTCCAGCAGGATTTGGCACCTGCCCACACTGCCAAAAGCACCAAAAGTTGGTTAAATGACCATGGTGTTGGTGTGCTTGACTGGCCAGCAAACTCACCAGACCTGAACCCAACCCCATAGAGAATCTGTGCTTCCATACCACCTCAGCAGTGCCACAAACCGATCACCTCCATGCCATGCCGAATTGAGGCAGTAATTAAAGCAAAAGGAGCCCTTACCAAGTATTGAGTACATATACTGTAAATAAACATACTTTTCAGAAGGCCAACAATTCACTAAAAATATATATTTTTTATTGGTCTTATGAAGTATTCTAATTTGTTGAGATAGTGAATTGGTGGGTTTTTGTTAAATGTGAGCCAAAATCATCACAATTACAAGAACCAAAAACTTAAACTACTTCAGTCTTTGTGCATTTAATTTATTTAATGCACGAGTTTCACAATTTGAGTTGAATTACTGAAATAAATGAACTTTTCCACAACATTCTAATTTATTGAGATGCACCTGTACATGATGTAATATCTTAACATAAACAATCGAACTTAATTATTATACTTGTATAATATGCTGTGAGCCATATTAATATAGCACTGTATCCTGTTGTTGTTTGGATGGTGATTGAAATGTTTTGTTTACATTCCATTTTCTCTGACAAAGGTGACAAAGCTAAAATACAAGTGTATGGAAAGTCATACAATGTTCCAAGGAAGCAAGCAACATACGGCGACGAAGGGCTGATGTACTCTTTCTCCGGAGTCCATCTCCTGGCTAAACCATGGACTCCCGCTTTGGAACGCATTCGAGATGCTGTTACCAAGGCAACAGGCCATACGTTCAACTTTGTTTTGATAAACAGGTAATTAAACTGTCTGCTATTGACATGTAGACATCACTGTCCTATTTCTTTTGAAAAAATGAATGTTCTTTCAAAGTGAGGAAAGGATGTTATTGTTTTCACCCATCAGATATAATGATGGTCATGATCACATGGGAGAGCATCGGGATGATGAACGGGAACTCGATCCTGCCTGCCCTATTGCCTCTGTATCTCTAGGGGCTGCCCGTGACTTCATTTTCCGTCATAAAGGATGCACGGACTGGTTCTAGCAAACTTCAGATTAAGCCTGTGAAGCTGGAGCTGGCTCACGGTAGTCTACTGCTCATGAACTATCCCACAAACACATACTGGTATCACAGTCTTCCAGTCAGAAAAAAGGTCAAAATGCCACGCATCAACCTCACTTTCAGGCGCATAGTGAAAAACAGACAGAAAACTGGCATTAAAATAGAGTGATTATTATTTTAGCATCTTACCAGGTATTGCTGTGGGTCATGTTAGTTTTTATTTCACAACATATGTGAAAGCTCTATAAAAAGCCAGTGAGCTTTTCTCACATTCAGACATCTCTTGCACACTACATTAGTTTCACTTTCTTTTCATGTTATGATTTAGTCTTCACGTTTTATGATTAATGTGTCATTAAACTAGTCTTTAAAGTCATGTCCAGTAAAATGTGTACTGTGATCTCAGAAAATCAAGCTTCAAGCTCATCTTTGCTATTCAGAGCAAATTCAGGTTTGATATTTGACAACAAAATGCACTTTCAAGAGCATTCAAAGGAAATATTTTATTTGTTTTTTTAGAAAACCAATAAACTACATGTGGAATAAATAGGTTAGACACAACCATACTTCTGTACAAGACATTTCTATTATAGACTTGGGAAAAAAAAACAATGTGGTCCCAATGAATACATTTTGCTAAAGGTTTTAAAGATTGAACTACAGAAGGCAATATTTTGGCGAAATACTGTGGCAAAAACATAATCGTATAAATATATACATTTTATTTTTCAAGCATACGTAACAGAGTAATTTCGAGAAAGTCATACTTAGTGTTTACATTCCAGCACTGCTGGACTGAGTATGAGGTATTCGCACGGCTGTCTACCCATAACCTGCCTGTGTTACAATCGAATCAATGTCACGTTTTTCCTTGGACGATGACACACTCGGTCAGTACAGATGCTGCTGAAAGAAACAGTAATTTGTGAATTTCATGTATCAAAATTATGCTATTATTGTATCCCTTGTGTACATTGGAAGGTTGTAGTGCTGTTGAAATGGCAACCAGCATTTCAAAGCTTGGTTTGAAGACCACAGTTTAACTTGAACATTATTTGAAAATTAACAGTTGTGGGTTACTTGACTTGAAAAAAATGAAAGTGAGAGAGAACCAAAATGTGGGCACTTGGAGAATTGTGTAGACAGACAAGACAAAAAAAAACATTCCTATTTGCAGTAACACAAATGTACTTAACCAAGCAGGCCCTATGCTACAAGCTATGGTCTTCACAGGAGAAGTTGAATAACTTGTGACTAGTACCACTTGCATTTTTTATATTTAGCTACTTATGGTGAAATCTCACTTAACTACAGCAGCAGAAATCAGTTACTTTCAGCGTGATTTAAAAAACAGTGTGTTGACCTTCCTGAGTGAACAAGAAAAGGTGAGTGATACCATTTTTTTTTAAATTGCAAATGGCAGTTGATATCAATGCCAATTTGGAAAAACTATGGCAGTTCCAGTGCCGTTTCAATTGACAATACTGATCTAAGCAAAGAAATAGCATGTAGTGATTGTAGGGCAGCATCAACCGTTTTAGGATCAGTACAATATCACAGCTTGATTCACTACCCTTACTCATACAATGATGATTCCAACATGCCCTCCGCACTAAAAAGGCCGCAAGAGACCGGTTTTCTGGATTAAAGTGAATAGATGGTAGTAGGGAAGAGTGTAGAACTGAAGAAATCCTCCTATGTTGTGATGTGTTTCAGGATAAGAGATGGTAGTCGCAAATGCCTGACAGCTGGCAGAGGATAGTTAACTTTCTTCAGAGGAAGAATTGATTTTCCCTTTTTTGCTTGGGGGAACATCGTCTTCCAAATCCTTCAAAAGAAACCACTGAATTAGTTATAAAGTAGAAAACATAGCTGGTATTTATATAAACATTTTTTACTTTAATGCATGATGCTGCAAGCATGCACCTGGGCTGATTTGGAGCCGTCTAAAAGGTGCTCTGGATCCCCCTGTGACTTGCTGTCCCTTTTAGCTGTTATAGATTCTGGTGAGCAGTGGTTTTGTTCTGAAAGTAAAGAAGTGCTATTAGAGACCCCCTAAAATCCAACAGCACAGATAAAGAAAAGAAGATGATGAGCTCATCAAGGCCTCATTGCAGTCACTAACCACTCTTATGATCCTGAACAGATGAAGGCGGTTTGTCATTGCTGTCATTCTGAGAGGCTGCCATGGGTTCAGGTGCAGGACTAGTGTTGTTGCTGGTCTCTTGCTTCAGTGGGGAAGAGTCTGCAATGGAGCTCTGGTTACTGTTATCATCTGTATGTGGAAAAGAGAAACCTGATGAACAGGGTGTTACAAACTATTTGAGAGATGCTTGAACATTTTTCAAACAGTACATAACTGTTAATAGATGGTTATAAGATAGAGCAGGGGTCGGCAAGTAAGTTTGGCATTGGGCCCAAAAACAAATTGCCACTAGATGGCGGGCCAGAACATAATTAAAGGATATTCTAAGAAATTACAAGATAAAAATAAACTACAATTGCCTGACAGACTGTTACAGTGTCTTTTGTAACAGAGTGAGCTCTTATTCTTTGTTAAATCCTGTAGTAGGACAGTCATTAACAAAAAAACACATTTGTGTGGCGGTGTCTGGCAGAGTAGCCTATGTGAGCGGAGTGAAGCGCCAACAATTTCCCTCCGCACTCTGAGCATTTAATAATCACTCCGCTCCAGGTTCACCATTTCCTGCTCCTGCTCCACTCCACACTCACTGATATCAGAAACACTGCTCTGCCTTCTAATTTGAGTGATCCTTCTCTATCAAGCAAGCTAAACATGTGAAATCTTGCTAAATATGCAGTTATATTACTGCATGAGTTGGCATGAATTACATTTATGCATTTATGCACTTTTATCCAAAGCGACTTGCAGGCTATACATTTTTTCATCAGTCTGTATGTGTGTTCCCTGGGAATTGAACCCACAACCTTTTGCGCTGCTAACGCAATGCTCTACCACTGAGCCACAGGAACATTGTACTTGGGATGGAGCGGAGGTGGAGCGAGTGAAAACCACATTGCTCTGACTTTTAAAAAATTCTCTGCTCACTCCAGTCAAAATTAGGGGTGTGAATCGGCACTGGTTTCACGATTCAATTCAATAACGATTATCAATGATTCGATTATATTCGATATTACGATGCATCACGATTATTTCACATTTATTTTGTGCATTTTATTATATAAGCTAGCTACTTTTTTAAATTATGTTGACTAATTAATTAATATTAAATTAATTATTGTTAAGAATTCAAAATAAATTGGCCTATAGCTTCAAAACATACAAGCAAATATAAAGTAATAAAGGGGGAAAAGACTATTACATGTGATAAACAAAAAGCACTTTCCGTGTCTGGGAGTGCTTTTAATATTGAAAGTTTACAGATAATCAGTTATGTTTGTTTTTAATCAGCATGAATGCCATTATATTATTACTGATGAGATCATAGACACCAGCAGCTTTAATAGACTGCATTCACACTAATGATCTATTTCCACATATCAGATGTTTTGTCCTGTTCTGACAACATAACTGTTTACATCAATTTTGTATCATAAATGTAGATGCAAGTGCATCCGTGCAACCGCGAGCTTCAGGATAAACAAACACAAAGTGCACGTGAAAGTCTGTCAGTATGTGAGATTTGTGGATCTAATACGTACTGCATTCGAAACAGCAGAAATTAAAGCATATCTAAAGTAAAAGACCAAAATAACAGCCAGTGGAAGCGCTGTTAAGCAATGCGCATGCGCAGAGCCGATCCTCCCTATACGCAGAATACGCAAGCTGCGTAGGGCCCCCAAAACACTAGGGGGCCTCCTTGCTCTCAGATATTTTCATTTTAGTTTCGTTTTTGAAGTTTGCCAGCTGTTGAGAAAAAATGAATGATCGATTATTTTAATGCGGTGCTTTCTAACCCTCTCTGCATAAAAAGTCAGTCAAATCATGTAACGTGAACGTCGTAAAGTCTCTTGCATGAGACAAAAAACAGAGTGTACCAAGCCGCGGAAGAGATGTTTATCGAGCGCTTTCCGCACACGTGATTCAAGACAGACCAATGCGTTTCATCCATTCTTTCATTTCAAGACCCATATCCAACTAACCCCCTCATCCCTCCCTTCGCCAACGACAACACAGTTTTGCGTAGGACCCCCAGAAGTCTATTCTTTGCAATGAAACCCACCGCGTTTGTCTCTAGCGCACACACGCCATACGCGAAAAATAGCCAAGCACAGATTTTTTAAATAGCACGTATGCGAATGACGTCATAGGCTATAATCGATTATAGTCTATTACTGCATCGATGCAGAATCGTCCACGTCCGCATCGCGATGCATCGATTAATTTCGACACCCCGTGTCAAAATCACACTGTTCCGCTCCGCTCAAATACTCTGATTGTGAGTAACTGCATACGTAAATATTTCAGGAATCCCTAATAGATCAACTGTTTAGGAATCACAAAGATCACAATTTGGATTAAAAACCACTATAAATTTACAATAAATGGCCATTGGCCAAGTAACATAGCCTAAAATAGACTGAGGATTATTGTGTGATTGGAGCCTGATTACTGTCAGATCTACAGCATTACCATTCATATCCATCATTCCAGGAGAAGAGCTGTTCTCAGGGGTCGTGACCTCGGAGCCATATTTATCATCTTTGCCTTTCTTCTTGTTCTTGCTCTTCTGTGTGACAAAAGCAGATAACCGTTTTTGCAACTAAACCATGCAGAGACTGATTAATTAACTTCTAAAAGACAGTGTAGAAATTACTGGCTTTGTATATGTAATGCTACATCAAAAACATTTAATGATCTGGGCCACAAGCAAATAAATAAATGGCACTAGTAAACTCAATGACAGTATGAATTTACCTTTACAAATTTAAAATGAAAAAAAACACTAGCCTACAACATGATATTTAACATCACAATATTGTAGCAATATATTATTGCCAATAACCCCCGTTTTATTTATTTTTGGGAAGAAGAAATTGAAAAAGATCGATCTGTTATATTGGCCATAACATGAAAATAATTATTGGCTAACTGGTATCAACCATAATTGCAATAACGGTGTATTATGATGCTTAAAGATGACTTACATCATCTGACTTGGGCTCTGTCACTGGTACCCACTTGTAGATTCGCAGTGACGTGTCTCCAACAGTCACCCATTTCTTCTCCCTGGAGATGCGTGTCATTGATAGATATCAAAGACAAAGGAGACCAAAAACAAACGAGTTTAACAGACTATTGGTTATTTAAACATTTAAATTCACAGGCATCTCTATTTATTGTGTAAAAAATATTTCCAGAATATGCACTGTCGCTGATATCAACAAGACTATACTTTTTTACTATAAGTATACTCATTTTAAAGCGAGATCAAGTCTTTAGTGGATACTGAATGGTTTTGTAGAACAATAATAGTAACCATAATTAAAATTCAACTTATACAATTTTAAAATCAGTTTAGTATATAGTCATTTTTAGAAAGATACTGTTGTGGTTATTGTTAATTAAATTATATATATATTTTTTTTTAGTAAAATGTATTTTAAATTTAAGTTGCACTGAAGTTTAGGACTGTGAAAGTGGAGGCGAAGCTGAGCTCCGCGCTGAGTTTAAAGCCCCGCGCGTGGATAAACTCTTCTCACGCGCTGTCGCTCAGGAGCGCGAGTCACTCGCTCTCAGATGAGATGAACGACTCAAAACGTCCGTTTAGCGGCACTTTTAGTTCGGTATGGATGCATGACTCGAGTTCTTCATGTCAGCCCGTTCGGTTACTATTCAGCCGGCATTACAGGCTCAAACAGCAAAGCCTTCATGTGACTGCAACGAAATGGCTTCTAGGTTCAACCCACATTAAAATTTAATGGAAGAAAAAATGTCAGCTACATTTTTCCTAACTAATTTTTAAAAAGCCGACAAAAAGAGCAGCTGCGCGAAGAAACAGCACATCTAACTAAAATTGGAGTGGAATAAACACTCTCTTTCCTTTCATTTCGTTGTTTCTGGTTGTCTCTCCTCCCCCACAAGCTGTCTGTGCTGTTCGTTAACGGCTAGACGCTCTCTTACCATTTCCGCACTTTTTCAATTGCAGCCATAACCCGCTTGATGTCATCTTTCGCCCTACTCCGCGTCTCCGCTCGAACCGACCTGCCCGACATTACTGCTGTTGGTAAAATATATTTTTGCTCGCTGCCTGTTTAGACAATGCGAATGCACACAGCACAGGAGAGAGGCGGGGTTTGTGCGCCTGCGCTGAAGCCAAATGCCCTGGAAGCATGAGAGAGACACGGTCAATGCGGCTACGCGTTTCGCTCCTTTGTTTAGCGAACAGAGCAAAGAAACCGACATTTTAACAGATTGTTGAGCGACACAATCAAGTCGAAACGATGACTACGACATCCACACACGTTTTACATATGTATCTGGAAAAAACGGAGACCGACAATCGACAGTATGTTGTCAAACAACAATGTTTATTTCCGTATGATTTTATCTCCATCTGCGTTCCAGAAAAGAAAACAACACGCAAATATGAAAATACACTTAGCAAAAGCTTAGTAACCACAACATACTTTTATGCAATTACTATTCAAATGATTTGCTTCAGATGTTACAGATCGTTCCCATGTTCTTGAGGAAGCTCCTGAGGGGCTGCAGAAAACCCCAAGATATCTTTGGCAAATGTCTCCATGCTGATTTCAGGAGGCAGCACACTCTCAAACTGAGATTCTGTAGGAGATAGACACAGTAATCAAGATTGGTACAGAAATTCACTTTGAAACTTTTGGACAAACATTCCTTGGCTTGGCCTTAAGAAGGTGATGATCATACAGTGCAGATGAACAAAGTATGATATCTACAAAGACAAGCTCATGCACATTTATGTGAACACTCGAAAACCAATCTGCAATCAAGTTCTGTTTCCAGGGGCCTGTTTCATTTGTTTACCAAACAAGACCGGTTTATTTTAGTTAGTCTGACTTATTGTCTGTTGATTTGGTTAAAAGTAAGTCTTTACCAAATAAGACCGGTTTATTTTAGTTAGTCTGACTTATTGTCTGTTGATTTGGTTAAAAGTAAGTCAGATTAACTGAAATAAGCCTGGTTGTTTGGTAAACTTGTTTTATGAAACGGCCCCCAGGTCCAAGTCTCTACTCCTTTCCAAGCTTTTTATGAGCGCTATTCATTTATAGCACATTTAAGATTTAAAAATGGTGTACAATACAACGTTATGTCTCGTGGCTGGATACCAATATTCAAAATGTATCACTGGCCAACTGAGATTTAAATATGGAGATAACGGTTAGGATCGTGATTTTTTGCTTTTGGGACCGTGTGACGTCAGACTTAACATTCAGGCAGCAAGCCATCAAATGTGTCCATTAGTATGGTGGTTTGCAGGACTTCGGCATTACCTGTGCAACTGGCTCCCTCTCCACTACTACCTACAAGATTTGTAAAGCATTCAGCCAAGTCATCCTCAGTCATATGTTCACCTGAAATGAATTACAAGTATTAATATTCTAGTCTTTATCTGTTAATTATAATTTCTCTGGCATCTCATATTGCATGTTACCACATGTAAAGCTCATAAAAATGTGTTGCCTCTAGCCTGCAGTAACTCCAGAAGTTCGTCTCTGTCAATTGTATATCTGCCCTCTTCGTCTGGCTTTCCAAGCACCTGGAAGGCATTGCACAGCTCCTGTCTGGCAATGCCAGAGGCAGGTCTGTGGTTGACAAACAGCTTAATGAACTCCTCCAAATCGATGTCCGTAACATAGTTTCTGGTCTCAGCATAGCGGCTGAACTTCACCTCATTTTGCATGTCTTCCAGCTACAACAAAACAACCATGTGTTGACAAAATATTGAGTGGTAGTCGACCCATCGATGACAGATCTGTATGGTAGAGTCAACTGTGATTGCAACAACACTCGTACCTCTTGCTCTGTTGGATAGAAGCCAAGCGCTCTCATTAAGAAGGGCACATCAGCTAGAGGTATGCATGTGGACACAAGCCGTGTTTCCATGGTGTCAATGTCCTGATTTTGTAGTTGACAGTAGTAAAAATATTCTTCCATTTCCTAAAGGACAAATCATAAGATTTGCAGTCTATTGGTAGGCCTGGTAACATGTTAAGAGAGCATTAAGAAACCAATTTTTAGGATGAAATGAGGTAAATGTTGAAAAACTGCAACAACAAAAAAAAACTACAAAAATGAGAAATAAGAAAGCATTAGAACAGAGCTCTCAAACCCTGAAGAGATGTCCATCTCTCCCTCCCTCCAGAATATTGTAGAAGGGCAGCATGTCTTTCCCGCCTAGAGCAGCTGATGCCTCCAATGATCTGCATATATGCAAATGTAATAACAGAATTGTGAGGTGGCAAACACGGTTACGATCCTAAAAAATAACATTTTAAATTCATTATTATACTACTATTAAACTGTACCATTATTACTCATTTATATTTTATGACCTCATATTAAGCGATTACATGATATATTATGACTTAGTTGAGTAGTCAGCTGCATAAAACAGTGGACTTCTGCATGAAACGCATGTTCTCCAAACTTACGCCAAATTGAGCTCCCATGAAAAGACGGTGCAGTCTTGTCCTCCAGCAGTAAAAGCATATCTACCATCATACGAGCAAGCCAGAGTTGACACGCCTGTTGAGTGACAGATCATTGCAAAGGACTTGTGAGGGTTTCCATCCAGAGGCAGAATCTGAATGCCAATCTACATCAAAGAGAGAAAACGGAAATGAAAAGGAGATTTAAAACATTACATCTAAATAGTAAAGGCAATAACACTGGTATGATGACTCATGCTGATACAAAGTATCAGTACAGAAGAGTAATTATTATCAAATGCATGGTTTGTTCATAGGGCCTTAAAAACACTTTATACCTTATCTTGTGTTATATATGCCATGTAACGAGAATTAGGCTCGCCATCCTTAGATGCAGGTAGGATGGCCATCTTTTTCACTGGAGAACCATAAGAGGGCCCGACGACTGTTTTTCTGTGCAAAGCACACCATCACGAACAGATATACAAAGTCAGAAAAATATAATTTTTTTCTAAATTAATTCATTTTGAATCAGATGTATTTTTCTAGAGATTAAAAAAATAACATATAACAGCATAAGATATCAGCCAAAAAATCATTAACTTTCCTTTAATTTCTCACTCGGTATGCCAGTTGGTGGCGAGTGAGTCATTGAATAATTCGCTCTAATCCAGGGATCCTCAAATCTGGCTCGCAAGATCCACTTTCCTGCAGAGTTTAGCTCTAACCCTAATCAAACACACCAGAGCAAGCTAATCAAGGATCATTAGAAAACCACAGGTAGGTGAGTTTGATCAGGATTAGCACTCTGCAGGAAAGTGGATTTGTGTTCAGTAGAACACAAACAAAGATTTTTAACTCAAACCGTCTTAGTCTGTCAGTTATATAATGACAGTCAATGGGATCCATGGCTTTGAGAGTAAAAAAAAAAAAAATTGACACAACCAAATTATACCCTGGAGCTCGTGACAATACATTGAGGTCTTAAGACACGAAACAATCGGTCTGTGCAAGAAACTGAACAGCATTTATATCATGTTTTACCTCTGATCCACCGCAATGTCCAACTGTCATGAGTGCGTTCACAACATCTAGCGATCTAAACAATGAGTGACGTATACGCACGACAGATTGCTTCCACGCATACATTTACTTTGCCAGAGCACGTTGACGCGTCATGCGGCGGATGTTGTGAACGCGCTCAGGACAGTTGGACATTGCGGTGGATCAGAGGTAAATTCTTGCACTATTGTTTTGAGTCTAAAGACCTCAATGTATCGTCACATTTGGTTTTGTATGCATTTTTTTGACTCAAAGCCATGGGTCCCATTGACTGTCATTATATGACTGACAGAAGACTGCCACGGTTTGAGTTAAAAATCTTTGTTTGTGTTCTGCTGAAAAAACAAGGTCACCTACATCTTGGATGCCCTGGGGATAAGTAGATAAACATCAGATTTTCATTTTTGTGTGAACTATCCCTTTAAGATGAATCTTCTGTTCCTTTGCCCATATAGTCATAACATATGTTTATCATAACAAAATTACTAACTTATTTCCCTCTTGGATCAGAAGAAGAATGCCATATTAAAAAATATCCTTGAAATTCCATTCTATTATCCAATTTGAGGTAGGTGTAATAATTTATTCCATTTTAATTTCTCTACAAATCACATTTAGACAGAATGGTTTGATTTTTTGACTTTTGGAAATTCTGCAAACAAATCAACCAGATTGCTGTTTGATATTTCAGTGATATTTCTATTTGTTCTGTCAATAGGAAACCTGCAAACCTGCACATTTTGGAGGTAGCATTGAAGAGCTTCATCTTATACAGATTGGAAGCTGTAAGGAGGAAGTGTTCAGTTGTCAGAGGAGGATACCACACCATGCAGGTGGGCACGGCACTCTGCTCGATCCGTTCAGAACTCAAAATCAACAACTCATCTTCACCACTATTCTGCAGATCATACTCCACCTGTTCAGAACAGACAGGATAGATGTGATAGGTTTAAAACAGTTCAACAATTAAACGCATACCAAGGGAGCAAGATCATACAAGAACCCAGGGACTCACCAGCCTGCGATCCATGCCGAGAGAGAGGAGGCGAGGCTGACTGCTGTCTAAATCTACTCCAAACAGCAGGTCCTGAATGGGTTTATAATGCGAGTGGTGCCTGCCCAGGTACTTCCAAACATCCTGGGTCCCCTCTTTACATCGACGGAGCAACGTCACAGCTTTTCCAGTGTCCTGAAATAAGAAAAATACATGAAGGAAATATAGATCTACATAACAAAAATGCCCTCACAAAATCTGGAACATTTCTGTTACAGTCAAAGTTTTAACAGTAAATCCACTTAAAATGTCAGCAATATTTTTATGCCAAAACAGTCATATTTAACATTTTAATTTCACATTATTTCTCAATGTGACAGGTTCACAAAAGAGTCTGTGCTGAAATGGGCAGTACGACTGAACTAAAACAAAAATGCAACTCCTACTAACTGCGGCAGCCAGGTAGCGTGAGTCCTGGGAAAAAGTGAGATGGGTAATGCTGTCCTGACTGTACTGCAAACACTCTTTACCATCATCACTCTGAAGTGTACAGGCATCAAAAATCTGCAAAGCCCCACTGGAAAAGCCCACCGCCAGGTAAAAACCTACAACATGACAAATTCATACACATGTATACATATGATCACATCATCCACAAACATTTAAAATCCATAAAAAATATATTTATATCCATCCAAAAAATGTAATACGTGGTATAAATTAAATGCAAGCAGCCTTAAACTCTTAAGTTAGATAATGTGCCACTGCCATTATAATATAAGAGAGATCTTGTTTTCTAGTTCACCTTGTGGATCGTAGGTAACACACTGGATCTGTTTGTGGGACTGGAAGACCCTGCTGCAGACTGACTCTTTATGCTCATAATCCCAAACCTTAATGATGCCACTGTGGCTGCCCATAGCTACTAGTGGCTGTTTAGGATGGCAGGCAACTGCTTCTAGAGGTTCTGCATGTTCCTTCAGAAGGGTCTGTGGAACATTTCTCTGTGCATTTACATGTACTACAGTTGCATGAGTTGTGGAGACAACTACATTTCTGTAAATGGAGGGAGATAAATATTTGATTGCATTACAGAGTTTACAATTGACCATACTTTAAAGAGATAGTCCACCCCACCCCCAAAAAATCCTGACATCATGTACTGACCCTCATGTTGTTCCAAACCTTTACAAATTATCTTCGTCTTTGGAACACAAAGACGATATTTTGAGAACGCCTTAGTATTTTTGTCAATGGTTACCAACATTTTTCAAAATATCTCTTTCGATGTTCAGCAGAAAATAGAAGTCATACAGGTTTGGAAGGACATTAGGGTGAATAAGAACAATTTTTTCCCTCTTTAAGCATACATTTAAGATTTAATGTACTTTGTAACATGGATTGGTGCATTCAATCTTGTTAGCACTCTTGTTAGGAGTTTTAGCTTTTAACTGAGGACTGAAATATATCTCACACATATTGCTGATGTATGTAAAAAACTATAAGAAGAACTTTCTTCAAAACATCTTTGTAATAAATGCTAATTCAGTGAAGGAAAGTGTCTTTCTAAAAGTATTTTTTAATCATATTGAATAATTCAGACACCCACCTTATGACAAATGGCTTGGCATCCAGTGTGCAGTCTTTTTGATATCCCAGGTCGCTAATGGAGGGCTTTTCTTTGGAAAAGGAGATGGATCTGATAGGATCCAAGCTAAACTTATTGTACACGTTGATGAGCTTGAGATTTCCATCATAGAATTTGATGTGGCCATTCACATCACCTGTTACTATAAAACTTGACAGTATACACATAATATATTTGCATAAAATAATGTCAGATAGACAAAAAACATCAAATGCATAGCAAAGTATAACATATAGCAAGAGAAGATGTAATAGGCCTTAGGATTACTGGAATTTATTAGAAAACTCCTAATGCACTCATTTGGCATAAACTGTATCTATCAGGGGTGTAACGGTTCACAAAATTCACAGTTCGGTTCGATACGACACAGTGGTGTCACGGGTCAGTACATTTTCGATACGGGGGGCGGGGTAATTGGTTACGTCTCAATGTTGGAAATATTTCAGTTTTAAACCATGAAGGTGAGCCAATGGATATCACACACGTGCAAACTTTGCACAATATTTATGCCGGTGAACATCTTAATCTCAGTCAATTCACTATAAGCAGAAAGTGAAAGTAAAAACAGAATGAAGGAGTAATGACGGAGCTTTCGGCGTCTGATAACACTTATTCTCTCAGAGACAAAGAGAGACGAATCTACTTCAACATGCTGACAACGGTATAGGCTACAGCTGTTTTCATTTATTCACAATATATTTCTCTTGTGGCCCGTACATAGTGAAAACAACATTAAAAGAAACGTATTTCGTGTTAAACAGGTTGTTTTTGAAAGTCGGTGCTTGAAATAAAAGCATTTCTATTTTATTGATGACTGCAGTGTTCATATTTTAATTATAGGACTATAATTCATTGTATAGCCTATAGACCTGTTTTAAAAGACCTTTAAAAAAAAATGTAGAAGCAATTGAGCATTTTCATTGAGTAAATAGCCTAATCTTATCCTCGCCGCGCATCAGTTATGTGGTAATTATTGCAGGGGCAAATTAATTTTAATTTAATTTAATTATAAAAGTAACTTCATAATAATAACAGGCCTAATAAAAATAAGAATGTAACAGGCCAACATTAATTGGAAATGCCAAATACTCTTAATATTGCCAATAAATTATGTTTTTGACAATTTCTCTGGTTATCGTCGATAAAAGGTCATCTTTCGACTCACCCCAGTAAGGGGAGGTCGCGGGGCAGACGAGCACGTTGCCTGTTGCGTCGTTTGGGCTTCCTTGTTGAGCGCAGTGGCACTGAGAACCTTATATTTCACACATTTTAAGCTTTTTTATTTTCCAAACGTAATAGGATTAGTCCAACGAGTCTTTTGGTTTGTAATGCATACCGAAACCGAAAGGCTCGTACCGAACGGTTCAATATGAATATGCATATCGTTATACCCCTAGTATCTATGTGTCATATATACCTGTCAATCAAAGTCAGTACAGTGATTGCATCCTTCTGGAGAGCCACAAGTTTAACGGCTTTCCTCACTACTGGTCGATGAGAGACAGATTGAGTCTGCTTGTCCCAGAGAACTATATTCCCAGCTGAGGTGGCTGTAAAAGCTTGCACACCATCATAGTGGAAGATGGACTGGCTCAGGGAACCCAGCGCCATATTGAAGGTCTGAATGGTGACAGATTTGCAAGAGGTCAATGCCAATGGCAGAGAAGAATAACATCAAATTTTATCTGATGAAAGATTATTCTGCAAACCTTGTCAGTAATTTCAGGAGCTGAGTATTCCAGATGGCCACTTTCCTGAGCAGTAGGATGTATTATTATATACAAAGACAACTAACAGTAAATCAGTAAAATAAATAATTAATTCCTACCCAGTTGTAGAAGAGAACCTGAGTGCTGCTGTTGCTGACCAACTGTGTGTTGTCAAAGGGATTGAAAAGTAGTTGATTCTGGGAAAACATGGAAAAAGTTAATTTGATATTTGATGACAACCAGTATTTATAAATGTGGAATTAAGACATTGTTGCTTTTCAACCCTCTATGTGTTACCTCTGTGTAATCACATCAGTGCAGTTCTGCAACATACCTGGTGACCATATTTTGGGCTGAGGTCAACTTGGCATTCTGGGCTTTCACTTTCATCTGTCCAGTTCCAAATACACACTCGCTGATGCACAGAAAAAAAGTACATTGATCAGTTTATTTGTATCGATAATACAATGCAATACAGTGATAATATTCTGTGGTTTCATTTGATCTTTTTATTGCAATAATTTTTTTATTAAACTAAATTAACCCGATATTAGATGCTAGGAATACATGTCTCCTCATAGGGGCATCTAAGATGACAAGATATCTACAGTGAGTCTATGTAAAAATAGGATAGACAACATAAACGTTAGGTTTCAGACCTGTACTGCTCCAGCTCCAACAGTCGCCAGGTGTTTTGAATCCTTTGATAGGGCCAAGGCAGAAACTCCACCCTCTGGGTGACAGTCAAACAATGTCCGCACAGGAATCCTGCAACATGTTACGGATCGGACTGAAAAGAAAATTCACCCTGTCTATTTTGTAAATTTGTGTTATAGATCTTATTGTGATGATCTATAATTTTGATCTCATAATCCTTTTTTTAAGATTTATTTTGGGCATTTTGCCTTTATTTAGACAGAACAGTTTAATGACAGGAAGCGAACTGGGAGAGAGAGGAGGCGGGATTGGGAAAGGTCCATAATTCTTCATCAAAATGTCATAACTTCTTTTTATGGTGAAACTAGACTTCTCTATGTGGTGATATATGCCAGACTTACCCGATCATTTAGACTGCCTAAACCCCACCCCTTTCCTACAATTGACTGCAAGCTCGCATTCAGCCGATTTGCCTCCATCCAATCAATCAAGTCCAGCCCAACATTTATTTATTTTTGATAATCTATTTAACTTGGATGTATATCACAAAACGAGGACTTTAACAGGACCAACAAGAAGATTTACACAAAAAAGTAGTAATGGAATAATATTTAGGTCAGTGTTACCCTGTATAAGCATCCCATATGATGACTAGACTCTCCTGGCCCATGTCAGCTGTCACAAGCCAGCGTCTGTCTTCACTAGCACACAAACAAGTGATTGGACTGCAGTGGCCCTGTAGACACCAAACAGCACATAAGCAACATGTTTGCAATAAGACTTAAGGCTTTATATCATATTTAACTTCATTATCATTTCCTTTCTTAGTCTGTTGCAGTATGAGCCTCTTACTTGTAAAAGATGCTGAGCATTGGATGTGTGATCATACATGACAGCAACATGGGCACAAATGTACAAGATGACAAGTCTGTCTTCATCCTGCAGACTGAGAACAGGTAGAGTTTGGTTCATCCCATAAGCCCAATCGAGGACCTGCAAGTACAAAATACAAAGATTTAGATACAGTTGTGAAAAAAGAAAGATGAGGTATAGTGGGTTACAAATGTTTGCTTTATGACAATATTTTTTTTTTACATTTACAAGATCTGATCATTATGGTTTCTTGTTCAATATTGTCAGCTCCTAAAGCAACTTGTAATTACATAAAATAGCCACGCATAATATATGACTTGCTGTCATTGTGAAATAAAATATTGTTAGTTTTAGAAGACACAGTGGCATAACATTGAAGTCGCATTGTAGTTATTTGGTCGAACTAATTAACGTTAAAGACATTTTTTTTTAAAGGAATTCAAATACATTTTTATGGAATCATTACCAATGGGTGAGTTTTGGTTCTGGTCTCATTGGGAATAGCAGACAGTGACGTGGCTGTATAAACTTGTGAATCTGCAATATCCTCCCGCAGACTGTTTAGTTCACTTCTTCCTTCTTCATCTTCATCCTCATCGTGTAACGTTACTTCTTTCTCTATCTGATTATCCTCTGTGTTTTCCTGCTCACCGGTGTCTTCAGTTTCTGCATCTGTCCTGTCAGATGCAGCTGATGTCCCGTGTGTCGTTGACATTGTTCTGTGTGACTTGCGAGGGGAAAAGCTGGAGAATTTGTCCGGGCCACTAACGTTACCAGATTCACGATGTTAAGTTACGTTATAGATGCAAACACCAGAATTTCTGCGCGTGACGGTTAGCTAGGCTAATTTAGTCTCTGTGCAGTCGAAAACATTATCTATTCCAATGGTTTGTTTAAAAAATTAAAAATAAAACTTTGAGTTATATAATACGCGAACACAAGTGCAATTCTGCTTGTAATCTTACCAATGCGAAAGTCTAACGTAGTTTTTCTTATCCAGTCTAATTACCCACGCTTACCGTTGCTAAGATACGGTCACGTGTGAGGGCAACGCACAACTTTGCTGAGGAAAATCCTTCATAAAAAAAGAACTAGGCTACAGAAATGTTATATATTTTATGAAAATACAGGATTTTTGTTGAATAGAAAGTTCCAAAACCAGCATTTTGTACATTTTTCATTTTAATGAATAAACTATAATATTAATTTATTTAAAAAAACTTTAGAACGGTGGTGTGTATTTGTTTATATTTTTTTAGACAGGAAAAAACTTTTATTAGTAAATAAATAAACAAACAACAAATCAATAAATGGTAACAACACGGCTCATAGTAAAGCTCAACTTTTCAGTTAAAAAAAATCCTACCTGCACACTAACTGAAATGTACCTATGTATGCCAATGTGGTTTAATTTCATTTTCATGCTTACCAAACAGGTATTCAAATTATTACAATTTGTGGCAGTTTTGAGCCACATACTAACAACAACATATAAAATCATTGAGTTTCATTGCTAGTAAGTACTTAATTGCACTTTTTTTCATTTGAAACCTTTATTGAGATGTATTATTTTATATAAATATTAAAAAAGTTGATAAAGTAGCCCTGGTTTCCATATACACTATATTGCCAAGGATCAAAGAGAAATTATGATTCAGTCAGTGTGGAAGAACTTGACTGGTCTGCAGAAAGCCAAGTCCTAATCCCAGCTGAACACTTCTGGTGTGACTTTAAATGCAGACCTTGAGCCAAAAATTCATCACCAAACACTAATGACATATGGGTACAGTCATTTCATACACTTCAAAACTGTTGCAACAGAGGTGGAAATACAATGTTTAAGTACACAAATTATGTTTCCATCTTTGTTGCCACAGTTTGGAAGTGCCTTTTTATCTTCTAAAGAAGGGGGTGTCCCAGTACTTTTGTCCATATAATAAATGTGCAAGGCATTGGTGTTTAGTGATGAATTTTTGGCTCAAGGTCTGCATGTAAAGTCACACCAGAAGTGTTCAGCTGGGATTAGGACTTGGCTTTCTGCAGACCAGTCAAGTTCTTCCACACTGACTGAATCATCATTTCTCTTTTATCCTTGTCTTATACACAGAGACACTGTCATGTTAGAATAGAAAAAAAGTAATTTTCCAAACTGTTGCTATAAAATTAGAAGCACACAATTCCCTAAAATATCATTATATGCTTAAACATTAAGATTTGTGGAAATGACTAAAGTAGTCAAACCTTTCATTAAAAGGGGGTGACACAATACTTCTGGCAATATATAGTGTACCTTGCAATATCCAGTTTATTAAGAGTATGCTTCTTCCCTATCAAATGTATCATATTTGTTTTATTTGTGTGGTTCTTCACAAAATGTACGAAAGTGAACTCAACTCAGTTTACCCAACTGCTGCCAACCAATAATGAATGTATAACCACTCGTTTAAAATGAGAGAATAAATATATTTCTCAAGATTTTATTTTACAACAAGCTTAGAGAAAAGAAACAAAAAGGAAAATAAATCTGGAGAACCAATACGAATTGGGTGGGTTCCATAAAGATAACAATGTATTTTAACCACTGCTTAGACGTCTAAAGACAAACAAAATGCAGATTAAAAACAAACAATCAAACAAACAAATACAATTATCAGAATAACTGCGCATAGTGCTTGAGGAATTTAACAGTATACATTACACCAGTCACCTGGCCTATTACTGTCAAAGCACAAACGTTCAAAGTGATCCGTGCAATTGCTGATGGAAAATAGTGCGCTCCACATAAGAGCAGCGTTCACCAAAACCGACATTTATTCATTTTCATTATCAAATAATTAACGTATCACGTTGCAGGCATATTTACAGTTAGTACTGATGATCATTTCTCCTTAGAACAAATAAAATCGTCAAAAGGAGAACACACATTCCTGGGATGTGTATATCCTTCCGCCACTTTTTGTGGCTTTTCAGGCTGTTTAGGTCTATCGGTCAGTGCTGAAGCCCCGCGTGAACTGTGTATATCACTGAAAATATCGAATTTAAAATAACAAAAGAGCAAAATTACCGGATTTGTTTTTTTTGTTGACATTTAAAACATATGGATAGTCCGCGCTCTGGTTTTAAAACGGGCTAAATTGTCTCTGTTTAGGAGAAATTAAACCAGCAGAGCTAGCTGAAGTAGCAGGCAGCGTTAGTGGAGACTTGAATAACTGGAGGAGTAGCTATACATATTGGCTGTCACAAGATCAACTGTCAGCTAACGCGTCAAATAGCATAGTCTGCACTCGTCCGCGGTGTAACACGTTTTCTCAAACAGTCAGAAAACTCTGTTCAAGCTGTCGTTTATGGGATCACCATGTCCATGAAGCCGCAGGCCGGTGGTAATCGCAAACCCGGCGGAAGCAACAGCGGGGCCGCTGCGGCCTCCGGTACCGGGGGAGCAGGAGGAGGCGTCGGACGCCAGAACATAGGAAGGTGAGAACCGAATCTGCAACATAACGGGGTTTTAATTTGGAGGACGGGCGAGCGTGAACCTACCGGGAGATGCGGCATGCCTGCACTTGTGTCGTAGTTTAAAAACGCAGGTTGGGAAGTTGCAGTGGTCGGGATTGAGCGCAAGTACGTAAGGCCGATATAGGCCAAATTTACAGGACATATCACACGTTAATGGGCACAAAGCCATCGCGGTTATAAAATAACAGCTGATAGCGGACAATATGATAGTGTTTATTTAAGAAGGGCGGGTTGTCTGCTGTGGTGAACACGTTCAGGATGAATGTGTCTTATTGCCGGTGAAATATGACTATAACAGTTTTGCCCCACAAGACAGATGCATTTTAATCGTTTCTGAATGTTTTATGGTAGTGATCGGGTTTCACATTTGAGCAACTCTAAAATAAAGGATTTTCGAGCCATAAAATGAGATAAGAAGCAGTGATATAATTCATATTTGTGTTGTTAGCTAGCTAACGTTAACTAGCCAACGTTATTTGCTTGTAACGTTACCGTTACTATCTGTCGTTCTTATCCGCATGGCAGTCTAACGTTAGTTTGTTGATAAATGTTATTTACGAATAGCTGAAAATAAAACCTGGAGCTCCTTAGAAGATAATCACATTATTTCTGCATCGTTTCATGGTTTGCCTTTGACTCGTGTCAGTCCCAAAAAATACAAAGGTGGATACATATACGTCATGTTTTTACTTCTATTTTTCTACATCTGTCCGACGTTTAAGGACTGTCAGCTGACTTTTAAACCGTTCCGAGGGCCTGTGAATCGGCATTATGGGAATTCATCATCCCACATGAGAAGTCACATGTTAGTTATCTCTGTGTCACGTTTTCGTTTACTTGCTTTTGGTTACCTCCCGTTACTGTCCAGTTGGGAAACGAACGTTTCACGGCTGGAACTATTTGTCAGTCGCGTGCGTTTCCGATGAGAGACGGTGCGCGCTCACAAAGTCAGACCACTGTCAACCTTGACGTTTCCAAGAGGTTGCGTGTATTATGTCCGACCTTGCTAGATGCCATTTGCGTAAATGTGTTCCTTCAGAGTACGTGTGAGACACTAATAATATTTATAGGATTTTCAGTGAGCTATAAACGTACATGGAAATGTCAATTCCTACAGCTTGAGAAGCAGAGAGGCCTTTATTGGCATCACATAGTCACACTGCATGGTGAAAAATGTAATTTCTTGTTTACACGGAACAACAAGAGTATTATGACTTGTGGAAGAAACTGAGAATCGTGAGTGGTGCAGTGAAGCCTTACACCGCCTGTATTGCAGCATTTGATTTGTACTTTGGCGGCCGAAAAGGGCCTGTCATTCACAGCTTTTATTCTCTAATTTATTTTGATGGACTTGACAGTTTGTACCCAGATCATGTGCACTGAATTCATTCTTGTTACACATTAGAGACCTCGTTGGTATTTCATCCAACATGTGTAGATGAACACTTTATAATTTAGGAGCTCTCATTCTTGCATGTTTGAGGTATAATGTTGTCATTGGCTATGAATCACGTCCTTTCAGCGAAATACAGATTTTGCCTAAGCCTGTCGTTTGGGAACTTCAGGCGCTTCTTTGCACAATTAAATGCATGAAGCATATGATTATCTGTCACTCACTTGTCATTGCATCTCTGGGAGTATGCCGGTGCATGTGCAATCGACAGTTCCATCGGTATCACATAAATTATTGTTCCTGGTAAAAAGGGTTTTTGGCTCTGCAAAATGTGTATACAGCATGGCAAACATTTCCATGCATCCATTTGATTATAAATTCTCTTATCAAGCTTATCAATCGTTCTGTTTCCTCTCTTCCCAGAGGACGCAACAATGCCAAAGGACCCTCCACTGCAGTGAGTATCTTTTCTTTCAATTTCTCTTATTTATTCATAACATTGATTTTCAAAAATTTAGCAATTTCAAGCTGAGTGAGAAAACGAGAAAAAGTCCCCTGTTGAACTCTGTATATCACCACACTGAAAACCGCTTAGGCAATTAAACTGAAAACAGTTTAATATATATATATTTAAATAATGATTTACCACAGCCCAGAATAATGTTATTTCTTTTTCAATTATCTTTAAGGTGGCTTTTAGTGGAGTTTATGCAAACATGAGGATGGTTCATGTTTTGACTTCAGTTGTGGTGAGTCCAAATGCACAAGATAAAAAAAAAAAAGTGTTTGTTCATATTGCAGCTATTATATATATTTTTTTATTTATCAAAATAAAACCAATACATTTAGTTTTTGTGCTTCACTGCTCTACAGGGTACCAAATGTGAACTTAAGGTTAAAAATGGGCTGATCTATGAGGGAGTTTTTAAGACCTATGGCCCAGAGGTGAGGAGAGGAATTTCTTCGGCTCTAATCTCAAACATTTAAATCAGTATTCACTTTTATTCTACATCTATGCACCTATGACATTTTTTCCCTGTATGGTTTTATTCTGTGCATCTTCAGTGTGACATTGTCCTGGATGCTGCACACAGGAAGAGTGTAGAACCTAATGTGGGCCCTCGCCGTGATGATATTGTGGAGAGCATCATCTTCAAGTCCTCCGATGTAGTGGTAGTTCATTTCAAAGATGTGGACCTCAACTATGCCAAGAAAGGTGAGACCTTTGTCAAAGAAATGTTTGTTCTTGCTGCTTTAGTGGTTCCTTTACAGGTACAGAATAAGCTCTGATAAGATGTAGTATAGATGCTGTTTAGGTATGAAGTGCAAAAGCAATTAATCTATGAACACAAATAGCAGAAAAACTGATCCATTTACTGACATCACAAAAAATTTCTCTAAGGTCTTGTACATAATTCTACACATTGCAAAGTGTGACTTAAAATGATGCTTTTAGGTTGGCATCACCCATCAGAATAGATTTTTCAAGATGTAAAGTCAAGACATTTTTTTATTGCTAAAACTAGAGCCATCCGTTATATTTTACTGCAGATGGGGTGATGTGTATTTAGAGGACTGCAGTATATTCATTTTTTAATAGACCGATATGATTAGACTGGTTGGCAATTAAAAAACAAACATTTTACTGGCACCATGTGTTGTATTATCCAGTGGATAAGTACAAAGAACAGAACAAATATGCTTATGCCATTCTTTCTCTATGAGCTCCTGTCTATCATACAGCAATTTGGATTAAATAATCCTGTAATGTACAACCCACCAGTTATATCCCATAATTGCTAAAGTTTTTCAAGGAATTTTATCATGCTTAACAACAGTTCAGTGCCATCTCAGTGGCCTTTTTCAATTCTACATATGTTTTAGTTTAACATCTATTTATTTATTTTTGATGTATGATGGACATTATAATTATTCAGACACGTTGTCGTCTCTTTTTTTTTTTTTTGAACACACTTCAGGTTAAGTTAGTTGTCAGAGTTGAGTTTAAGACTGTCACCAATGAGAGGGTGTGGTGTTTTTCTGTTTGTTTGCAATCATGAGCCAAATGGGTCTTACATCCAATGAAACCATTTACAGTAAATATGAAGCAACCATGTCTGTATTTACACTGTCAACCAATCTCAGACTATTTTTTTGTGGTGTCAGCTGCAGATCAGATTTTGTTCAATATGTTTACAAAATGTTTTTAAACATTAAATCAGATATTTTTTAATGACTTGGGTCGTTTTTGGTTCTTAATCTGAAACATATTCAATATCTGGTCAATGTATCCAATTCTCCTTATTTCTCAATTTCATGGTATTACTGTTTACTTGAAAGTGAATATTCTGTTATATTTGTAAATGTCTGGCTGTCAAACCCATATTATTACAGCAAGGAAATGTTTTCTCTCTCTCTCTTTTTTTAATTTAAACCTTTAAATGAATGATACGTACACAAATTGTTGAATTCATAACGTCTTGCTTGCCTCATACAGGGTTTCCCCATGTTTTTAAACTCTCCTGATTTTAGTGCCATTAAAATGTCTTAAATGTGTTTTTTCTGCTAAGCATTACACTTTGAGGAGAATTCTTAAATCTTACTAAAGAAATATGACTAGTGCAATGTAAGATTGTTACATTTGTTTACATGTGACATTTTGCATACTTCACCAGAGGTGAGTGAGCAGTATGGTGTTTGATTAAAATTTTCTGTGAAATATGATACGTTGAGATTGTGTGAACTTGTTCTTGATGTGCATAGGGATGTGCGAATATGTATGGTCTACGATAATATCAGAATTATTGCATTAATATTGTGCAAGCTGACATAATGGAGTATGTCACTATGCCAGAAAAACATGGCTTGAGAGTATACATTTTACTGTGTTATGTAAGAATTTATATGCCCAATAATTCAAGTTATACATGGCCATTTTTATCCCCATAAAGTTTTGTCTTATATTTTTATCATATGATGTGTGTGTTACACAAGCAAGAGTGCTTTTCCCAAATATCAGCAGGATTGCAAATGTGATACTGATTTTATATAACGGTTCAATAAACACTGTTAAAATTGTTAGTTTTAGCCATGTTATTGTAATAATCTGCATTTTGATCGAATCTGTTTAATTACCTATTCATAAAAACAGTTACTTCATGTTGATTGTTGAATAAATTAGCCAAACAAATGGTGAGTAAGTGAATGACTCACTCAACTCACTCATTAAGACAATAACTTGCCACCACCTACTTGTAACTACAGTACTGTGATTAAAAATGCATTGTGTAAATCCATGAAAAAAACACATTGTCTAATTATCATTGTCAACAAAATATCTGAAAATACTTATATATATATATATATTATGGGCCCTATAAATCACCCTGCGCAAAGTATTTTAGCTAGTTCTTGCCCGACGCATTTCTAATTTTCCCGACCTGTGCCGCGTTGTTTAAATGGCAAATGCATTTGCCGTGCTGGTCTGAAAACAAAGTGTGTTCAGACTCATTGTTGGTGCATTGCTATTTTGAGGAACTGAAAATTGGCCAACTCAAACCTAGTCTAGTCAATGACGCAATATTTTTATTGTGAGCTCATTAGAAGAAAAAGCGCCTCTGAGCTGATCCACAACACGTGTTCACTTTGCTTATTACACAGCAGCACACAAACATGCCAAATATAACAAATTAAAGGATTACACAGTGTAAAATAATACTATTGTGTAGGCTACATACAAATTAAAATGTCGTAATGGATAGTCATTGCATGTATCAGAATTAGCCTACCTATGTGCTCGCTCATGAGCAAATTCGTTTGCAATCTGGAGACGTGTTCAGTCTGGGCCTTAAAATTCCACCATTATATAGCGAACCTGCTCTTAAAGGCAATGGGAGATGTGACTCTGATTGGTTTATTGCACGTTACGCCCAAAAAAACACCCATTACTCATTAAGCAAATAGGGACAACCCGTTTAGACCATGTGCCCGGGCGTGCCGACTGTTTAAACTAGCAAAAGTGGATTCAGACACTTGCACAGTGCGCTTAGATCGTTAAAATAAGGCCCTATGTTCCTAGCGTAGGTATCCCTTTTTATTTATTTAGATTTTAAAAACTAAGCCTTACATTTGACTTAAAAATGTATAGGAGCCCTGTGCAAGTTTTTTGATACATTGAATAAAAGCTTTACCAAAACACATACATGTAATTTGTGATGTGTATGTAAATGTGGTCAGTGTTATGCAATCAGATCTGTGAGCTTTGCACTGTCAGTGCAGACATAAACACCATTATGGACAGTGCCTGCTGTAGTCCTGCAATTATGTTTCATTACTGCTGAATAAGATTTTAATTTGATAAAAGTTAAAAGTGTGGTGTTAGGAGAGGGGATGACATTTTGATGGATCAAACTAAAGACATTGCAAATCATATTAAAATATTTATAATGCTACTACATACATTGTGAATGCAAAACACACTTTTGAATGAAATTATCATTCCAGTCATACTCCTGTGTGGTAGCTTTTTATCCTTTTGTGAAAAATGTATTTGTTTAAAGCGGCTTTTTTAAAAACACATTTGCAACTTGCATTAAATTTGAAGTGTATAAATATTATCTTCACTGCTCCTTCAATACAATCTACAATCCAACCCTGTCTGCCTGTCTCTCACTGTAGGTGCAAAAAATGCATTCGTTGTTGAACCTGGTCAATGACTTTATCAAACTGACCCATTTTTTTTATTCTGTCTCTTTCCTCTTAAATGGGTGTAGTCTCATCAGATGCAGGTAATGCAACTCATCCTCTTCTTCTACCAGCTTATTTTTTTATGCAAAATCTTTTCAGTTGCTTGCGGCATTCTTTGAGTAGGTGAATAGTGCATGACTTGCAGGCATTTTGACACGGAGATGCTTTTGTTATTGTAACACTAATGCAGCCCTTAAGTCAGAGGATGTTGTTTTTGCATTATCCTCACAAAAGTAGCACACGGTATCAGCTTCTAAAGTGCTCGTTTTGTTCTACATAGATTAGCCAGCTATATGAATGTTTGATATGACCACATTAATGATATTTCTTTAAGGTAGTGTCTCCTAATCACCTCTTTACTAAAAAAAAACAACACGCACATTTCAGAGTTCAATTAGAGGTAGCTTTTAGACAAGTTTATGTTTTACAGTACTTCACCTCAGGAATTGTGCAATGTTAAGACTTGAGCTACTATATCACAGTTTTTTGCACCTGAGAATGCAAGGTGTTTCCATTATCTTACCAAAAGCCAAACAAGCAACACACAAGTGCCAAACCCACTCAAAGCTGGCTGCAAGTAGCTACTGTAACATTTTGATTGTCATTACATAATTATCCTGAAATGTTATATTAGAGGCCCGTTTGATTTCATGAGTGTCACAATATAATATTTTTAATCTAAATTAACAATTTAATATCAATAATTCAAATCATGTTGCCATGAAAGCTCGTTATCTAATTGGCATTGTTTTTCATACAACAGCATTTGAAATCAGTGAAATGAAATGGAGTTCTTTTCATTTATCAATTCTTCAAAACTACTGATTAAAATGCATGGCGTTATGCCAGTTTAACAAACCCACATGTATTGATTCTTTCCTAATTCTTGTAATACTGTGTTTTCTCTTGAGTTCTTTGGACCCTTAACCTCTGATATACTCTGTTGAAGGTCATGTTCTCAGGAATCTCACTTTCCAATTAGTGTTTCTGTTCAATAATCAAGTTTATTTTGTAGTGTTATGGTGCCGTAGCATTAGTAAAATTCAGTGAAATTTTGCAGGCAAAAGGTCTATTGTTAGTAATGTAGCAATGTATGAAGCACAGTTAACAAAGAAGTTACTTTCAAACCAAGCAGCTTTCTGTTGGTCAGTGTGGCGAATCCAACGGGAAAGTCTTTTGCCCTCATGCAAAATTCTGAATTGTGTGGATTTCTATTGAAATTAATGGGTTTTGCCTGTGAAAATTCAGAAAATGTGACCGCACCTTTGGTTTAAGCATCAGGATTGAATTAACTATTAGAAATGACTTTACTCTAAAGGGAGCAATGTTTCCTGTCTTACTTTGAGAGAGGAATCACTCATTTGTTTTCTGGTTATTGTACAAGAGCTTAATTCCTCAAGGAGAAAATTAACAGGATGTCATAAAAAATATATATTATTCCGAAAACATGGCCTTTGAAATGTATTTGTTATGCAGTGAGCTCAGAATCAAGATTGTTGTCTTGTCTAAATGTGAGATCGTTACCCCTGCACCACCATTTGCGTTCATTTCATTATGTTCCCCATATCTTAAAGCTGCAGTCCAAACTTTTTTGTGTTCAAAATTTATATAAGCAAGTACACCATGAAACCTTTCCAAACCGTGTTTTTAGCTTGTCCTGAATCACTACGGTACACCTATAATAAGTGTTTATATTCAGACTATTTAGTTAGAAGTAGCTCCGGCTACAATATTCTTCTGCAACACTTATGCAGTTCTGTGTATTAACCGCTAGAGCTCCAAAAGTTATGGACTGCAGTTTTAAATTTGTTTTAATTTCTGTTTTATGTTCCTTCCATAAGCATTTGTTTTTGCAACACCATGATACAAGTGGTATGAATCCTGTTGTTTGCCTTGTGTGTTGGTGTGCGGTGAAGACAACTTCACAGACAGTGCAGTAAGTGCCCGCCTGAATGGAGAGCACAAAGAGAAGGATCTGGAACCCTGGGATGGAGGGGAGCAGCACACCTCAGGCAGCATGGAATCTCTTGACACTGATCTGGTGAGACAACAATCAACAAATCAGGCTTGACCTATAATGTTGGATTATTCTAAAAGTATCATAAGCAGCAACAATGTTGAGATATTTAAAGCTGTTACAAGAGGTATGAGGTGAAACAGTAATCACATTTTTGAAACTGTCTCTCCTTCAGTCAAATGGTTGGGATCCTGATGAGATGTTTAAATACAATGAGGAGACATACGGTGTGAAGTCCACCTATGACAGCAGCTTGTCCTCATACACGCAAGTCCTCTCATTTGTGCTATAAAGCACCTCTGATAAGCATGTCCATTTTATTTAAATGCTAGGTATGTGTTGTGTCCTAAGTTGTCTTTGTTTCCAGGGTTCCTTTGGAGCGAGACAACTCTGAGGAGTTCCTCAAGCGGGAGGCTCGTGCATCACAGCTGGCAGAGGAGATCGAAGCCAGTGCCACCTACAAAGCCCGTGTGGCTCTGGAAAACGACGACCGCTCTGAGGAAGAGAAATACACGGCTGTGGTTCGTGGAGAGAGGGAGCTTCACAGCCTCAACAGGTGAAGGCAATTTAATTGCGGATTTAAAATGTTACTTAAATGTGAGTTTGGTAAGCAGTTTATGAGTTGTCTGTATTTCCCCATGCAATTACAGGTGCATTTCGATAAATTAGAATGTCGTGGAAAAGTTCATTTATTTCAGTAATTCAACTCAAATTGTGAAACTCATGTATTAAATAAACTCAATGCACACAGCCTGAAGTAGTTAAGTTTTTGGTTCTTTTAATTGTGATGATTTTGGCTCACATTTAACAAAAACCCACCAATTCACAATCAAATCTCAACAAATAGGAATACTTCATAAGTCAAATCATTTATTTTTTTTTTTTTTTGTTGTTGTTGGCCTTCTGGAAAGTATGTTAATTTACAGTATATGTACTCAATACTTGGTAAGGGCTCCTTTTGCTTTCATTACTGCCTCAATTCGGCGTGGCATGGAGGTGATCAGTTTGTGGCACTGCTGAGGTGGTATGGAAGCCCAGGTTTCTTTGACAGTGGCCTTCAACTCTTCTGCATTTTTTGGTCTCTTGTTTCTCATTTTCTTCTTGAAAATACTCCATAAGTTCAGGTCTGGTGAGTTTGCTGGCCAGTCAAGCACACCAACACCATGGTCATTTAACCAACTTTTGGTGCTTTTGGCAGTGTGGGCAGGTGCCAAATCCTGCTGGAAAATTAAATCAGCATCTTTAAAAGCTGGTCAGCAGAAGGAAGCGTGAAGTGCTCCAAAATGTATTGGTAAACGGGTGCAGTGACGCTGGTTTTTAACAATGGACCAAGACCAGCAGATGACATTGCACCCCAAATCAATCACAGACTGTGGAAACCTAACACTGGACTTCAAGCAACTCGGGCTATGAGCTTCTCCACCCTTCCTCCAGACTCTAGGACCTTGGTTTCCAAATGAAATACAAAACTTGCTCTCATCTGAAAAGAGGACTTTGGACCACTGGGCAACAGTCCAGTTCTTCTCCTTAGCCCAGGTAAGACGCCTCTGATGACAACTGTAGCCAAATTCCTTGACACGTCTGTGTGTGGTGGCTCTTGATGCCTTGACCTCAGCCTCAGTCCATTCCTTGTGAAGTTCACCCAAATTCTTGAATCGATTTTGTTTGACAATCCTCATAAGGCTGCGGTATTCTTGGTTGGTTGTGCATCTTTTTCTTCCACACTTTTTCCTTCCACTCAACTTTCTGTTAACATGCTTGGATACAGCACTCTGTGAACAGCCAGCTTCTTTGTCAATGAATGTTTGTGGCTTACCCTCCTTGTGAAGGGTGTCAATGATTGTCTTCTGGACAACTGTCAGATCAGCAGTCTTCCCCATGATTGTGTAGCCTAGTGAACCAAACTGAGAGACCATTTTGAAGGCTCAAGAAACCTTTGCAGGTGTTTTGAGTTAATTAGCTGATTGGCATGTCACCATATTCTAATTGGTTGAGATAGTGAATTGGTGGGTTTTTGTAAAATGTGAGCCAAAATCATCACAATTAAAATAAACAAATACTTAAACTACTTCAGTCTGTGTGCATTGAATTGATTTAATACATGAGTTTCACAATTTGAGTTGAATTACTGAAATAAATGAACTTTTCCACGACATTCTAATTTATTGAGATGCACCTGTAGATAGGAGTTGGTCTGCATGCCTAAAATAGCTGCTTAGAGGCATTGCAAATATGGCTGCCATGTATACATTGATTCATGTAATCACTTTGATTAACTTCAAAGGCTATGCTCAGCTTGAAATATATTGATATATCCCTGAAGAATATAAAAACGATTGCTGGTTTTAAATGGTAACTTTTTGCGCAAGACTTATATTTCCTTCTTTGGTCTGGATCAACACAGGCAATGGCAACAAATGTTTGCAAATGTATTGTTGTTTTGCAGACTAAATTGAGTCATCCCCTTGGGGAATTTTGGCCCCATGTTTATCAACAGAAGGCTGCTTAGTGTGAAAGTGACTTCTGTGTGAACTGCTTCATCCATTATTGACAATGGAAAAATGACCATTGCTAATGGGACCGCACCTTCACAACAGTTTTTAGTTGTTATTGGTTGGTGCTAGAATATATTTATTTTTAAGTTTGAGGAGTATTGCTCAATTAGTTTAATCTAATGCAGAGTTTTCCTCTTAATTCTGTTTGCTTCAACAGGGAGAACAAATACATTCCCCCTAGTCAGAGGAACAGAGAACCAGGGATGTCATGGGGAGCTGGTCGTCAAAACTCACCCAGACTGGTGCAGTGCAGCCCTGGGCCACCCGCACCCAGATCTGGACCTCATGACTACAATGCAATGGATCAGCGTGTGGTCAATGGAGGTATAAGATGATTTTTGAACTATATATATATTATTTTTTACCTTGACTTATTTTGGGTCATGATGAGTATCCAAAACAATAGTGATGTGGTACCTTTACACAATCAAGTTTAGTAATGTATGCAAACAAACTGTATATTTGGTTATACAGTTTTGAAGCCTTGAAAAATTCTCAGCGTTGGTTACCAGCACAGTTAGACTATAGGGCTGGGCCGGTTCAATACTATCCTGGTTCTTGTGTGCCAAATCAATATATATTGCTTTAATTGAGTATTGCAATTTATATAACTACTGTGATTTGATATTACAATTTATTGTGTTTCTCTTTGCTTATTAAAGACTAGACAATGGAAAATACTTGATCATACCCTTAAAATAGACTTTAGGACTATGTGATGAGTCATAAACACAAACTGAACTTTTATTTCAGGAGCATACACATACACGGTGTATATTTTAAAGTACCTTGAACCATAAAACTTTCAAATGCAAAAACCCTGAACTTGCACATGAATATAATAGTCAAATGTTCAACAAAATGAGTAGAACAAATACATTTCTGAAATAAAGTAAGTGCTATGTTACTTTGCATTAGGGCTGTCTCGATTCGTCATGACTAGTCGATTTGTAAAAATCGGCGACTTCATTTTGTTCACGTGGACTAACTGGAAAAATACCGGAAGTGGCGCATTTCACGGACGAGAATCCTTAAAACATATTACTAGACTGTTTTCCAAGGCTGCATGATATATTAAACCCATAAGTAAGCATACTTGTGAATTTACAAATGCTATGATTTAATTAAATAATTAAATGTGATGCAGTTCTAATACAATATGCGCTTTAATTATTTACATGAATGCAGGTTAAGTGCGTGCTTCACACAGCGGCTCCTTCCACAGTAGTTCCACAGAAACTTCTCATTTACATGTGTGGAGCGTCTCAAACTCCATCTCTGCAAGTCTGCATGTTGTTGTGAGTTTGGGTTTATTATAACGTTCATCTGGGAAAGCAACGTGTGCCATTTCATCAGATTTGTAAGGTAAATAATTTATAAACCCACGCAAACACAGGAGAATACATCACGATTTCAAAATAAAAGCTCAACACACTCTGAGTTTACACGTTTTGATGTCCACATATTAATCTAATTACAGCGGCTATAACATTTCTGTCCTAAAGAGATAGCCAAATATTAAAGATTAAGTGGAAATTTGAATGAAATTGTGCTTGGTTAATATTAAACAATGATTAGATCGTGCAGTAATGTGTAGAAATAATTATCAGGCGGCCAGTGGCCCCTGCAGGCCTTTGTTGTAATGCGTAATGAACAGTAGCTCTATTGTTTAGGTTTTGTTTAAGTTTTGTTCAATAAATCCATATGATTTCTTGCTTTTGATACTTTATTTGAACTAATTATTATTGCATCATTGCTATTATATATGTATTTTAAGTCATTTTAAAAGCTGTTGTTCACTTACATCAAATTTGTTTTACCACCAAAAACATAATTATAATTACAGGGACCCATGAAATCAGTTTTATTTCCAAATGCATTTTTTTTCCTTTTTCTATACTCTGTTTTAATGGTTAAATTAAATTGTATTAATCAAAAAGCCTGTCTAATTGAGTTTTACAGTTTTATCTTTACTAAATTATGTTTTCCATTATTTTCGGGATTCCATTTTAATGGTTACATAAAATGTTAATAATCAAAAGCATCTCCAATTAATTGATTTTTTTATTTTAAAAAAAAAGTGCTTAAATTATAATGTTTTTATTTTATTTTATTTTTTTATACTGCACATTGACATTTTTCACCTAAATAAATTCTGTTAAATAATATCTCTGGTAAATACTCCATTAAAAAGTGTTTTTTGATTATAATTGTATTATTAGACTAGAACACGTGAATATGTTGTCATTTTTACTCCATAATACTGAACTTTGATTTCAGTGATTTGGACTATGAGATGGAGTGCAATAAGCATCCATGTTGCACTTTACTTTTGCTTTAAACAAGGATTTCATCGAAATTTGGATTTCATTTGGTTTAATAACATAGTTAAATTAAATATTCTTAAGTAAAGTTGCAGTTTTTTTGGCGGAAATTAATCGTCTAGATTAATCGAAAAATTAGTCGATAGATTAATAGAAATCAAATTAGTCGTTAGTGGCAGCCATACTTTGCATACTGTTTTGGTCCTGGCAGTTTAAATTCCAAAGTGTTTCCACACTTGGGATTCAAAACGTGAAGGTGCAGAAAGAATTATAGAAGAGGTTTGATCCTCTCCTTCCGCCATTGTTTTGCTTTCTCACGCTGGCTTGAAACATATATGACGTCATCTAATGCAGCAGCACTGCGCACGCAGAATGATCGTTGTATGACATCAAAGCACCGCGAAAGCTACAGAGAACAGATGGTTCCCACTGATCTATGGCATCTCACAGAAGTGAGTACACCCCTCACATTTTTGTAAATATTTAATTTAGGGGTGTCCAACTAAGGATTTTCATAGTCAAATCAGAATTTTCGAATCTTGCCGATATTCGACTAATAGTCTAATCATATGTTTTGGGGTGGTTCAAAATACATTACCAAGAGTCAAGTCAGACATTCGACAGTAATTATTACTGATTTTAACACTCAGGGAAAATGTGTAATGGACGCCTTGCAGATACAAACGGGGTAAATAATGTTTTATTTTTTGATTAAAATATAGTTATATACAGAAACACGGCAGCTAAACTCAAAATTAACTTATTATAATAGTGTTCCCATCATAATGTTATGTACATGACGGTCCGAGTCATAGTCATTAATATTATTGTTGTTTGTCCTGTTCGCGATGCGTGCTAAAGAGATAATCACCGTAGTAGCCTTCTACAATGAAGCATTTTTACTGCAGCTCAACCCAACCAAATGCATCTCATATGAGATAAATAATAGTAGGCCTTTATACACTATATGTAAAGTGGCCAAATTTTTTAACTCTCTGAGGATCTGAAAAAATTATTGTTGCTCTACATAAAGATGGGGTAGGCTATAAGAAGATTACCAAGACCTTGAAACTGAGCTGCAGCACGGTGGCCAAGACAAAACAGCGGTTTAACAGGTTCCACTCAGAACAGGCCTCGCCATGGTCGACCAAAGAAGTTGAGTGCACATGCTCAGCGTCTTATCCAGAGGTTGTTTTTGGGAAATAGACATATGAGTGCTGCAATCATTGCTACAGAGGTTGAAGGGGTGGGGGGTCAGCCTATCAGTGCTAAGACCATACGCTGCACACTGCATCAAATTGGTCTGCATGGCTGTCGTCCCAGAAGAAGCCTCTTCTAAAGATGATGCACATGAAAGCCCACAATCAGTTTGCTGAAGACAAGCAGACTAAGGACATGGATTACTGGAAGCATGTCCTGTGGTCTGATGAGACCAAGATAAACTTATTTGGTTCAGATATTTAAAAAATGTGAGGGGTGTACTCACTTCTGTGAGATACTGTATGTATATATAATGATTGCTCCGCATGCTTTCGAATCGCTCTCGCTGTACTTTAATGTCATATGCTGATCGTCTGCGTGGTGCTGCTCCAAGTCGAACACACCTATGTATTTCGCCCTCTGCTCATCAATCAATTTTGAGGCAAACCTATCGGTTTAAAAAAAATAAAATTGAATCGCAATAGTTGGGTGAATAATTTTTTTTCTCCCACCCCTACTAGACAAGCAATGTGCTGCTATTTTTGATTGATGTCACAAAGTTTTGCCTGGTGTCACTTTTATTGAAATCATTTATCAGTCCATGAAACAACTCAAAATATCCACTTAAAATACTAGAAAGTAGAACGAGCAAAAAAAAAAAAATCTATTCCCTTGGCTTTTTGTTATCTATTAATCTATTGCTCTCTCCTTCACTAACAATCGATCTACCAAATCATCTCACTGTCTTTCAGTCCTTTCATGATAAAAGGATTTGGGCAAGAGAGTACTGCAGGCCAAGACTGCTGCTGTTCCAAGAGAATCTGATTGATCTTGCCAAATTTTCTTTCTTTGAAGTCCTGTTTCCCAGTGTTTTATGTTTCACTGCTTTAGAATCAGCCAAAGAAATCTCAACATGTGATTTGTTGAATTTCGTCCTTGTTCTTGTTGTCTTCTCATTCCTTCTCAACTCCTTTCTTCCCAATACTCTTCCATTACCTCTCCCTGGACCTTTTCTCCTCGCTAGTGTCAGTGTTCGTATCTAAACTGCTCATTCTTTAAAGCCTTCAAACTTTTCTGTTTACCTATTCAATTGTAGTTGTAATGCTCAAATGTAGTTTTTCTTTCCTCTCATTTCGACTCATTTCATCTCTATCAGGTGCACACACTTGGCCCTCGCGCTGCCCATCTCCCTCCTCTCGCCCTTCATCCCGTTACCAGTCAGGCCCCACCAACTCTCTCCCGCCCCGGGCGGCCACGCCCACCCGACCTCCTTCCAGACCCCCATCCAGGCCCTCTCGGCCCCAGTCTCACCCCTCTGCTCATGGCTCTACAGGGCCCCTGTCCACCATGCCCAAACACCTGTCCTCAGAAGGTATCAAAAATTCCAGACCGAGCAGCCATTTTGTTGTGGCTCCACTGCTCAAGTTCAAGTTTTGCAATCCAAATGCCTGAATTAAGGCTCCCACTAACAGCTGTGGGACTTTCCTGGTGTTTAATAAAATGACTCACTCCTCTTCTTGTTCCATTTTCTATTGCTATCCCTGTTTTTATGCATGATTGAGGGGAATTTGGAGCACGCTTGACTCACTCATGTTCTGCGGTGTGTTTGTAAGTGTTGGCGTTGTGTTTTGTCCATGGGGACACCACTGGCAATGCCCAAGTGTTTCTTTCCATGTCTTACACTGGCTTGACGTTCATTGTGTTCTCACACCTCAAATGAGAAACTGTCACAGCCTCTTAAGTTCAAATATATTTCAGGTAAATTGATTAGAATTAACATTCTTGTCCATCAACATTTCCTGAATATGGTGAAAGGTACACGACATGTGGAGGGAAAAGTATGGCAACAACAAACTAAAAATTTGTTTCCACAGTTTAATTTGTGGCTACAGTGTACTAATTTTTGCTCAATTTTAGGTAATGTGGCCACGTTGTACTAATTCATTCTCTCGTGTTAATTTAGTTAAAGCATGGCCACATTTTCTTAATTAGTTTCCTAGTTTTAGTTTGGTTAAATCATGGCCACTTTGTATGAATTAGTTTCTTTGTTTTAGTTAAATCGTGACTTAACAGTATTAATTTGTTTCCTTGTTTTAGTTAAATCATGGCAACAATTTACAATTGTTTTCCCCCAAAACAAGGCAACAAATTATTTCAAAATGATCACAATTTAATCTAAACAAAGAAATGAATTGGTAGAAAGACCACAGTTAATAAAATGTTAAATAAATTCTTACTTTATGGTCACATCATTTTTTTTATTATTTTCTTCTGCATGTGATGTTTGGTACTCTGTACATGACAGCTGCTGAAATGAATGACTTGGTTAGATTTGGTTACATTTTCTGGTATGTGTCATAGTGTGTACAATATATACAGTGCCCTTCAAATGTATTAGAACAGTAAAGACAAAATTGCTCTGTTGGCTGTGGAGTCAAGACATTTGCAAATATGATTAAAATATGAATGTGACAAATACAGAATGTCACATTTTATTATTTGGGTGATTCAACACTTACATGCTTTACCAAATTAAAAGAACAGCACTTTTAGAGTTCATCCCACTCATTGATGTGAGCATAAGTATTGGGACAGTTAAACATAAGGCAGATATAAAAGATTAAAAGCTATTATTTAGTTGCAGATCCCTTGCACACAATCACAGCAGTGAGTCTATGACCCATAGACATCACCAGACTCTTGGTCTCATCCTTTGAAATACTTTTCCCAGCCTTTAAAGCAGCCAATTCCAATTGTTCCTTGTTTTGGGGAGTTTCTGCCTTGACTCTCCTCTTCAGCTGGTGAAATTCATGTTCAATCAGATTTAAATCTGGAGATTGACTTGGGCAATCGAAGACTTTCCATTTCTTTGCCCTTATAAATTCCTTGACTGAACTAGCAGGGTGTTCTGGGTCATTGTCCTGATGCAATATGAAGCACTTCCCAATGAATCTGGTGAAATGTTCTTGAATATTGGTAGGCAAGATGGTTTTGTACCCTTCCAAATTAATTCTGCAACTGTCATCATACATTAAGTCATCAGTAAAGATGAGAGGGGCTGTTCCAGAGGCAGCCATGCATGCCCATGCCATGACACCACCACCATGCTTTACAGATGAGGCTGTATGCTTGAGATCATTTGCAGTTCCCAAGCCACATTTTTTTCAGAGCCCAAAAAATCGTCTTTACTGCTCCAATACTTTTGGAGGGCACTGTATTTAAACCACAAACTGCTGTTATACATGGTTATGAGTGTTTGTTTGTTTTTTCTAGTCTTTTTCCCCCTAGCTTTAGCTTCATATTTGGTATTTTAAATGTCACATACACAGCAACTGCTTGGAGAGAGCTACACACTACACATTGGTGAGAGATGCCCTAAAGGTCGTGTTTCTTCCTTCAAAGCTCACTCATCTCTGTGTTTGTGAATGCAGGTCCTCCAAGAATGTCTCCCAAGTCACAGCGTACCCCTAGACCTCATAGAGTGGCCTCTTGTCGGGGCGGTGGGCCTCCTCTGCCTGATTATATGTCCCAAGGTGCATCGGTGGAGGTTTCTGCTCCTCCACCTACTCGCAACAGTCCTTCTGGGGGAACCTGGTCATCTGTTGTCAGTGGTGGTAAGTAGATTACAAATCAGTACCTAGATTTCAGTTTCATTCAGAATGACTTGCTGGCTAATTTTTTCCACTTCCCCTTTAGCACACAGACCTCGATCACCTCGACAAAATAGCATTGGCGGAGGTGCTCCAAGCCCCTCGAGCTTGTCTTCCCCTCAGGCTGGTACAGTGCCAGTAGATTCTGCGACGGCTTCCACAACAGCGACGTCACCCACAGCAGCCAATCCGGCCACCAACCTGGAAGCATCTCCAATTGAAGAGGGTAAGAATGTCCCTTACACAATATGTGCCATTTTGTGACCCTGACCACAAAACCAGTCTTAAATGGATAGTTCACGCAAAAAAAAAAAATCTGTCATCTTTTACTCACCCTCAAGTAGTTCCAAACCTGTATGAATTTGTTTGTTCGATGAACACAAAGGAAGATATTTTGAAGAAAGTTTGTAAGCAGGCTGTTTTGGGGCACCATTGATTTCCATAGTAGGAAATAAATACAATGGAAGTCAATGGTGCCCAGAACGGCTCTGTTTCCCACATTCTTCAGGATATCTTCCTTTGTTTTCAACAGAACAAAGACATTCATACAGATTTTTTTGGCACCCTCTGATTCCAGATTTTCAAATAGTTGTATTTTCGCAAACCATACATCAGTGGAAAGCTTATTTATTCAGCTATCAGATGATGTATAAATCTCAATTCTGAGAAATTGACACTTAAATTAAGACTTGAATTTCCTCTGTACCAGATCTCACAACATACCTGTTTTTTGTTAATTTTTTTGAAATAGCCAAAGAATCAAGAGTACTAGAAATGAGACAAAATTCTCCCAATGCCAACAAGGAGAATATGAAACCTATTGAAGCTTCTGCAAGCATGGCTCGATCCATCGGAAAGGGTGTGTACCTGTGAAGATGTCATGCTCTTTATCATGTATAACCAGCCATTTTTAATCTGAATTTTAGAGCTGTTGCTAAAGCCTTTTTTGTGCTTTTGATTTTTACAAAAAGCAAGAAAGCAGAAATTGCCAGTTGTCAATATGAATTAGGGATTTGGCTCCTCATTTTCTTTTGCAGAATTGCTGACACTATAAATATAGATAGAGCGGTAAATTACTTTTTCAGTTCATCTTCTAAATCATACACAAACTGCTGTACAAATGTAGGTACAGCATATGCTTCAAAGTAGGGCTGATCCAATATCTGATTTTTATTCTTTGAATTACCAATAATTTTTCTTGTATCTATAGAAGTTTGAAAATAAACTTGTATTCTCTTATTTTTCCACTCAAAATAAAAGTTTAGGGAGGTGAAGAGAGAGTTTGTAACCACAACTGTACAAAAGCATACAAAAAATAACTTGCTGTTGATGGTAACTTGCTGCAGACTGCAGTGTCTAACACTGGAGTGTGTCATTTCTCCAACATTATTTTGTGTGACAGTAGCACTGTAGCTAATATGCACTGGATTAGTATATATAATATCAATATTTTGTATTTGAAGTAACATGTTTATCTCCACTATGGTATATTGCATCACTACTGCATCAAAACTGAAAAATGAAATGATGTAATTTGCTTTTAATAAATGTGCTTAATTTGATCTTCCTAGGACCTCCAATCATGGCTCCAGACCAGAGGAAACAAATAGATAATTTAAAGAAATTCAGTGTCGATTTTAGGGTAAGTTTTATTTCTCTCCTATTATGTTTCATAAATGTATTTTCATTTATTGAAGCCCTGCATCATTTGTAGTTGCAGTCTAGCTCAAATATAGATACAGTTTTTGAGCCCATTGGGACCAAGATTCCACGGGACCTTGTAGAAAAGCCAAAGGATCAAGCAGCTGAGAAGAACACAGTAGATTCAACAGGACCCAAAGTCCCCATGGAGTCTGCCATTAGTGAAGAAACCTCCACTGCTGTGAGCGTCGCCCCAACAGGAAGTAAATCTAGCACCTCTTCGCTTTCTCCTTCCTCTGCTGTACCCGAGCAGAAACGAGGGCCTGATGTGACATCTCAGGGTGTTCAAACCACCTCGCCTCTGACCAATGCTGCTGCAAAAAACAAGGATGAGAAGGAGAAGAATGACCCTGTAGCAGAGTGAGTCATTAGAAGAAAATGGAAAAGCTCTAGCATTATCAGTATGGATCACTTACAGAATTTGTCAAAATGATAAATTAATTTTCTTAAAAAGATAAAGTTGCATAAAAGAGTCTTTCTCAGTAAAATGATCCTTATCAGATATGTGATTCAAAACCAAATTGCATTGTCAGGAATGTGTTTATTCCCCTGAGGAATATTATTGTCGTATTGTGAATAAAACAACATTGATTTATTGTTTATGCACGTTTTAGGAGTGTTAGAAAATCTACTCTCAATCCCAATGCCAAGGAGTTCAACCCAAGGGTATTTTGCTCCCCTGTAAGTAAAAGTTTTTTCCAAAAATTAAAAAACATTATCTGAGAAAATAAGTGGAAAAGTGTCATTTTCTCACCCTCAAGTTGTTCCAAACCTGTATGAATGTATTTCTTCTATTGAACATAGAAGATATTTTGAATAATGGGGACCAGCAACTATTTGGTTACATTCTTCAGAATATCATGTACAAGTTCAACAGAAGAAAAACTCATACAGGTTTAGAAAATATTGAGGGTGAGGAAATTATGGCAGAATTTAAAGGTGACAAATCATGAAAATATATAATCAGGTCCCCAGTGCATCTACCAAACAAAGAAACTTGAAAAAGATTAACCCAGTAGCTTTGTTTTGGTAAGCCTTTTTCTGCAAGCGTATGAAAAAATGAACGCGTCTGATTTTGCTCCTCTAGTGACATTGCAAAGGTATCATTATATTATCGATCCTTAATCTGTAAATTTCCACCCACAGTGCCGTCATTTTGATTTGGCAAGTGACAACGGTGTATCAGTTCTAATGCCATGACGAATAGGGATGTTAACGACTAACCGATAGATTAACCGCGAGCCGGCTGAGAATCGATTCAAACATGTGACGATTCAAATCGGTTGAGATGCTAAACAAATCGCGATTCATTATGAATGTATGTCTCTGAGGGGAACATACTGTCTTTAGAAATGTTTAGATGGTATTTTTTCTTTTCATTTTGCCTCTGTATAATGCATATTAATGTTCATAAGGGCACCGCTGCTTGTTTACCAGTGATGTTCATGTCTGGTTTGCGAACGAATCGTTCGATTTAACCAGATATTCTTAGTGAACCAGCCGAACCAGTTCACCAAATCGAACTGAATCTTTTGAAACAGTTCACCTCTCCAATACGCACTAATCTACAAATTATATTTACATTTATGCATATAGCAGACGCTTTTATCCAAAGCGACTTATAGGTTATACATTTTTTTTGTCAGTATGCATGTTTCCTGGGAATTTAACCCACAACCTTTGCGCTGCTAACGCAATGCTCTACCACTGAGCCACAGGAACACTTAAATACTTAAATTACTTAAAGTATTCAGTTTATAAACGTGCCTGACTCTCCCTCGGAGTCAAAATAAACCAATATCTCGAATTATTCAGTTTATCCATTTACTGAACTGCTGTGAGAAGAGAACTGATGAGCACGAGCAGAGCATGTGTGTTTACACCGGAAACCATGAAAAGGCTTGAAGCGCCACCTGCTGGCAGAGAGCGAATCTGCGTCTCTAGTTTCACAAACTGCAGTAGTTAAAAAGTAAAACAGCACAGAACACTATTTAGAGTCCCAGCCTCAGAGGAGACTACAGAGCAGTGGATTGATTTATTTACTGTATATTGCTGCTGCCACACGGATCTAAAACAATCATGCGATTTATTTCCCAGCTGTTTACATTCACCGACATAACCGACTGTTTTTGTAACTCGTGTGTTTTTAACGTAAACTTGTGTGTGAATGAGAACTCAGTTTAGTACTCGCATGCTGTGGCAGCCGCTTTCTGTCCATGTGCTTTGGATGAGTGCACTCTGAAAACCGTATATCAGAAGTTTAAACTAATATGGTTTAAAACGCATGATTTTATTGTGATAAACATGATAATCAGAACCAAAACTTGTTTTGTTTTAGCAGGTACGATCTGTAATGGCGCAGCTCTATTCTGGAAAGGGGGCAGGAGCAGCAGCTCATTTGCATTTGAAGAGACATGCTTTAATACAGCATGTTTCTGCTTCCACGTAAAATAGGCATTTTCAAAATGATATAATCAAAGATCTGTGGGGTATTTTGAGCGGAAACTTCACACATACATTCTGGGGACACCGGAGACTTATATTACATATTGTAAAAATGGGCATATTATGTCTCCATTAAATTTTGGGGTAAACTGTGCCTTTAAGGTTTCTGTCTCAAGTTGTTTTGTTTTTTCATTAGGTTTTCTGGAAGATGGCAAACAAATATACAATACAATACAATTAGGTATTGTATTGTATGGAAATGTACATGTTTATATATTTGTTAACTTTTTTATTTTATTTGAACTCTTTCCTCAGCCTAAACCAGCAACAACCCCCACTCTGACCCGGCCCCAGGGTCAGCCCAGCCCTTCCATAGTAATGCAGCAGCCCCCTGCCGTCTATGGCCAGACCATGTTCCAGATGTACCCTCTGACGCCTGTCAGTCCTGGCGTTCAGGTGAGTGTAATCTCATTCGTTCTGTGCATGGAAGCCCACATCTATCCCAAAACATTTGTTCTTATTTTTATTCATGTGCCAAGATCCTTGATGTCCTAATTGCTTTCATACTTCAGCCATCCCACCTACATTTTCATTTGTCAGCTGCATTTCATCGGCATGTATATCCAGCACATGATTGCTTTCGTTCAGTCAGAAGGGCCAGTAGAGGCCTGTTCAGGCTAATCTGGTTTAAATTAAATGGCACAAATTCTGTGTAAAAAATAATTAATAGCTGTGCACTAGTTTATTTTACAGTATCATGCAAAAATGGAATTTGTGTGAACAGACCTACCTTAAGGTCAAGAACATGATAATGTAAAAATGATTTGATTGGTAGCATGCTATAAACCTTTGGAAGGAGCTCCTGGTTCGTCATCAGCCTGATAAGTTACACCTCACTGATTGATATTGTATTTGCTAATTTACTTTTTTGCACTAACTAAAATAAAAGCTTTATTTTATGCATTTCAGCAATTGCTAAACTCAAAAGCGACAATTAGTCTTTTGTTTTCCTCTACAGCATCATTTAAAAAGCTTTTGTTTCATCTTTAATCACTCGCACATTTTCTAGAAAATATTCTGAAACAAGCAAATGATTATCACACTAAAGACTCGTTCTTTTTGTTTCTTTTCCCTCTTTCCTCTCTCTCTCTATTAGAAAAGCATTATCTGGAAGGTTTGTGCAATTCTAAGCTTCTTTTTTCTACTGAAAACATGTATGAGATTTTGATCTGCATAACTGACCAACGGTTGTTGGTTTGTCCATTTTTTACAGCAGCTGATCAGTTTTATTATTATATTTTAATACTGTTTTCAATAAACTAATTTGTATACATTTACCTTGTCAACAAAAATGTATCAGTACCTTTTTTCTATAAAATTAGTCATACATTTGTATTTTATTTTTTTACATTTTCCTTTTTTGTTTTGTTACGAGTATTGAAGCTTTGTTTGCATGAACACTTGACCAGAAAAGGAAAAAGTTGTGGCTTTATGTCAGTCTGGGGCATTAATGTGTGTATTCTTGCAGTAGAGGACAGAAGTTTGTTGGCACATCTTAAAAGACATGTCTTTAAGAAACAGAACATGGGGTTGAACATATTAATTCACAAACATTGAAAATGTTTACAAATATATTTTCCCATGAGCACTGTGGGCTAAAGAAAAAGTGCTACAAGTCAATTACAGTGGTAATCAACAAAAAATAATACACAATAGTTTTAAGATGCATTCAGCATGTGTTCTTCAAGACTGTAAATAACGCAGAACATATTCTGAACAAAATTTTAAACGCAACATTTTTTTTTTGCCCCATTTTTCATGAGCTGAACTCAAAATCTAAGACTTTTTCTATGCACACAAAAGGCCTATTTCTCTCAAATATTGTTCACAAATCTGTCTAAATCTGTGTTAGTGAGCACTTCTTTGTCGAGATAATCCATCCACCACACAGGTGTGGCATATCAAGATGCTGATTAGACAACATTATTATTGCACAGGTGTGCCTTAGGCTGACCACAATAAAAGGCCACTCTAAAATGTGCAGTTTTACTGTATTGGGGGGGTCCGAAAACCAGTCAGTATCTGGTGTGACCACTTTTGCCTCACGCAGTGCAACACATCTCCTTCGCATAGAGTTGATCAGATTGTTGATTGTGGCCTGTGTAATGTTGGTCCACTCCTCTTAAATGGCTGTGTAAAGTTGCTGGATACTGGCAGGAACTGGAACACACTGTCGTATTAAATTCACGGGCAACAGCTCTGAGGCAGTCAGCATACCAATTGCACACTCCCTCAAAACTTGAAACATCTGTGGCATTGTGCTGTGTGATAAAACAGTACATTTTAGAGTGGCCTTTTATTGTGGCCAGCCTAAGGCTCATCAGGGGTGGGCGATATGGAAAAAATATCATATCACAATTTTTTTATATATATTACAATTTCACGATTTGATCATGATTCTTTGTCATGTTGGTTTTACTATTTTATCTGAGCAGTGCAGCCAAAATAATTTCCCTATTATAAAGACAAAGCCTTTCAAGGTAACAAAATATAAAAGACCTTTTAAGACCTGCACGTATTTAATATCCACGCACATACCTCATAATTGTGTAATGCCTTTTTAAATTTTTTTTATTTATTCATTTACTTTTTTGTTTGTTTGGTTTGTAAAATTTGGTGTTGGGGTGGCGGTAGGGTTGGGAAAAATATGTGTTTCTATTCTCTTGTGTCTTAATTCTTCTATTATTATAAAAGTTTAATAAACAGACTAAGCAAAAAAAAAAAAAGCTGAAATAATGTACCGTGTCCGTAAGACTAATTCTACCGCTGTGTTAACACTGATGTGAATGTATGTCGCGTTGTAAAGTTTATTGATACGGAGGCGCCAGAACTGTAACTGACAGAATGTGCGCTGTAGCACGATACTACGATATTTCTCCAAAAGCAGATCGTGGAGACATTTTTATCATCCACGATCAAAAATAGTCATATCGCACACCCCTAAGGCACACCTGTGCAATAATCATGCTGTCTAATCAGCATCTTGATATGCCACACCTGTGAGGTGGATGGATTATCTCTGCAAAGGAGAAGTGCTCACTAACACAGATTTAGACAGATTTGTGAACAATATTTGAGAGAAATAGGCCTTTTGTATACATAGAAAAAGTCTTAGATCTTTGAGTTCAGCTCATGAAAAATGGAGCAAAAACAATAGTGTTGCGTTTATAATTTTGGTCCGTATAGATGTAGTTCTGCATCTCAAATTCTGCTCCTCATCCTTTAGCCTCCAGCCATGTACCATGTTCAGGTTCCTCATATGACCATGAGCCAGTCCAAGCCCTACAGACCAGGTAAAGGTGAGATTGCTTCACTGTCAGAGTGCATGCTTTAATACAGCTGCTTAAGGCTATTTTGTCTTTTCTTTTGTCATGAGCTTTTTCGGTGTGAGGAGTTATGCTATATGTTTTTGTGTATTAGTTTTGTATAATATTTGCAGGGCTGTGCAGTTAGGAAATAAGTTAAATTATAATTTTTTCTCTCTCTAACAACATGCCCATTTTATTCTTTCTTCTTTTGCTGTATCTGATTGCAGTACCAAACATGCCACAGCAAAGACCAGACCAGCATCACCCACCTGGCACGTCTACAATGATGCATCCAGCTACAGCTGCTGGGCAGCCCATTGTGGCACAGAACCCAGCCTACTCCACCCAATACTTCACTTGTAGCCCCCAGCAGTTTGCTAGCCAGTTTGCTAGCCAACCACTGGTACAACAGATGTCCCACTACCAGTCACAGGTACAGTGACTTTAGAGGTCTCATTTCTAATGAAGAATTACTAAATAAATAAAAAAACCTGCATCCATATATGCTTACCTCCCTACTTTAAAGTGGGCAAAAAAACAGTATGCGATATTAGTATGTCTGAATTTATAGTATAAAACAGTAGGCAAGTAGTTCCCGAATTACTTAATACTTATGTTATGGACCTGAAGTGTACATTCAGAGGACGTTTTGCTATACCATGAGGAAAAGGAGTCCACAGGAGAGGAGTTGTGAATGCCAGTGAAGCAACACAGCTGAGGCCATAGATCACATGACAAAGCCAAAATGGCACATACAATGTACTTGTAGTCAATCAGTACCTACTCAGACAATTTTGGACACAACTTGAGCATTTATAAATGTGGTGCCTGACAATCTTTATCTAGTATTTATGAACATTATATTCCCATTCTTAGAACTACCGAAATTCTGAAAAGATACCATTATCAACAAACGACAGATGAAACTTTTTATAAGATTCATTAGGAATGGATGAATGAAAGCCTTTTATTCTTTTGCTAATAACATTGCTATGGCTTATTTGGATACTTTGTCATTTAAAAGCTTTTTTCCCCTGTTATACAAGAAAACATACAACAAACAAGATGGGCATTTTTTACAGTAATACAAAAAACATTAGAATTATATCAGTATAATATGAATATAATTATAATATGACTTAATTATGTATCCCATAATACATACATTTTCCAAATGTTTTTTCTAAATACCAGTTAGCTATGTACAATGTAACCTGAACATAAACATAAACAATTAACATATAACATTAACATAAAGGAACTGCCATTCACCATAAACCATTCATAAAAAAAGTGATCATTTGTGTTTAATGTATTGAGTCAATTTTCTGCAAATAAAAACAATCTAAAGGAAAAGGTTCTTTTTTACAGATAATATTTATAAATTAAGTTATTCATAAATTTCACTTATCTTGTTGAAACCTGAAACACACTGCACAATTTTCAGCTGTCCCAGGTGAAATAGAAGGCATTGTGAAACAATCATGGCAATTTCTGTGATCGCGGCTCCTAATCGGTGGTCCTGTGTCGTACAGTGAGAGAGGTTCAAAGAAGGCCATTGTCATTTGTCTTGTGACCAGAGATAGCCTACGATCATTTTCTGACAGTGTCGGAAATACTAATTAGCCACCTCATAAAATATGTATGAATTGCCGTGAGATCAGGTTCGAAATACAGCATGATCATCGCACATTGCTACGATCCATGTTTAATGACCAACCAATAAAAATGCGACTTGAAATCACAGTGACATGGCACTAAAAAATAAAACGGCTTACCTCAAGCTCTTATGACTTCCTCTTTCTCTGCTTTCACTTTTTTCAGCACGTAAAAAACTAAAACTGCTAAAATGTGATTTATCATGCTCTTTTTGTTTACCACTAGTGCATGCTGATAACGTTTTATTCTTCTATAGTAACGTGTTATAGCCTATGAGTCAATAGGTGTCATCATCATACAGTCACGCACGTTGTAGCCGAGTTTATTAGATCCATGTTGCACAGTGTGGCATGCAATGATCTTATAGGATTGCTAAAATCATGGCGTGTGGGTTCCTGTGTTTCAGGCCCAGCATATGTTCAGTCCAGTAATTCAGGGCAGTGCGAGGATGATCAACCCCCCTGGCCATGCTCAGCCCAGTCTGGTTTCTTCCTCCACCACTCAGTATGGTGAGCAGATGCATACTATGTATGGTAAGAACTCCCGCCAGCACAAAGCCTAAACCTTGCCAGCCCGTTTAACCTTTTTACTGTCATACAGTGCATTTGTGCTAATTTTACAATCACTTTTTATAGCTTCTGAGTAGCTCAATTCTACTGCAATTAATAATGGTCTTTGTAATGACTCAACAAAATAGCACCTAATTTTTCAGTTGATGTTTTTTTTTATTGCATTTTTTATTATAGTTATAATATTTATAATTGCTTTTTATTATTTTATATCTAACAATTTAAATGTCAGTTACAAAACTCATTCTAAAAAATAGACTTTTCTGAATATGTCATTTGTTTATTTTTATTTGGTAATATTCATATTCATTGGATTTATTTTCGCGTAAATGCGGTGATACCACATATAATAACTGCTTGTATTTGTCTGTTTCTGTGTTTCAGCGTCACCTACCCCTATTCCTCAGCAGTTTTCCCACCCAAGCTCTACCCTTCACCCTCATCCGCAGCACCCTCAGCCCTCTGCCACCCCGACAGGACAGCTGCAGCAGGGTAATCAGCATGGAGGCAGCCACCCGGCTCCCAGCCCCGTTCAGCATTCTCAGCACCAAGCAGCGGCTGCTGCAGCCCAGGCCATCCATCTGGGAAACCCACAGCAGCAGCAGATGTACTCCTTGGCACCCACCCCGCCTTCCATGACCCCCGGCCCCAACCCTCAGTCTCCTCAAGCCAGTTTCCCCTCTGCTCAACAGACTCTCTACATCCACCCACAGCAGATGCAGCATGGGTATAATCCTAACCATATGGCTCATATGCAGCAGGTTAGTGTTGGCGAGTTAGACACCAGGATTATAGAAATGCTAAGAAATACTTAAAAATATGAATTAATTTTGTCTCTAAAGGCCCACATGCAGTCAGGGATGGTGCAGTCACATCATGGCACTCCTTCCCACCCCCACACTATGATGTTGATGGCCACACAGGCTCCTGCTGGCCACCAGGCTGCACTGCCCCAGGGTACCCTCAACCCCATCCCTGTGTCCTCAGCCACACACTACTCCTACACTCTCACCCCTGGTAAGAGCCGGTCTCAGATCAACACATCAGAATCAGAAAGAGATTTATTACAAAGTATGCTTACACTAAAATGTTATTTCTATCTTTTGTTGTATGTCAGTAGGAAAATCAGTTTACATTTCCAAACAGTAATAATCCAGTGAGAGTCTGATAACAGCCAGTGCTCCACAGAGATCTGATTTCAGTCTGAATGACATGAAGAAACAGAACAAACTGAAGATAAAAAATCCAATGCTAGATGCAATACAAAAATAATGTCATAAATAGATTTTCTTCTTCAATGAACTTCTATTAACTATATTAAATCAACATTTGCTGTGACCATTATTTGCGTTTAAAGCAGCTTTGGCCCTAGGTGCACCTGTGCATAGTTTTTCAGGTAGCTTTGCTGGGAGGTTTCTTGAAGCATCTTGGAGACGTTGCCCCAGTTCTCCTGGGTTTGAGTTGTTGCCTGTATCTCACATATTCCTCTGTTTGGGAATAATCCCACTTGAGTTTAAAGGGGTCCTATTATGCTTTTTCACTTTTTGAAATTTAGTCTGTGTATTGTTGTTTGGGCATAAAAATATCTACAAAGTTACAAATCTCAAAGTCCAACCCCAAAGGGAGATATTTAGTTTAAAAAATTATAATTTTCACGAACTATAACAAATGGCTCATTTGGACTATAGCGTTGTTTTCCGGTGTTTGTGATTTCACAAAGCGGCCCATTAGAATATTAAAATAAATCCTGCCTATGGAAATTAGAATGGTTGGTGGGTGGGTAGAACACTGCGCGTTACAAAATACAAACACGTTGCTGGTGTTTTTATATCACTGTATTTCTGAAGGAAACCACTGTCTTCAGAAAATGTTGGATGTCATTTTCATATAATTTTGCATGTTATGTCTGATAAAGCATGTTTGTGAGAGGAGCGCTGCTTTGTGTACAGCGTTACCGGGGAAACCTCAATCTCTACCTCTCCAACAGCGCCTCCCGCTGGCAGATAATTCATTTGCATATATATGCCGCCACAAAGTCTGTGGGACTATGGTATAAATAAATTCAACTGTACAACCGTTTCACTGCAATTCTTATAAAACAATAATAATAATAATTAATAATATTATTAATACGGTAATATGTATTAATAATAATACATATTACCGTTGCACTTATCTGTACCAAAGTCCCTTTAAGACAAGTCATGTCACTTGGCGGCCATCTTTGAAAAACCTCTTGGGCATGCAAGTGCAGCTTCTATCTCTTTGAAAGGGGAAACATCAAATTCTCCAAAACTCTTCTCAAAGCTTACGATTAAATTTCATATTTGAAATCACCAATGAAATCTGACAAATGTATCAAATGTTCTTTATTTTGCTCAAATAGCGTAAAAAAATAATATTTCTCAGGCTAAACCAGCCAGTGTGCATGCGCAGTCCTACGTCCTCATCTCAGAGCGTTTACGGTTTCTATTGCAACCGGGACTTCTAACGGCAGGTGCAGTGGCTGTTTAGGGATTGGCTCTACTAAAGTATTGGCCATACTGAGCATTTAATTTTTCCCCATTCAAAACTATACGAGTGACACGTCTTGAGTACTCTAGTCTTTGTCTGTACATAGGATATGTCAACAACAGCTTAAAAATAACTGCATTTACTATCTAAAACGTGATTTAGCCAAAAAAACAATAATCTCTGTTAATTCATGTGCATCCATGCTCTCGTTTTATTTAAAGTAAGAAATAGGTTTTATAAAACTTGAAATTGTAATATGCAAGCATGCAAAACATTACCATGCACGTGTGAATAGTTTCTCGAGGCTCAAAAAAGTTTTGTGTGTCCATGTAAAAGTCGTATTTTTATTTATTCAGTTTGTTTTATTTTACGGACTCTGTATGTTGTCACTTTGAGAAAATCAATGAAAAAATATTACAGATGACTGTACTATATACCAAAATAGAAAGCTGAAAATAATGCTCTATGAACCATTTGTTAAATATTGTCTGAAAATCTACAGAGTCTGGAATTTTGAAATGAAAAATGTGTAGGAACCCTGTATGGAGGTTATAATGTAAATCTTTGTGTGTTTGTTTAGTGCAAGGTCACCATCAGCAGCAGCTGTAGAAGATGAAGATCAGAGAACAGCAGTTGATTCGAGTGGCTCCTGATCTTCGCAGAGCCATCTGGCCCCACCTACCACTTACTGGCCAACTAAACTTGACCTGTCTCTAAACTCCCCTAAATGGCCACGAGAACCTCAATCATGCTGCTCTACTGCTACCCACCATCAGTGATTAAGAAACGCGTACAAGCAAAGATGTGGTGAACTCTGGCTTTTTAAAAATACAAAAGAAAGACAAGAGTTTTAACGAGGAATCATTTTTCACGTTTCAGTGACACTAGAACTCTTGCAGTGGGTCCTAACAATAACAAAGCCCCGATGAGTGAGAAAACCGTGCATAAGTAACTGGAACATTTCATCTGTACCTTCTAAGTTAAAGATAATTCTTCCGTATATTGACAGTATTAACATTACTGTTAAATGCTGCTGCTATAGCTGTGCTCAAGACCTTGGGGTAAATCAACACCAACAAAGTGAAATGTTCTAACCAAACTTAACACAAGAAACTTCCATTAATGAAGATGTTCGGCAAAAAAAAGCAGATAAATTATTTATTAATTTAATCTGATGGCAAAACCCCATTAGACTTGACCGTTATAAAACTGTTAAGTTAAAATAACTTTTACTTTGTAGATAATATAAATGAATTTAAAAAACATTAAAAAAAGTTTTAAAAACTTCACACGTCTTGACTGTGTTTTTTTTTTACTGTCACTTTGTTAATTCACTTGACAACAATGAAGACACTTCAGTTTTAAATGTTGATTTGCTCATTTTTGTGGTTATGTAAGAACATCAGAAGACACTTCCACTCCACGCCGCCAGGAGAAGCACTGATCCCGTCGAATTCAGGCCACGGATGTGACGTCGGAATGATGCGCTCTTCCGGTTTGAACATGTGGAATGGTCGGTTGAACAAGTCACGCATCACGAAAACATTTGCAAAAAATAAAAATCTTCTGAAAATTTGGAAGCAACGGGTTTGCCACCATGGGCAAATTAAACGTCGTTATCTTGAGGTATCTGTCCAGGGAAGATTTTCGAGTCCTCACTGCGGTATGTATCATTTTAAAGACGTCATATCTGTTTACATCAACTTTTCTTCCAGCTTTACTTTTAACAACTAACGTTATATGGTCAGCTACAGGCGTATGTGTCTGGGTCTTAATAAAGATTAATCCTTTAGCTGAATGCATATTAAACTGTTGAGTGTTAAGTATCAGGGCATATCATGTAACGTTAGTTTACGTTCTGTTTATGAAACTTGACCCATTTGATGTCAGTCCAGTTTAAAGTTCCAGTTATTATTCATTAACGTAAGTCGTGTTTTGTTCTTATAATGGTCTCTCCGGGATACACAGGTGGAAATGGGCATGAAGAACCACGAGATCGTCCCAGTAAGTCTGATTGCGTCTATTGCCAGTCTCAAACATGGAGGATGCAACAAGGTTTTGCGGGCTCTGGACAAACACAAGCTGCTGGCCTATGAACGCAGCAAAGGTAAATGCGTTTCATTCCGTAATGTTTTTGTGAAGGAGAGCAGCTTTTGACCGCGTTTTCTGTCTGTAGCTGTGCAGGGGTATCGGCTGAATTACGGTGGCTATGATTACCTGGCACTGAAGACGCTTTCTTCCAGGGATGCTATTTTGTCTGTTGGAAACCAGATAGGAGTTGGCAAAGAGTCAGGTCTGTGTCATTTTTTATTTGAATTTACTGACAAATTTTGAATGAATATTAAATATTCCCCCTCAAATATTTTCACTTATCCTAAAGGAAAATTTTCAAGAACCATAAACCTTTTTCATATTTCAGATATTTACATCGTTGCAAATGCTGAGGGGGAGCAGTTTGCTCTGAAACTTCACAGACTGGGTCGGACATCCTTCAGGAACTTGAAAAACAAGAGAGATTACCACAAGCACAGGCACAATATGTCATGGTTGTACCTGTCCCGGCTCTCTGCCATGAAAGAGTTTGCATACATGAAGGTAATATCCAAATATTCCAAGAGGATATTTTCTGTACTCTGTGAACAGAGACACTTATGTTGTTTTTTGGGACAAGACCGTGTCAGTGCGGAAGTTGTTCTATCTCCTTCAAGTATTAAAATAATTACTAGGGCTGCCCTCGGCTAAGGATTTTTCAGGTTGACTAGTAGTTGTTCATTTTAAGCATTAATCAACTAATAGCATGTTTATTAATAAACCATTTATATCATTATAATGAGCCTTTAATTGCCTACATACCCTAATAAGCGCTCAAGCACACGCATAAAGCTTGCACAGGCGGAAGTAAGGATTATGAATGTGTCCGGGGAAAACAGTAAGGAGACGGCATTCATATTTTAATAATGTATTGATGCGCTGGTGCTTTTATTTTCGGTTTAAGAGGTGAAGTCGGTGACACTGACTTGTCATCTCCACAGTAGTGGATGCGCCTGTGTGCATGTTTCAGGGATTACATAATCTGAGAATTTGTTTTCCATTTGGATTGGTTCATTTGAAAGTAGGAATTTCACTCTTTAGATACATCTTTAATGTCTGTATGGCATGGATATACAGAGTTTCGCGCTCAAGTTTACAGACCGAGATGGCATAAAGCACATCATGATTGCTTTCATTATTTTACAAAAGTGCCATGTTTTGTTGTTATTATGAGTGCACACAAATAAACGTAGAGTCTTTACAGATTCAAAAGATGTATTACTCTTATCTATATGACTAAAATTAGGTATTTTAAGAGCAAATGACTGCACCGGCGCCGTCATGCTACTGCTCGGCTTCACTCTCCGCACAGACACTTGAATAGCTTATATTTCTCTAGGTTAACTTAGGGCTGGGCGATAAATCGATTAACTCGAATGTGTAGTTTACATCGACTTGTTTGAACCAATAACCACAAAATCTTGATTCTAAGCATTCTGAGGCATGGAGTCTATTTATGTGTCATGCCCAAAACTATATAATTCCCTGCTGACCCTTACAAAAGATCTGCTACTTTGTCTTCACCTCTGAAATAATTTTGAACGCAAATTATTGTATATTGATGATATATTAAAGTCAAATTCAAGCTATTTCTTGCACAGGTTGATGTTTATCTGGATATATTTTAAGAGTCCTTGTTTTTCTACAGGCATTATATGATCAAGGGTTTCCTGTTCCAAAGCCAATAGACTACAACAGACATGCAGTGGTTATGGAGCTCATCAATGGTTACCCACTGTGAGTTTACCTGCACTTTGCTTCAGATGAACAGACTTTCACACACTGCTTTATTTTCTTGTATTACATATTTAGTTGTATAGAAAGGTCATTGACAGTGATGTGCTGTATTAATCTGTCTTGTACGACTCTTTAATAGAAAGGGCATAGAAATGCCACTTAAGGTTTTAGTTGATTCTTTTTTAATACATAATGAGTAGTTACATTGCTGTATTTTTCATAGTAGGTATCAGGTTCGAGAAATTCAAGACGCCGCTGCATTGTACAGTGAAATCATGGAGCTAATAGTCAAACTTGCCAATCATGGGCTGATCCATGGTGACTTCAATGAATTTAACCTCATGCTTGATGACAACGACCACGTCACAATGATTGACTTCCCTCAGATGGTCTCCACCTCACATACAAATGCAGAATGGTGACTATCCAACCTGATCTCAAACTGATTATGATAATTCTTCAATAATAAGCCTTGGCACTAAAATTAAGTTTTTAATTGTTCTGCAAAAGGTACTTTGATCGAGATGTCAAGTGTGTTCGAGATTGTTTCTTAAAAAAATTCCACTATGAAAGTGAACTCTATCCAACATTCAAAGACATCAGGTAATTTTTCTAATTGCTTGCTTTGTAATAGTCGGACTTTAGATACTTTAGAGACTTGTGTCATATTCCTCTATACAGAAGAGCCTTCTCGCTCGATGTGGAGATCTCAGTTAGTGGCTACACCAAGGAGCTGCAGCAGGATGACTGTTTGCTCCATCCTGAAGGTCCAGAGGGTGAAGGACTCAGTGAAGATGATGATGATGACATCTCCGAGTCTGCTGACGATACACATCAGGCCGCCTTAGAGGACGTTATCAGCATAGATGAGTATAAACAAGCCATGCTTGAGCTGGAAGGACTAAATATTAGTAAGGATACTCCAACAGAAGAGAACGACACAGAGGAACATGAGGGAGCTCAATGTGAAGAGGAGATCCCCTCAGAGGATGTTCGGAAAGAAACTGTTTCTGACATTACCAAAGACTTGGAGAGGAAGAGGAGAATGAGGAAGAGGATGAGTGTCCTGATTTGGTTGACCTGTCTGCATCCAACAAAGAGCTTAGGCCTTTCAGGTAAGGATCATTTGGTATCATGTGACTCATGTCACATATCGTAACTTGCTTGCACATGCCCAACCTTTTCATAATGCTATAAAGCTACCGTTCATAAATCCTAAGAGGAATAGTCCACCCAAAAATGAAAATTGTTCTCATTTACTCAATCCAATGAGGTTTGTTCTTGCACATCAAGCAAGTACAGTTGAGCTTCTGTTTACCATATTTGATGTTGTGTGTGTTTTATCAATGTTTAAATGTGAATAATGGCTAAAATAAAGCTGTTCATCATTTAAAATGACTGTATTCTTCGAATGATAAACTGCTTTATTCATATGTATTACAATTCCACTGTCTTTATGCACTTTCTGAAGCTTGAAAATTTAGGTTGTGTGGACTTTGTACAAAAAATCCATCCAAAAACTTAACGTGTAAAAATATTTAAACATTGTGTTTGGAAAATGAACATTAAGTTAAGAAAATTAAGTGTTTGAAACAATATGCTGGTGAGTAAATGATGACAGAATAAACAGAAAAGCCTAATTTAAGTATTCATGCTGACACAGCCAGTTATATTATGCCATATTTGGTTTGAGAGCTGCACTGGAAACAAAGATTGTTCAGGAATTATGAACTCAAATTATTATTTTGTCCATTTTGATGCATGACAGCCTGTGTTTGCTGTGATCTTAATGAATTTTGCATGAACTGTTCCTTCATATAAACCCCTTCTCTTACATTTAATGACGTGATCCCACAGAGACCAAGTGAGCCTTGAGAATGAGCACAGGAGGAGAACAACCAGTGAGATGAGCTTTGGAAGTGTTGGCAGTTGTTCTACTATACCACCAGTGAGTGCAACCCTTCAATATATTAATTCTTCTAGGTTTAAAAGTTTACCCCTGCTGTCGGAGCCGATAGCCTCGATGGCAGCGATTCCATGCCCCTCTCTTTCTCCCACTTTGTTTCCTGTCCTCTCTACACTGTCCTATCAAATTAAAATGGCAAAGCTAAAAATAACCCCTGCTGTCACAAATGCATAATCCTTTTGGTTTGCATATATAAATAGGAAAAATAAATGTAATTTTGCTTTCCTGGTGCAAGTTTTGAGATTGGTTGTTGCATTGAATTAAGTGTTGGATATCCCCCAATGCAGGAAGTCATCAGGCAGAAAGTGAAGAGACAGCTCACAAAACAGCAGAAGGCTGCTCAGAGAAGACGTCTACAGAAGGGTGAAGCCAACCTGGTGACCAAGGAGAGGAGAGAAAATCAGAACGACATAAAGAGCAGTTTGGAGACGGCTTCCTTCTGGGGCTGATGATGGCCCTGAAATCTTTTGATGATGTGATTTCAGGACTTCTAACATTTTTCGGAGTTGCTTCGTCTATTGAATTATTAATTATAATAAAAAATCCTTAATACTGCGAGATGAGTTGTCTTTAGCTTTGTTTATGGTTTGACCTGGTTTATTTCACATAATAGAGAATTGTAGTCCGTTACATGTTATGCATTGCATGTACACTACTGTGCAAGAAGTCTTAAGCCATTTGTATTTTCACCGAAAACAAAATGGTTTTAAGCCAGTTATTTCTATCTTTTGTTGTAGTATGTCAGTAGGAAATATCAGTTTACATTTCCAAACATAATTGTAATAATCCAGTGAGAGTCTGATAACAGCCAGTGCTCCACAGAGATCTGATCTCATCTTCCAGTCTGTCTGGAATGACATGAAGAAACAGAACAAACTGAGACCGACAAAATCCAGAAGAACTGCGGCAACGTCTCCAAGATGCTTCAAGAAACCTTCCTGGAAAGCTACAGTACTGTCAGGCACTTGTGGAAAAAAATGCTGTAAAATGAGGATGCTGTCAAAAAATTTAATAAATAGATTTTATTTATAAATTAACAATCAAATCAACTTTTGGTGTTAATGTTTGTTTAGTTCAGAAGAATTAATAAAATCAAATATGTACACGTCCATTTATTTGACCCTTGCAAGCGAGCACGTTATTGTTATTAATGTAACATTTTAGTAAATGTTGTTAAACCACAAAAAAATCTTCCAAAATGAAGTTTTCAGAATCTGCCGTTTCTAAACGAATAATTATTTTCACCCCAAAACCGCGACCGAAGCGCCACCTACTTGCTGTTATCCAAAAAGCATCTAGTTTCACACATTGCCTCTTCGCGTTTTGTCCCTTCATGCTCGCCATTGAAGGGTGGAGGAACACGTGACCTGTATTGCGATAGCGTCCAGGAACAAAACAAACCTTCAAGAACTGTCAGCTCCGCTAAAGCTTTATGTTTGACTGACAGCTGCTGTTTAAAAGACTAATATCACGTAATATAATTTAGGTGAGTTATGCTAATCTTCCTTTCGCACGGGATCATTCTGAAATGATTTTGTTGCGTTTTGGAGAACGAATCATCAATGTTAGCAGGGGTTATGTGGATTGATCCGCTCCTCCCTGCAATCTTATTATGTAGTTATGTCGCTTTACTTTTTACTAGAGATAGCAGCTTCCTTCGTGGAAATAACAACTTATTTATTCACTGTTAATAATAGAAAGAGAATAGCTGGGTATGAACTACTGTTCGGGCTCTTCAATGTTTTGTTGCTGTCCTTAGACTTCAGTTGTTTACATGCTGATAGCGCTTACCTCCATAGATATGTGTGTGTGTGTGTGTGTGTGTGTGTACGTATCTATGCTTACCTCTTTGTGTTCTACTTTTTTGGTTTTGTTTTCTGTTGCCATATGAATGTTAGTGTTTTATTTGACATTATACTCATCCCCATGTTGTTACAAACCCATGTGGCTTTCTTGAGTGAACACCAAAGACATCTATCTATCCATCTAGCTATATATATTCTGTCTATCTATCTATCTAAGGTGATTGTAGTGCCATAGAAAGTTGTTACAAACCCATGTGACATTCTTAAGCAATGCACAAAAAGAGATGTTGCTGAATGTTACCTTTCATTTTCATTGCATCTTCTTTCCATATGAAAGTATAATTGTTATTCTTTAAAGCATCTAATTTTGTGTTTCACAGCAGAAACTGTCCCATTAAATTGCATCTACCTCCCATTAAATGGCATCTACCATTTAAAGATTCATGACTTGTGCGTTGCAGGGTTCTGTCTGGATCTAGAGAAATTGAGTAATTTTATAACAATAATGTGGATACCTATGTGGAGATGGAGGCTGTGAGACCCAAAAAGTCAAAGTCCAAATCCAGTGGGAAGGCACAGGTAAAACTCACCCATATACTTATTTTACTACACTTTAAATTTTTGAGAGTTTAGACCTTGTTTTCATTAAAGATACAAATTTATCATAATCCTAAATAAAGTTGTGCTTCATTAACAGATCAAAAAGGAGAGACAGACAGAGAATGCTAGACAGCCTTCAGGACCTTCAACAGCAGTTAATGAGCCAGCGCCAGCTTCTGAGTTCACTGATGTCCCCCTTAGTCTTTCTCATGAGCCTCCCGCTCCTGATCTGAAACCACCCGCCACTCAGAGCTCATTAGATCATAATGACAAAGCTCAAAAGGATCAAGACCAAGTTATCTTGTCAGATACGACTGAAATCGTTAAGAAACCATCTTGCAATGAAGAGAAAGAGCATAAAACACCATCACAAGACACGACACCTCGGGTGGACCAAGATTTGGCACCTGCTCAGCCCTGTCAAAGTGATCCCAAACCTCTTAGTGCTAAACTTGAGCCATTTAGTGTCCCTTCTATATATCCATCTATCCCTGCTTCCTGCTACGAGCCTCAGCTTTCAGAGGACTCGTACTCTATCCCCTATGAACTGATAGATGCTTCTTGTATGACAGTGACTTCTGAGGGACAAGTAGCTCCAGCTGTTCTTCCTCTGGCTAACCAGGAGTCCTCCCCTCCCAGCTTGATGCCTGTGGAGGTCGCTGACGTGGAGAGAACCAGGGAGCGGCTTTACCCAGAGCTGCCCTGGACCTACCAATCTGTGAAGCCCTTCACTAGCGAGCAGCTACGTACATGGGAACCCGGTTCCTGGTTGGAAAACGTGGAGATAAATGAAGCGGAGTTCCAGAGTCTGGCCCACCAAGAAGGACATGAACTGTATGAGCTGCTGCTGAGCTACTGGAGGTGCCGTAAGCAGCTGACACAGGCCCAGACTGAACTGCAGGCTGCTAATTCAGACTGCAAAAATGTACAGAATCGCCTGTGGAGCTTCAAGGATGAAAGGCTTTCATTGCAGGTTTGTCATACCTGTGTATCTCTCTATTTTTGTATCTGTTTTCCTCTCTGTTGTGCTTTTTACCTGTGCTTTTGTCTGTCTGTCTGTCTGTCTGTCTGTCTATCTATTAAAGTCTATAAACTTTAAGATATCAAGACAACTCGTGTATCTGTCTGTCACTTTGTCTGTCTGTCAGCTATTTATCATTCTATCTAAATATAGTTCTGTAAAAGCCTATAAACTGAAATGTCAAGACACATTTCTTTGCCTTTCTTCAGTAGTTAAATCAATATGAATTTCTTTGAATATCAATTTATTTGAATTCTACTTGAGTTCAAATTTAATGTTAATCTGCATCCTGTTTGCTACCTCAATTCTCATGCAATAACATTTCAAGAACGCGTGAATGATGCACAACCCTGATAAGATAAAAAAAAATAGTTTGCTGACTTTTAGTAGCGTGATCTCTAGTCTAATAAAGATTTATAGTATGTCCTTGTTTTATAGTATGTCCCAGTTGTTTAAGTCACACCATGCTTTTACCATACAAATGCATTGCAATGTATTTTATTCATCACAAACACACCTGTTTGCTTTACAGGGTGTATGTGCGGACCAGGCCAAGGTGTTTGGCTACCACTGCTACCAGCAGGTGACAATGAATGAGGCTGCATTAGATGAGCTGAAGCATCTGTTTTCTGCGAAAGCAGAAATTCTCCATCAGACTGTGGCCCTGCACTCATACACCTCCATTCTGTCCCGTCTACAAGTGGAGTCTTATCTCTACCGCTTGCTCAGCAGTAACCCCACCACCAAGAGTGTGGCTGTGCAAGATACAGGCACAGGCAAGTTCACACTGATAAGTCTAGACTGTACGTAAAACATACATAATTGGTTAGTTTACACTGTTGCCAAATCCAGTGAGTATTGCATTTTTATATGCTTTATTATTTTAATTTGCCACAAAATGATTTTTTTTACATTTGCCAGAGTTTGGTGTTTTGTCAGATCAAACAATCAGTGTAATATATGAAAGTATTTCTGACAGTCATTGTACTCATTAGCTTGTTCTGTGTTTGTGTATTCAAAAGACACTTTTAATCAAAGACTGGACCAAAACTGATAATGTATTACTTACATTATTACATTACAAATACCGGTATTACATATGTTGTCTGCTCACACTGATCATTGAAAAAGGGTAGGATAGGATTACTGCTGAAAGTAATTGTGTTGTGTAATTTTGAATGGCATGCTGTCTATTGATATTGTGTTTTCTTTTGTATTGAATTTCTCAGTGAGTCCAAAGTCTCAGCCTTCTTCTTTGCAACCGCTGAAGGAGAGCATCAGTGTGCTGTTCATCTTCACCCGACGGGTCCTTGATGATTCGCAGTTTCAGGCTGATATACATTTGTGGCTTCAGAGGCTGGTAAAGACCCCCAATAACCAGCTAATGAATTGAGAAATTGCAATCTTAAGATAACATGAGATCACAATATAAGAAAATATGATTCAATTATTTTATATATAAAAATAGAAAACAGCTATTTTAAAATGTTATATTTCACAATAGTAATGTTTTTATATTGTATTTTCGATCAAATAAGTAAACACAGCCCTGCATAAGAGACTTTCAAAAACATTTTAAAAAATTATAATTTTGAACAACAGTGCTTTATTAATAGCTTGGAATTATTGTAAATATTTCATTCTGATCTTTAATTTATTTAGTGCAAGCTAAGTTTGCAATATTAATACCCTTACATTACTATAGAGATAAAAGGAGCTAGTTTAAAAGATCTGCTTTTCTCCATCCAGGTGTCTGTGCTGCATCAGGTCTGTTCTACGAGAGATCATCTGATCATCCTAAATCACCTGCTCTGCTGCCCGGCAGGTGTGGGGAAATGGGCTGTGCCATTCCTACAGGTACTGAAGCAGAGCCTTGAAATGTGACTCAAATGAGCTGTAATAATAGTAAATGTTAACAAGGAAATGTTTAAATAAAATCTCAAATATCTGCTTGTCTTATAATAGTCATTGAATCTGCTTTCCTTCCATAGATTAAAGTATTGGATAAGCCATCTGGAATGTATCATTTCATGCAGGCCCTGGCTATCCTCATGTCTCCTGCGAGGTAAAGATTAGCTTTACTGGAAACTGAGCTTATGATTCATTGAATTTTGTCCTTTATTATTATCTGTATTATTGTTTAGATTATCACAAGTGAGTCTAACTTGAAAAGCTATTGCTTGGGTTTAACCCGGTTATAACTAAAAGCACAAACTGGAGACAACAACATTTAGGCTTTCATTCAATATGGAGTTGTGTGTGTGACATGCAGGTACCGTGCAGACTTCCTGGCACACATGAAGCCCAGTGACGCGATGGGCAACAGTCTTACAGGGCCTGCATCAGGCAACTGGACTCTAGTGGATGAGGGTGGAGAGGAGGTGAGGGTTCATCATCAAACTGACCTTTCTGCTCAGCCCCTGTGTCAATGCTTTATAAGAGATTGTCTGAATTCATATTGTTATGCTAATTTGGATTAAATTATGAAAATACTCCCATGTAAATGCCTACTTTAACACTCTTGTGAACTGAACTTTCTCAGGATGAAGACCCAGAAACAAGCTGGATGCTGCTGTCTGAAGATGATCTGGTTTCTCTGTTCTCTCAGTTTCCCTTTGATGAGCTCTTCAAACACTTACTGGGTATCTGCTCTAAAGGTGAGACTGTCATTATGCCCCCATAAACGCGCTTAGACAGCCATGCAATGTTCAGTGTACATCTGGTTCTCCTTATTTACTGGTCAGTATAGTATATTATTCACCTGTTATTAAAGGGAGACTTCACCCAGAAAGGCAAGTTCTGTCATAATTTACTCACCCTCGTGTGACATTTTAAAAGAATACAAATGACAAAAAAAAAAATGTACTGTCAATATAAGAAAGTAAATGGGCATCCTAAATGAAAAAAATACCTTAAAGCCATTTGCCCTAAGACTTAGAAATCCTTAGAAGTTATTTGTATATTAAAGTTGACATTTTGTACTGTTTCTAATTAGTTGACCTGTTAAATGTCACTCTTGCCAATAGGCGACTATCAGCCTCAAGCCACCACCAGTCAAAAGATGATGAAGATATTTGCATTTGCTTCTTCGCTGGTCGAACTGCTTGCTGTCGGCTTGCAGACTTACAATAGAGCACGTTATCGCCAATTTGTAAAGAGAATTGGTTACATGATCAGGTTTGTAAGCTTAGTAATTTAAGTCTTTTTCATACTATAACATATCCATCTTAAGTAATCCTGACAAACTACAGATGTTATTATCAATGTATTTTTTCTAACATTTATTAAAAGCTGTTTGGTAGGATTTCAGTCATATTTAACTGACCTGTAATTTAGACCTTTGAGTGTTTTTTTTCCTCTCCTCATTCTAGGATGACGCTCTGTTATGTCAGTGACCACTGGGCGCAGTACATCAGCCTGACAGGTGTGAGCAGGACCACAATGCAGGAACAGTCATTTTCAACGGAGAAGCTGCAGGTGGAGTTTGACCATCTCTTCCTGAGAGCAGTGCTTCATGTGCTCAAGGCCAAGAGGTATAGAGTAATTCCAGAACTGGGGCTTTTAGTAAACATGCTCCAGACATTAAGATTTGGGGCCTACAAGGGAGAAGTAGGTTCCCATCTGGCCTACATTGTGCCCTGATCCCATTGCCCCTCTCTTGCCACATTTTTTTCCATCTCCTCTGTTTGCTGTCAATAAAAGATTGACTTTACTATGCACATCTCTTTCTGAAGTTGTGTCTATTTAACTAACCCCTTATTGATTCACAGACTGGGCATATGGCTGTTCATGTCTGAGATGCCGTATGGCACATTATCCAGCTCCATGCTGTGGAAGATCTTCTACATTATGCAGTGTGCAGAGATGGACGGTCTGGAGAAGCTAAGCTCTAGCCTGAGTGCTGAGGACTGTATCCAGGGGCTCAGAGGTGAGACACCAAGCACATCTGATGCTGATGAACACAAAAAGAATAGTTTAGGGTGCTGCTTCTCAACCTTTCTGACTTTATGTATGTCCAGAACCAAGTCATCAGGAGAAGTTTCAGTGCTGGCTGTCAGAGATAAACAGCTCAGATGGAATATGCTTGTTGACAACGTTTGCACATATGGCCCAGCCCAGACGTACCGACATAGACCCTGAATTTGTCAGGAACATAGTGCTAGATATTTACGAGGTGACTCAACTTTTTTTCTGAACTTTTGTTGAGGACCTTTATGATGAATCCATCATCTAATCATAACATCATCCAGACGTTTTAAGTGCAATAAATGTTTAATTACTCTTTCCTTTAAGGTGTCCTATGTTAGTATCACCACCCGTGAAATATTTTCTAAAATTGGGCGGGAGTTACTTGCAGCTATAGCGACTGCCCACCCTCACATCATCTCTGTGCTGTTGGAGAGACTGAGAGAGACCATAGAGAAAGTGGGCATGGTAAGTAAACTACAGCATCCATCAGTTCACCAAAGACATAAGAACTGAGCAGAGATTGACGAAGAACAACAATTAAGCAATCAACATTAAATATGCATTCAGTACAGCTGTTGTAGATGAAGCAGAATGTAATGCAGGGTCTCTGGATACATTTTTTAAATCTATGTCAGTCATGACATGAGATGCAGAAATTTAATTGTAGGTAAGACTTCTATGAACTATGAGCCGGTGATAGGCTTATTTTCAATTATAGGTAAATAAAACAAACAATATATTAACTTCTAAAGCCACTTTTTGGTATTGTCTGTGCAATGGTTTGGTCATCTGCCACAAAAATGTCTTTAAATGATTGGGGGTTCTCAGCAAATACTGATTAATTCTGTTATTTACCCTAATTATAATTATCTCTCCAGATGTCACTGTACCTTTTCAAGGAGTTGCCCTTGCACTTGTGGACGCCAGCTCGAGCTGAGGTGGGGTTGATCCGAGATTGGCTGTTAAACTTCAGTCTCACTGCTGTGGAGAACAGATTAGCCTGCATCATTCTAGAGGGGCTCAACTGGGGATTTCAGCCTGTGAGTCTCAGTCATAAATATGGAAAGATATGCACTGATTTATTATCTAACATATGTGTCCAAGGATAGTGTCCTTTTGTGCTAAATCGTGATATTCTCTGATGAGTTGTTGATAGGCCTGATGCAAACTAATTTCTTGTGTGGTTAATCTGACTATTAAACTAGTTTTTTTTTATGTGTTGTATATAAGAAGTATAACTTTCTCTCGCACCAACAGAATGGTTGCCTCATTTTACCAGCATCTTTGCATAGTGAAGTCGCACTTTTGGTGATTGAGGCATATCAAAAATATCTCACAGACAAACCATATGGTGGAATCCTCTCAGAAGGCATCAAACAGGTATGTTTCACACAGTGAAATAAGTCCCTCAATCAAAATCGATTTTCATCAGCACTGATAAAGCTTTGTTTTGTGTGTATGTGGGGGGGTTAATGTATAATGAAGCTAATACAGACTATATTAATCTTTGTAAAATGTCTAGTTTGTAGGGGTTCACCCCATTCATCAGCAGAAATAATAACCAAAAGGTTGATCAGCTTCTTAATAGTTTACAAGTTTCCTCATAGAATGAAAATTTTCTTTCTAGTGCTATTTAGTGCTACTGTTATCAGCTCATATTTTCTGCATGATAACTCTCTGCAGGTGTCTTACCTGGCTAACGTGGTGCGGCTCGGGCAGACACCAGAATCCTCCTTTAACCTGTGGGCCTGGGATCTGGTTCTTAGGCTAAAGCTCCATGTCAATGAAATAAGTCCTCAGAATACCGGGTCCAGTGTGCCTGAGATCACAGACTCTCCCACCATGCACCCAGTGTTCAAAGCAGTCAAAGCGAGCATCCCCATCGGCTGTTTTCTGGCTATTGACATGTCCACCATTGGGCACAGGTTTGGAAGGAATATACTCTTTTGATTCTAATAGATGAAGTGTACTGACCATTGACTGACTGATTCATCAACAGTAATGTTCCAAGCAGGATGAAAATCCAAATCTAATTCATTTTCAATGTTTTGCATTTAACAGTTTGGAGAAGTTCTGCAGTGACGGAATATCTCTGCTGAAGACCCTGGTTCAGTCCCGTTATCTCAAAGCTGTAGTGCACATACTGGAAAACATTCTTCCTCTGGTCTACCACTGCCAGTTCTACCTGCTCAAAAATGAACAGTTAAGAACATTAATGTTTATATTGTCATATATTTATCACTTTCTGTTAGACATTACATCATCCTTGAAATGTTTTTTTTACAGCATAAATAATGAATTGAAATATCGTTGTAGTTATGTGAGCAATACTAATGCGTTTCTCTAAATGTTAATCAGGTTTCTGAGCTGTATCCAGCTCTTCTTGCAGCTGGATAGTGGTGGGACTCAGGGTGTGACCCAGCAGGTTACACAGAAGGTGGCCCAGCATCTAATTGGCACCTCTACATGTGAGAACATCAAACTCCTTAACAGTGTGATCCAGGTGGGATTTTGAAATGTGTTAAAGGATTTTCCATATATACTGGCCACTTGTTGCTCTTTTTCTTTATTATCCAATACAACTTTTTTTTTGTACAATAATTTTTATAGAGTCTCCTATGCTCACCAAGGCTGCATTTATTTGATAAAAAATACTGTGAAAACCGTAATAAATTATTATAACTGGAAAAAAAACTGTTATCCATTTTAAAATTACAATTATTTCTGTTGTGGTAAAGCTGAATTATCAGCAGCCATTACAACAGTCTTCCATTTCACATTTCTTTAGAAATCAGTCTAATATGCTGACTTGACATTTTCTGAATTTGTTTATAGAAAGTTTAAAAGAACAGCATTTGTTTGAAATAAAAATCGTGGTAAAACTTTATCCACCCATAAAGACAGTGACTTTGGTAACACTTTATTTTAAGGTGTCACAATACAGAGTAATTACCTAATTAAGTACTTAGTAGTAGCCATTGTACTTGCATGAAACAAAGTGTACTTACATGTAACTAAGTTATGGAACAGCCTGTAATTACAGTTTGTAATTATGTAGATGTAATAAGCAGCTACTGTTACACATATTTAACAAACCGAGTCTGTTACACAGCTGCTTGTACACTTAAGTACAATCTTGATACACTTTATTTTAAGTAGCTTATGTTTGTGTATTGTAATGTAATGTAGAAAGGTATTACATGTATGTAATCTGTGTACTTGTGGGTTAAATCAAACTAAGGTGCAGCTGAATAAGGTGTACAGTATAGATACACAGGAAATACACAAGTACAATCTTGATACACTTTATTTTAAGTAGCTTATGTTTGTGTATTGTAATGTAATGTAATTAGAAAGGTATTACATGTATTTTAGCTGTGTATTTTAGCTGTGTACTTGTGGGTTTAATCAAACTAAGGTGCAGCTGGATAAGGTGTACAGTATAGATACACAGGAAATACACAAGTACAATCTTTATACACTTTATTTTAAGTAGCTTATGTCTGTGTACTTACATTTATAATTACATTGTATAAAGTTTGCAACACATATGTAACATTCTTTTGGTTACATAAGTAGCTGTGTAACAGAAGCTGCCTATTACATCTACATAATTAAAAACTATAATTACAGGCTGTTCCATAACTTAGTTACTAGGTAAGTACATTTTGTTTCATGTAAGTACAACGGCTATTACTAAGTAGTTAATTTGGTCATTACGCTGTATTATGTACGCCTTAAAATAAAGTGTTACCACTTTTGTAAGATCATAAATTTCTATTTTGATCAATTTATTGTATCCTTGCTAAAAAAATAAAATTTCAAGAATAAATCTTCATACAATTTAAATACAAACCCTTTAAACTAAAACTTGAATTTGAAGGTTTTTAAGATTATGGAAATATCTTCCTGTCCTTCAGGCTCATATTCTGGAGAGCTCCAGGCCTGGGCGTGTTGGTGCAGTTGCTGTTCTTGAGTTCTGGCTTCAGGTTTTGATAGAACAGAACCTCTGGCATCGAGACAAAGCTGTTCTCTACCTTCTGGACCACCTGTGCCGCACTGCATTTCTTCACCAACAGGAGGAATGTCTCCAGAAACTTCTCTACCTACAACATAAGGTTTTCTACTCTAGGATTTGTTACTTCTTTTAACAAATGGCTTAAAGCAAACTACTTAGAAACTTAGAACTACTTTTTTATGTGTTTTTGGATTTGCCTTTTAGAGTTCTTTAGTTTACCATGGAGACAAAGGTTTGCTGTCATCTCTTATGGGCTGGATAGTGGCAGGAAATATCTCTCCATCCTTTATTGAGGGGAGTTCTCTCACAGGAGAGGTATGTGCAGGTTATTACTTAAACAGCTTAAAATCTAGATCTGATTACTTTTAGTCACCGTTTCCCTCTCCGTGTTTTTATTTTGTCTTAAGGTGTGGTTTGCTTGGTTGGTTCTCAACATGGAGACAATGTTCGAGGAAGACTCTCAGCTGCGACGCTGTGTGGAGCATGAGCTCCTCTCGAACCCTGCTCACACACCAGATCAGGCTCTGAAGGTAAACTTTCATTCTTCTCATACTCCAGTACAATTATCATGTGCAGCCACATCGATGAGAACATTTTGAGCACACCAGGGAAATCATCAGGGAAGGGATTTTTCTAGATGTTTCACTTTGTGGGTGGTTCTTTAGAGTAAAACACGTCTACCTGATACATCAGTCTTTTCTTTACGAAGCCCCTAAGGAGACATGGTGATGAAATAAACATGGGATGTGAAGAATTGTTTTATTTTTTGTGAATGCAAAGTTTCTTGGGGTGATGCAAAACTTTCTGCAAGCAAATAAACTAACTTTTTCCTCCCAACTTATGTCTTTGAAAGTAATTTCAAAGATAAAATAAAACTATAATTTATTCATGAAAAGTATACATCATGGAAAGATAATAAAAAAATACACTGAACAAAATTATAAATTCCACACTTTTGTTTTTGCCCCCATTTTTCATGAGCTGAACTCAAAGATCTAAGACTTTTTCTGTGTACACAAAAGGCCTATTTCTCTCAAATATTGTTCACAAATCTGTCTAAATCTGTGTTAGTAAGCACTCCTCCTTTGCCGAGATAATCCATCCACCACAGGTGTGGCATATCAAGATGCTGAGGTGATGTGACAATAAAAGTGATTTGATTTGATTATTGCACAGGTGGGCCTTAGGCTGGCCACAATAAAAGGCCACTCTAAAATGTGCAGTTTTATCACACAGCACAATACCACAGATGTCGCAAGTTTTGAGGGAGCGTGCAATTGGCATGCTGACTGCAGAAATGTCCACCAGAGCTGTTACCCGTGAATTGAATGTTCATTTCGCTACCATAAGCTGTCTCCAAAGGCGTTTCTGAAAAATTGGCAGTGCATTCAACTGGCCTCACAACCACAGACCACGTCTAACCACACCAGCCCAGGACCTCCACATCCAGCATCTTCACCTCCAAGATCATCTGAGACCAGCTGCTGCAGCAATCGGTTTGCATAACCAAAGAATTTCTGCACAAACTGTCAGAAACCGTCTCAGGAAGCTCATCTGCATGTTCATCGTCCTCATCGGTGTCTCAACCTGACTGCAGTTTGTCGTTGTAACTGACTTGAGTGGGCAAATGCTCACATTCAATGGAGTCTGGCACTTTGGAGAGGTGTTCTCTTCACGGATGAATCCTGGTTTTCTCTGTACAGGGCAGATGGCAGACAGTGTATGGTGTTGTGTGGGTGAGCGGTTTGCTGAAGTCAACATTGTGGATCGAGTGGCCCATGGTGGCGGTGGGGTTATGGTATGGGCAAGCATATGTTATGGACCACGAACACAGGTGCATTGATGGCATTTTGAATGCACAGAGATACTGTGACGAGATCCTGAGGCCCATTGTTATGCCATTCATCCACGACCATCACCTCATGTTGCAGCATGATAATGCACGGCCCCATGTTGCAAGGATCTGTACACAATTCCTGGAAGCTGAAAACATCCCAGTTCTTGCATGGCCAGCATACTCACCGGACATGTCACCCATTGAGCGTGTTTGGGATGCTCTGGATCGGCGTATTCGAAAGTGTGTTAAAGTTCCTGCTAATATCCAGCAACTTCGCAAAGCCATTGAAGAGGAGTGGACAACATTCTACAGGCCACAATCAACAACCTGATCAACTCTATGCAAAGGAGATGTGTTGCACTGCGTGAGACAAATGGTGGTCACACCAGATACTGACTGGTTTATATGCCACACCTTTGAGGTAGATGGATTATCAAAGGAGAAGAGCTCACTAACACAGATTTAGACAGATTTGTGAACAATATTTGAGAGAAATAGGACTTTTGTGTACACAGAAAAAGTCTTAGATCTTTGAGGTCAGCTCATGAAAAATGGGGGCATAAACAAAAGTGTTGCGTTTATAGTTTTGGTCAGTGTAATTAGTCATTCATTAGCCTGTTTTTTTTTTGTTTCCGGTCTGTCAGAAAGCCCAGGTGCGCCTTAAGCTTCAGGTCGTCCCGTCCCTGCAGAGACTGATGATTTATCGCTGGGCTCAGCAAGCTTTAGCTACCCCTGCAGATCATCCACTCCTGCCTTTGGTGTGGCAGAAATTTTTCCAACTTTATCTCCGTCAACCTGGACCAGAGTTTGGGTGCGTTAAACAAAAGCATTCTGTCTTTATTCGGCTTGTTATTGTTTTTTTTAGTATCTGGCTTCTTAAAATGAAGATTTACAAACTTTTTAAATATATCATCATGCTATTTTAGTTCACTAAAATGCAGATGTTACACAATGCATGTTGGATTCAAAGTACATGGTGTACGTTTTTGTATTCAAGTGAAAATGTTCAGCCTGTTCCTTTTTCCTTCCTTTTTTTCTCCCTCCCCCTCATTTCCCTTTTTGTACTCCTTTCTTATTGATGATTTCACAAATTTCATGTTTCACCAGATTTTACTCTATTTGTAGCAGTACTGATGACTCACAAGACTGATGTTCCAGCTCTTTGACTTACACAACTTCTATGTTCTGTTCTCTGATATATGAACATAATGTCAAATCCATTTCACGTCTTTTACTGAAAAAAACTATGCACAGCCTGAATGCACTCTAAGTCACTTTGGATAAAAGCATCGGCTAAATGCGTAAATGTAAATGTAAAATGTCCTGTGTTTGTCAGTATATTACTATTTTTGTATCTGCACAATATCAGTTTTAATTACATGACTGAAATACTTTAACTCCACAATCCCTTTCCTTTAAAAAAAAAAAATAATTCCAACTCGGTATTTTGTGTCTGTTAAGTTGTTTATTTATTATTATTTTTTAGGATAATGCTGTGTTTCAGGGTTCTGATGACCCACTCAAGGTTATTTTTGCAGTAATGGCCATGCAGTAATGTTTATTTTGCCTTGTATATTACGTAAAGTGTAATATTTGTGATTTTGTGAACTGCATGTGTGGTACTGTGGTTTGTTTGATTATGTGTGTTTCTGAATCCTTTTTTATTTTTTTACACCATCAGGCTGGAGGTGAAAGGTTGTATTGGAAGGCGTTACTTCCATAGTGCGGCCCATCTATCCTTGTTAAAAAGCCTCAGACAGCGGCTTGTTGAAGTGTCTGACTTCCACCACGCTGCTAGTAAGGCTCTGAAAGTGCCCTGCTCAAGCGTTGAATCCAGTGATGGTCTGCTCACCCCAGGGACGCCCATCCCCCAGTACATGACCTCTCCTGAGCTGCACACTGAGCTCGTGCGGTAATGTTCAGAGTTTGTTGTCTCAGCATCCATTATTCTATTTACTATTTTATACAATTAAGTATTAAGCATTTGAAAGAAGCTTTCATGGTACTTGTGTGTTCTTAATTTGTATTACACTCAAGTTCAACACAAAATGAAGTGCCACAAAATTTAATTTGTAAATAGATGCCTTATCATTCAGCCATATTGTTCGTACAGAAAATATTTTTTTTAAATGTCTAACTCTTGTTGTTCAGGCTCTTCACTGTGTTTACTTTGTGGTTGGATGATGAAAACCTTCAGCAGCAAGAAATGTACTTGCCTTCTTTGCCAAAGCAGTATGACACCCATCGCCTAGCCAAAATCATGCAGCGCCAGCAGGTGAGGGTTTGTTTGACTCCAGCAGAGGGCATTCTTTCTTATCTTTTTATCTTTAAGAGGTCTGAGCCATCAAAGATTTAGTAGATTGTCTTGAATTAACAGATCTATACTTTAAAAAGTTTGGGGTTGGTAAGATTTGTTTTTAATGTTTTTTGAAATAGTTTCATATCCTCACCAAGGCTGCATTTGATGATAAATTTAGTAAAAGCAGTAATATTGTTAAGTATTATTATAATTTAAAAACTGTAATTATCTAATGTAGTTTATTCCTGTAATGGCAAAGCTAAATATTTAACAACAACTAATTGAGTGTCACATGATCCTTCATTCAAGTATACTTCATTTAAATATAAATCTATGGTAAAATACTATACTGATTAAAGATTTGGTGCTCAACAAACATTTCTTATTATTATCATCAGTGTTGCAAACAGTTGCTTAATGTTTTTGTGGAAACATGGTACATTTTTTCCAGAATAGAAAGTTAAAAATAATTTTGAAATAGAAATCTTTTGTAATAATTAAGATGTCTTTATTTTCAATTTAATGCCTTCATTCTAAATATAATAATTAATTTCTTAAAAAAATACTGACCTCAAACATTTGAACTTTTAAACAGTAGTATTATTGTTTAAAATATATTTCACACATGCTTTCTCTGGACATTTGGAAAATATTCTTCCACATTTTTCATAACTTCAGCAGATATGGTGGAGAAAGTTGTTCAAATTGAACATACTGTATGTAATCAGATATAAGAGCTAGAAGAGTTACATTTGTCATTTGCATTAAACCCTTGCAATCTATGGGAAAATGTATGAAAACATTTTCTGATAAAAGTCATGTATGTAGATGAGCCTTTGTTTAAAATAATGGCCATTATTTAATCTTTTCTTCAGATGCATATTTTCAGATGATACTGATGACGTCTTTGACACAAAACATTATCAGATAAGAACTGATGCCATGTCTGTGTGTCACTTCATCTTTAGGAGGTGTGGATGGAGCATGTGGACATTGAGCGAGTCCAGCATGAACTGCAGGAAGTGCTCAGTCTGTGGTCAAAGGTCAAGAGTGAACCTGCGCTCTCCCAGAACACCAGCTCCTCCATCTTCACTGACTTCATCAATCCTCTGGCTGGTACTGAGCCCACTTTCCACTGATAATCATACTCTGATGTCTGGATTCTCTTATTTATAACAGTCAAAATTTGAAAACAGGATTGTTCTTTAGGAATGTTACAGTTGTTTTCTTCAGGCACATTTATTGAAAGCTTGCATGGTTTTCTAAATCAGAGACTCCATTTATGTAAAGAAAATAGAAGGGTCTGGCTGCAGACTTGTACTTGCACTCTCAGACACTTGCGCTTCCACGAGTGACGTCACTTGCAGTCTTTTTTATTTTGTTCTATTTATTGATTATTTTTTGTTTGAATCTCTCAACAACATTTTACAACAGTAGCCAGGTGGTGAAGACAAGAAAAAAGAAACTAAAATACAATGATATCACTTAATGTATTTCATAATGCACGTTCATATCTGCTGGTCTGTATCTTTGTGTCAACAACAAGACTTATAAGCTAATGAATTTGTATCATCTTATATTATTTATCATCTTAGTCAAAGACTATATAATACTCTTAAGTCCCTTATTATTATTGTTGTTGTTATTATTATTATTACTGCGCACTGTGTTCATATTCTGCTGTTCTGTAGCGTCTTGTCTCCATTGGCATCGCACACGATTCGTGTCAAATGCAAGTGACGTCGCAGGTAGCAGAAAGTGCAAGCAGCGATTACAAGTGACATTGTATTTTAGTTATTTTTTTCTTGTCTTCACCACCTGGCTACTGTTGTAAAATGTTGAGAGATTCAAACAAAAAATAATACATAGAACAAAATAAAAAAGTGTAAGTGACTTCGCTCGCGGAAGTGTCTGAGTGTCTAAGTGCAAGTCTGCAGCCAGACCCTATTGGAAAAAAGCCCCTTTTGAGCATGTACAAGTAATAGTATAACTTAATAAAAACAAAAGATGCTTATATGCTTTTTGGATGTTTTCTATTTAGAACTTAGTGAATGTCACAGTTTGCTGTTCAGCAGATTTTACTTTTTACACTAAATAATATTCCTCATCTATTTATTTACAGCAAGGGAGCGTGTTCTCACTCATCTGAGAAAGCATGATGCCCCCCAGGGGGCGCTGTTACTTGTGCCTATGAAGGCTCCAGTGCCTGATATTCCCACTGAGAGTCTGTCTGATGTGAAAATCTCCACTGCCTTAATTCAGGAAGACCTTGCTAAGCTCCAGCATCAAGCCAAGTAAGAATTGTAGTAAGCATGTATTGATTGATAAACTGATGTCAGAACTCACTTACATATAACATTTGCATATAAGTGCATGTTAAGGAAGTCTTCAGTGCCGTGATTAATAACCGGTGCCTCTCAAATTACCCTGTGATAAGCTGTAGTGTTGTATTTGCATCTCCTTATGTGCTAAATGATGTTGTAAATCACGACTGTGTCCTCTTCTCAGGTTGGCAACGGTCCGGGAAACACAGCAGGCCGCTCTAGATAATGAACTGTTGGAGGTGTTACCGCAGCTCTATATAAACCGAGAAGACCAACTTTCAATGCAGTTAGAGTGCCGTGGCAAAGGTGGACAGCCCTGCCAGGGTCCCGCACATGTCACTGTAAAGGTGAATACCTGCCATTTCTATCCTTCTGCTCTGTGCTAGTTGTACACTTGCATGAGATAAGACTCATATTCAGGAGCCTAATAAAAGTTGTTTTATTGTACATGGGTCGCAATGTTGGGATCAGATGACATGCTGAATACTACTCCCTTCATCATGGTAACCACCCTTTTTATTAGAAACTTGCGCAATACCTTAATCAAGAATAACTGCAATTAGCACATTTATACAATGGTATTGGTGACTGAAATATTTGCATTTTTTTTGTATAATAATAGCAGTGTGGATTACTAGGTGTCGGTGTCCAAAATGCGTATCATTATTTAATTGAAATGAACTGCTATGATTGGATAACAGTTGTGTATGTTTGACAGCCAACATCCTTCACACATGGGCACTGCTGTGTTTTAGGTCAAAAACGCATAAATACTCAGTACTTATCAAACTATCTGTAATAACAGAGAAAGTAATAGTGATCGTGCAATGAAAACAGTTACACTTGTGTGGTGCGACAATACTGTCAGATCCAATATAGTCAGCACAGCATTGTCTTTTAGTTTCAATCTTTCTGAAAATCCTGTATTGAATAGTGCCTTGTTGCAAACGAATCCACAATAAAATGAAGTGAACAAAGGACAAAGTTCTTACTGACGCAATCTGGCACTTCAATAAAATTAAGTTAATCTAATAAAGTTTTTCATTTGGTTTCTGTGTAGACCTGTGATTGCTGCTGTTGTCATTTACCTACTATGTGCATGAATTTTGTGGGCGGGGCTAACCAGGCAGTGATGTAGAAGCAGGCGTTGATCATCTGCGGAGGTGGTGTTTAGTCACAATATTACATCATAAAGTGGCACATTCCACAAGCTGTTGTTTTTGCAGACTGGCTTCAATATAAGCTGCTTTTAGACTAACAACACATTTTTGAGTTCTGAAACTTACAAAATGTTTATATTGCACAGTGACCTCTTATACATCAAAAGATCAAGGGAATTGTGACTTCTCAGTTCATGACCCTTTTAATAATATAAACAAATTTGGCAACCCCTCAGAAAATCCTACTTTTTCATTAACTTTCTCTTTCTCCCTCGTTGTGTGATGCAGTACTCAAGAATGCACAAACTGGATCCAGTGCAGAATCAGATCCAATGTCTGAAGAGTGATGTTAAACAGCTACAGGCTGATGGAATCAAAGCTCCTCCTCAAAGTCTGGCTGAGGCGGCCGTGCACACAGAGAACTTCATCACGTCAGTACCCACTCAAATCAATTTATACACTTTCTATATTTGTGTCACTAAATTTGAATAATCATGTTTTCTTGTTTAGGGCCTTGGTTAATGCTTACAAATTAAATCCTTCCCCTGGCATACTGAAGGTGGGCATCACTGCTTTCTACAAGATAGTGTCGTTTGTGTGTGAGGATACACAGAGACATCCACCCACCCGGCAATTTTTCACATCCTGTATAGAGATCCTTGGTCAGGTATTGTTTTCAATCCAGTGAACTATATTTATTTCAAAATGTAATGATCATTTCTCAAATTTTTTGTCATTTAAATTTACTTTTTTTTTAAATCATGAAGTACATTGTTTAAAAGGTGTGTGGTTTTATATTTACAACCGTCAAGTCTTAACTGTTAAAATGATATAAAGTGTATCTTTGACTGTAGGTCTTCATCCGGGATGTCCGATCAGAATGTAAACAAATGCTGAAGACCATCCTGCTCAACAGACACCTCTGTAACCTTCTCTCACCCTACTTCACCCCAAACGCCTCTCCTGCAGAGCTGGTCTCTCTGTATGAAGAAGTGGTCAACACCCTCCACATAGACAGTGGTGATGTCATATTCATGCTCCTCACAAAAGTAATTCGCCTTCATTGAATAATGCTATAAATGTTTATCTTATAGGTTGCAATTGTAACCATTATGGGTTAAAACTAATTTGATAAATAAAAATATTTTAGAGGTTTTTTATTCCGTAAGGAAAAGACTTGTTCATAATTATGTGAAGCAGTGCTGTTATATCTTATTAGCATATTGCCATATCAAAACCCTCAGAAAAGCTTATGAAATTATTTTTGTGCAGAAACAAAAACAGTCTAATTTAAATGTAAAAGACAATCTGCACTATCCAACCACCTCACACTGGATCCTTCACATGGCCCTCTGAGACTATGATTGCTCCACTTTTTGCTTTTGAATGTGTAGCTCATGTTTGCAACTTTTAAAAAATGATATTGAACAATCTGCTCTGTTTCTAGTTTGACTTGACGCAGTGGCTGTCGGTGACGCAGCCTCAGTTCTCTGAGCGTAGCCGATTGATGGAAATAATCCATCAGGCTCTGTGCACCTGTGGCCTGGAACCTGAGCCAGAAGTCCTCATGCCCTTCAACATCTTCTGCAAGCATTGGACAGAACTGCTGCTTTACCAATTTCCAGACCACTACAGTGACTTCCTTCGTCTGCTCATGCAGAGTATGTCGTTCCTTCTCTCTGACCTAGACTCATCCATTGTTTTGTTTTTCTTTCAGATTTGATTGGTTCATATCAAATTGTCACACTGAAACCCAATGTAATCACGTTAATCATGGTTAAATTATTTTAATTTACTTGCAAACCTCAGATTTTAGGTCACAATCTTTTAAAAATATATTATATCTAGATGTTATATATTAGATATGTCTAATGTCTGGTAAAATATATTTATGAAAGTGTAGTGTCTAAATTAGTGTCAGTTTTGTAGATTTGATTATCTATAGATTTGTGTCATTATAGTAATTTTTCATGTGTCTAAACATTCTTCTTTTGCCCTGATCTAGTAGTTTAGCATGACGTTAGTAAACATAATTGATCAAAATTAAATGTAAATTCCAAAAACGATATATGAATAGTTTGCTTTAAGTGGAAATGTACTTGGAAATTATTTTCAAAAAGCTATTTGTGCTCAGAAAATTGGACTATGTTGACTTTCCTGCAGGCTCTTCTAAGCAGCTTCTCAGTCCAGACTGTTGGAGAACATCAGTAAGAGTGCTGAGCTGTTCTCCTCATCCCAAGATAAAGACAAACAAAACCCGCTCCATCCTGCTCTCCCCTCAACAAGTAAGGCAAAACACTCCTTATTTATTTGACATTGTCTAATTAATGTTAAATTCTTCAAACGAGCCAGAGAATTAAATTAGTACTTTGTTTTTCTAGGTGGATGAAACAATTGAATGGCTCTCAAAATACTTCCTGAAGCTCCGTCTGTCTAACAAGGACTTCAGGAGCTTTGGTCTCCTCTCAAAATGGGGCCCGTACATTGAGGAAGTCAGGATGTTTTGGGAAGATTTAATTACCTACATCATTGATCTGGAACTAAACAATTGCAGCAAAGAAACAGTAGGAAGTCCAAGACTGGTCAAAGGTACAAATTGTATTTCTCTGTTATGCGACCAAATACTTATAGTCCAGACAAAAGTTTGGGGTCAGTAAGATGTTCAGTAAAAAAAGTATCTCCGTTTCCACAACCACTTTACTATCACAGCAATATATTACATTTAAAAAGCAATAAATAAATAACATTTTGAATTGTATTCAAATATAAATAATTTGAAAACAATATTACTGTTTTACTGTATTTTTGATAAAATAAATGCAGTCTTGGTGAGCATAAGAGACTTATTTGAAAAAAATGGGGGAAGAAATCTTAGACTCCAAACTTTTGAACAAGTAGTGTATATAACTGCATAGCAACTATTTGTTTAATTAAATTAATTTATGTTAAATTCTCCTTAATTGTAGCTCTTGAGAGCCTACATGCAAAAATGGCCAAACTGTTTGAACCGTGGATTCTGGTCCTTGACACTGACATCACTAGGTATGCTTTGATGTGGCTCAGCAGTTTGGTTGTTATAACACTGATTACAGAAGTGATGAGTAACGACTCTCTTGTGTACGTCACAGTCATCCACGCTGTTCTCCATGGCTTGAATCAGATGCCACAGCTGCAGCGAGCTTAGTGAGCTTATATGCACGCTTGATGGAGACTATGCATGAGAAATTCAAAGGTAAACATCCTTGAAGAACTGGACAACACACAAATGTCATGATTCATTCAACCATTTTTTCAACTGTTGAAATACATATTCAGTTGAAAATCCATCTGATCAGTATGTAATTTTGAATCCATACATTTTGGTGCAGATCGCTTGTTGCCAGGTCAAAGAGGAGCTCTGTGGTTTCATCTCATGCATTACTGTGAGACCTGCACCTCTCCCAAGATGCCAGAGTACCTGCTGTACACCTACCACACCGAGTATAGCCGTTTGCCATGGAAGGACCTGCATCCAGATCAGACTCTAATGAACCAGTTTTTCAATGTGAGCGATTTACAGAAATCCTCAATCACATATATTACCTGTATTTGGTTGAGGAGCTCTAGAATGTCCATCTAGACCTATATACACCACCATCCAGACATTTGGGCACAGTAAAATAACTGTTTTCTATTTTATTACAGTTTAAAGTGCAACTTATTCCTGTGATGGCAAAACTGAATTCTCTGCAGCCATTACTTCAAGCTTCAGTTGTCACATGATCTTTTAACAAATCATTTCAATATGCTGATTTGGTGCTCAAAAATACACATACTTTTTATTATTATTAATGTTGAAAACTGATTAATATTTTTTGTTGAAACCGTGAGATTTTATTTAGGATTCTTTGATGAATAGAAAGCTCAAAAGAACAGCATTTATTTGAAATAGACATTTTGTAACAAGTTTTGCTGTCACTTTTGTTGAATGTAATGCATCCTTCATTAAAAAAATACATCTTAGACACCGAACTTTTGAGCGGTTGCAATGCATACTTACATTTAATCACTTCCAAGGTAGTCTGAAAAATAATTTGAAGATGACAGGTTTTAATCCTTCTGTCTTGTAGTAACTATAAGAAAATACTGATAGTTTAATAGATGGTTGTCAGTAAATTGATGGAATTTTGTGCTGTTCAGGTGGAGAGGGGAAGTCCAAAGAGTTGTTTTCTGTTTATGGGAGAGCTGCTGTGTGAGGTGAACTGGGTCAGTGTACTGAGTGACTCTCTCAGCCCCCAGCCGAGCCCCTCAGCTCAGACCATGGTGGTCTCTGTCCTCTATCTGATGGTGTTTTTGGCCAAAGAGGATCTCAGCAAACCTGTGAGTTGTCACTTGTTTACCCTTACCATCTTCAAAGGCCTATTAGAGGTTAATTTACCATGATTTACTTCTACAGGAGTCTTCTGTTCTCAGTCTCCTGGACCAATCAGCATCTCTTCCTTGGCACCTAGTAGATTTTCCTTCTTATCACAATGTTACACGCTATGTCAGCACACATTACCCAGCATCCCTTGTTCTCAGTCATGATACTTCTTCACAACACGTCATCAAATTGCTTAGAATGGCTGCTGGATTTGGGACGACTACACAAATGCTACATCACAAGGTTAGAAGACACACTGTTGTTAAATACTATAAATGACTGTAAACTACATTTTTGCAGCGTTGTGATTTGTATCTCTTGTTTGATTTGTGACTGTTAGGACATGACTTTAAAGTGCCAAGCCTTCCTTCGCTTAATGGTGCAGTTCCTGACTTCTCTGGATCAAAATGGGAACATTGGTCTGGCATCACTGGAGACAGAAATGGAGAAATTACTGGAGTACATTGTCATTTTCAACCCTCCTGGTGAGGAGAATGTTTCATTTTATCTTTCATATCACTTAGGCTATGTTCACACTGCACACAGTTCCGGTTTGTTTTTTAGATTCAATCTTTCGGATTGGCTCTTTGTATTGTCATTTAGGATGTGACAAAGTCATATCAGCTTGTTCAGTTAGTACCCAGTATATTGGTTACAGTAGTAGTGACAAATGCATCAGCGCAATGCCAAGAGTGGGGAAAGAAAAATAAATTAGTTAAGATACAGATACAGACACTATGGCACATTAATGTATTATTGTACATGTGATTCTATTCCCAAAAGCATTTGAAATACCCCTGATTTGCATCCTTGACTATTCCGAAGAACTTGCCTTGATATGTTAGGGAACGCTAAATATTTATTTGTGCATAGAGCAGATTGTGCAGTAATTTCTGAATTAAATGCAGTAGCAGATGAGAAATGTGTCTATTTACTATCCATTCTCCACCCGAATCTGATTTTAATCGCTTTTCAAACCAAATTCAAATGTAATTTGTAATAGTATTCATTTGTTCATTTATTCATTCATTTGTTCATTCAATGTTTTTTATGTTTTTGAAAGAGGTCCTTAATAGTAATAATGTAAAAGTAATATTATACATCTTAAAGGGATAGTTCACATAAAAAAAAATGAAAATTCTGTCATTAATTACTCGCCCTCATGTCATTCCAAACATTTAAATCCTATATTCATCTTCAGTACACAAATTAAGATATTTTTGAAGAAATCCAAGAGCTTTCTGACCCGCCATAGACCGCAACTACCACGGTGGAGACCCAGAAAGGTAGTAAGAACATTGTTAATATAGTCCATGTGACATCAGGGTTCAGCCTTAATTGTATGAAGGTACAAGCATATTTTGTGCAATGAAAATAAAAAATATATTTTATTCAACAGTTTCTTCTTTTCCATGTCAGTCTTCAACGTGCTTTCACAAGAGTACCACTAATGGTTGAACCACTGATGTCACGTGGACTATTTTAATGATGTCCTTACTAAGTTTCTGGGTCTTGAACATATCAGTTGTGTTGCTGTCTATGCAGGGTCATAAAGCTTTTAGATTTCATCAAATATATCAATTTGTGTTCCAAACGATGGGTTTTGAACGACATGAGGGTGAGTAATTAATGACAGAATTTTTCTTTTTGTGTGACCAATCCCTTTATGTTGAATGAACCTCTCTTAATGTATCTCATTCTCACGTTCAGAGACAGACCTCCAGCAGCGGCACATGGCCACCTGCAGTCTGTTTGCTGAGATGCTGACTCTGCTCAATGAAGCTGGCATATCTACAGCAGAGGGACTCGGGACTAAACTCCATTCGTGGGTGGAAAAGCGAGCTCGGGGTCCTTTGGTTCTCCCCCTGCTAACCGCTGCGTGCAGATGCCTGGCCTCAGTGCGTCATATGACACGAACCACTGAGGCCTGTATTCTCTCCTACTTCACTGATGGTAATAATAGCTCGTACTTGTTCTGGGCTTAGTCACAGATTTGAAACGGTCTGTCTGCGTAAGCCTTTAGGAATTATTCCTCTCCCTAATCACATTGTAAGGACCATAAAAGCAAACATCTGGGCTGAATCAAAACATTTGCATGGAACCATTATAGAGGACAGTGAGTTTTAGTATCTTATAAATCTGTCCACAACTTTTAGTAATATGTTGTGTGTTTCTTTCAGGAGGTGTGCTGATCAGTACTCTGGTTGGGGGCCCATCCTTGTCTCTCTTCAGGTTCCTGAACTGACTGTTGAGGACTTCATTCAGGAAAGCCTGAACCTGGGCAGTTATCTCACCCTGTACGTCTACATCCTCCAGAGGCTGAACCTGGAGCAAACGCTCCTGAATGAGAAGAAGACCTTAGTGCTGCTCAGCACATGGATCAATCAGGTCTTCCCTAGGTAACTTACACTTTATCACATATATAAATGCTGAAGGACGCACACAGAAACCTGGACCTGACGTAGTGTAGGATTGCAGAGTTAGTAAATAACATTCCTTTTATTTTAGTGCTTAATTTCTGAGTGTTTGTGGCCTAAGGGTGTGTGTCATCTCTTCCTGCAGTGGTCCAGCTGATGAGGCAAAACTGTTTTTATGGTGGCATAAATTCTTGGAGCTTCTGCAGATCCAGGTGGATCAAGAGGACACCTGTGCACTTGATACTCTGATTCTCACCTTAATGGCATTCCAGAACCGTCTATCCCAGCTCAGTGAGGAAAGACTGAACTCGGGCATCTTGGGAGCCATAGGCCTTGGGAAGAAATCCCCACTTTCTAGCAGGTGAAGAAGATTGAGAAACTGCTAAAACAGTTTTGTTTTGATGTCCAGATCAGAAGTGACCGGGACATTAAAGGTCAATTGTGTGAATTGCATGCCTCACAGTTTGTGTTTTTCCTGTGATTCAGGTTTCGGGTTGTGGTGCGCAGCATGTCAGCATTTTTACTAGTCCAGGTGCCCTCAGAGAATCAGCTGCGTCTTCATCCAGGCACAGAGCTCCAGCTCTCAGCTAAAGCCCAACAGGTACAATTTTAAGTTGTTAGGTGAATTTAGGAATTTTTCTAAAAAAAAGAAAATAGATGGTTAGATGTGGATATGTTTTAGATATTTGATGATAATTTGTTATTGGACAAACACATTTCTGGTAATTCGTGCTGTACTTTGAATGAATGCTCTCTTTTTTCAGGCTTTATCTGTACTGGAGCAAATGCCGAGTAATAAGCAGTATTCAGAGCTGCATGTGTCTATGAGCCAGGCCATTCAATTCATCAAGTACCCAGGTCATGGCCTGCGTGACAGCAACCGTCTTTTGACCCTGCTAGTCAATGCACTCTACACTGACCTTAATTACCTAGACATCATCCGTTAGCTATATCCTCAAAACAAGAGTCGACTCCTGCTGTCAAGCTCTGTGAAGCCCACCAAAATCTCCTGGAGAACGGATCTAACTCCAGGTGAGATGAAGGAGTTTTCTGGGAAAGGACAGAATTGGGAGGAATGCATTAAATCATGGGTTTAGACACTGAAGCAGTGGTCATTTTTTAAACTGTGTAAGGTTATAAAACACATCCGCTTACACCAATTTTCTGTTTTCAGTAATATCACACTTTGCCCGCTTTTTTCTTAAAATGTATGCTTAAAAGTATCCAAATCTTCTGTGTTTCAGACCAGAAATAACACACAAACAAACATGTCCACACAGTTCATGGTCTCATTACAATATTATATTCATTTCTGTCATTTATTTTAGAGTGGTGAGGATTTTATGATATATGTATGAGGATGTTTTAGACCTCCCATGTTGGGGGAGTTTTGGATGATAATCCACTGAATCGCAGTGTAAATATACCTCATAGCATGATTTTGATTGATTTGCACAACAAATATTCTGGTGAATTTACAAAATAATATTTTTGATTTCATTTTAGTTTTCTTAACAATAGGTGTTTTTGTAATGTAAATAAACCGATAAAGGCTGGACATCTACATTTGAATGTGAAGTGAATTTTTTAGAGACTAATATCTTTCTCACTGCATTTATTATTTGTATGGAGGCCAGCAATGTCCAAACAAGATGAACAGCTCCAGCACGTGATCTGCCTGATAAGTGCACTTTTTTTTATTATTATTAACAGAAGTGCTCCCTTAAAGGATGTTCACAATTGACATCACACATTCCTTTCCTCTTTTTAAAACTTTCTGTTGTTCCACAGCCAAATTGATGGTATTATATTATATAGGCATATTACATTTTATGAATGTGCTTGCTGCTGTATTTGCTTAGATGCATAGAGCTAATTTCAGAACTAATATTAATTTGAATGGGAGAAAATCTATTTCTGTGCATTCTGTGTATTTCTGTTTCTATATCCAGCATGGTATGTCTATATTTGGTTGTAGTTTTATTGACTTGAGATTATTGGTCAGTCCTTCTGGGGATTCACTGCATGCTTTTATAATACAGTCAGAGATCATTTTCTGTACTTCATCATACCACAGCATTCTCTGGTTTCCATAATATTGCAGCATAAACGTTGTGCATTGAATTTGTGATAATTCTAACCGTTTAGATCCTCCCCAGGCTAACAGATGTGCTTAAACATTAACCCTAATCGAATCCCCAAAATACAATTAACATGTTGTGCGTATTGTTAATGACTGTCATGCTGTTGAAAAAAAACAAAACAAGCACAACACTGAACTATTGAAATAACCTGGACATCTATATAAATCTTCACTGCAAAGGAGTCTAATGCTGTATAGAACATGACTTGCCTTAAGTTGCGTTTTCAATGTAATATTATTTCCTCTCGTGCCATAATTTTGTCATCCGTTACAAAATACAGTGTCAAATTATATGTTGTGTACATGCAAATGTAAATGATAATCAGTCAATAATATCTCAAATCAAAGGAAAAGTGTGTATGTGATTTCCTCATGTCAAAAGTTACTTGCTTTTAAAACAAGACTTTTTAATTAGTATTATTAAATAATCATAGTATTGACCTAAAACATTTATCTGCACAGTGTTGTAGAAGCAGGACTATAAGTAAAGGCCATGTTAATGTGACAAAATAGTATCAGTCAGTCTTCCGCTTCTCAGGCTGTGACACGTGTAAGACAGAATTCACATCCCAGAATATGGCAGTTGCCATGACGATCTCATCCACTTTAGATGGGACTGAGGGAGTGTTATCAGGGCACCCAGACAGCAGATGGGTGACTGAGATGTGGCTTTTCTCATGTTTAGCTGTTTATACATTGTCACATCTGAGCCAGAACGACACGCTGGAGTATCTGAAGAGTAGATGTGCACATTTTAAAGAAGGAAACGAGAGAATAAAAAATGCATGTGCTGTGAGTTCTGCATCAACTCCCTATGGGTTGGCACTACTGTTAACATGTGAGATTTGAAGTTTGCTATAACCCAAAGATGTTTTCATCCTCAAAAGCATGTTGACACAAATGGGTAGCAGCTTATGTTGCCCTGACCGTGTGCCATCCACTTGTGAAGCTTATATCTGACGCAGTGCCAGCTGGAATCCTGACGCATCTCCCACAGTCTACCACATTTAATTATATATCTCACTTCATTTTTATTTATTTATTTTCTCAGTCTAGTAGCTGTACTCTGCAGGCTTATATCAAAACAACTCTTTTTTGTAAGTGGTAAATGATGACTTATTCTAGGTTTAGTAAGGGCAGCACCACCGGTCAACAACAGCGCAACAAATGACTAAAAACTTACATTTTTAAAACTGAATTAATAAATATGTACATTTTACACAACCATTAAAATGTTTGGGTTCAGTCAAATTTTGTTTGTTTTTTCATAACCAAGGCTGCATTTATTTGATTAAACTGTAAAATATACTGTTGACACTTTAGTATAGGGACACATTCTTACTTATTAACATGCCTATATTAGCTGTTTATTAGTACTTATAAAGCACATATTCTGCATAAACATATTCTACATCCCTAATCCTACCCAATACCTAAACCAAATGGTGTGTTAATACTGAGAATTGCACCTTAAAATAAAGTGTGACCAATGTACTTTATTCCTGTGAGGCAAAGTTTATTTTCAGCAGTCATGTGTCACATGATCCTTCAGAAATCATAATATGTGACCCTGGACAACAAAAATCAGTCATAAGGGTATTTTTTTTATTATTGAGATTTATACATGATCTGAAAAAATAAGCTTTCCATTGATGTATGGTTTGTTAGAACAGGACAATAATTGTCAGAGATGCAAGTATTTGAGAATCTGAGGGTGCAAAAAAATCTACATATTGAGAAAATCTCAATTACAATTGTCCAAATGAAGTTCTTAGCAATGCATATTACTAATCAAAATTCATATATTTACAGTAGGAAATTTACAAATTATCTGCATGGACCATGATGCATGACATGACTTAATAATGATTTTTGACATAAAAGAAAAATCGATAATGTTGACGCACACAATGTATTGTTGGTTATTCCTACAAATATACCCGTGCTACTTATGAATGGTTTTGTGGTCCAGGGTCATAAATGCTGATTTGCTGCTCAAGAAACACAACCACAATTAAATAATTATGTAAATGTAATGTAAATCATTCAAATTAGTAATAAGCATCATTACATTTCAAAGCTCTCAGATGATCTAAGAGAACTCTAAAAGCTTGGTGCCTGTCTAAATTCAAAGTTTCTTCAAAATATCATTCATATAGCAAAATGCTCACATTTGATCTTATGATGCAGTTATATTTCTTTCTTCCTCTGGCTGTCTGGCTACTCTTCAGTGTGTGTAATACACCAGGGCTACAGTGTAAGATGCTCATTGGTCCTTTCCCTTCTCTGTTAATGGTGAAGCAGCACGCTAAAGGGCTGTGAGTCTGTGCGGCTATCTGAGGTACAAGCGATTGAGACTTGAATAATCTGACCTCATCCTAACCCAAAGATACTTTTGCTGTAGTTTGAACATCCATAGTCTCTAGTAACCTTATTTCACCCTGCTTCTGTCCCATTTTAGACCAAGCCTGTGGCATAGAAAGATGTCTGACACAGCGGATACAGAGTTTGGCCTCTGTATTAACATTCATTAGCCTCTAACAACTGAATTTGGGCTTTTGTTGGTTTAGGGAATAATTTGTGATATGAATATTTGTTATGTTTGAACATTTATAAAGGCCATTATTGGGGTTCTTCTGACACATACATGGAATCTTATGTTGTAGAGAGATATAAAGTCTTTTGACTGGTAAATAGCCCAGTATATTATAGAAACAATAAATCCTGCTCTGAAAACTGGGCGAGTGCTGGCGGAGCATTGCACTTACTCGGGAGATCCTATCTGCAATACAGCACTAATGAAACACATGACTTGTGAGGATTAACTATCAGTTGTTAGTGATGGATCTCTTTTAATATATCGGCCAACATTAGTTCCCATTTTCCATTAGTTATTCTGAGAAGATTTAAGAAAAATATTCCTTCTATGTGTATTCAAACCCCTCTTTGTAGACTTGTTTCTCACTGATCATCTTATGAGTATATTGAATGAAAGGTTTACAGTGTTGGTAAAGCAGTGCAGTCCAGTAGCAGAGAGTCTGAGTCATTGTGCTGATTTACCAGAGAGAAAATGTCATGAGAGCGAGAACATGGCTCAGAAATTCCTTAGCGATTATGGGACATCCACTATGTATATAGATATATATACACTCATATACTGTGTGTACGTACGTGTGTGTGTTTTATTATGACCTGGTGTTAAGTATACAGTCAAATGACCTGATGAGTAGCCCTACTGTGTGGCATAAAGTGACACTTCTTAATAATAACATAAACATGCTATGAGTGTTTCATTTCATAAACCCCTATGAGCCGTCATATAAGGGGGTCTCCATCACAATTAGTTATATGAGCAGACGCTCACCTCATAGAAACAGAATGTTCTACTACACATGTATTTTGAAACAGACTTTCTGTTGCCCACTTATATTTACAGCTGCCGGCATCAAAGATAGCACCAGTTGTGTCATCGGCTCGTTCTGTTCAATTCTGAGGTGTACAGATCTCAGCCACATCTGCCGGCTAGAAAACAAGCAGGCTAATAGATGTCATGCTAACCTTTAGGTCTGCAGCTCACAGAACTGTCTGAGTGATGACTAGCTATACTTCACAAATGTCAAGAAGTGTTTGTTTTTCTGTGCAAGTGTTACATCTCTTCTCAGGAAATATTAGATATTTATGTTAATTAAATAGGATTTTGTTTTAATAGTATATTGACTGGTTAGTTTAAATGAGGTATTATAATAGGATTAAATAGGATTTTTTTTATTATCAATGTTTTTTTTTTTTAAAGATTGTTATTCCTCATAACATTGTTTATTCTATATTGATTGACTGATTTAAATATAAGGATGTGTTTGGTCCAAGGACAGCTGTGGCTGTAGGGGTTTTATAGGGGTGTAACGTTATCTGTAAAATATCAAACCATACCATTCTCCACCCACTGTTCGGCACGAGGTTCAACTTAAATCTAACTGCATCTAAAAATAACAACACGTAAAACAGACTGAGGATTCATCTTTAATTTATACAGTCAAATATGCAATGTTATTACATTTGAATACTTTATTCAACCTAAAAACTAATGTTAAACCTACTTAACTAAAAGCATTGTTTATTTTATTAGTATTTTTATTGTATTTGTGCTGTTGCTTGTTGTTAGATTGCTTGTTAATATCTTCTTAATTTTTATTGGACAGTAGTTTCTTCCCTAAACAAAGCACATACTGGACCGTACTGAAACCGTGACTCTAAAACCTTGACACAAACCGACCCGTGAGCAATTTGAACCATTACACGTAGTGGACACTATTCACCTTTACTTTATGGAAAAAAGCAGCTTGAACATTCTACCAAATAACCCCTTTTGTGTTCCACAGTAGAAAGTAAGCCATATGAATTTGGAACAACATGAGAATGAGAAAAGCAGACAGATGTTTCATTTTTAGCTGGACTTCCCCTTTAAGAGTTGATGAAATGTATTTAGCCTACAGCAGAGAACATCATCAATTTCACTAAACTGTCATCTCTAATCTCCCTAATGAAACAGACTTTTGTTTCGTACTGTTCTGTATTGACAGTTGTCAGTGGGATCAGAAAACACTGACCGAGACGTAGAGATATAGACGCACTGTCTAGCTCTGGGTCCAGTTGTCATGGCTACCATTATGCTGTCTGGTGTTAAAGTACATTTTGTGTGTGAAATTTGTTCTGTTCAAACACAGTGTGCTGTGTCTCGCTCTCTTTCTCTGGTCCCCATTTGTACAGACGGTGTTCCCACTATGCGTGAACACAGAATGACGTACATTGTGTGCTACAGGTGCGATTGTGTCCAGAAAGAACTAGTTTTTGCAAGCCTCCGCTTATATATGCCACCCCTGCAGCGCGAGAAACTATTCAGTTAGGCGTGTGTGGGATTTTATTTGTTTATTAAGTCATTTAGTCACGTGGAGAGCTGAAGAGGTGGATGGGCAGTGGAGGTACACACAGGGCCGGTTACATTGAAGATGCTTATCTAGTTGTGGGTTGTGGGTATTTCGGGATGATGCGGCACCTTTAGGGGAGTCCTGGACTGGCCGGGTCTTCCATGACAGATAATTTGCTCGTGACAAGTGAACTGCACCTGTGTTATATCATTAACTGCCATTACAACTTGCAATGAAATAATAATTATAATAATAAAAACAAGTTTTTAACTCGTACTGCACATAAGGGGTTAAATGACTGGTAAGTCACTGCTCTTAAAGTTGTCACCTGTGGGAGGTTCTGAGTCACTCAATCATTTACATTTCTCCTCCACACTCCGGTGCTGTGATGATTCAGGTGCACTTATTCCCATCAGTCCACCTCTTTCAGCCTGCTCTTCATTTCTGTCTATTTAAAGATGTGAGAGAACTTTATACAAATAAAGTACGACATGGGGATTTTTAATGACATTTCCCTTGAATAAACTAATAAATGGGATACAGCATGATGCTGGATTTAGTATGACTCATCTGCATGTTAATAAACCAGGTTTGTTATCCAAAAAATATTGTTGGGGGGAAAAGTAGCTTATACTGTTATAATGAGTGAAGAGCACATCCTGGGAAATGAAGAGGGGCATAAGCAATAGAAATCACAGATATTGCATTATGTGTCTATATGCATCCACTCTCTACCTTTCTCAAAATCTAAGTTTTCATTTGTCACACACAATGTTTCTCCAAGTTAAAAGCACACTCACACGAATGAAAATACATTTGTCTAATATATATGCGTATACACACAAAAATAGGCTACTTTCTGTAATTTTTATTTTATTGTCAACACATGCACTTCGTCAGATATCTAAAATGCACCCCAAGTCAGTTATGACTTTGAAGGTGGACCGACTTTTTGGACTGGAGTGATTTTCACGGGGCGGGTCATATGTAAATTGGGGGCGTGGTTAACGGAACGGAGTAGAATGTCACGCAGCTCTAACCGGCAGACAGATACTTTGATACGGTAAGCTCAGTTTACTATTTTGTATACCTTAGTAAAAACAGCTGGAACACACATGTGCATGCGATTGACAGTCTTTATGCTTTCTCGTAAGATTTCGCTGAGATGTTAAAGGCTAGTCTGTTTTTAAAAGCGGTCTCTTCGGAATTTGACAACTTGAGTAGCTCACCGTGAAATATTATAAAAGTCGATTTACAATTAATAGTAATGTTTGATGTTGATACGATAACTTAATATATCCTAATAGCATATCGTGGGCTGTAATCAGCATCAGGCTTTTGAATTTTTATGGTAATCTCTACTTTTATAGAAGTGCATGTCTCAGTCAGAACCTCGCAGCCTGCTGTTTAGACAGCTCAAGGTTTTGAGACACAGCCGGTATTGATTTCATCTCTGCTTGCGTCTAATTTAAGGATGTTGTTTAATCGCACCCTGGTCTGCATATTCTGCAGAGAGCCTATTATAGCTGTATGCTGGTGCAGACGCGAATAATCAAAAATCTGTTTTATGCGAAGAATACATAAAGAGGTAATGCTTGTCTTACTGACGTCAGTCACCGGTCGTCCGTTATTTTTCCATTGGTGGTCACCATGACATCATTAAAAACCGGAAAGGAATACCGGGAGACCTTCGAGGTTTTGATTTAGTGATGAGGATTTCCTGTCGGATGCGGCAAACCGGCATCATTGTTCTGCAGATATCGTAACTGGTGAGCTTTAGAGCCTCGTCGTGTTCTTGTCGAATAACGTTACAGTTTATGGTGTTGTGTGTATTTTAAACAGTGCCGCTTTTGAAAGCCTAAATGCAAGATTACATTATTTTAAATTCATGATTGTTTGTGTGTGAATGAACTGCTCTGTATAATATGCTGAACATCAAGTCTTTGTTGGTGTTTCTCGCGCGGTCTGCAGTGCCGCCCAAACGACCCGCTCAGATTATCAGGATCTGTTCTCAGCACAATACATACAATTTCAGTTCAAATACATGTCGTTTTTGATGCTGTGCTGCACTGAAATCGGTCTTGGCCACTATGAGATAATTGTAGAATATTGCGGTGTTTTATTTTTGTCTACTGCCTCTCTCGTAAGAATATCGTGAGCACTTACTGATTGCAGCAGAGGCTCTAGGCACAAGTAATATTACACAAGAGCAGAAGTGCTGCTGTTTTTTATAACAGCACGGCTGAAATGCCATGGGTAGAGGTTGTTAGCCTAATATTATTTAACATATAAATAAATAAGGAATTAATGTCAAGTAATTTACGTTTAAAACATAAATTGGCTAATTAATTTGCATATTTCTGCCCCGGCTGTCAATTAAAATAGTTCCAAAAGAAGAGGAGACAAGTGAAACGTCAAGCTTCACGGCGTCAACGCAGAGAGAGAAATCCGGAGTGGAATAAAGCACATAAGTGGAGTGGAGCGACAGAGTTCCATTGAGTTCAGAGCGTTTTGTGATCATTCGGCTGTATATCCACTTCTGGTTTTATATTTCACACTTTCGAGTGAGAAACCCACTTTGAGCGTTCAAGGAGCAGGAGACACACACAACACACACACACACACACAACCGCTTCCGGACTCGTTCTGCTGGAATACAAATATTTTTTTTATGTTGACATTAAATACAAAATTAAATATAACCTGAATGCATTTTTATTACTTTATTGTTTACCTTGCTTGTTTTCATTGTTGTTTTGTAGAAAGTTTGGTGGTTCTGGAAGGACTCTATCTGTAAATCAAAGCCATGGGGAAGGATTACTATAAGATCCTTGGCATAACTTCAGGCTCTAATGAGGATGAAATCAAAAAGGCCTACAGAAGGATGGCCCTAAAGTTCCATCCAGACAAAAACAAGGATCCCAATGCTGAAGAGAAGTTTAAAGAGATAGCAGAGGCGTATGAGGTTCTGAGTGACCCAAAGAAGAGAGTCATCTATGACCAATACGGCGAGGATGGTAAGTATGGTTGAGTCCATGTATAGAAGAAACTCTACCAAACATCTCAGAGCCTTATCAGATTGTATGACTCATTCTTGGGCTATAATTAGTTTTCTAGGAAACGATAATTTGATAATCAGTATGTACTGGCCAGTTCTCTGTTCATTTATGGATTTGGACACACTGAACTTTAAAGCTTTTCATACTGTGCTTAATTTAATCCTGGATTATTTTTGTTGTAAACTATTTTTTTAAAACCTGGGTAGATGAACATTTCACATGTGTAATTAGAAGCGGTTTTAGCAATATAATGTAGCCCCGGTTTTAATAATATATAGTGTAAAATGTCAGATTATGAATACAGTAAGTAGTGTGAAATATGAAACACGATAACCTGGGAGTCAGTTTTCCCAGGGTTTAAGATTACCCGGGCTTAATTTTTACAATTGTGCCCTATTAAGTGTCTATTCAGTAGTGTAATGCAATTGGAGTTGTATTCATAGTTGCAGTCTAAAATAGTGCATAATACCCCAATATATATTTTCTAAGAAACCAATACATGCTAATAACAACAAGACTTAATGGACCAGGCACAGTTCTGTTTATACCAGATAGGACAACCCTTAAAAGGATCTTTGCCATGTCTCACGTGGCTAGACCACTGTTCTTTATACACTGTTAAAGCAGCTTTACCACCTCTGCTTTTTCCTGACAATCAAAAGAACTCCCTCTCACTGCAGGATGATGCAGAAAAGTTCTCTGACAAATGCACAGACTATAAACATGGCACTTGAAAGTCGTTTGAAACAAAGAAGGATTTCAAATGTCCCCACTTATGCCAACTCCAGGCTATATGCCAAACTAAGATTCTTTACATGGAGTACATCTGCCAATTCCTCCTTTACTCATGAATTTAGCAAGGAATCCCTTCATGTTTATAGAGTCTTTGCATCAGTTCTTTCTGTGCACTGTTGTTCGATTTTGCTTGAAAAAAGAGCCATTGGGCACAGTAAAAATCATATTGCAGCCGCAGCAAGCTAATTTGGCTCTATTAACACAGATTCACGCTGATGTATTATGTTTTTAATTTTTATTATAAGATGTAGGGCTATGAATCTGTTATTCCCAAATGACCCACTTTAATAACCATCCCATCATTAGTTGTTTTGGCCTGAGGAGTTCATTGAAGTTGCAGAGAATGAGGTGGAAACATGTTTTATAAGGTGTCTGTCCACATTAAGTAGGCAGACTGAAGAGTTAAAGATGTGAAGTTGGAAGATGAGTCATCTTGTGTGCTGATCGCTAGAAGGAGTGCATTTGTTACAAGCCATCAATCACCCACCATAATGCATGGGTGTTAATGCTTTTTTAACAGAACTGAAAAGCACAAAAAAATAAATGATTGTTTGATGATCCTAATTGACCTGCTCTTTCTGTACTTCTATTTTTGTTAATAAGATAGTTTTGCAATGAACCTCAAAACACAGTTCAGACACCAGAGCTTAAAGAGCACTTACACACCATGCTGTGGTCTTCCACTCAGTATACACACTTGCCCAGAATTTGTCCATGTTCCTGCCAAAACATTTGTTTTCAGAACCAGGCCACCAAGAGAAGCCAGCTAAGGGACAATAATAGAAATGAAGTAGCCTGCTTGTTTAAAATCGTATTTCTGTTCTTTGTCCAGTAATCTGAATTTGTAAGCAAGCAGAGCGGGGGTGGAGAAAAGAAACAGAAAAACACTTGGCAGGTCTTCTGTTGAGCTTTACACCTCAAAATGGTGATGTGTGAGCAGTTGCAGACTAAATCAAATGCTGTCCCATGCTACGTCATGCTGTAGGCTAGCATTTGATAATTATCCAGCAGGAGTTGAGAATTCTCAGTTGCCAATTTGTAGGGCTGTTTTAATAATTCAAACGTTGCAGTCAAACCATTTCAGTGTTTTTCTGTTTTCACTAAACAAATAGAAATAACTATCATAGAGGTGTTAAACGTTTTGGCTGTTTCAAGTAGTTGTAATACAATGAAGTAGACTGTCCTCTTAGTACTGTAGAGAGTATGAGTCAAAGATTATTCGTGGAGTTGGTATCCAATGGTATAGGTTAACAGGTCCAACTAGGCTGTGTAAATGTTAATGTACATGCTCCTTTTTGGAAAAAATGTCATTATATATTGAGGAATCTACACTTAAACAGTCTTGAATACCTAAAATACTGTATGCAGTAGGCCATAATAGTTAGAAGTCATCCTATTTTAGTTAACATTTTCATAGAAAGTAGCTTAGGTTTTATCAGTGTCAAACAGAATTGACTTTTCAAGGCAACCTCAGTCCTAAATCCACTTTTCTCGCACAGCTGTGGCAGACTCACTAAGTTGGTGATTACCTTAATATGGCTCCATCAATCCTTGGTGTACTTATGAGATGACATAAAGTTAAACTTTTTTAAAGACTTGCGCATCATTACTGGAAGCTAGAGTGTTTGCTAGCCTGAAACTGTCACAGAAGATGCTCACCTGTGGAATTAAGCAGAACTTAAAATAACTTTGTAAATACAGAATACCCTGATGCAATGTTTCTCCTGTGTATTTCCGTCTAGGTTTGAAAACCGGTGGCACGGGCTCATCTAGTGGACAAGGGACTACATATCACTACACCTTCCATGGGGATCCTCATGCCACCTTTGCTTCGTTCTTTGGAGGCTCCAACCCCTTCGATATATTCTTTGGCTCTGGACGCCAACGGGGAACCACCAATGGCACTAATGACCATGGTGGCGATCATGACATGGACATTGAAATGGATGGAGATGATGATCCTTTCAATTCCTTTAGCCACTTTGGCTTCAATGGTGTCAACGGTTTTCATCACGGTGGAGGTCGAAGACATCGTAACGGGCCCCTTCATGGTGGCCGGAGGAAAGTACAGGACCCTCCAGTGGTACATGAGCTTAAAGTGTCTCTAGAGGAGATCTTCCATGGATGTACCAAGCGGATGCGAATCACTCGCCGAAGACTGAACCCAGATGGAAGGACAATGAGGACAGAGGACAAGATCCTTAACATTGTTATCAAGAGAGGCTGGAAGGAAGGGACAAAGATCACCTTCCCCAAAGAGGGTGATGAGACACCTGATAAAATTCCTGCTGATATTGCATTTGTGCTCAAAGACAAAGGGCACCCACTCTTCAAAAGAGATGGATCCAACATCATTTACACAGCCAAGATTGGTCTTAAGGAGGTATGTGTTCTTCATCATTCAGTTGTTGTAGGTATCAGAATCACAATAAGAATGAGCTTTTTTTCCTGGTATGTTTACACATACAAGGAATTTGTGTTTGTAACAGAAGCTCCACAGTGCATCAGAACGATAGTGGTAAGACGAGACACGGATAATACAAATAATAATATACAAAATAGACAATGTACAAAATAGCAAAAACACTATATACAAAATAGACTTTAGTATGTACAGGTATGTTAGGTGCAAATATAAATAAACATATGCTAAATAAATAAATGTATAATAGTGTTGTGTGTTCCACGTTTATTGTACAATACAATACAAATTAAGCTCAGATGAGCTTTATTTGTCACATACACAATTATACAGAGTATAATGAGGAGTGAAATGTGTTTTCTGCATTTAACCTGCACACACTTGGAGCAGTGGGCAGCCGACTGTGCAGTGCCCGGGGAGCAGTCATGGACTTCCTGCCGACTTCTCCGGCATTCATCTCCACTGTTCTGAGTGTGTTTACCTCGGATGTTGAAGTCCAACGCTATCCATTAGGCCCACCCTGCCCACAATTGGTCACTGGCCAGAAATAGGCTAATTGCCTGTTTGAAGAAACTGTTCTTTGCCACTCTGTTCTTGACATGCTCTGACTGGTTAACCAGATGGCAACAGTTCAAAGAGGGAGTGTGCTGGATGTGAGGGGTCCAGACAGAGTGATTTTGCCAGCCCTTTTGCTCACTCTGGATAAGTACAGTCCCGGAGAGTGGGGACAGGGGAGGGTTGTACCAGTGATTCGCTCAGCAGTCCAACATAGTCTTCTGAGATCAGATTTGGTAGCTGAACCAGACAGTTATTAAAGTGCAGAGGACGGATTCAATGATGGCAGAGTAGAATTGTTTCAGCAGCTCCTGTGGCAGGTTGAACATCCTCAGTTGGCGAAGGAAGTGCAGCCTCTGCTGGGTCGATGTGAGTGTCCCACTTCAGGTCCTGAGAGATGGTGGTTCCCAGGAATATGATGGTGAGTGGTTCTATTGTCACTACCATCTCCACTGTTCTGAGTGTGTTCAGCTCCAGGATGTTAAGACTACACCAGTCATGTTCCCACCCTGTTTTTTCACCCACAATTGGTCACTGGCCAGAAATAGGCTAATAGTCAGGTGTTTGCACCTGTGTGCTTTTGCCCACTCTTTCTTGACATTCCCTGACTGGCCATCAAAGCAGACTGGGTTGTTTTATCAGTTGGCTTCTGTAGCCCAAGAATAGACAGTCCTAGACTTAGATTAGACAGGTTTACTGCAATCTTAACACCAGACCACCCTTTGCCCTTTGTGCCCTCATTTACATGGACTTAGAGTAAATGAATGGGCTTCATCAGACCTCACCAAGTCCAAAATAAATGTTGACCTCGTTAACCTGCACAGCTGCTAAATTTGGCTGCATGATTCTCCCCATGCAAACCATTTTTGGTTTTATTGTCCTGTATTATTTACTTACAATTTAATTATGAAAAGCATATTGAATCTAATAGCTATAGATTGATTGGAATATTTGCCTGTTGACTGTATATGTTGTATCATGGCATAGTATTTTTCATTATAAAAGTTTAGGTGTTTATGACAGTTCTTAGTATCACTGCTGCAGTGCTGGCCTGAAGTGATTCAGTAAAGCATAGAAAATCCTCCATAAAGTCATCAAACACTGAAACATTATGCATTTTAAATTAAACCAATAATTTCAATATATAATTGATGGCGCCTAGATGTAATGGGATTTTCATGGGCTGACCCACTGAGGATAATAACTACAGTCTACAGTAACTTCATATATTTCTGTTTGTCTAGTGACCTAGAAAAAAACACTGTCAGTTAATATGTATAGTGACAGAGATCAGCAGAAATAGCCTTAATCTCAGTATTGAGTGTCAATTATGTGTTTCAGAGCACCACTGTGATTAACAGTGAAAACATATTCTTGTTTTTCTGTTAACTTTACTTTTGACAACTTTTACCTTGGCAGCTCAACCAGAGCAGGCAGCTGTCAGCTGTTTTAAACAATGTGTCCGTGAGATTTCCAGCTCTACAGAAAAACAGCATTTTGTCCTTTTTAATATATCAAACATGGATTTAAATATCTGAAAACATCTCCGGTGCCTGTCTATTTTAATTGTCTGCTAATAGTTTCTGAGATGTTTTTAGGTCAGTGATTTACTTTTAAAGGTCTCGCTCATTAAATGTCCTGAATGAAACCTGATAAGTAGCAGTGAACATCAGAAACCGTTTTGCCATCTGGTACCATCTCCTGCGTACTGATGGCAACTTCCCTCACAAATGTTCATCTGCCTGTTTATTGTAGACACATTCAGAGGAAAGATTTAGCATGATCTAGACTGTTCTCAGGGGCACATTGTCCTCATTTCAATATCACTTTTCATTTAGAGATGCTCTCAGTGGAACCCCAAGGCATTGCTTTAATTAGAGCTCAGAGTTTTTTAATTGCCTGCTGGTAATGACCATGGGTTTGTACAAGAGCGAGACAGCTAAAAGGTCCTTGTCTGCTGGTAATTTCCATACCCATTCACCTAGTAATTACTCATCACCAGTACTAAAGAGCTCTAGCAGTGGTGCTGAGGAAACATGGGGCCACATGATGCTATCTTTATGATGATGCTGGATTATTCAAGTCAGCACTGAATGTGATCTTGGATCAGTAAAGTTAATTTGTTAATGTAAGCACAGTGTCTTAAAGGTGCATTCAGTAGTTCTTTAGTTAACGTCAGCATCGCTTTTCCTCGTAAGTACCAAATACCACAATAGTGGTAGACGCTGCACTGCCATCTATAAGTGTGGATCAGTATAATCATCTCTGAGTTTTATGTAAATTACACTGATGCTAATTCTCGAGAGCAATCTACATAATAATTCATTTCACTACCTTTCCAACAAAAATTGATGTAATTTTGCCATCACTACTCAGAATTTTCGATGTAATCAAATCTTTCTACCTTGTTTATGAGCGTTTCGTTTTCTTTGGTCATACAGGTACTGATTCCCCCGTTGTCTCTGCTGTAAAACATGATAATAACATGCAAATAATAATAACTAATAATAAAAATAATAGCAGGTAAAACACAATAAATGTATTTTCCCATCGCTAAACTACACTCAATGTATCGTCATTTCAACATGGTGAAATACATTGACAAGTGACCTGCACCATTAGGCTAATTTCAAAACTTTTATAGAAAACTAATGAGTACAGTTTTCATGTCATGTGAGTGTTCATTATTCAAATGACTCTTCATAAAAATGTCAAAACGATTTACTGTATACAGAATTTTAAAGGGATAGTTCACCCAAAAATGAAAATTCTGTCATTATTTACTCACCGTCAAGTAGTTCCAAACCTGTATGAATGTCTTTGTTCTGATGAACACAATGGAAGATATTCTGAAGAATGTGGGAAACAGAGCAGTTCTGGGCACCATTGACTTCCATAGTATTTTTTCCCCACTATGGAAGTCAATGGTGCCCCAAAACAGCCTGCTTACAAACTTTCTTCAAAATATCTTCCTTTGTGTTCAACAAAACAAAGACATTCATACAGGTTTGGAACTGACGGTGAGTAAATGATGACAGAATTTTCATTTTCATTTTTTCATTTCATGGGTGAACTATCCCTTTAATCACCATTTTAGCACCAAACTACTGAATGCAGCTTTAATATGTGTGAACACTGCTGAGCGGAAGTTGTCAAAATACAGTTGTCAGTCCTATGAAATCCTAAATACAGCTCTGTTCTTACATATTTTGATTATGAAAGAGGGACAAAAAAATTGCAACAAGTTTTGAGTATAGTTGCAGTCGACTAATCTACTTGTCCGTCACCATTGACACATTTATGGCATGATCTGCTTGCTCAGTGGAACCAGAACTTATTTTATTTTCAATCTCCTTTAACAAGTCTGCAGCAGTTCTGACTTTAATTTTGGTTGTTTAATTCTAGTTGCTGTTTGGGAACATCATCATTAGCCAGAGTTGAGGAGATGCCTGGCAACATGTCATGGTCAACTGTTTTGTGAGAGTATCAGCTACTCCCTTCTTTCCATGAATCCCCCCCAGCCCACACTGCTGCTCTCTGTAGGAAGGAGCTGATGTCATTGCGAACACATTTTCTCATCCCTTGAGGCAGCTGCTAGGCAGAGCTGTCTGGCAATATTTGTGCTTGGTATTCACAGAAAGTTCACGAAAAGCTTTTCCAGCATAAGCTCACATGCAATAACTGCAGGCTCTTCACTGCACACAGCTAAGCTTTAATCTTTAAGTCTTGAATTTAGCCATTTCATGTTTAATATACTTAAAGGAATAGTTTACCCCAAAATGAAAATTGTCATAATTTACTCCCTCTGAAGTTGTTACAACCCTTTAGGATTATCTTTTTTCTGTTGAACATAAATTAAGATATTTTAAAGAATGTGAGTAACCAAACTGACTTCCATTGAAGAAAAAAGAACTATGGTAGTCAATGGGGACCAGAAACTGTTTGGTTACTCACATTATTAAAAAATATCTTCTTTTAGGTTCAGCTGAAAAATACATTCATACCAGTCTGTAACAACTGAAGGGGGAATAAATGAAGCGCTCTTGGAAGATAAAAATGAACACAAGTTATATGATGTTCCAGAAGTGAATATAGGAGGATCTTGTTCATCTAATCCTGTCAGTTACATTTCAGGGATTTGTAAGTGTCTGCTTTCCTCACTCAAGTGACAATCCTTCCGGCATCACAACTTGTATTTCTTAGCACCTTTTTTTATTTTGTATTATTTACATAGCGCTGAGACCCTCACCCTATTGCAGTGATCCCCAAATCTGGCTCGCGAGATCCACTTTCCTGCAGAGTTTAGCTCCAACCCTGATCAAACTCGCCTACCTGTGATTTTCTAATGATCCTGAAGACATTGATTAGCATGCTCGGATGTGTTTGATTAGGGTTAGAGCTAAACAAGGGGATCTCGTGAGCCAGATTTGAGTATCCCTGTCCTATTGTCATTTTTAGAATGGTCAAGGATCAGCAATCTCCAAGTAAAACTGATCGTGCAGACCAAACCGTAAGTCATGGAGACTTGACACTTGGAGAGATGGTAATACTTACACCGCCTACAGCGTGACCAAGGCTCGCCCCAACCAGATTTGCTCGTGAGTTGGCAAAATTTTGGGGTATTTCAAAAAAATGTAACCTACTTTTGCAAACTAGTTTTTTTGCCCAATCGGAACCAAATCAAATCAAATCAAATCAAATCACTTAATGTCAATAATTATCACATAACACTCACAGCACAAGTGCCTTTCAAAAGGGGCAAATTTTAGTAGCGTGCTACAACTCCTAGACAGTGAATGACATATCTTTGCCAAACTCCAGACAATTTATATATGGACAATCTGAGATCAAAAAATATAAAAACAACACTTGTTGGCGCTAAAAAAAAAAAAAATATATACAATATGGACAGACTGTGCCGTGTCTTATCAACATGAAAATTGGTCTTGGTCCAAACAACAACAGCAAGACATTGGCAGACAGTGCAAAAAACAACAACAGCAATTTGAGCATGTTTGACAAGGTCAGACAGTGCAAAAAACAACAACAGCAATTTCAACTCATGGACAGACAGGTCTGCAAAAAATTTGAAATAAATTACATATGGGCAGTACATATATACAGACTGTACAGAAGGGCATAAATGATTATATGCACTTGTACGCTTTTTTGACTATACGATATTATCAATCTACGATAGAACTCCTCATTCAGGACAACATTATGCCTACTATCTATACATAATGTTGTCATACATTTAATAATGTTAAATGATTGAGAAGATATATAATTAACATACTTTTGGTTGAGCAGTTTTCTGCTCAATGCTGGAAAAAACAGATTATTCTATGGACTTTCTAGGCCAATAGTTATCATGTGTATGGTAATCCAGTGATAGCAGATAGGTTGTGTTAGAGTGTGTGCAGCACACCTGTAAAGCACAGGAAGATTCTCTGGAGAGTGAATATCAATAATTATCAAAAAAAGTTTAACTTTTGACTCACCGTCGCAAAGGAGTGCCAAAACTTTCAAAAGGGGCAGGGCCACTTTTAGTAAAAGGCCTACAACTCCTAAACGGAATGACATATCTTTGCCAAACTCCGAACACTTATATAAGAGCTCAATCTGAGATCACAAAATATATATAAATGCCCACAACTTTGACACTGTGCCTCTACAACAACTGTTGTCAATTTAATAATTTGTTAAATGATTGAGAAGATATATAAAACATACTTTTGCGAATTAGTCCTAGGTTTTCTGCTCAATCTGGAAAAAAACACTGCAGCACAATTCTCTGGACTCTCTTGGCCAATAGTTATCAAAAAATGTGCCCTTTGGTAATCTATGAACGGGTCATATATAAATGTGCAAATTTTCATAAACTCAGAGTATCAAAACTCACAGTGTCTAAAACTAGTATCACAATTTCTTTATCAAGATCTGCTTCAGCTTCCATGTGATTTGGTGCTATTCAGTTTAAAGCAGATGTTTTATCCATAATATTTCTGCAAATGAGGACATTACAAAAATGGTGTTATTATGTGATTTGCTTATTTTGACAATTTGAAAATATTCCATCTGTTGAAGTAATATAATCATTTTAGTTCCAGCTCAGCTGATTTTTATTTAGATGAGCCTTCTATGCACTCAGCGATCACAATTTCTTTATCAAGATCTGCTTCAGCTTCCATGTGATTTACGTTTATTCATTTAGCAGATGTTTTATCCAAAGCGACCTGCAAATGAGGACATTACTATGGTGTTATTATGGTTTGCTTATTTTGACAATTTGAAAATATTCCATCTGGGTTAGGTAATATAATAATTTTAGTTCCATGGCAACTTCTCGATTTCCTCAGCTGATTTTTCAGTTGCTTCATTAGCCCTGTGAAATGAGAGCAGTGGCCAAAATGAACACACACACCTTCACAGCTCTTGCTTGAAGTTTTTAATCAAATATGAATTAAAACATAATTAATATAATTGTTTATATATATTTGTTCTATTTTTGCTCTCTACACGAATAATCGTAAATCTATTTTAACTTTATGTATACTGGAGGTAAAATATTTGGAATAATAACGTTTTTTTTATGTTTTTGAAAAGTTTCTTATGCTCGCCATACTCTATTTTAATCAAAAATACAGTAGAAACAGTGCTGCTTAATATTTTTTTTTGTGGAAATCATGTACACTACTACTCAACAGTTTGACGTAAATAAAGAAAAGAAAAGAATAATTTTATTAAGCAAGGATGCATTATATGGATAAAAAATGATAGTAAAGACATGTATAATGATAGAATCTTATAAATAAATAAAAAAAATCGTATTTTCTCGTGTATTAAATAAATTAAATGCATACAGACTGAAGTAGTTTAAGTCTTTGGTTCTTTTAATTGTGATGATTTTGGCTCAAATTTAACAAGAACCCACCAATTCACTATCTCAACCAATTAGAATACTTCATAAGACCAATAAAACATTTTGTTTTAGTGAATTGTTGGCCTTCTGGAAAGTATGTTCATTTACTGTACATGTACTCAATATTTGGTAGGGGCTCCTTTTGCTTTAATTACTGCCTCAATTCGGCGTGGCATGGAGGTGATCAGTTTGTGGCACTGCTGAGGTGGTATGGAAGCCCAGGTTTCTTTGACAGTGGCCTTCAGCTCATCTGCATTTTTTGGTCTCGTTTCTCATTTTCCTCTTGAAAATACTCCATAAGTTCAGGTCTGGTGAGTTTGCTGGCCAGTCAAGCACACCAACACCATGGTCATTTAACCAACTTTTGGTGCTTTTGGCAGTGTGGGCAGGTGCCAAATCCTGCTGAAAAATAAAATCAGTATCTTTAAAAAGCTGTTCAGCAGAAGGAAGCATGAAGTGCTCCAAAATTTCTTGGATAAACGGGTACAGTGACGTTGGTTTTATAAAACACAATGGACCAAATCCAGCAGATGACATTGCACCCCAAATCATCACAGACTGTGGAAACTTAACACTGGACTTCAAGCAACTCTGGCTATGAGCTTCTCCACCCTTCCTCCAGACTCTAGGACCTTGGTTTCCAAATGAAATACAAAACTTGCTCTCATCTGAAAAGAGGACTTTGGACCACTGGGCAACAGTCCAGTTCTCCTTCTCCTTAGCCCAGGTAAGACATCTCTGACGACAACTGTAGCCAAATTCCTTGACACGTCTGTGTGTGGTGGCTCTTGATGCCTTGACCCCAGCCTCAGTCCATTCCTTGTGAAGTTCACCCAAATTCTTGAATCGATTTTTCTTGACAATCCTCATAAGACTGCGGTTCTCTCGGTTGGTTGTGCATCTTTTTCTTCCACACTTTTTCCTTCCAGTCAACTTTCTGTTAACATGCTTGGATACAGCACTCTGTGAACAGCCAGGTTCTTTGGCAATGAATGTTTGTGGCTTAAACTCCTTGTGAAGGGTGTCAATGATTGTCTTCTGGACAACTGTCAGATCAGCAGTCTTCCCCATGATTGTGTAGCCTAGTGAACCAAACTGAGAGACCATTTTGAAGGCTCAGGAAACTTTTGCAGGTGTTTTGAGTTGATTAGCTGATTAGCATGTCACCATATTCTAATTTGTTGAGATTGTGAATTGGTGGGTTTTTGTTAAATGTGATCCAAAATCATCAAAATTAAAAGAACCAAAGACTTAAACTACTTCAGTCTGTGTGCATTAAATTTATTTAATACACGAGTTTCACAATTTGAGTTGAATTACTGAAATAAATAATTTTTTCCAAATTCATTGAGATGCACCTGTATGTGTATATATATATATATATATATATATATATATATATATATATATATATATATATATATATATATGGTTTTATAAAATTTTTGAGCACCAAATCAACATATTAGAATTAGTTATTTTAAACTGTATTTTTTACTGTATTTGCTGTTTTTTACTGTATTTTACATCAAATAATCAAAAAATAACCCTTTATTATTATTTTATTTCTTTATTATTATTATTTGATCAAACATTTATTTATTTAACACATACTTATTACATTTCAAATTTGCACCTAACATACCTGTACTTACTAAATTCTTTTTTATACGATTATATTTCTTTATACAATGTGTCATCTTAGTTTTTCTTATCAGTTATGAACATTAGAGTTGTACTGTAGTCATGACTTTATATTAATGTTTAATGCATTACTTTAATGTTATGTTTGTTACCATGATGGTGTTTTGTATTCATGTGTATGACACTGTGCACCTTCTATATAGTAGTATTTAGTATTTACCTTTGGTTTATTAACATTATTTAAGTTTTTTTGTTTCAAGTTCAATCTTTAAAACTTAAAATATTGCTATATATTTTCTACAATAAAGTTCTGGCCACCACAGCTGCCAGTTTTTTACCATAAATTTCACCTATTTTTTTAGACAGTGTACTGTATATACACACATATATACTTACTATTTCTAGGAATATATACTGTACATGTGCTCCCTGTACCTGTAACATTATAGAGGCATCTTACACTAGGTCTCTATGTCACCATGCAGAGTTTGTGCTTAAGTGTTGAAATACCATCAACGGCTCTCGCACTGACTTTACTTTGTTGTTTTTTTATAGGCATTGTGTGGCTGTACAGTGAACATTCCCACCATTGACAACCGAGCGATCACATTGCCCTGCAACGATATCATCAAACCAGGCACAATCAAGAGACTGCGTGGAGAAGGCCTACCTTTCCCAAAAAATCAGTCTCAACGCGGGGATTTGATAGTGGAGTTCCAGGTGCGCTTCCCAGACAGAATACCACCCCAGTCCAGAGAGATCATCAAACAGCACCTACCCCAGTCTTAGAGGAACTTCAGTGGATTCACTGGATGGTTACATTTTTCAAACACACCATTTTCTCCAAAAATACATATGCTGATTTCGAAGAAGGACAAATATGTCGTAAGGACCAGAGGCTCAATTGATATTTAGTTACAGTTTTACCTAATTTATTATCACTTTCTCTGAACATTTTTGAGGATTTTGAAGGAGTTTGTGTTTATGCCGAAGCTCAACCATGACTTTCAACCATGATATTTTTTATTATTATTATCCCTCAATGGTTTTTATTCTCTTCTATCAACATGTTGAAGGCAAACACTTACAAGAAAGACAGAAGGACTGATTTGTTGGATGGAAGGTGAATATTTTTGGTGCAAACAATGATGGATACGAGGATAATCCAACAACAGCTGACTATTTATTCTGGATTTGAATCTGTTATTTTGAAACAGATTAAAATTCCTTCCCTTGTAATAATCGATAATCTCATTTTAAATGGAGTGGTCGATGTAAGACCACTACAGTGTTGGAGACACTGAGATTTTGAGGATTTTTGAGCACCAGCAGAGCCATTTGGTATCTATTTGATATATTTCCACTGCTCACGCATCTCAACAGTCTACAGGTGCTTTCTGGTAGTTCTTGAAGTATCAGGTACTGGCATTTATGGTGATGTGATTACAGGATTTTTGAAATCACAGAAATGTTGAGTGCCTTAATGTGGCTCAAACCAGCTATTTAATTTCATTAGCAAAGACCTTAGGCTATTGTTGAAAAATACTCTAAACAGATTAATTTGTCATTTATGTACACAAAAACAATGAATGGCAGTAACCATCATTACAGAGATAGTTTGCCCAAAAAGGATACATTGGAAGGAAGAATGTAGTCATCTTCATGGTGCTCTTAACATATAATATTATATTGTTTCTGTGGTACAAATGAGTTAGCTAGCAGAAAGTCTAGGCTGTTTTTCCAGAAGACGAAAAGTAGATGATGACTTTGACCAGCTTAAATATACTATATTCTAAAGTGGAAGAAAGTCCTCTCGCTCTCTCACACACACACTCTCTCTCTCTCACTTTTAATTTAACAAGGTGCAAAGGAAAAAAACAATAAAACATCACCACATAAGGCAATATCTTATATAGCTAAGTTACATTATAGGTGAAATATGTGACATCACATACAAGACTAAAATCTTTGACACAGTCTAGTAAATATGTACACAACATTTTATGACTTTGTCTGGCAAATCGTCCTTCATTATTTTATTAACCAAGAGAAGGAACATTTCAGTGGATAACAAATTCTTTGAATAATAAATTCTGGTCTGTTCCAGACAGTCAAAGTTGGTCAGCTGTAATCACAAAACACTGTCATTGTATGAAAACGAACAGCCTAAATAACACATTTTGTGTTACGTGCAAAAATATCATTTGAGCAACATGTGGACAACATCATTTTTTTATATGATTGACGAGGGATAGCTATTGGAAAATGCTCATTCATTCATTAACTATACACACAACCCCACACATTAAGAGAAGCCCTAACATCCTCTGAAATGCAGCATGACAGTCTCAGAAAGTTGAAAACCCCATTTTTAATCCAATATGAAAAGAGGAACATGAGATCTGTGATATTAAAATGTTTTTTTTTGAAGTGCAGGTCTTCATTGTTCAGTAAGCACAGCTATAGCTTTTTTAATGAAGTTATGAGGGAATTGTTTTTGAACAGCTTTTTACTACAACAGTTTCAGAATACTGTATTTCACACTTTTAAATGTGTGCAATGTGAAATAATTAGCAATAGTTCTCTGTATTTTAGTTTAGATTTATATAAAGTGCAAAGCCTCTCTTTCCATTGATTTGTGATGTACCATCTTTCTACAATAACAGCAGCATTTGAGAAAACATATTTTCTATATAAACAACATAACCTTAAAAATAAACATTTTTTCATATTTCCCTCCAGGATATCTCTTATACAGTTGTAACTATGTCATTTAATAATTGCTGTATTAGGTGATAAAATGAAAGTACGGAGGAACATAACCTTTGTAATGACTAGTGTCATGTTGTGTTATTATGTGCTGGTCTATGTTTGGATTGTTGTACATTGTACTCAACAGACTTTCGGACATCCAGCCACTTGTGTTTTGAATTTGGATGTCTCATGTTTATTACTTCTGTCCTCATGTATGAGACAGTATTAAATACAGCTCCCTGCACCCAAGGGAGGATAAATCAATGCAAAATTCAAGTGCTGTGTTCGTTTCCTGACATTCAGAGAGAATCGGGCCTTGAAGAGTGTGTGTGAAGTACTATTGAACTCTGTCACTTTACAGTATACATTTTTGGTGCTTTATGAATAATTTATGAGAACATGAAATAAACCAATAGTCTTGACTGAAAATAAAATAATAAGGATCGTTTTGTTGCAGACCGAATGAGATATACAGTAGACAGCAGACTGGTGGCTTTCCAAATGAGACGACAACGCTGGGCACGCAAGGTAACCAACATTTAAATCAGAATATTGACTCCAAAGATCCATACTGGAGTTCTAAATTATATTTCAGGTAAATGTATAATCTTTGGGGTGAAACATTTGCTTATGTCTATTTAAAGTACATTATGTAAAGTATCCGTGACATGAATGGAGAACGCTTTCATTATGCGGATAAGTCTGACATGGCTCATGCCACATATCACTTGACTCAGAAATGATCCTCGTCCCTCTTCTGTCATTAACTGGTGAATCAGACCGTTCTCAGTAACCAGGAGCATTTGACTCAGTCAGCTTCCCTTAAGTCACACAAAAAGCATTATTTCACAAGTTAAATTAACTAAAGGTGTTAATTTGATTATTTATTTATGAAGTACAATGTCCCGTTGATGGTTGTATTCCTGACGAAGTTTAAAACCTTTTAGAGATCATCAACAATAAAAGTCAAGGTTCACGGCATGCCTTGATGGGTCTGATTATCTGTCATAAACACACTGCATTCCTCTAATGGATCGGCCACTGGCTGTATGATCTGAGAAATTAGCACTGACGCTCCTCTCGGTTCTCTGGAGCTCATAAATGCACGTAAATCAGCTGACCAGGGATTGACTCCAGGACAGTTTGGATCATATAGGCATGTATAGGATACATCAACCTCACTCTATAGCATTTGAAAATCAGACAAAAAGACAAAGTTACAAAATTCAACAGCTTTAACAAGAATAGTAACTATATTCCAAAAAGCACTGTAAATATTACGCATTAGTATTTAAATGAATTGAAATAAAAGGTATTATGAACTACCTTTGTTTTGAATTATACTGTTCTCTGTGGTCCACTTGTGTTATCAAGATTTTTACACCAAAACACAATCATTTAGAATGAATAAGCATAAAATGAAATGTAGGGACCAAGTACTTACTGACTTTTTTAAACAACCAGATTCAGCAGATTTGTTTGTTTTCTCAACTTCTTGTTTTAAGTTTATACAACAAAAAGTTGAGAAATATCCTAATAAATAAGTTGAGAATACTCAAAAATCTGCTGAAGCTGGTTGCCTTAAACTTTCAAGTTGGCTCAACTTTTTCTTCTTTTTTTTACAGTGAAGAAAGTTTTGAGTTCAGAAACTTACAGAATGTTTTTATAGCACAGTTACCTCTTATCTATCAAAAGATTTCCCAGTTCATGACCCCTTTAAAGTCTGATGGGCAAAGTCTTCCACTGGCACATGAACATAAGTATGAGTCCCCTATTTTCATCTTTACAAGTTTAATCTGAATTGTTTGACATTGTTGAAAATGCTCCGTTTTCAGAGTTGAGATGAAGAGCAGGTCTAACCACCATAGACATTTAGGAGGAAACACGGCCTCCAATATTCAGATTAGTGTCACTAATATTTAGAAAATCTGGGTCTGCGATGCCTCTTGAAGTGCATACGAAAAAAATTAGCCTCTTTTCATCTTTTAGAAACACCCATCAGGCATTTCCTTACCTAAATAATGCATTTATTTTTGTTTGTGCTCCCAGAAGTATTGCCGCCTCACTAATACTCTAGCCTGATGTCACCCAAGAGATTTATGGCCCTCGCTGTTTAATACCAGAATACATATTAAAGAAAGTAAATTAAATTAAGAGTGCTGAGGCAGTCAGCTGGTATTTTGTCAGTGGGTGTAAAAACTAGGACATCTTATAATCATAAACACTGTATTCAGAGTCGGTAGTTTCAAGTTTGAATCCAGTACAACATTGGCAGAAATCAGATCATTTAAATATACATCTATTCCATGCCAAACTACTGCAGATTTGTAGATTACTGACAAAAATATCAGAAACAATAGTAGTTTATGATATTTTCTCTCTAATTAAACTGTACCTCATATTGCCAAATACACAAAGAGGTTCAACAATAAACAAACATAGTCACATGCTATTTATTCCAAGTGTTCTAAGAGTACCCTCGCTTTAAAATGAGCCATTGGTGCTAATAAACTGCCAGTGACTCCACAATCAAGAATGTTATTCAGGGGTTGCAGGGTTTTCCCCCGCATTGAGATGACTAGGTCTTTTAGTCTGACCACATAAGGGAAGTGGATTGGACCTAGAGTCGAACACGCTGCCAAGTCACAACACTTGGAGCAGTCGTGAGATGACAGTAATAATTCTCTGGCTCTATATTTGTCCAGCAGGAGGGCCTTAACAGCTGAGAGCACTAAACCTGAGCATGTGAGAATGTAACTGACTCTAAACTGTTTTGATTCACGGCTCCATTGTGAACATACCTAGAATAAACAGATGCCATTTCCTGACCCAAGCCATTTCATTAACTCCAGTTACCCCAAAGCCACACTGACAAGTGAGGACATCAATACTGTTTAGTACCATTAAATGAAAAAGAGTCAAAATATGTCTGAATGTTCTTGTCATATGATGTTCCCCAGATAGCTGTAGCTGTGTGGATGGCTTTTGGGTATTGTTCAACATTTTAGGGAATGGGTAAACAAAGACTTTGACCTTATAAAAAGCTCAGTAACTGTGTCAGTATGCGTGTACTGGAGCATTATCAGAGGTGAGATATGAACTAAATCATTCAATCTGTGGATTTGCTAAATTCAGCTAAATATTGTCTTTATTTTTTCATCTTATGAAGCTTAATATACAGAGGTTCTATTTTAAACATATTAAACCTGAGATAATCACTCAATATGACCCAAGACCACAAAACCAGTCACAAGGGTCACATTCTTTTATAATTAAGATGTATACAACATCTGAAAGCTGAATAAATAAGCTTTCATTGATGTATGGTTTGTTAGATAGGACCATATTGGCTGAGATAGAACTATTTGAAAATCTGGAATCTGAGGGTGCAAAAAAGAAATCTAAATATTGAGAAAATCACCTTAAAGTTGTCCAAATGAAGTTTTTAGCAATGCATATCAAAATTATGTTTTTATATAATTATGGTAGGATATTTACTAAATATCTTAATGGAACAGGATCTTAATATTCTAATTATTTTTGGCATAAAGGAAAAAACAATAAGCTTGACTATGTATTTTTGGCTATCGCTACAATCGTGCGTCTTAAGACTGGTTTTGTGATCTAGGGTCACAAATATCACTGTTACATGATCATACATTGTTTTCTAATACTATATTTATGTTGACTGATGTGAAATTTGTCATTTTGAGTAATGTTTAACTAGAATTACACTAAAAAACAAATTAAATAAGAATATAGAACCATTAACACAATGCATTTATCAGAATCACTATAATTTTTAAAGGTAGTATAGATTTTATAAAGGATAATAATTAAAATAAAAATGCACACTTATTCAGGTCTGAAATAGGTCTACAATTTGTGTGTTTGTTTATTTATTGATAGGAAAAAGTGCTCTGATTAAACCATGACCGCAACAATCGCTCTCTCCACGGGTCAGCAGATGCCAGCGGTGGGCTTAGGAACATGGAAAAGTGCCCCGGGACAGGTTTAGTACAGCCCAATATATTCTTATTTCAGTATGTTTATTGGCTGATTTATGAATTGTGGAAGGATTGGATTGTGTCACTGTGCTGTAGGTGAAGCAGGCTGTACTCGCAGCTTTAGACTGTGGCTACAGGAACATTGACTGCGCAGCGGCTTACAGCAATGAGCGAGAGGTCGGAGAAGCACTGAGTGAACAACTCGGAGAAGGAAAGGTACCGGCAGATAAAACTATACATGAAATCCATCAAAGACAATTACCTGAAAATCATCAATACATCACACACATGTATATCTACCATATAGCCTCAGAGACGAGAAGACATTTTTGTGACCTCCAAGCTGTGGAACACCAAGCACCATCCAGATGATGTGGAGGCCTGCAAAAAGTCTTTGTCAGATCTGAGGCTCAGTTATCTGGACCTGTATCTCATGCACTGGCCAGTGGCCTTTGAGTAAGTCTTTATCTTTCCATATCTAGCTCTCGGACAGTAGAGCAATTTTTCTGACTTTCACCAACATACACAACCGTTCAAAGTTTTTTGAAAGAAGTCTCTTATGACTATTTATTTATTTATTTATTTATTTAAAATAAAATGCAGTATGTTAAATATTACAACTTAAAATAACTGGTTTCTATTTGAATATGTTTAAAAATGTCATTTATTGTTGTGATATTGTTGATAATGTAATTATCCCAGACTTTAATGCCACATAATCCTTTATAAATCAATCCTTTCTAATATGCTGATTTGCTGCACAGGAAACATTTCCTGTTATTATAATTTTATTTATATAACTATTATTATTATCATTGTGCTGCTTAATATTTTTGTAGAAAAATGTATACTTTTTCCAGCATTTTTTTGATTAGCTCAAAACAACAGCATTTATTTGAAAACTCCTCAAATCCTCTGAAGCAAAGTGAGAGAGAAAGGATCGCAAAGGTCTGCAAGCCGCGACTCGATCTTGGAACACTCAAAGCACAATGGCGTTGTATTGATGTGTTACCCATGAAGCAATTGTCTTTCAATAAGAAAAAAATCGTACTGACCCAAACTTCTGAACAGTAGTGTATTTGATCAGAATAGGTTCAGTGGGATAAATGATGTTGCTGTGCAACAAATGTGGGCATACTTTCAGCTGAATGAATGGTTTGAAACTGCAAAAGTGTACTACAAAATATTAAAGCTAATGTGCTTTCAATACTTCCAGGAGAGGAGATGAGTTGATGCCCCGGCGACCTGATGGCACTATTCGGTATGATGACACTCACTATAGAGACACATGGGCAGCCATGGAGAAGCTGGTTGACCAAGGCCTGGTAAAAGCCATTGGCTTGTCAAACTTCAATGCCAGACAGATTGATGACATTCTCAGCGTTGCCAAACACAAGCCAGTGGTCAACCAGGTATGTAACAGTGATAATTGCAAAGACCAAAACACTGGACTGTCCTTGTGTTAATTTGCCATTGACAACTAATGACAATAAAGGTATTACTGCAGCTTTACCTGTGTGGTCCTTTTTCATACTTAGTCATTAGGTACCCCCCATGTGAACTATTTTGTTGTATTGTTCATTTGAATAAATGTAAATATATATTATAATAACTATTATAAAAAGTTTTTTGTTTCTTTCATTCCAAAATATTTTCAGATGGAGTGCCATCCATACCTGGTTCAGACTCAGCTGGTATCTCACTGTTGGAGTCGAGGGCTGGCAGTAACAGCCTACAGTCCTCTGGGTTCTCCTGATCGCCCATGGGTTACACCTGGAGAAGCCCATCTGCTGGATGATCCAAGGGTGGTCGGTTTGGCCAAGCGCTATAACAAGACCCCTGCTCAGGTCATTATCAGGTGAGGATGGTCAGCAGATCCAAGAATAGGCCCACACTGTCTGATGAGTAGGGATTCCTCCTTTCCTCTCAGTACGTTTACTTCACTTAAGTTTAAGAACATGTCCATTACATACTTCTGGATTTGTTTTTTACTCATAGATGGCACATACAGAGAGGTGTCGTTTGCATCCCCAAAAGCGTCACTCCATCCAGGATCAAGCAGAACATTGAGGTAGGTTGGAAAAAGTCTTTTTCTAGGTTAAAATACTTTCTCCTGCTCCATTTTACCACCCAGAGACAATTATAAGAGGTTGATGTTCCTAGAAAGTTGTTTGGCTCTTTGCCAGTAAAACCAGTCTAGCCAATCACAGCCTCAACAATGACTCAACCAATGGTGATTGTGGGGCGGCACTAAATGTTTGTCCAGAAAACCTAACTTAAAACAATTATTTTTCTAAATCCATTTGGACATGCTTGTGTTGTGACAGACATTCCACGCAACCTTTAAAACATTATTCATCCTCCACGACTCCTCATTTCAGCACATTTGCATCTCAACTTCAATGCCTTGGCAGGTTATTTAATGTACCATGTAACCAAATCATGATTTAAATAAACTTGGGGCCTGTACCATGATGGCAGATGAACAAACTCAGAGTTATTAGATACATTTTGAATTGACAAAACCAAACCACTCCAATCTGGCTTTGTTGGTACCATGAAGCTGATCATCAACTTTCTCTATCAACTCAGGCTTGATCCCGAGTTAATAGAGCGCGTGCACATGAATGTGTGACATCAGCGGCGAACAGCCAATCACAACACAGAGCAAGTGTGATTCACTTCTCGCGAGAGAGCCGTTTGTTAAAGGTTAAGATTAAAGAATATGAAGAATTTAAACGCATTTCCACTGAAGTACTTGTCCATGAAAGATGACAAATAAAGGAAATGATCTTGCTCTATCAGTGCAGTCACAAGAGAAATGTGTGAAGTTAATTTATATAGTTGATAATATTTAGTGATAGAGACTCAAACATGGAAGGTCATATGTAGCCATTTTTAGTGTTATCTATTGATATACATTTACATTTACGCATTTAGCAGACGCTTTTATTCAGGCTATACATTTGTATTGTCAGTATGTGTGTTTCCTGGGAATCGAACCCACAACCTTTGCGCTGCTAATGCAATGCTCTAACCACTGAGCCACAGGAACCTATATATATTATATTATATTTAAAATAAATGCTTTATAATAATTGTTAAACTAAAATAGTTTGTGTGTAATGGAGTAATAATTATATAAATCATATGTAAATTGTAACTATCATTAAAGCCAGACAATTTTGTTGTACATATATATATATTTAAGGTACTTAGTGAGCTTTAATTTGTAGGAAGAGAGACTGGACTGATTTTTTTTTTGTGTCAGACATGTCACTTTGCTCACATCTGATTGGTCCAATTTTAGTGTGAGATATCTAACCCAGAACATAACCGGAGCAGATTATCTGTGCAGTGTAAGTTTCTATGGCAATGAACGCAGCTAAAAGCCAAGCTACTTTCATGGTACCTAAAACCCAGGATTGGCGCAAAGTATACTAAAACTTACCTGGCTAGCCAGCTAAACCAGTACAGGCCCCAGAATGAGTGTAAGCAAGGTCAAACATCATTAGTGCTTATTCAGAATATCATCAGAAGAGAGGACATACAGAGACACCTGGAGGACAAGAGCTGTAAAGAAAGTTATTGGGAAAGTTCACCCAGAAATGAACTATTTTCCCAAATAGATTTAGGTCGGTATTTAGAGAATATCTTTTTGTAACTATCAAATATGACATGTGTGATCTGAGTGTGTGCTTTGTGATAGCTTAAGAGACGCAAGAAACAATTACACTTGACATCAAATCTGGTGTGGCACTTTTGAACATATCCACTGAATGAGAATGAAGAGTTATAGTGATAATTATGTAAATATAATCATTGCTCACATTTGCACACAGGTGTTTGATTTTAAATTATGATGAAGATATGAAGGTGATTGAATCCTTCAACAGGAATGAGAGGTTTATCGTTCCAACTATAATGGTGAGTATTAAGTGTATGTTACCGTTTTGAAATATCTGTTGTGACTTAAAAATGTTTTAACTCCACAGAAAGATGGACAAAAAGTCTGGAGAGATGCAAAGCACCCTCATTTCCCTTTCAATGATTCATTTTGATAAAATTCAACAAAGTGTAAACTTCTTTGATATTGAAGACATGGCAACTTCAATCCTAAATTAAATAAACTGCGTTTAAATCCGTTTCTTGTGATTTTATGGCAAGCCCATGGAGTATACACAACCATATCAAACAACTAAACAAGATTTACACCAGAGCAAACTAGAAAGCAGTTATTTGCTAGAGGAAATAATTGGGTAATTTTTAAACAAGCATAAATGGTGCATTTTTTACAAATAAAAACTTTTTTCTTAGGATTTAGTAAAAAAAAGTTATACTCTTATCTAAACGCATTTATTTTTTTCACAATTTTAAAAGCATTCATTTAGGAAAAACATTTTATGCAATCATTATCTGTACATGTTCACAAATCCCAAACCTCTACAAAATAAACACCACAACATCAGATCCATTTCGTGACATTTTATTTAACATTTTTCAAACTTGTAATACATTATATGCTACATTCATAAAAAAAAGAAGTCATTAGCAATTATTTTTTTCTTTTTTAATCCTTCGAACAGCCTAGCATTAAACCCCACCACTAAAGCTGCTCATATAGCTTGTGAAAAGTTAATGAAATCACTATCGTGTATGGTTTTCACTGAAATTTACCCCCCACCCACAGAATGTTAAGATTAAAGTTCTCAGAAATCATCCTTTCACAAACCAGAGCAAAACACAAGCAGCTACATGCTGTTCTCTATCAACAGAGGGGAAGGAGGACAGAAGGAGAACGAGGCGAATAAAAAACAGGGGGAATGGACACAAGAGGAGAAGCGGAAAATAATAAACAAAAAGCACAGTCCTAAAAATGTGGAATTTTTTTATTTTTTGTCTTTTGTACATGGTGGCCTGTATGAAGATTGGCCTTTGAGGGTCAGCCACGTGGTCGATTTATCCATAAAGATCATCATCGTTGTCCTCATTGAAGACCGTGCCTCCACCGCCAGCAGAAGAGCCCTGACTTGGTCCACTTCCTCCTTGGTTACTGGATGGGAATCTTATAGAACAAAAGTAATCAAAATAAATAGGCATTCTGAATGCATGGAAACCAAATGACATTCTGACAATATTATCCCATTAATGCACTTAATCCCCAGAGCTCATATTGTCATTCTACGAGCAAAAAAAACAACGCAGCGGCTATTTGCACGAAGTGTAAATAGCGATAGATGCTATTTACACCAAGTGCAAATAGCATATTTTTTGGTGATATGATATTTACACCAAGTGCAAATAGCTATATATTCTATTTACACAGTATAAATAACAGAAAATCCTGCTATTTTAACAACTTATTGCAAATAGTGGTGATTATCTGCACCTCAGTATTGTAGTACATTACAAAAAAGTATGCAATAACTTAGAGGGTAAATTTTAATTTTTATTAAATTGATGCCACTTTATTGGGACAATAAAGCCCTCCCTATACGTTATATTTTTGATACATTTTATTTAAAATAAATGCCTTTCCGATGCGATATGAGATTCGAAAAGGAAGAAAAAATAAAAGTTTGCCAAAAGGCTGATTCGATCCCGGGTCGATTGCGTCAAAATGAGTACGACATGCTTTACATCTATACCACTAGAGCTGACAGCAGTTAAAAGGTGGGCAGAGTTAGTGCAAGTAGCCTCTGCCATCAAGGCGGGCTATTTACACTTAGTGTAAAATTCTTCATAATTCCTTCCTTCAAAACAAATCTGCCACTAAACATGACTTAAGATCCCACCTGAAACTGCCAAAGCCTCTGCTTTGTTGCAGGGTCTGTGCGAACATCTCATATTTGCGGATGTCGTTATCGCTGACGGAGCGGCGGGCAAAGCGCATGGCTTCCTCAAAATGGTCCTTTCTAATCTCAGGCACAGGGTCGTCTTCCTCCACCTCCTGAATATCCAAGAAAAATAAACCAACATGTTAGAAAATCCAACCAACCATACTAGTTTTAAACCCATCACACCATAGTATTTAGGAATCACTTAAATATGCTTCAGTTTGCTCAACTATGAAAACTAAGTACATAGAACAAGTAGGTTAGAACAGCACTCCATTAGGCAAACAATGAAATCTCACCATTGCAGAAGGGTTAGTCTGCCTCTCACGTTCCCGTCTGATTTCATTCTCAATGGACTCACGGATGGCCAGTTTACAGGCTCTCTGACAGATCTCGGTCAAGTCAGCACCGGAAAAGCCATTGGTCATCTTGGCCAAGAAATCCACATCCACGTCCTACACAAAAAGGAATACATTAATACCCAATAATAAGATAAACACTATTTAAAAACAAAAAGAGAACAAAAAAAACATCCCCTTTCACCTTTGCGATTGGAGACTTCCTGAGGTTAGCTTTGAGAATGGAAATGCGAGACTTCTCGTCAGGCAGTGGGATGTAGATAAGCTGGTCCAGTCGGCCAGGTCTGAGGATGGCAGGGTCAATGATGTCTGGTCTGTTGGTGGCCCCAATGATAAAGACGTTCTTCTTGCTGGACATACCATCCATTTCTGTGAGAATCTGGTTAATGACTCTGTCAGCAGCACCGCCACCGTCACCAACGTTTCCACCACGAGCCTTAGCAATGGAGTCCAATTCATCAAAGAAGAGCACACAAGGAGCAGCTTGACGAGCCTGGAGCACGACAAAGACAGCAGGACAATTTTAAAATGGATCCTTAATTTACACCTCATTATATTTGATGCAAGAACAAACAAGATCAGTAGACCCGTAGCCTTGAAGCAAAATGTGTCTTACTACACATTGAAAATCAGTCAGAAACTACCTGATAGAAAATTCAAAATGACATACCTTGTCAAAGATCTCACGGACATTAGCCTCGGATTCTCCAAACCACATGGTGAGCAGTTCTGGGCCCTTGATTGAGATGAAATTGGCCTGGCACTCATTGGCAATGGCCTTGGCCAACAGGGTTTTACCACAACCTGGTGGTCCATAGAACAGCACACCCTTGGATGGGGTCATGCCAAACTTAAGGAATTTGTCTGGATGTTCCACTGGGTACTAAAAAAAGGACAGAAAATATTGGTAAGGATGCTTCAAAGAGTTTTAAAATGTAGCTGTGAGAACATTTTGTTGACTAAAATACGAACAAGACTTGTGCATTCAGTACCTGCACCAGCTCCTGCAGCTCTCTCTTGACATCATCAAGGCCACCAATATCCTCCCAGTTGATGTTGGGCACCTCCACAACTGTCTCTCTCAGGGCAGATGGGTTGCTCTGGCTAAGAGCCCACTGTTAGGTAGAAGACGGTGACAAATCAATAACGTCTATAGGTTCTGAATGCAATTTCCTCACATTTGATTGGTCAGATGGTTGTAAGAGTTACTAAGATCCTCACCCTGAAGTCATCCATGGTTACAGCCAGGGAGTTCATAACCTCTGCGTCGATGGTCTCATCCTCCAGATCAATGAGGTCCATTTTCTTTCGAATGGCTTGCAGGGCAGCCTCTGAGCAAAGGGCAGCCAGATCAGCTCCCACATGGCCATGGGTCTCATTTGCAACCTAAAGGCAAATGATTGATGGTTTATAATGACAAAATAAATAATCATTAACTAAAGCTATTAAAAGATCTGTTAACTGGAATTAAGATTATAAAATAAAATGGATAAAAAAAATCTTGTTTTTATTTGAAACTATTACAAAAAAAAAAAACTAATAAAAGCTAATTCAAAATAAATTACAGTAGCATCTGAGCACTGCTTATCCGCCCATATTTGATGGGGCACGAGTCCAAACATTTGGTGCCCTAAATAATTTAGCATGCAATGGGACTCAAACCTAACCTAGTCTGTTAAAATCCAAAAGTAGTATATATAAAAAAAAAAGACCTGCCAATTAAACTGAACTACAGATCAGTAATATCTCTATTCCACAGAGGAAAGGTAGGGAAGAATGAAAACAAATTAACTAAAAAGCAAATACTCTGCAAAATTGGGACATGAAAATACATTTTGGGGAGATGCATTTAACATTTTTTAAATCAACTTGGCTCAAAACTCTTAGTGGGCAGAATTATATGGGCATGACGCTCCTACCAGTCCCTGATTAAGGAGACCCCGTTTATATGAAAGTAAATCATCACGGAGCACTGAATGTTCTGACATCCTCTGAAACACACCTGCTCCAGATCAACATCATCTGCAAGCTTCATGTTCTTGGTGTGGATTTGAAGTATCTCAAGTCTTCCAGTAGCGTCTGGAATGCCGATGTCCACCTCTCGGTCAAAGCGCCCTGAAATCAAGAGAGTCAGAACATCAGCACAAGATGTTCCCTTCTAAAGTGCACTGCCCGAACATCAACTGAAAATGTTTTGGTAAAAGATTTTTCTTCTTTACAGAGTAACACTTGAACAAAGTGATCTCACCGAATCGCCGGAGGGCTGGGTCAATGCTGTTGGGTCTGTTAGTGGCTGCCATGACAATGACATGAGTCCTTTGCTTCAGTCCGTCCATCAGAGTGAGCAGCTGAGACACAATGCGCCTCTCCACCTCACCATGAGTCTGAGAAAACAGATGAGAACCATTTATAATCATTTGTTACATTTATATAGCGCTTTTGTAGGCACTCAAAGCACTTTACATAGAAGGGGGGAATCTCCTCAACCACCACCAATGTGCAGCATCCACCTGAATGATGCGACAGCAGCCATATTGTGTCAGAACGCCCACCACACACCAGCTTACTGGTGGAGAGGAGACAGAGTGATGAAGCCAACCCGTGTATGGGGATGATTAGGAGACCATGATGGTCAGAGCCCAACTGGGCAAATTTGGCCAGGACCACAACTCTTTTTCGAAGGACATCCTGGGATTTTTAATGACCACAGAGAGTCAGGACCTTGGTTTAACGTCTCATCTTGATGGACAGTGCTTTTTACAGTACAGTGTCCCTGTCACTATACTGGGGTGTTAGGACCCACACAAACCACAGGGTGAGCACCCCCTGCTGGCCTCACCAACACCTCTTCCAACCAAGTACTCCAGAGTGCAATCTGGTCGATGGGGCGGGGCAACACCCCCAATTCCATTGGTTTATAACAAGGCAAGTCTTATTGGTGTAGACACGAGCATGCGCATTCCTTTGTATTTGATTTGGCCAGATTACAGAAATATTATGTGCTAATTGTAGAATCATAGGCCTATCTTAATTATTATCCGTTTAGTAACATGGTAATTTTACTCAGATGAAGTCATTGTTTACAAATAAACTCTTGATGACAGCACCTCCGGGTTCTTCAGGCTGAATAGCACTTCATATTTCCTTGAGGATCGGCAGGCCGCGGATCAGCACCAAGTTGGGATTTTATTCTCAAATTATTATAATTTACTGCATTTTAGAGATCGACAAACACGAACATAAGCGGCTGATTTTCCGTTTTGTTGTCGTTTAAAGAGATGAGTTGCTACATTGCTCAATGCGTCAAACTTGTAGGTTATAAAGTGCTAATAAAATGTTTTCATGGCAAGCTCAATGTTTCCTTGTTTATACCTTAATAAAATATTTGAGCCTATATTGATTATATTAGTTTTTAAAGGTTCCAATCTTATAGTAAATAAGTGTCCGTGATATCAGATATTAAAAATCTAATTATTTATGCATCCACACCCTCATTGTGCACATGTTCTTATCTGTGAATGGGATGAATTTAGATTCAGTTATTAACACTTGATCATTGTAGCCATATAGACCTGCATAACTATCGAATATTAAATCACTCAAGAGATGTAAATCTGTGCAATAAGTACGTGAACACTTTTAATGAGTTAAAGAGACCTTCTCTGTGATTCATTTTTTTATTTTTTTATTATTAAAGACTATAATAACTACTAAAAATCTAAAATCAGTAGGCCTAATAAAGTAGTGATTCCTGGTTCTTTTTAAAGGATTGAGCAACAAAACCAGTCATTTAATTTGTGCATATAACACATACATACAAATGTTGCAGAGAAAATGTAAATGTATTGCTTAAATACGCACTAAAGCACATTAACACTATTTACTGAAGGTCAGATTTAATCTGTTTTAGTAAACAAAAACATTTAAAATAGGCCTATATGCACAAAAAATATATATACATACACACACGTTTCAGCCAGGTTGTTATTCCCATCATCCACACATAAAACCCCCTAATAAAGAATATAGGCTACATATAAATATATGTTAAACGAAACCACTAAATCTCAAACGGTGGATAATTTCTATCAACATCACCCAGCTAAAGTCTGCTCAGTCTGCTTAGTGTACAGTGAAAAGTGCAATAATATCCGACTTCATTTAACGTGCAACCCACCTTTTGAGTACCACTATTTATGTTCATCACACAGAAAAATAATTGATATTTATCATAGGTGAGGCTATTTATAGCATAGGTAGGACTATATCATGGCCACTGAATTAAGAATTTGTTCCCCAGACTTAATTCGTGAGCCACACATATTACAAAGCTCTGTTCTGCCCGAAGTACTCTGAGATGCCGCCACCAAGCGTTTGATAGGAACTTAATCTAATTCGTCATAAGTTTAAAAACAAATATTTGCTAATTGATTCTAACTGAAATCGCTGTTGTTAGCACTCAATATTTCTGTAGTACAGCAAAACAGCATAGATCATTCATAAAAACGTATATAAAAGAATGCTTATGCGCAAACGTGTACACCAATAAGCTATATTAGAATACAAACCAATAAAATTGGGGGTGGGCGGAGCGAAACGTGTCGCCCACCTTAATGTGTCGCCCCGCCCGATCGTCCAGGGTGCACGCTGGGGCTACTCCTTACAGCAGCAACAGTTTTCCCAGGAGGTCTCCCATTCAGGTACTGACCAGGCTCAACCCTGCTTGGCTTCAGTGGGCAACTGGTCAAGGGCTACAGCGAGATATGGCTGCTGGCAATAACTGCAATATTTACTGCAATAACCCCTAATTAGACATTCACACATATATCTCAGATAGGAGTTTGCTTTAAAGTGGTGATATGCAATGGAGCTGATAGCTTAATAACATTTCAAATTGAACAAACATTTTGAATGATCTGAATGTTTGGCTCAGTGAAAATCAGAACTGGTGTATCGTTACACCCCTAAGCGAGTACTATTCTGAATTAGCCTTTATTTCTATATTTATTTTTAATTTCGTTCTGCGTTTTTTTAGTACATGCACTTCTCAGTTTTAGTACTGCATCCTCATTTTATTTTGTAGCCAAGGCAATATTTCACATTTGCGTAACATTAAACGTTTTATCCTATATTTATATTTTATTTTAACTAACAAAACTGACTTCAATAGTTTTACGTTAACAGACAATGTGCTCTTTTCATTGATTTATTGTTGTCTTTCAAACTGCAAGAACAGGAAAAAAAGGGGCGAAGGGGAATCAAGAATTTGTAACAATGTTTTGGCTGAAACAGCTTTTCCCAGAAGTTATAACATGTCACAAAAAAATAAAACACTTTAAAGGATAAAAAGAGCAGAAAGAATCAGTCAAAGTGATGATTTGCACAAAAACCACCACTCAGAAATCTTACCTTCTCTCTTTTTGGTGCAATGGCATCAAGTTCATCAATAAAGATGATGGCTGGTGCGTTCTTCTCTGCTTCCTCAAACGCCTTGCGCAAATTGCTCTCAGATTCACCTGCCAGTTTACTCATGATCTCAGGTCCTGGGATCAGCAAAAGTTTATGTCAAGCTCATTTGATCAAGATAAAATGTGCTTAGTGTTTAAAAAATAAAACCAGCAGCCATTAAAGAGAACTAATTTAGGCATATTAATATTCTGTGCGGTCATCCTCACCATTGATGAGGAAGAAGAACGCTCCAGTTTCATTTGCCACAGCACGAGCGATAAGAGTCTTTCCAGTTCCAGGGGGTCCATACAGCAGAATGCCACGGGGAGGCTAGACAAACAAATGATTGGAACCTCAGACTGCAAACTCGCATCACTTTAATGTGTGTAAATCTCAGAGTGCGGATAATTACCTTCACGCCAATAGCCTTGAAGAGAGCTGGGTGTCTCAGAGGTAGCTCCACCATTTCTTTGATTTGGGCGAGCTGTTTCCTTACCCCTCCAATGTCATCATAACCCACCTCATTCAGAGACTCTTCCTCATCCTGCAAACAGGCATGCGGATGCAATCAAACACACTTCATGTGACCTTACCCCATTTAATCTATTTTAAACCATGACAAATTCAGAAACATTTGTCAATCTACTGACCTCTCTCTTGATGGGTTCCCCCTCACAGTGGATCACTGTGTCTGGGGCCACAATACAGTATGGGTTGGGGTCAGTCTCCACCACTTTGAACTCCACAGCACGCATGCCTCCTCTGACCAGGAAAATATCACCTACGGAAAAAGAGCAAAACCAAATTTGTTAATATATAAAAACACCTCAAATTGGTTTTATACGCCAACTGCAGTCTTCTTAGACAAACCACAAAATGTTCTAGGTCTTTAAAACACAGCTAAAACATTTCAAATCAAATCCATAAGGCGACAAATCAGACTTCATGCTAAGCATCACGATACACCAATTTAAGTTGAATCCACAGAAGCGCAAAAGGAAAAAAGACAGCAATGCATATAAATCCAAATTATGTAAACTGTTCAAATGTTTGGGTTTCTTTAATGTTTTTGAAATAAGTCTCTTTTGCTCACAAAGGATAAATTTAATTAAAAATAAATATTTTGAAATGCTAAAATTTTAAATAACATTTCAATTTAAAAACATTTTAAATGTAGTTTATTCCTGTGATAAAGCTGAATTTTCAGCAGCCAATAATAAAATAGATATCTTTGTAACAATATAAAAGTCTGTCACTTGATCAATTTAATGAATCCTAGCTGAATAAAGGTCTTCCAAAATCCTAATAGATTTTGTATAAAATAAAATCACTAATTGCAAATTTTTATATAGTAGTGTACATGCATTGAAAACATAAAAAGTACCATCTCACAGTTGACAATAAAAATAACCTATTATCTTATTAATTTCAAATCATTTTTAGAGGTATATTTACCTTTACGGATTGGTCTGTAAGCCTCCAAGAAGTAAGGCTTAAGATAGACCTCAAACAGGTTGCCAGTGATGCCCTCCACTGTGTCATCGATGGGCAGAACGTGAATGCGCTTTCCATACTTCACATCCGGACATGGCTGAATACTGAAAACCAGAAAGATGAACAAATGAATGATCCTCATATTCAGAAGTACATTTTGAAATATCTATTGTGTCTATTAGAATAACTCTAAAATTGCTGAAACAACATTCCCAGGATCTATCTATCAGTCATGATATGTAATGAAAGTTTAGACGGAAAACAGTCTTACCTGATGACATCACCAAGGCGCACCCTGAGGTTGTTGCGGACCACCCTGTTCATGCGAACCTTCTCGTCAGAGCAGGTGTCATCAGACAGGACGATGCAAACGGTCTCTCTCCTCTTCTTGCCCTTCAACAGCACTGTGTCCCCCCTAAAGAGCTGGAGCTCATCCATCTTTGCCTGAAAGAGCAGAGAAGATATGATGGGCACAAAGATCTCATAAAAGTGAAAAGTCATAATTTTCATAAGTCTAATTTTCAATATAGTACCTGAGAGAGAGACACAACGCTGTTGTCTTCATTGATGGATTCATCAACAATCAACCTATTTGGCCTATTCTTCTGCTTCAGAATGGCAGTGGAAAGATCATCATTTTTGGATCTGTATAAAAAGATAACATTTTTAAGCAGTGGCTCTCAACTTTTTCTGTACTCAAAAGGACCAACATTGTCCGATACAATATTGAGATGCTCCCCATACTGGCTAAAAGATTCCCTCTGCTATTCCAGCTGTAATTATGACAATGCTGCTGGTTCACAAATGCTTTAAGAAAAAAAGGGGAGATGATATATAAAAAACACGATTCCAGAATATTCTGCATGTTCTTCAATAAAAACAATAGTTATCAAGAGGAAACCTGATAATTTGTGTTTTCGGTATTTAAACGATTTGTTTCAATTAAATAATTTTAAGTAACCTGAGGCCCTCAGTGATGTTCAGCAGAATAACTGTTGAAAGTCTCAGACACTATTTACTTTTATTGGCCCAAAAGGGGCAAATAATAAAAGTGAATACAGTAAATATGAATGGTAAGAAAGACTGGCTGTTCTTGAAAAAAATGCTTTTGTGTTGCACAGAACAAATTTTGTTTTGAAACAAAATGAATGCGATAAAATTACGATTCTCATTGTCAGGTGAACTGGCCCTACAACTATGTTTTACATTTCCCATGTGGTTAACAGAAACAGTTGCTATTTTAATTTGTTTCAGTATCACTTAATGCGAAAGTGAAAGATAAGTTACATATCAAATAGTACTTTCAGATAGAAAAAAAGACACATTACATATCATCTGTTCCGAGAACACTACACGATGGGGTCGATGGATAAATGCATTTCTGCTCAAGTTACTCTAGATCTTTCCACAAAACACTGGACTGAAAGCCGTAATGATCCGTTAGATTTAGGCCGGGAGTCGGTCGTGAACAATGCCTTGGTGTGGCTTATACCGCTGAATACAACAATTTAAGACATGGGTTTATAGTTTTTTTCTGAAAAGAATGGACAAAAGAAACTAAACTACGAGAGCTATCAGGCAGACGTCAAAATTCAACGGCCAGCAGCGTGTGTGTAAATAAGCTAACACCGTCACAGCTAACAGACAACACATGTTTAGGTCTTTAACTTACATACTACTAAACTGTACAATTAACTCATTTACATAAGTGTTTGTTTTTGTCCTGTACGCAATCTGAGCACATATTTATTTAGGTATATGGATGTATGACTTATATTCCTCTCAGAGTGTGCTCTGTCAGCTAGCAGCAGTTAGCCATCTCTAGTGGCCGATGACACAGCAAATGCAGCTGTGTAACATGAGAAGCTTAAAAAGCTGAAATACAAGTATTTGCGTGTTTATAAAAGCTCTAGAGTCAGGTCACGTTATAGGTAGTAACTAACGTTTGTATCGTCACATCTTGTCAATTTTTTTTCGGTTTGATGGCTGAAATATCCAGATCAAGGGATTTATAATTGTCATCTGCTGCTATTTGCTTTTACACAAAGCCGGGTTGACGCTTTAGCTCGCTTTTTTGCTTATTCACAGTTTCACTATCATAGAGAGATTATATTTATGAAACGGTATACGGGTATTTTAGGTGTGTTGTGCTCGTTTATCCGAGCAGATGCCGGTGGGCCGAAAGCCTCCATCATACGCGGAGATGACTCAGTCCGGTTAGCTTCCATGCTAAACACAGACGATCTTAGACTCAAGTCACATTAAAACTCCCGCAACATTTTAATGAGTGATGAGAACGTTAGTACGTTATCTGAAGAGGGCGAAATTATAATAATTTACATGTGCGCTCGGATGAGGGAACTGTAAGGTGTAAACTCGCACTTTGCATTGATCACCGTTCATGATGCGTTCGTCTTTTAGCTTTATGGCTAACTGGTGCTCAACAAAAAACAAAACAACTATGATCGCATTAAATATCACATCAAAAAAATTCTACTTACTCTCCACCCGAAGCCATATTGCTTCTCCCGAAAAAATATATAAATAGTTGATGGAAATGAGTAGCTTTCTTGAGTGACCGATTCCAACCTTCTCACTAGCTTTTCACCTCTGCACTGGATTAGCCTGCTAACATCAACTCTGTGCGGAAAAAGTTCCTTCGCCCATTTAATGACGAGCCAATCAGAGCATACGTTGCGATTTCTTGCGCTGACTGATTGGCCAATCGCGGTCCGAACGTGGTAAGGTGCAAGCACCATTGGTCCGAGTGGCTTTCATGGTTGATTGTGATTGGTTTATTTTCTGCTGCGTTGTCAATTGTCTCTTCTGGATTGGCTCAGGACGGTCTAATTAAACTGTTACTCAACTGAGCCGAAATGTCAAAATACCACAAACAAGTCTATTGCCAAATAGGCCACGTTTCCCAAAAAGTTAGGTGATCTCAGCACACAAAACGCCAAACACTTGTATTCGATAATATGTTGTGTAATATTTTACATGAGATGTAATGCAGAACAATGTAGTGAATCCATATATACTATTACTGTCATATACATGTACTTACATGTGACTCTATAAGTTGGAATAAGAACCAAGTTATATATCAGTTTGAAGTTAAATCAAATGAAAATAAAAATTCAGAACTTGTTCGTTTCAAATCCGTTTCAAAATATTTATTTGAAAGGATCATAGATAAAAACCAAGATGCTAATCAGAAGAATTGGCAAGCATAAGATATACAAACAATCTGCTCCCAGTCTGGATGCATTCTTGAGCTCACAAATCATTGCTTCTGACAAGTGGATAGCTACATGGATACATCTGAAAAGGACATTAGACAACATAAACTGTCTTTTCTATATGCAGTTCTGGTCTGGATGCAACAAAAGTGAAGTGGTGCAATTTGGCAGAATTTAGTAGAGAGCATCGTTTCTGACATCGCTCATGTCTTTTTGGCTTGAATGTATTCCACTATTCTTCTTCAACTCACTGAAGTCAAAAGCTGTGTCATCTGGAGATAGCTGCAAATACAGCGGCAGATTTCTGAAACGCAAGTCAAACAATTACTGAACATTTATCACATCAGTTACAATCTCTTAGATTCCAACAATGTTTGACTTTCATGTGTAAAAGTCATATTATGATAAGAGTATATTATCACACAAGTTAACAATATTGAGTTTTCTGATAGCTTACACTGACTTAGGTGCATCTGAAGTACTATGGGCTTCTTTCCAGTGTGCTGATGCTTCCTCTCTACGATCAAGCCTCCACAAGACCTCAGACAGCAACATCTTAATATTCTTGCAACCTAGAGAAATTCAACTCCACATGTGAATTTGAGATGGACAGCAGAATGTATCAGACTAATCACAAACAAACAAGTCTCACAAATTCACTATAATAACAGCATACCTGGTGTCATCTGGAGACTGAGATGAAGATCTCTCAGGGCTTCCTTCAATTGACCTTTTTCCAGAAAGCAGAGCCCTCTACCAGCTAGTGCTTGTCCTTTTGCTGCTTCCAAAATCACAATTCTTCCAACCATTGCTTCAGTGTTTCCAAGATGTTTTTGTTTCCAGTCTAAAAGTTTGATGAAACCACGCAAGTAATGGTACACTATATTGCCAAAAGTAATACAGTGCCTCTTTTGGCAATATAGTGTGCATGAAGCAAGTACACCTTTCAAACATGGCCTCAGTAAGCTAAAGAGAGGAAAAGCTTACTTCATCTCTTGAAAGTATATCTGTTATTAAAAGATACCCCTTGAAGACCCCAGGATAAACATATTTCATAGTTAAATATATCTGTGAGTCTGCTTTTCCAAAGATCTTAGTACCGGACAATACTTCACAAACAAAAACGGATATGATTAGTATGAGCACACAATCTTGTTAGCGCAACAGTAAGATTGGAAAGTGAGAGATTATTACCTTTCTGTTTAATGAACACTTTCACCAAATTATTAATCGCTCTGAAAGGAAAGAACATAAAACGAGAACATTAAAACTATTTGACACATTTCACAAAACATGGTTTGCCAACACAGCTAGGTACAAAATGAACGCACCTTGTGAAATTTGTAATCGCCTCTTTGCTGTCCTTCAGTTTCCAGTGGGCTTGTGCTTGAAGGAGATGGGCGGCACCAACCCATAAAATTAAGTCCACTTTTTCAAGAACAACATCAGAATCAGCTACATTTTGTTGTTCATCAGCATCAAGCAGCAATCTCTCAGGGATGAAGTCCAAAGTGCTGGTGATGACCTCCTCACAGACCACAAGAGCATCACTATAACGTTTCGCTTTTAATAAAGCAAATCCTGCTTCAAGGTAGACCACAGGGATTCTGGGAAAAGAAGCACCATCCCCTGCGTGTATCTGAATCACAGACATTCTGAATCAGTTATATTGCTTCATAAGCACCATTTCTGAATGTGATGCCTGAAAAATTGCAGTCCTTACAAGATCTTTGCCATCTGATTGCAGTGACGCCAACAGATCAAGATAGTACTCAACACCATCTGAAATACTGATTGACACAATTTATATTTTTTGTTTAGTATTCTGTAAAAAAAATATGTTTTCTAGATCTGATTAAATTTCTGATTGATTCTGTATTCAAATTTGATAAATGATTCAAGCATTTGTCCTTGTTGTGGAATCACTTGCCTGCCATTGAACACACACGTGTGAGCCAAATTGTGCAGAATCAGAGAAGGGGAAGGGATTCTGCTAATGAAGATCATCTGTTCACCACCAAGCAGCGTAGCTGGAGAGACCAGTGAAGCACTAGATGGACTTTTATCAGACTGCAGTTGGACTGCCTGTAAACAAAGCAAGAGAAAAGTATTGGTTCACAAAATAACACTATAGAACATGAAGGACATACATGCAGGAATAATGTGAAACATCCTTTACTGTTTGAAACAATCCTTCAGTGTCAGCTGTGCCTTGTTGCTTCTTGTTTACATCTACTTTGTTGACACTAGGCATGAGATATGGACCTTGGGCACTTACAAATGATTTGTTTATTATAATAATGAATTATGTGTTTTGTGAAGTAAGAACAATTAATAATATATCACTGATATTACAAGCAGTTAAGCAATAGTTCACAAAAATGAAAAATTGCTGAAAATGTACTTACTCCATCCAAAATGAGTGTTTATATCTGAACAGATTTTGATAAATTCAGCATTACATCACTTGCTCACCAATGGATCATTTGCAGTAAGTTGGGAATGCGAGTCTCATAAAAGCATCCCGAAATTCACACGACTTGTGAAGAGAAAAGCTGCGTGTTTGTAAGAAACAAATCCATCATCAAGGCGGTTTAACTTTAAACTCTTGCTTTGGGCCAAAATACCAGTCTATACTCCATAACAACACTTCCTCCAGTCAAAAAGTTAATCCCCTCTTGTCCTTTCACACCAAATTCCCCTGACATATTTGTTTAGAACTGCTTTGGACTGTTTTCTCTAATAAATTCAACTTGATTTTGTGCATATTTCTATCCTGATTCAGATGAGACTTTTTTAACTGGAGAAAGCAATATTATGGATAAATTAGTATGGAAACTCGTATTTTAGGTGGAAGCAATACTTTGAAGTTAAACACGTCTTAATGATACATTATTACAAACATGCAGCCTTTCGCTTCACAAGATGTTATTTGATGGACTGAAGCTATGTGAATTACTGTTTTTATCAGTACTGTTTTACTGTGAATTATTGTTTGAAGTCATTCTGATGGCACCCTATCACTGCAGAGGTGTAAATGATGTAATGCTGAATCGATTTAAATCTGCTCCGATGAAGAAACTCATCTGAAACTTGGATGACCTGAGACTGAGAACATTTTCAAAAAAATGTTTTTGAATATATGCAAATGCACTTCCAAACATGCTGTAAAGCACAAGGTACACTGCAGAAAATGTATTAATCATTATTGAAAATAATCAATAAATTGTGCAGATTGACTTACTGAGTAAAGAAGATGCAAGGCCTCTATTTCTGCCTTTGGATTGCCAAGCTGTCTGAACACCAGAGCACTTTGATAAAGTGCACAATGGCAAGCACAATCCACCTCCACAGCCTTCCTATAAAAGTGGAGAGCACAATGGGGCTGGCCCTGCAGGGACATAAGAAACAGAGCCACTGAGAGCGCCTGGACTCAAGATATAAACTGTTTGCTCAAATTCTGAATCAGTTCATCTAATCCAACAAACAAACTTAATTCAAACTTAATTAAATACAAACAAGAATTGGTTCAGGAACTGTTGTTTTAAGATTTTGTCTGTTTAAGTCTATTTAGTTCAGGGTTCATTGTAGAACAGAGCTTCTTACCAGCTTAGCAAAACTCTGGCCTGTAAGGGTGTGGATCTGTGCCAAGAGACTTCTGGGACTTGGGAGGCCTTTAGCCTCCTGAAAAATGTCAAGGGCCTCGGAATATTTTTCCATCTTCATCTGTTCCACCCCTAAAACGAGCACATACATTTTAAGATTAATGTCAGTTCTACTATTTATTATGTTTTCAATGGCAAAGAAACTGGATTTATGATATAGACCTACATAATATACAAATATTTACATAAACAAAAATTTGATCACATTGTCTATATCTTAGTTCAGACATTTTGTACCATGACATATTACAGTGCAGATGTGCAAAAGATCCTTGAGGTCCTTTGGTGCCATGGCAACCATTAGTGAGGAGTCTTCTTCCATGCTGAAAGCAAGGTTTCGGGTTTCTGTCTGTAGATTCACAGGTGCTGAACGCTCTCTCTGTGAGGAGAGAATGACAGCAGTATAGCAGTCAAAAACACATTCTTAAAAACAACAGTATTTACATTAACAACTCATTCTTAGGTCACATTACTAGATAATTTCATGTTTACATCTCATGTGTTTAACTATAAAATACTGTTACATTATTGTTTGTTCGGGGTCAATCCATCTCAAGTGGTTCAAAATTTACAAATGTTTTGAGAGATTACCTTTTTGTTATGTTATTTCAAAACCACCTGTTTAATGGCCAACAGCACATTTGGTTATACAGATGTTTATGGAAACCTAAGGTCCAATCCCAATTTTATTTCATACCCCTTCCCCTTGTCCCTTGAAACAGAGTGTCAAGGGGTAGGGGTGAAAATATTCCCCTTAATTGGGACACCACTACTATACCGTCACATGTCATCATTCATCGTCTAGCTCCTACAATACACACACTAATACCAGTGTGCTGGTGTACATTAGAGCCTTGCCGTTCTATATTAACACGCTGCTTACTGACACACACACACACACACACACACACAATCGCGCAGCTCGCAACTTGTCAATGCTGCCCCATGAATTTTATAAATAACAGTTTAAAAACTGAATCGCTACATTACATTTTCCAGCAATAAGAGGAAAAAAACGCTGTTTTAAGTAAATGTACTTATTGTAATGAGAGACGCACAGAAGCTCTCTCTCTCTCTCTCTCTCGAATTGGCAATTCTAATTATTGGGTGGACTAGACCCCTCAGTGTCTATGGTGGTTATTGCTCTGATCAGACATGAATATATGTTGTGGCACTACCGTGCAGTCTGTAATGATAGGACATTAGCAAATTTTAGCGATTTTTGACAAACGTTTCTTTGAATGTGACTGTAAATATGAACACGCCATTGAATATAACTTAAAACAAATGATTATTTGTCATTCAAATCTTTATTAATGCCAATAATGCTTACATTTATGTGTCTTTCTGTTTGCTCGGGCAGCCATGTTGCCGCTGTAACCGGTTTCATACCCCTTCGTTTGAAGTGTGGTCCCAAAAAATCTTTGTTTGAAGGGCTATCTGGCCCTTCCCCTTCCCCCTACCCCCCCACACTGAAATGTGCTTTAGCAACCAGACCATTTTTTTTTTCAAAGAAGTCAGGACCATCATGAGATTAGATATGTAGGCCCAATCCCATTTCTAGCCCTCCCCTCATGCCAAAAGAGAATCGAGACACCCCTCTGTTTTGCACGTTCACGTTCAAGTGGGCAGTGGACCACTAGGGGGCTTCAGCAAAAGCCCAAGGGGGACCTAATAATACTCAGAATAACTTTTATAAGAATTGTAAAAAATGAATACCTTGTGATCAGTTTGCATGAGAAGAGTGAGAACTCTCTCTAACTGGCACTGCATGAGCCACAGCATCCACTGGATCAGCAGAAGCTTGTGGACATATGGCACATAGACTGAGGAGCCAAAAGTCTGCAGAACAGCCTCCCACAACTGAACTGGATCAGAACCGGATACCTGAGATCCAGCAGTCTCTAGAGCTACAGAAAAACAGAAAGGCAGGGGAAACATAAAACACATATACAATACTGTAAACATTAATAATTAATAAGACACGATGTAATTTACCTCTCAATAAACTATGTTTGAGACTTTCCTCTATTTCACTTGCGGTGGAGAATCTCAACGAGAATAAAAAAGTATTATATGCAACTGTCATTTCAAGCGCGAGTCGTTCAGTAGCTGCTGGTATTCCTGTGTAAACACAATGTGGTTATGAGCTTATAATATACATGGAATATGAGCTTCTAATATCACCGTACTTACAGCCATCAAAAGTAACACATGCAAATACCTTGGATTTTCTGCAGCAGTTTGTGGCTTTCCGAACAGCATCGCTTCAGAACATTCTGATTTGGTTCGAGGCCTCGTTCATTTTGCTGAAACGGTAACGGCACATTCTGCGTCAAGTCTAATATTACTGTAAACGATAAAATATTAATTTTGCAACAGTAACTTTACCTTCCAAGTCAAAATGATGCTGTTATTCTCCTCAGCCCATCTACTAGCTACACAGGGAACAGCAGACATGACAAAGTCTGGAAACAGAAGAAGTCAAATGGCACCTAATCTTTCATATCTACTGTATTTCTGAATGTGTATCAAGGCGGCTTTCGGTCAGTAGTACAGTACCTTCCTCGTCTGATTCGAACTTTCCCTCCTCCAAATCTAAACAAATGATCGGCGATACAGCGCCATCTGCTGTTTGGGATGCATTAGTCAAACATGAAAATGTCCATGGAGACATCAAAAGATAGGAAATTGAATATCAAAATATCGGACAAAGCAGGGCGTATAAGTTAATTTATTAAACAAAATAAAATGTAATATCTCTATATCTTCGTTTTAACCTGTTGCATGCAATCTTCTGCATTTTCTTAAAAAGAAAGCATCTGTTCTATGCTTGTCACCCAAGATGGGTCAACATCAGCATGTAAGAACAATTTTTATAAATAGTAACATCTAGAATTCACTCAAAATGAAGGCTACATAATGCTTTTAAAATTATTTTATCCATATAATACGGCCTACATCAGACAGAACACTTTTCAGCACTGAAAAAAAGATTTTACACATCACACGTTACATGCAGAAGTCAGATCATTTTTTCAGTGTTGATAGCTACTAACATGACCTACTTACAATTTGGAAAACTATGTAAAAATACCAAACGATTTCTTCGTGTACGCATGTTTCATGTGTGTAACAAAATATGAGCACAATCACCTAATAATATATTTGTAAAAATCTCACCAGAGCCTAGAACATTCTAGTGATAATTTTTACTTTCAAATGTCATCATTTCTTTATTATTATTATTGAGAACAAGACGAAGAACGAGACGTGCCATGTTTGTTTATGTAAATGCTTGCTTCTTTCTGCAGTCCGTTATCTCTGCGGTTACACTGCAGAATGCAGATTATTGGGTAGTGCAAACTATGTTGACTCTAAATGTCCTAACTGGTCTATTTAGTAATAGGGTCATCTAGGTCCGTGTGACTGGTTCCACATGACTCCGCAGTGCTTTCTGTCGCAGCAGAAACTAAGACTGTACGTCACAGTCTCTCTCTTTCCCCGAGTCCTCAGCGGAGAGGAGCAGCGACCGCAGCGCAGCGCGAGACCGTCCGAGACTTGAGCCAGTCGCCAAAATGGTACGATATTTCCCCTTGTCAGTTCACCAGGCTGCATTAAAAAGGGCTAAAGTGCTATATTAAAACTTATTCGAACATTAGTACGCATTTCTTCAGTCATTTATATAACGTTAGCCTAATTTGATGTTATTCTGATGTCAATGACGTAATGACAACCTGCTTAGAAGATTCTCGCATTTGTGTTAACATTGAACTTGAATTATACGCGAAACATTTAGCAAATTGATGTCTGTCTTTATTATAAAATGTTCAGAAAAGAGAATGACGCAGTCAAATATAACGTTACGTCTTTTTATTCGACACGAGATCGAAATGGATAAGTCATGTAACATTTATATAAATGTAAAGCACAAGCGCATGCGCTTCGATCTTTGTTTTTAAGTGAAAGTAAGTGGTGTTATTTTAGGTATATGGGCCAGCAAAGTTCACGCGCGCGCTGGAATAACGTTACCCCCGTTATAAATAGCGCCTTTACGCCCACTGTTCTTCTCTATGCGCGTATTAAAGTTTCATGTGTGGAGAGCGAGCGAGCCGTGATTATGGAGGGGTTCGGGACGCAAATATGGTTATTATAACGACGGGGCCGCTGTGTTATTGTTTTTGAGGGGCGAAAGAGTCCAACTCTGTTATCAGCCTACACAAGCTTGTGATTGGCTGCGTGTGTGGCTGGGCAGCGCCTGACTGAGACTGCAACACACACACACACACACACGAGCCCCAGACACTGCGCACTCATGGTACAGGCTGTACTTCAGCACACTCTCTAAATTATTATCATAGATTTAAAAAGCGTTAATGAAACCAATGTTTACCGTTTGTAAGCTTAGTACTGTGTAAAATGCTAGTAAAATGTTTTAAAGCGTAAGAAGGTGAAGTTACTTGACCATATACAATTAAAAACAGGATTTTTTAAATGTATTAGCCTGTATTTTAAAATAAATTACATGTAAAAATTAAAAAGAATGAACTGCCTTTTAATTTATGGGGAAATAAACATTTCAGAATTCCATAATATTGAACTATCAAGTTTGTTTGAATTTTATTTAGGCTAATTTGTACCGGTAATGTTATTATTTTAATATTTGGTTATTATTTAAATATTTTGAATTATTTTGTTTACTGTTTCATGTTATCAATGATTACTGTATTATTTTAGTGTCAATAGGGCCTGTGCTTATGCTCTTTGTTATTATTGGCCATAGTTAGGTTATCGTGTGGGTAGTGGGCTTACATAGCAAAACCTGTAGTTTTATTAGCATATTTTACAGTAAAAAATACTTTAATACCTCAAATAGATTGGTATATTAACATTAAATTATTTAATGACCTATACAGTTCCAGTGTACAAATAGTTATCAAAACTATTTTTTTTAAGTCTAAACATTAAAGTTAAGCTGCCCGTTGTATTTTTTTTTACTGTTAATTTAAATTTAATTATAAAAAAGCACCCAAAACAATATTTAGCTTTGGTTGAAGAATCAAAGGTATGAGCTTAGACTGTCACATTTGCCTTTAAACAACAAGCCCGAGGCATTAATTTGTTTTGACATCACACATTGTCCCCTACACACAAACACTCAATCATATTTACTCCACAATCAACACTTGATAAACTTGTCTTTGTCCCTCAGGTGAACTTCACGGTAGACCAGATTCGGGAGATCATGGACAAAAAGTCCAACATCAGGAACATGTCTGTGATTGCCCATGTGGACCATGGCAAATCTACTCTCACTGATTCCTTGGTGTGCAAAGCCGGTATTATTGCTTCTGCACGTGCAGGAGAGACCAGATTTACTGACACCAGAAAAGACGAACAGGAGAGGTGTATCACCATTAAGTCAACGTAGGTATTCATGTTTAAAAAGTATAAATGTAGCTATTCCTCTAGTGTTCAGCATCACATGATCCTTGAAAAACAAATCTAATATGTCTATTTTGTGCGGAAGGAACATTTATTATCAATATTGTTCTGCTTAATATTTTTGTTGCCTTTTTCAGGATTCTTTGATGAATAGAAAGTTTAAAGGTATAGAGTTTATTATAATTAATTTAGTATTTTTATCTATGTAATATGTCCTCACAAAGTATTCATTTCTTTTAAAAAAAATAGAACAGAAAAATAAATATTGTTTTGTAGAAAAGTGTATGGGGTAAGTTGTCACAGCATTAAACAGTATATTATAGGCTTTTTAGCCCAGTTATGATTTAAAACGAACATACAAAACCATTAGTAGAGTCAACACACATTTGTGAACTGTTGATTAAGTTTTATAGTTATTGAGATATGGACCTTTTAACAACTAGCTCCAGTGTTCATTTACCCGAGAAATACCAAAATGACATTTTTGACTAACATTGAAACCCTCTATATGTATCCCTCACAGGGCCATCTCTCTATATTATGAGCTCAGTGAGAATGACTCAGCCTTCATTAAGCAGTGCAAGGATGGTTCTGGCTTCCTGATCAACCTGATCGACTCACCGGGACATGTTGACTTCTCCTCTGAGGTGACCGCAGCTCTGAGAGTTACAGATGGTGCCCTTGTAGTGGTAGACTGTGTATCAGGTAAGGCTATTTCATTTTAGGATATCAAGTTCACACTTCTGTTTCTCTAATTAAGGCAGTCCTCTGAAATGCAATGATTACATTCAACAACATTAAAGCATCCACCACAAAAATTGGTTTCATCACATTATGGTAAGTACTTTTGATGTCTGACCAAAAAGCAAGTTTAAAAAGGCAAAATTTGAATTGTTCTTCAGGTGTATGTGTGCAGACTGAGACTGTCTTGAGACAAGCCATTGCAGAGCGCATCAAGCCTGTCGTGATGATGAACAAGATGGATCGTGCCCTCCTTGAGTTGCAGCTGGAACCTGATGAGCTTTTCCAAACCTTCCAGAGGATTGTGGAGAATGTTAATGTCATCATTTCAACCTACGGAGAAGGAGAGAATGGACCAATGGGAAACATTATGGTAAGTAGCAGTTGAGACTAATAAGTCGACTTTATGAGTAAAACGTTTGTTTTTATCTATAAGTTGCTTACTGATATGGGGGTTATCTTAGGTGGATCCTGTGGTTGGGACTGTGGGATTTGGATCAGGCCTCCATGGCTGGGCTTTTACTCTAAAGCAGTTTGCTGAGATGTACGTGGCCAAGTTTGCTGCCAAGGGAGATAAGACAAAAGCAGATCTTCCTCCAGCAGAGCGGGCTAAGAAAGTCGAGGATATGATGAAAAAGCTTTGGGGAGATAAGTAAGTGTCTTACTTTTTATAAAGGAGACACTGGATCACTGGAGTGATTTCCAGTATGAATTGTGTGTATATATAAAATATTATTTAACTCAAAGCAATCTTTTTCAGGTACTTTGATCCCTCCTGTGGCAAATTCAGCAAATCAGCAACCAATGCAGATGGAAAGAAACTTCCTCGTACCTTCTGCCAGCTTGTCTTGGATCCAATCTTTAAGGTTTGAGTTTAAATCGGTTTTAAACACACTCATTTCTCACTACTACGACTCATTTACAATCCCTCTCTCATTTGAACTCTTTCCACAGGTTTTTGATGCCATTATGAATTTCAAAAAAGAAGAGACCCAGAAACTGATTGAGAAACTTGAAGTAAAGCTGGATGCAGACGACAAAGAAAAAGAAGGAAAACCTCTACTTAAGGTATAATTAAAGGACTACACTTTTGAGAATCTGCACCCTAATTCTACCATTGTCCTTGTTGACACATGCTTGTTTCAATGCTTCCAGGCTGTGATGCGCCGCTGGTTGCCTGCAGGTGACGCTTTGCTCCAGATGATCACCATCCATCTTCCTTCTCCTGTCACAGCCCAAAGGTACCGCTGTGATCTGCTTTACGAGGGTCCTGGAGATGATGAAGTCGCCATGGGTGAGTCACAACATTGCGAAGTGTTGGACACTTCAGGGAGATCCCTTTTTGCCAGCTTTTTCATGTTCCACCTTTGACTTTCCAGGTGTAAAGAACTGTGATCCTAAAGCTCCTCTCATGATGTACATCTCCAAGATGGTGCCAACCACCGACAAGGGTAGATTCTATGCCTTTGGTCGTGTCTTCTCTGGTGTCGTTTCTACAGGGCAGAAGGTGCGCATCATGGGCCCAAACTACACACCAGGAAAAAAGGAGGACTTGTACATAAAGCCAATCCAAAGGTTTGCTGCTGTTAATTACATATACATCCTCAACTGATTTGATGATCATTACCCTTATTAAAATGTTGATCATGCTTTTTCCTCCTCAGAACTATCTTGATGATGGGTCGCTACGTAGAACCCATTGAAGAAGTGCCATGTGGGAACATTGCTGGTTTGGTTGGGGTCGATCAGTTCCTGGTGAAGACTGGCACCATTACCACTTTTGAAAATGCTCACAACATGCGTGTTATGAAGTTCAGTGTTAGTCCTGTGGTGAGAGTTGCTGTGGAGGCCAAGAACCCAGCTGATCTGCCAAAGCTGGTGGAGGGCCTTAAACGTCTGGCCAAGTCGGATCCCATGGTTCAGGTGAATGTCTTAGCAAGGTAATAAGATGGCATAAACAAAATTCAGTCTTTCCAAAACCAAACACAAGTTTCTTCTCCTAGTGTATCATTGAAGAGTCTGGTGAGCACATTGTGGCAGGTGCTGGAGAGCTTCATCTGGAGATTTGCCTAAAAGACCTTGAGGAAGATCATGCATGCATCCCTTTGAAGGTAGCGCTTGGATGAATATACTGATGAGATATTTATAAAGTTATTCTTTTCCACTAACAGCTTGAGGTCAATTTTTGCAGAAATCAGACCCAGTTGTGTCATATCGTGAAACCGTCAGTGATGAATCAGACCAGGTTTGCTTGTCCAAGTCTCCTAACAAGCACAATCGTCTGTACATGAAATCTCGGCCCTTCCCAGATGGCCTGGCCGAGGACATCGACAAGGGTGACGTGAGCGCCCGGCAGGAGCTCAAACAGAGAGCTCGCTACCTGGCTGAGAAATATGAGTGGGATGTCACTGAGGTCCGTAAGATTTGGTGCTTTGGACCAGACGGCACAGGGCCCAACATGCTTGTGGATATCACAAAGGGAGTTCAGTATCTGAATGAGATAAAGGACAGCGTAGTGGCTGGTTTTCAATGGGCAACCAAAGAAGTGAGTAAAGATAGGTTAACTATTTATGCTTTGTCTTTCCTACACAGTAATGAGATATTATTTTGTGTTACTTTACCAGGGTGCACTCTGTGAAGAGAACATGCGGGCAGTCCGATTTGACATTCATGATGTCACTCTTCACGCTGATGCCATTCATAGAGGTGGAGGTCAGATCATTCCCACAGCCCGCAGAGTTCTGTACGCTTCTGTGCTCACTGCACAGCCAAGACTAATGGAGCCCATTTACCTGGTCGAGATTCAGGTACACGTGGTGGATTGCTGGAACGGAAAAATGAGAGTGTAATCTTGATTATGTTAATATATTTCCTTCTCTCCTTCAGTGCCCGGAGCAGGTGGTTGGTGGCATCTATGGTGTGTTGAACAGAAAAAGAGGCCATGTGTTTGAGGAGTCCCAAGTGGCTGGGACACCTATATTTGTTGTGAAGGCATACCTACCTGTAAACGAATCATTTGGTGAGTTAATATTCCAGATTTGACGGCAGCTTAAACGACAACAATATGACATTTATATCATTTTTATATGGAAAAATAAATACATTTGTTATTGTAGTTAAACAAACTGTGACCCCAAATTTGATACATTTCTATATTATTATAGTATGAATGTTCATTCAGAAATACAAGTCCTTGCTGTCTTTGTTGGCTATAATTTGCTTGCGTTTGTTTCTGGACAGGTTTCACAGCAGACCTGAGGTCTAACACTGGTGGACAGGCCTTCCCTCAGTGTGTGTTTGACCACTGGCAGATTTTGCCAGGTGATCCATTTGACGTAAACAGCAAACCTAGCCAAATTGTGGCTGAGAACCGTAAACGCAAAGGTCTAAAGGAGGGCATCCCAGCACTGGACAACTTCCTGGACAAGCTATAAATTTATCTGGATTGTACATGGTGATTGAAGCTATTAATCTTACAATGTTAACGTGATGACTCAGAAGTACACAGAAAATCATCAGAGCTTAATTTAAATATTCAAAGCTGCACAATCTGGCCGCAAATATAATCGGAGCACGTTCAACCTGTTATGGATGTGTCCATACATAAACTAAAGCCAATACACCACAGCAATCTGGACATAACTCAAGTTTAAAAAATATATTTTTCCAGATGGATATGCAATATTGCTCTAATCACTGTGTAATGGTTTACATGTCTTAGGATGTATATGTTTTATCATGAGCTGTGCCCTCATTTTGGCAAATAATTCAAGATTCTCAACAATATTACCTGTGCCATCATCAACGGAGAGCTATGTCAACTCAAAACATCAACCCTGACTGGGAGGGACAATAAAAGCACTGTATCATCATTTACAGCACATCTTTGGTTTTTACATCCAACTCAAAAATCTAAATAGTACACATATAACAAGGGGGAACTTCTAAAATAAATAAACAGCCCCTTACATGCCTTCAGACTAAATCAAAATGAGAGTCTGTTGTATGGCTCATAATCCAGTAAAATAAATGAGATTAGTTCAAACCTCAAGTAAATAACCATTAGCAATAAAAGCAAATTTCTAAAAGAAAAAAAGATCCCTATCCTATATAAAAATGTGCATAATCAAAAAAAAAAAAAAAGGCTTGATTTTCATTACACCTGCAGGTTGTTAAATGACCAAGAACGTTGAAATTATACAAATTACTCCTTGTTTTAACAACGGTCATATTCATATTTTTGAGGTGAATGTTAAGGTGTGTTGAGATAAAAACACCTTTCATGTAGAATTAAAGATTGAACATAAGTTTACCATGTCAGCAAAAGGGAATCTGATGGCTCGAGCAAATAACCACCGACCAAAAAAAATAAAAATAGCTTATGTGTTCTACCTTGATATCACAAGTAAACATTTTACAATATCCAACATACAGTTTTTTATTGCTGCAACTGAAGTCTTATAACAAAAAATAATTGCACTGCTGATATCGAAGAGACAACATACACTGAGCTGCCGCTGAAAACCTGCTGCCGTTTCGACTGCAGAACCGCCGATGCAAAACACACAATGTACACAATATTAGACTCGTCTGAGCTTTCTAGTCCGCTCATTTATGCCATTGGTTTCGTTCTGCTCCTCCACTCAAATAGCTAACGGATGAGAGTCATGGTGTATCTGGCAGTTTCCCCAATTCAAAGGGAGAACAGCTTGATTCAGGTTTACTTTCTCTTAAAACAGCACTGTTGCTGACCCAGCCACAACATTTAGAGATCTTCATCATAGTCCTTCTGGGTCCTTGTCGAAACATGGTTCTTGAGGTCCATAGTTAAACGTAGAAAATATTTTTCTGACTTGAGTGTAGCTGATTTGGTGACTGGCCAATAGAGGTGTGCCAAGACTCAGTCTAGTGAAATAATGTCTGATAGGCCTGAAGACCCTCCTGTAATGACACCGGTCTCGTGACTTGAGCTGCTGCTATGAGTTGCCGTCTCGTACGGAGCTGAAGAGGAAACCAGGCCGCTGCTGGTGGTGGCACTCTGAAGGCTGCTGGAGAGGTTGTCTAAAAATATAGGGCCTCTGTAATGCTGCTGGAGAAACACAAAACCACTGGTAAACTGCTGTGCAGGATATTCAAATATGTAACATACATGCAATCTCAATATTTGAAATAATATAATCTCTGATATTTGAAAGAATATACCTGTGGATCCCCTTGAATCAGAGAAAATAAATCAAGACCTTTGAGAAAGACACAAACATTAGTCTTTATGATAAATCTTGATCGTGAAGGAAAACATGGCAGACTAGACAAGTACATACTTTGCATATCTGTGGGAATAGTGGATAAGGTAGAATGGTGGAATGGAACGGAGTAGTCTGCTATCGAGGAGGTCAGGTATGAGGTGTCTAGCGCTGGACATTTGGCACCCGAACCGTTGATGGCTGATAAGTCAGGACTCTAAAAGAGGAAAACCAATAAACAAACCAATATTGAGAAATGGAGGTTCCACTGCAGTCAATGTTTTGAAGATTTTTTTTTAAATCAATCTGGATCATTTTATCCAATGTATCTATAATAGCAACACTAACGCTTACAGGATGCCAACATCTTTTCAAGCAAATAAAACTTTTTGCAACAGCGTTTTATTAATTCTCTTAAAAGCTTTTATGAATTTGACTGACTTTTCCAAGTCTGGATATTACATTTTTTGTATTTCCTAATGTTTCAGGGTTTCCCATCACCATGGATAATTTGATTATTGTACAGTTTAGGGTTCATTCAAAATATGGTCAAGAAAAGAGCAAGGCTTAAAGAAGAGGTACCAGAAATGTGTTTCTATAGAATTAATAAACAAACCCTGCGTTGTGCATCTCCTCAGCCTTTGACATGTAGAGACAGCGCTTTTTCAGAGGAGGATCGCTGTCCTCTTCATCCTCAGATGAGCTCTCTAGCGTGAGGTCGATTATGTCTCCTTTTTTCATGCTGCTGGTTTCTGGGGGTGGCACCACTGCACTTTGCCGCACTGGGACAGCACCTGAGAGGTCATGAATCACTTTAAAACGGCATCAAATCCTATACACCATCAGTTAGAACCTAGAGCTCACACACTTTTAAAGGGCAATGAACCTTACAATCAATTTTTTGGATACATGGAGATGACACTTTCAACATCTCCTTCTTTGGTCTCATAGGACACCATGTCCCATCCTCTTGAAACTTGATTTCATCAACATCTGTGCAGTCGTTGAGTATTTCCATGAAGAGCCTGACAAGTAGAGAGTGCATAGTTTACTCAATGCAAATGACTCTCTCAATAAATGCAAAACAATTGACTGTGGTTAGTGTTTCTCACCACTTCCGCGATAGTGAAAGTAATCTCACCCATCAATAATCAGACTCTCATACGTGGCTTTTTTGTCACAGACGGGACAGATCCAGGTGGGCTTCTTCTCATTCATTTGCAGGTATAGAGCAGCATCAAAGCACTGCAGGTGAGAACAGGTGACAGCTCGGCAGGGTACCGTAAGACGCATCTTGCCAAGCTATATGAAGAGGATTTTGTTTGGGGTCAGACGATGTTTTTTCCTCCATATTACATCATTCAGCACAGAAAACAAAAACTTAAAACGTATTTAAACAGACATTCATGAGTCAGCTGTGACTTACTGGGCACATGAGTGAGACTCGTAAACTAGTTGTGGCGATTTCACTGTCAGGGTCTGCCGTGAGTTTTTCTTTAACTGTTACAATAGTAAAGAGAAGATGGATTTAATAAATGACAACAAATAAAACAAGACCAGAGAACTGTCGAGATCGAGATTAATCATATTTATATTTACTATTAAGATTTCATGGGTATCTTTTTTTCCTCCTTTATCATCAAAGAGGGAAGTGTTGCCTTACTTAAAGCTCTGGAATGGTCAGGGTTTCTGATCCCCTTCATTCTTAATCTCTGTAGCAACAGCGGAGAGGTCAGCTGCCGCACCAAGTAAACTGACATGGAGTATGTCTGAAGAAAACAAGAAGGAAGTACAAACAAATGCTTAGCATATAGAAAAGGCTGAAGCAGTGTTGAAATCTGAATGGGTGAAATAACAGGTATAACGGGACTTCACATACCTTTCCTATTTCAGGTGCCCATGTGACTACTATCTGATTGGGTACAGCGGATGACAGCCTGACCAGCGACGTGATGTTCAGCGGTCTGCCGGGTCTTTTTTGCTCCACACCATTCTTAGGAGGCGGTGCATAGCCCTGTGTGATATCCCATATCAGATCAGCAATTATATACATACAACATTTGTATGAAGGTTTGGGGACAGTTTTTGTTTTTTTAAAGAAATTAATATTTATTTAACATTAAACTGATCAAAAGTGATAGTAATTACTTTTACGTTGTTACAAGAGTCCTCTGCAATAAGCAATGTTCCTGTTCAACTACTAAATTATGCATTAGATCAGTAATCTCTATGTTTTGGGGAAAGGACTGAGAAAAATGTAACCAATGATTTATGCAATCACCTTATTAAAGGATTTAGTCTGATTTAATCAATTTAAATTGAACAAATTTGTAAATATTGACTGTGTAAACATCCAGTGTTGTTTTGAGATCATGTTAAGTTAGAAACAGTCCAACATTTTAAATAAGATGTATATGCTCTGCTAGAAACTCTGATCAGAGTATGGCCATAAATAAGCCTAATTACATAGGACTGTGTTGTTCTAACATGTTATCTATATTATTTATAAGAAATATTTGGGTTGGGAAAAAACAAAATGTGGGCTTAATGAAGGTTCATTACAACAGGACTACGTACAGGGAGGGGAAAGAGCTTCCCATTGACTTTGATGCAGAGGCTGTTTGGATAATTGTCCTCTTGTGAACAGCTGGTCTCTGCTAGACAAAACCTAGAATCAAAACATAAAACATAACCTTAAGAGTCTAAAATTGGGAATATGGTGACAACAGCTCTGTACACGCAGCTGAGCCGGAAACACAAATGACGGTATTGTAAAAGCAGCACACTGAGTTGGCTCTTACCGCAGTTGAATTTGAACCATGTAGTCCCTTCTTCCACCTGGAAGAAAGTCCCTATGCAAAAGTGTAAAAAACAAAGAATCAAATCAGACAAGGAGAATGAGACGTTACATTATCTAAGTCACATTTAAGTCATTTAGCTCTTACCGTGAAATGCACACTTCTCTCACTTGTTGTGGAGTCAAAGCAAATATGAAGTACTTTTCATGATGAAACCTCTGACCAGCATGGGTCCCTTTAAAACACAAATCAGTCAAAGGTGGTCAAGACACAGGCAAACAGGAAATCATGTACAACTCAGTTGTTGGGCTAGCGATTGGTTCACATACACTATCGTTCAAAGGTTTGGGATTAATCTTTGAAAAAATGTTTTTGAAAGAAGTCTCTCAATTTTGATCAAAAATACAATAAAAATAGTAATATTGTGAAATATTACAACTTTAAAATAACTTTTTTTGTTCTGTTTTCTATCTTAATATATTTGTTAAAAGTTTCAGCAGCTATTACTCTAGTCTTCAATATCAAGTGATCCTTTGGAAATTATTCTGATCTGCTGATTTGGTTCTCAAGAAAGATTTCTTATTATTCTCAATGTTGAAAAGAGCTGTGCTGCTTAATATTTTTGTGTAAAAAAACCTGAAGCTTTTTTCAGGAATATTTTTGAAGAATCTAAAGTGCAGAAGAACAGCATTTATTTGAAAGCGTAAACTTTCATAATATTTTACCCAGACTTTTGAACATATTGCAGCTTTGCTGAATAAAAATTTGCTGAAAAAAAGTTAATAAAATAAAAGCTTTAAAACTCAGATCCTTTTGTCTTTTTACCAAGCATGGAGCAATCCAAATGTATCTTCTAAAATTACCTAAGCTTGACGGTTTGATCAAGACATCCAGCACATCGTAAAATGGTAGGGACTTCATCTGCACGTCTGGGTGGACGGGGGCCATAAGTGGCGTGGCCTGCTGCATATTCATCATGGGCTTGGATTCATGAAACACAGGTGAATCGCAGCCCACCAGGTGCTGCTGCAGGAGGTCTGAATGGCCGGTTTGCAGAGGAAGATCTGAACTCACAACCGTGGCACCGCTGTCTATTTGAAAGTAGGATTTAATGCTTGACTTCAGAGCAACCAAATCTTGAAGACCATTGAATGTCCGTGGGTATCTCCGACGATACAGTTCCTTTATTTTGATCTGCACAGCAGGACTACAACCACTCCTGAGTAAATGCAAAGCCCTCAGCAAAAGTTCATGCTTTCGACCGCTCTTATTCCTTCCAGCAAAACCTAACAGTACCTGGAGCTCTGAGACACGGAAACTTGATATCATATTCTGAAATATAAAAACAAATCCAGACAAGCAATAAACACTGAGATACCGAACATGAAAAGCAAATGAACATTTTTGCAACACAAGTTAGTAAGAGAAACCACACTCTATGCCATGCTGACAAGTTTTATGGGCCATTCTACCAAATGGGTGCCATTTGCTTCCAAAACTCTTAAAAAAAAAAAAAATTATATCTTTTTTAAAGACTGAATCTAGTAATACACATATTTAACTATTCAAAATTTGTACTGGTACATTTCAGGTAACTTTATAAAATTTTTTACACCATTTTTAAGTGGAAGATGGATGCATTTTTCTCAGTCCTGTTACCAAAACTCTAATGCCTTTTAAAAAGCATGTTTAAAAATATATCAACAAATTCCTTCATTTCCACCTCAGGCAGATATTTATTTTTAAGAAATTGTTGGTTTCATGGTCAAAAAATTATTATTTTTATCATAAAAAAGCACTAATTATCTAAACAAGGTGTATTTTTGTAAGTTTGTAAGTATACAAACCAATTCTTTCATTTTAAAGGCGACACAAACCTCAAGCTTATCATTTTTATATGATACAATTTATTAAACAATGAGATAAATTATGGACCAAACAAACAAAATAAAAAATAGTGGTTTAACTTTATTTTTTAAAGAAAACAATTTAGTAACAGGAATGAAATGGGTAATGGGAAGGAGTATCCATTATATTAGTATACAGGTTTGATTACACATATGAGATATTAATGCCCGCACTGATATAGTGAAAGTGTTGAACATTGACAAGTGAGCTGACCTCAGAATCATGTTTCTATTTAAATCTAGTGGTCTGCAGAATATTAATTTAATATAAAATAATAAATATTAAAGTAAAACTTATATTAACAAAAATAAACGTAACAAATAATATATTTTTTTATTTTGATTTCTTATAGTGCAGCTCACACTCAAACGCCATTCCATATATGGGTCTAATACATAATTGCCACAGGACATAAATTTAAAGTACATTTTCTGTCATGCTTGCAAAAGCATTATCTCAGTGTGGATAGAAGGCCAAAACTTGAGAAAAAGATGCATTTTCAAATGTATCTAGATTAATATGGATGTAGCCTAATATTTACATTAATAAATCTGATGACACTAATCACTCCTCTGTTACTTTTACTTAGTGACTATATACAAGAATAGAATTTATGAGTATATGAGTAACAGGACTGAAAGTAACAGGATTGAGATTTTAGGATAAAACCCACAAATACATATAATCTAGCCACAGAGTACATGCTAATATTATGAAAATACTCAGCAAATTATAGTGATTCACCGAAGATTTGTATTTTTAAAATAAACAAGTAACATCTAAGAAATTATTTAGGTAACAGGACAGTACATTTATAATAACACACCCAGCCACCGTTACAATATCATCAAATATACAGAAAGGAAAATAAGACCACATGCTTCCGATCATTTCATTGCCTTCAAAATATCCAGATGTTGCAATGTTATGTTTAAAATGTGTCTTGTGGAAATGTCCTGTTTTTAGAGGGGAACGTCTTAGGGTAACAGAACTGAGTGAAAACCTGGGGACACGACTAAAATGTGTGTTTTATCCAAAATATTATACATTTATTTTGAAATAAAGGTATTTATAGCACAGATGGGATATGGAGGTACACAAAATTGCATAATATTTTTTTTTCCAAAGGATTTTAAACTTTCCATTTCAAGTTAAAATGTAGCTTTAGACACTGGGGACATGTAAAAATGCTATATTTTCAGTGTTTTAGGACGTTTTTAATTATATATTTTAAATTTGCATTTAGATTAATGTGCAGGACACTTCGTTTAATATTAAAATGTATTTTATAATTAATTTTTAAGCATATTTGTACCTATAATGCCCTGGGGACACAAATGGCACCCATTCGGTGGAATGGCTCTTACATATATTATAAGAATTCCCAAAAACATGAAAATCTGTGCATTAATAATCAACATGGCATAAGCTGGTGGAATATGGTTACAATAGATTTTTAAATAACTAAAAGGTGTCAATTGAAAGCAGCTTAATTAATAAATAATTATGCGTGAAGTGAGGTGACAACCGACCCAAATAAACCCATTCCAGAAACCCCAGAGAAATAAGAAAATCTCAACTGACCCTTCATTACATGGTCCATGCTTGATTGTTCTTACGTGTTAATCCTTTTTCTTTAAAAATCCTTAACAACTGACCGAATTGCATCTAAAATGTTGAAATAATTCCAAGACCAATTAGATGAACATCAAGAGAATGACAAAACACAGATGTTCACTTTGATCCAGAGAGAAATTAACTAAACTGCTGGGGAAAAGCATAGTTTACAGTTAAGCAGGATGTTTCTGAACAGTTTACAAGACAACATGAATCAGTCATACGACGGCAAGAGTAATAGCTCACAAAAGCAGGTGTCTAACTTTCCTGTGCCCAACACACAGACTATTTGTAATTGATTGTATTGCTGCTGATGCTGAACTGCAATACATTCAATTCAACTTTAGAAAGATGATCTATGGACTAAGTTAGTCGAAGCTGTTATCTTGAGAGAAATATGAGGAAGAAAAAGCTCACAGTGACAGGGAACAAGTTCGTCGTGTTTGCTGGCGACCCACTTGCTGGCTCGTAAACAACATTAGTAAGGTGTCCCCCTTTAATGATTACTTGCCATTTTAGTATTAAATGTTGACTTATATTTACACTCACATACTCACTTTGGACACACTGGTCTATGTATAGTTTACCCTTGCAAACACAAGTCATAAATCAAACTACATCCGAGGGTACATGTAGACATTGTCGGACGCTAGCTAACAAAAGACCAGCCAAAACAATTCGAGCAGTGAAGAAATTGAAACGTAAACAACTTTTTACCTGCAGCGAACAGTCGTCAGTTCAGTTAGGCGTTATAACAAAGCGTTTTCATGCAGTAAAAGATGGTAATAAAAGCAGTGACATTTTGAGGCTGATCTTCAATGTTTGTGTAGCAGCTCGTGAGCTAAAAGAGTAGCTGGTTGGTGGCTAACAGGCTAAACACAATCCATCTAACGGAGTGATGAGACGTTGCAGTATTAACTATAAAAAAACTAACCCATGGGTACCAAACCGACAGGTAAAATGAAATACAAATGAACAAACGGTAACTACAAAATGTTTATTTAAATGTGAAAGACGCAAAGAAGTAGCCAGCTATCATTGCACTTTCGCCTACCCGTAACTCCTCAATATCCGCCATTTTCTGGCTGCTCTCATCCTGGTCAGTCTGGAGATGTTGGGTCATGTGACACAGCCTGGGTTAAAGGGGTCATATTATACTTTTTGTAATAAAATGTCTGGCCCCGAGGTCCACTTATAATGTTAGTAAGGTTTTTTCTTCGCCAAAATAGCCATATTTAGTTTTCTACCACCATTTCCCCACGCTTTCATTAACCGATGGAATTAAAAATGTCTGTGGTCTACTGTGCCTTTAAGAAGTTTTAGAGTTCATAATACTAGAATTCCAGTGATTTCAGTGTGATGTTCACTTCTCAACAAAGTATTTGTGCACCAAGGTAAACAAAATTAAGTGCAAGGGCTGCACATTAGCTGTTTATGCCAGTGGTTCTTAACCAGGGAGTTGGGGCTCACTTGAGGCCTCAGAAAATTTCTAAGGGGCCTTAAGACAAGTCTACAAAGACCCGCCTCCTGTGGGCGATTTGCCATTCAGCTGAAATTGAGACGTGCTGACAGGCAGCGAGAGCATATTGTGATGGTGAAAACATATATTTTTCACAGAAGATTTTCTAATATATCACATCATACAAATTTATGTGTAACATCGTTCACAAAGAATAACGAGGAAAGAAATTTGGTTTTACAGACAGGTCTGTCTCACAGGCCAGATTAGAAGTGTTTTCTAACCATCTTCATTGCTATTCTTCATCACAGTCTTGATACAAAGAAGAGTATCTGAAAAGAAATGCGAACTCAAATGTTCTGCAAATTTTTATAGATAAAGTTTTGGTTTATTTACTTGCGGATGCCAGTGTTACAAGTACTGGACATATTTACATATCAGATTAGGATTAAAAAGATGATTAAAAAACAAAGAAAGCAAGTGATTATAATAATTATTGTAAGATTCCGATCTGATGTTATTATAATTATTATATATAAGAATTTCAGATCCTGAAAGAACTTTTGAACATGAAATGCTAATTTTCTGAATGACAGTTGCAGCCTTTTGTCCAGCAGGTGGAGCTCAGGGCAAATACATGGTAACCAGGGTCTGACTATCGTAGAGGTTTTCTTGTTCCTTGTTCCTCATCAGTCCTCTGTTTTCCTCTAATGCTAAACTTTGCATTCTGGTAGTAGATCTGGTCCTGGGTCAGCATAAGAAAGTACCTTATTCCCTGAGTAAGCTATACACTGGTGAGTATAGTCTACACAAAGATGGTATTGATATTTATGAGATGAAAGAGATTACTGCCATGTTTGCATTTAAATCTTTAAATGTTATGTTTGCATTTGTTTCAGAATTGCTGTATTCCATTGTTTGTGTCTAAATCACTGTACATTTATTTTGGGCCATGTTTCATATTCCATGTATATATTTAGATGAACAAGAACCCTTCTGAATATCTGAATGTATGTTCTCAAAAAAAATAGCACAATTTGCTGACTGAAAGATATTAGAAAACATATATATATATACATACAGTCATGGCCAAAAATATCGGCACCCTTGGTAAATATGATCAAAGAAGGCTGTGAAAACGAATTTGCATTGTTAATCCTTTTGATCTTTTACTTGAAAAATTCACAAACATCAAACCTTTTGTTGGATGATAAGAATTTAAAATGGGGGAAATATCATTATGAAATAAACGTTTTTCTTAAATACACGTTGGACACAATTATTGACACCTATTATGAACATGAAATTATCCAGCCATGGCTTCATGTTTCACAGAAATATAAATAGGAAGGAAAACAAAGGCCAAATTCCCTCAATCATCCATCACAATGAGAAAAAACAAATAATATATTTCTGATGTGCAGCAAAAGATAATTGAGCTTACACCAATTAGTGAAGTGGCTTTAAGAAAAGAGCTGGAGCAGTGAAAATTCCCATTTCCACCATCAGGGCAATAATTAAGAATTTCCAATCAACATAAAATGTTATGAATCTTCCTGGAAGAGGACGTGTGTCTATATCATCCTAATGCACGGTGAGAAGGAGAGTTTGAGTGACTAAAGACTCTCCGAGGACCACCGTTGGAGAATTGAATAAAATAGTTGAGTCTCGGGGTCAGAAAACCTTAATAAAAATTGTCAAACAGCCTCTACATCACCACATGTTGTTTGGGAGGGTTTCAAGACAAATTATCCTAGCTCATCCAAAAACAATCTCCAGCATATTCAGTTATCAGACACGACTGGAACTTCAAATGGGACTGACTTCTATGGTCAGATTAAACAAAAATTGTATTTTAGCAGCAATCACTCAAGATGGGTTTGGTGAACACAGGGATAAAAAGTACCCCATGGTACAATGAAATATACTGCTCTATTTTTGATGTTGTGGGCCTATATTTCTGCTGGATGTCCTGGACATCGTGTTTAGACACATCTTGACACATGGCAGTTTTTTTAATCAAAGATCAAAAGGAGTAACAATGCAGATTAATTTTCACAGCCATCTTTGATCATATTTACCAAGGGTGCCGATATTTTTGGCCATGACTATATATATATATATATATATATATATATATAATGTATAATACAAATGTATATATGAAGATTTGCAAAAACCGATAACTCATGTTTATAAATCATGTTTTTTATTTTGTTATCATGTTTTTATTGTGTTTTATTGTGTTAGCTGGTTTTTTGTTGTTGTTATTTTTTAACCCAGTCAAAATAACCCAACTGCAGCTTGATTGAGATTAATTGGAATGCACAAGGAAAAAAAACTTGATTTCTGAGAATTGTTTAAAACGTAGTTATCTGTACTTGCAAATGAACTCTTCATACACACACACACGCACGCACGCACGCACACACACACACACAGGGATATATATATATATATATCTGTTATATGACTAAATGTAAATAGGCCTTTATATTAAATTGCCATGGCTGAAATGGATTAACTTATAAAATAAAAAAGGTCATACCATTTGCTAATAATTTTACAGTCTTGTATATATTAGTATGGTGGCCTCACAGTTTCAACTTTCAAATGTTTACTAATTGCATACCTGTGTGCTAACCTCAGTATCATTGCTCAAGAGATGAATCTTATACATTTACATGTCTTTTCCACATGGTTAATTCAACTGCCACATCAGTGAAAAATACGTCTGGCCAGGTTCCAAGAACAGTTTGTAGAAGTGCATATATTTAGGTACCGAAAACGTGTTGCTTAGTACAGTTTGACCCATAAATAGACATAATTGATAACAAAGATGTACTCCAAAAAAAAAATCCCTGTAATGACATACAGTACATACTGTCGATGAAAACTTGAATGTAACATAAATGTAACAAATAACACCAGATATCACACATGTACACTATTAGATGACAGTTAACGCTAATGTGAATTTTCAACCTCAGTGAATTGCTTGTGGAGGCAAATAATCCCCAGCATCACATTTGTTCATTTCATTACACATTGGCATGAACACATTTTTTTTTTTAAAGTAAATCTTAACTCATGATTTATGGATCTGTTTGACTGCTTTGTGCTGTTTGACGAATTCAAGGTTAGCCTATATATTTGTGACTGAAGAGGTTGAAGTGTGTTGAAGTGCATGACCTAGGTAAAGCGCCCATGGCATCTAATTAACCAGCCTTTCCCACTTGAGCAACCTGCCATAAGAAAACACTCACACATACAGACACATAAAGACCTGCCATAGAAAACACATACAGGCACACAAACACCTTAGCCTTTATTAACCTTAGCTCGTGTTATTGGCAGTACTAGACAGAGACAAGACCCCAATTACTGTTGAAATCAAAGTTGCTACCGCTAAAGCTGCGGTGGAAGCGTGTGGAGGTTCAGAGTGCTGGAGTGGCTTGTTAGTCCGCTTAGTGCTCGTCCATTGGGACGCTCCGTTTCAAATACCTGTCTCTCGGAGCATTGTTATTCAAACGGAAAATCGAACAGCCCAATGTTGCTCTGGTCATTCTGTCAAGTACACACCATGCTGTGGGCAATGGTTAACGGTAAATTGTAATTTAGAGTCAAGTTCAGACATAACACCATTTGTAAGTTTGTCTCATGGTCTTGGACAGTGTTGCATCATCACATGCTAATTAATTATAAAAACCTTATCCAGTGGTTCACTGATCATTCAGACACACAGAACACTATTCAATTAATCTGTTGAGATAAAAAAAAAAAAATGTCTGTGTTACTACAAATCTTATTAAGCTCTGCATGCCTTTTAATCTTTTTATAATAACTAATCCACTAATAAAAATAACTACTGGAAAAAAAACTAATACTAGCTTTTCCAAAATATGTGTATTTTATCTATTTGTTATCTTTTTATTTATTATACAATTAACAAAAGCAAAAAGGCCTCTAACACTAGCTTGCTCTATTGTTTTTCTATTCTGTCTGTTTTTCTTTTTCCCCTTTTATTATATAATAAAAAAACTTGCTACATATGCTGCGTTAAGCTATTTGAGACTTGTTATAGCACTTGCATATCATTGCTCTTTTGTTGATTTTTTATTGCTTCCATTGTCCTCATTTGTAAGTCGCTTTGGATAAAAGCGTCTGCTAAATGACATAATGTAAATGTAAATGTAATCCTAACCTTCTCTTAAAAATGAATGGATGCATTAATCTGATGTTTCCAAATTTAAAAAGCACATTTATTAATACTTAAAGAAAGGTAGACAGGGAGGAAACAGACACTGCATGGCCCGAAAGAACATAGCTTCATGATAAAGACAAGATGAGACATATTTTAGGAATTTGCTAAATTTTGCTTTAGGAATTAATACTTGAATACGATTGATAAGAGTCCAATGTTCAACAAGAGACGCATTAAGGATTTCTAGACATTCGTTTATTTTAACAGTTAAGCTTAAACAAAACCAAAACAAACTTTAAACAAAACAAACATAGCTCAAGTGTAAACTACACAGATTATAATTTTCCAAAACAGTGGTAGGTTATTTCACATGTCCAAACTCTAACAGTTTGAGGTGTGCTTGATTTGATAATATGATATGAGTGGGAATGTGCTGCATTGTGACAATAGCATAGTGCAATGCCTGAAGCCATGATTCACAACACAGTTCACAAGTTGTGATTACAAGTACTATGAGGACAAGATCAACATTTGTATAAGTTGGTATTTCATAGTTACGGTAATTACGATATGGCGTGAACAAAGTCTTATATTTCCTAATATTCAATGTCATCCATGGCAACGCTGTGTCTTGGACTATTGTTTACAAATGCAAATGCCGCCATCTTGTGTCCTAGTTGTCAGGAGTCTGGGGGTTTAAGTGAACCCCCTCATTCCGTAAACGTGATTTTGACCAAGCTGGGAGTTTTGACCCCCTGCGAATTTGATGTGAATAGCCATTTCCCTGGGAACGTGGTTGGACTGGTTTTGGTCATGATTTGGCTAGTTTTGAGCACCAATTGACCCTTTGCAAAAACCCACCCTCCTTAGTTACTATTGCCGACAAGGCATGCCGCTCTCACACTGCACGCACATTATGTTCTCACGCAGTAAAAAATACATCGCGGAGCAAGGAGTAAGTTGACAACAATTCAATTCAATTCAATTCAAGTTTAATTACTGACAGACAAGACAGAGCAGGTTACTTCTGGTATAACAAGGTCTTACCTTTCAAGTGTTGTCATTTTTACAGTTATTTTAATTTTCTTTGTGCACAAAAAATTCTTCTCATAGCTTCATAAAATTACCACTGATGTCACATGGACCACTTTAACAATGTCTTTACTACATTTCTGTGCCTTGATTGTGGTAGCCATTGCTGTTTATGGAGGGTCAGAGAACTCTTCAGATTTCATCAAAAATATCTCAATATATGTTCCCGAAGAATGAATGAAGGTCTTACGGGTTTGGAACGACATGATAAGTAATTAATGATATCATTCTCTTTTTTGGGTGAACTATCACATTAAGTCACACATGGGCAAGCATTATGATTGGTCGGATTCTGCGTTATAATTGGTCAGATCATCTGTCAATCAAGCTCTTTGCGAACGGTCGATTGGGCTGGTTTTGTTACGCAGACCTGGCAACCCTGTTAAGATTTGGGTATGGGAAAAATGTCCCCAATGTCCTCAACAGCTGTGAAATAACGAGATAATGTGCAGTTGTTGTAGCAAACTTTTGGGAAAAAAGAATGAATTGCAAGTGCTACGTGTTATCTTTTTATTCATACCTTTTTTTATAAACTTTACGACCCAATTACCCTTTTTGTTCAATTTTATTCAGGATAATACTTATTGAGCGAAAATATATAATCTTAGTCCTTGATGAATTGTTAGGGTACTATGCAGCAAAAATAACGATCCGCTATTGGAGCTGATCCATGACCAGAACTATCCGTTTTATAATGGTGAATATAAACTGTTTTAATAAAGTGATATAATGCATTGACGTCAGCTGCTGGAAACTCAAACGGACTGAAAATAAAACCACCATTAAAATGGCTTTTTTGTAATGTAGTAATGGGACAGTAATGTTGCACACAACTCAATTTGTAAGGCAAAACAGAAAAATAAGCAAAGCCTAGCGTGGGCCAGCTGTGTTTGTTGGGATGTCAGCATGTTAGTGGCAGTACATTCATCATTGTGCTGCATAGCTTTGGCTCTGCTTTGTGTGTTTTGGTGAATTTGCATTCTAAATGTTTCATATTATCTTCACAAAGGCAGGTGCAGCGCTGGCGTAGTTCGAACACCTAGTCTCACAGCAAGCAGACAGACAAAAAAGACGTTGCCTGTTAGCCTATTCAGTAATTTACCTCTGTTGATTTGGCACTCAGAAATAGCGTGATAGTCATTGGCTCCTGATGTGATGCGTGACAATCCTGATGACGCAAAATGGAAAGCAGAACCATGCATATCCACATTGACAATATAAACAGGTTTTTCTCTTTGTTTCAGAATAATGTTTGGTCTACTCTAAACAGCCGTTGCCTTTCTCAATAAGCCATGAAAAGTCGTTGTTTTATATTGTTGAGCTGTGGTAGTGCTCTGATAAATCGACATGCCAACAAAAACTAATCTCAACGCTGCCATAATACACAATTTCCGGTTACACTTTATTTTAAGGTGTCCTTGTTACAGTGTAATCATACATTAAAGTACTGAGTAATATTAATTAACTACATGTACTTACTAGACTATATGGTTAGGGATAGGGTTTGGTTTAGGATTAATTGGATGTAATTATGCATAATTAATTGTTATTATAACAGTAAGTACATGTAACATGTAACAAGGACACCTTAAAATAAAGTGTTACCCAATTTCTTTATGTATGTGTTTAATACAAAATAAATATAAATACATTTTTAATTGTTAAATTTTGTACATATGCACAGAATAAACCAAGAAATGCAGAACTATAAAATTGTCATATATCTTATTATACAATAAGGACGAAACAGTCAGGCGTCAGAAAACATTTGGTTGAGTGATGTTTGATCAGTAAAATCCACCATAGACCATTATCAATGGAACTATAGTAATTAATACATGATTGTGTATTGATCACATATCCAGTTTCCATAGCTTTAATCCCTATGGCAACCAGTGGTTTTGTGGCAAAACTTCCATTTCCTTCCACATAGAATATTTCTGATGGCTTTTAAAGTACCTCTCTGACCATCACATGGTCCATTTTATAAGGCTGGTCATTGACCATGACCTAGATAACTGCCTGAGGAAAATAATCCCATCACAATGCATTAGTGCTCAATGAACCCCTGCTTAATAAGAGGAATGCACGACCCTTCCCCCACCAACTTTCATTCTCACCATGTCAACCAACAAATATGGACATCCCATCAGTGTTCTTCTATCAGGTTTATCAGATGAAGAAAACATCAGTGCATTTCACACGGAAATATACACACGTGGTCAGAATTGTTGGTACCCTTGCTAAATATGATCAAAGAAGGCTCTGAAAATAAACCTTCATTATTAATCCGTTTGAACTTTTATTTAAAAAAATCACAAAAATCTAACCTTTCATTGAACTAAAACAATTGAAAATGGGGTGAAATCTCACGATGAAATAAGTGTTTTTCTCAAATACACATTGGACACAATTATTGGTACCTTTAGTAATTCTTATAAGTAAAATATCTCTGAAGTATATTTCCATTCATATTTACAATTTTGAGCACTCCAGGGGATCATGAATACTCAAGATGGGTTTGGTGAACACAGGTATAAAAAGTACCCCATGTATACAATGAAATATAGCCTACTGCTGTATTTTTATACAGCAGTAGGCCACAATTAACGGCACCCTTTTATTCAATACTTTTTGAAACCTACATTTGTCAGTTTAACAGCTCTGAATTTCTCTATAATGCCTGATGAGGTTAGATAACACCTGACAAGAGATCAGAGACCATTCCTTCATCCAGAATCACTCCAGATCCTGTAGATTCACAGCTTCATGTTGGTGCTTCTCCTCATCAGTTCACTCACTCATTTTCTACAGGGTTCAGTTCAGAGGACTGGAATGGCCAAAGTAGAAGCTTGGTTTTGTGCTCAGTGACCCATTTCTGTGTTGATTTTGAGGTTTGTGTTTTGATTATTGTCCGGTTGGAAAATCCAAACATGGCCCATTATAAGAGTCAGTCACTTGTTGATTTTTTATCTGTTGGTATTTGATAGAATCAGTGATGCTATGTGTCTAAACAAGATGTCCAGGACCTACAGCAGAAATATAGGCCCACAACATCAAAAATACAACAGTATATTTCATTGTAACACTGGGTACTTTTTATCCCTGTGTTCACCAAACCCATCTTGAGTGATTTGAGTGACCATAGAAGCCAGTCCCATTTGAAGTTCCAGTCGTGTCTGATAACTGAATATGCTGGAATTTGTTTTTGGATGAGCTAGGATAATTTTCTGACCCCGAGACTCAAATATTTTCTGAAATTCTTCAGCTGTGGTCCTTGAAGAGTCTTTAGTCACTCAAACTCTCCTTCTGACCACGCATTAGGATGATATAGACGCGTGTCCTCTTCCAGGCAGTTTCGTAACATTTTATGTTGATTGGAAACTCTTAATTATTGCCCTGATGGTGGAAATGGGAATTTTCACTGTTCTGGCTCTTTTCTTAAAGCCACTTCACTCATTTGTGAAGCTCAATCTTTTGCTGCACATCAGAAATATATTCTTAGTTTTTTCTCATTGTGATAGATGATTTGGGTTTTGTTTTTGTTTTCTATTTATATTTCTGTGAAAAAGGAAGCCATGGCTGGATAATTTCTTGTTTATAATCACCCTGGAGTGCTCAAAATTGTGAATATGAATGGGAATATACTTCAGAGATATTTTACTCATAAGAATTTCTAGGGGTGCCAATAATTGTGTCAAGTCAAGTCACCTTTATTCATATAGCGCTTTTAACAATACAAATAGTGTCAAAGCAACTGCACAATATCAAAATAGGAAAATAGTGTATCACTATTGTGTCCAACGTGTATTTGAGAAAAAACTTTTATTTCATAATGATATTTACACCCAATTTAAATTCCTATTATCCAATGTTAGATTTTTGTGACTTTAAAAAAATAAAATATCAAAACGATTAACAATGCAGATTCATTTTCACAGCCTTCCTTGATCATAGTTACCAAGGGTGCCAATATTTTTGGCCATGACTGTATATACTTAGGGATTAAAATAATCTTAATGTTGTGGGAGCGCATTGAATGGTTAAGCTTGACAATACCATAAAATGGAACTGGAAATGTATTATATCCTAAACAGATGTGGAAATGTGTTTTATAACTACTTATTATTACCTCGGAGGTTGGAAGCGTTTAGTATATTGCACATAATGGATCGTTCTTCTCAGGTTGCTTTTGAAGTGACACTCCCTTTGAGTAGCCCAATAAATTTCATTGCTGACTTCATCTTACCACAACCTTAGGCAAACCTGGCAAAAGATAAAAGCCATTTGATCCAGGATCAGCAAAAAGCTGATACCAAATATCCCTTTGCCCAAAGGTTTTTGTCTTTAAGACACAATGTCATTGGTATGTAAAAAAATGAGTACATTCTCAGAGATCCTTGATAAAACTGGTCTGGTGCACAAGGATGACTATCACTTTTATAGAAACTATAATTTGCAGGGAGTTGTTCATTTACTGAGGCCATATAAACAACATATCTCCTTACATAAGCATATAGACCTACAGTTGGATGGGAGAGAGCAGTCACTACATCCATGATCCTTCAGGATCCACTTACAGTTGTCAGGCCATCTTATTTTAATGGAGGACTTCAGTGTGACGAAGGTGAAAATGCAAAATAAACTTAATACAAAAACGCACAAGAAAACTGCAAAACAAAATCAGACAAAAGCATAGAGCAGAACCAAAAACACCAGCTAAAATAAACAAGCTCAATGCATAAATCAACAAAGAAAAAGGCAAAAACTGTGAGAGGTAATGAAACTAGGTCCAAAACAGGACACATACAGTATGTGATATTCAGAAACAAATCTTTCTAAAGTTTTGAAATCATCTGTGGATGTTTTACATGATATAAATTGGACTATATAGAAGTTATTTGTATTTATCATTACCAGTTCATTAATGGAAATAAAAAGAGTCAAATAAAAGTAAAATATGCCTCTAAAAATAATAATAATAATAATGGCAGTAAATGAACTACAGTACAGTCTCAGATTACAATAAAGACAAATAGATATTATTTGATTGTTCTGCACTAACATAAAATGATTTTGCTCAAAGAAAAAAAGTTTTTCTTCGATGAAATCACAAATTTGTAAGCTAATTAACCAGTATTCAGAACACGATACCATCACTGCTAATTGGTATTGACAGCACAAAGCCTGTGCTCTTAGATCAGCTGAGCTAATCATCTCTGACAGCCGTGTGGAATACTGCTTCTGAGGTCAAAGTTCAGCGCTCAATCAATGGTCACCACGACAGCAGAGGATCAAAACAGCATCTTTATTGTTGTTTCTCTTATCAATATCAGTCAGTGAATAATAGTGTAAAACTAGAGAAAACAACCCAAGATGTAATGATGTGGCTTCATTTGATTTAGGCGGCTGAGTTTTCCCTTTTACTAATAGGAAGACTTGCACATCATGATCAAGTACACCTAATGATAAACAGCCATTAATGATTAATTGCCATATATTATTAATTGAGGTGGTTGTCTTGCTGGAGCAGAAGTTCAGGCACTGAAATTAAATTAGACACTAGGTAATATACATTCGGATTAGATGTTCTCACATGAACGGCTGGGTAATCTGACCCTGATCTGACACATGACCATTATTATGTCTGTAATACTGAAAAACGCAAAGAAATTATATTTCTTTACACTGTATTGCAATCAATATATTTAATTATTTAATGCAGATTTAAAATATACAGAAAATATATTGTGTTTTTATTAGTGTTGGGGAGGTTACTTTGGAAATATAATAGGTTACAGATTACATGTTATCTTATTTAAAATATAAGAAGTAGTGTAACTATTTCAGTTACTTTATTAAAATAATATAACCAATTGCATTTGATAACATTTCAAACTTTCTAAAAATATTTTTAACTGTTAATCTTTTGAAACATTTAAAGCAGGTAGGGTTAAAGGGATAGTTCACCCAAAAATGAAAATTCTGTCATCATTTACTCACCCTCAAGTAGTTCCAAACCTGTATGAATGTCTTTGTTCTGATGAACACAAAGGAAGATATTCTGAAGAATGTGGGAAACAGAGCAGTTCTGGGCACCATTGACTTCCATAGTATTTTTTCCCCAATATGGAAGTCAATGGTGCCCCAAAACAGCGTGCTTATAAACTTTCTTCAAAATATCTTCCTTTGTGTTCATCAAAACAAAGACATTCATACAGGTTTGGAACTACTTGAGGGTGAGTAAATGATGACAGAATTTTCATTTTTGGGTGAACTATGCCTTTAACTTTACAGCAGTACTTAACACTGATTACTGTCAGATTTTCAAAATACCTTTTCACTCGAATTAAGATGATAAAATTACATTTTAAAGCACAGCCACCACAAAATTAGATTTTAGCATTTTAACTTTGGTGTCTCACATTTTAAAGTAGTCAATGCAATTTGGGAAACAAATCAATCATATCACAATTATGCATTATATTTTCCAGAATATTCCCATATATTTTCGTTTCATAAAGGAGGTGGCCTAAATGAAATGATAAATCTAGTTTGATTCATCTTTGTTGTGGGATCTGAAAGTATAACAAGACAAAGCATTACTTCATAAGTGTATTCAGATAATTCCATGTTATTCATTTCATACTGATGCTGTAATTATATGGATCGAGACATTTAACTGGTCAGGAAAGTTTATTAAGTTGAAAACATGATTTCAACAATACAATACTTTTGGTTCCAATACACTCTGGCCTCATAAAGCTCCTTGTCTACCTGTCCTGAACTTGAATTGATGGTCTCCCTGACTTTATAGTACCTCCATTGATCGTGAAGGTGCTTGTCAGTGATGCATAAAATTAACACTGTGTTATAGGGCATGGATTTCTGTCAGGCTCTGACAAGATAACCCATTATTGGACGATGCTGCTAATTTGTTTTTGTTTATTCCGAAGTGTAATGTAACACTCTTTGAGCCTCAATGATAACTCTATTACCCCCAAATCCCAGGCAAAACCATTGACAGACACTAATCTTGGCCCTACTCCTAATTACATCAGCTTCTTGGGCCTTAATGAAGCGATCTTTACTCCATTTTAGCTGCTCAATGCTGCACACACCCTGGCATCATTAGTTTAATTGCCTGCGTTCGCAGTGCGGGATTTTGACCTTTGTCCAGCCGAGTCAACTTGTTCTCTCTGTCTGTTTTCTGTTTTGACTTTGGTTATACTGTGGAATCGAACTGCTGATGCCGGCTCTGTCGGTAATACTAAGCCTTGTTTAAATTCTGGACCATCTGCTCTTTCCTAACAATCTCATTATGTTTTAATATGAATATAATGAGACTGACGGCTGTCTTGTTGTTGTGTACATCTTGTCGTTTATTGAACACTTGTCGCTTAATTTGCCTTTTGAGTGGACAGCTTTTTAACACGATCCTTTGCCAGTAAACACAGGCTGATCAACAATTAAGTGACCTATTATTGGCATTCCAATCTTCTTTCATTTTTGAATGGCTCAACTCTGGATTAAAGTGTGTTTTTGTTCAAATCAAGTGTATACAGATTTATAGAGAATTTATTGTCATTACCTGTCTATAAACTTGTGTTCCTGTAGCTCAACATGTAGTGTGTAGAACTAGCAACAACAAAGTCATGGGTTTGATCCCCAGGGAGTACACATACTGGCTAAATATATACCACTGTTCAAAAGTTTGGGGTTATTAATTAAATGAATACTTTTATTCAGCACAAGATGCATTCAGTTTGAGTTTTCTGTTTCAAACAAATGCTGTTTTTTTCTATTCATCAAAGAACAATATCACAGTTTCCACTAAAATATGAAGCAACACTACTGCTTTCAGCATTGATAAAAATAATACATATTTCTTGAGCACCAAAGCAGTATATAACAATGATTTCTGAAGGATCATGTGACACTGAAGACTGGAGTAATGGCTGCTGAAAATTTAGCTTTGCTATCACAAGAATAAATGTGACCCTGGAGCACAAAAGCAGTCTTAAGTCGCTGGGGTATATTTGTAGCAATAGCCAAAATACATTGTATGGGTCAAAATGATAGATTTTTTTTTATGTCAAAAAATTCGGATATTAAGGAAAGATCATGTTCCATGAAGATATTTTGTACATTTCTTACCGTAAATATATCAAATTTAATATCTCAACTAACAAATATATCAAACTAATTATATAATTTTTATTAGTAATATGTATTGCTAAGAACTTAATTTGGAAACTTTAAAGGCGATTTTCAATATTTAGATTTTTTGCACGCCAGATTCCAGATCTTCATCAAATAGTTGTATCTCGCCAAATGTTGTCCGATCCTAACAAACCATACATCAATGGAAAGCTTATTTATTACCCCCAAAAAATACCCTTACGACTGGTTTTGTGGTCCAGGGTCACAAATGATTTTTATGCTGCATCAAGTGCTTCCACCTTTATTTCATAATATTCAGCCATTTGTTTCTATCCAAAACTTTCCCTAACCAATATTAAATCAATACTACCCCCCCAACAATACTCTTATTTATTAAAGCAGTTATGAATATTTACACCTAAAAGAAAAACTCAACTGGCCATTAAAGTGGAAAGCAGTACTTTATTTCTAGTTATGCTACAAGTCAATGGCAAAAACAAACAAACAAAACAAAAAAGAAAAATTTCACCAGTTTTTTCTTCTTTTCTTTTTTTTACCCTGAGCACCACAATCCAGCTTTCCCATAATGCACTGGATTTATCCAAAGTGAATAAAAGAAAAATAAGCTTCATACACAGCGTATAATAGGATCTAAAATCTACCAGCATAGCATCGTTGACAAAGCTAAACAAGGTAAACAACATGATATTCTTTAAGCACACGAGTGATTCGTTTTCTTTTTAATCGTAGTTAAAATGATAGTCTTTTTTATGAACAAATGTTCCCACCTTGTCATCAGTAAGCCTGTGAACGTGGTTTTGTAAAAGCTTTGGTTGTGGATTCACTCTGATTCGTGTTTTTTTGCTTCTCCAGAGTTCGTCCAGGATTTGCTCTAAAAATCTCTGAAGAGACAACAGACAGCGATGTGAAGGAATAGACTGTGCCACACCTGTGAAAAATATAAGTCTCTTCATACGCTGATCAAGAGGTAAATTACATCGAATGACAGGAATCAGACAATTGTGCATTGATTGTGCCCCTCTGTAATTCCACATAAATATAGACTATATATTTCCATTAATCCTTGCACATACAACAACAAAATGATGGTCAGGTTTACGCTTCATTAACTGTTAATTGTGCTAAAACTCTGGAAACTGTTATTACATTCTTAGATTGCCATCCGTGCACCGAGACTTACTGAATATACAGCTTGGCCTTTTCATTCCTTTGAAAACATTTTGATCCAAGTGCTTAAAATCAAGTTTTGCCACAGCAGTATCAAATACAAATATTTTTCTCCTGCTTGAGATTAAAAGTTAAGAATGACAGCATTGGGTCGGAAATCGTCAACCCAAGAATATGGTCAGATCTTTGGTATTTGTAAAAATAAGTCCTGTTCTGATCACGTCTCCACATTCAAATCCCTCTAAAGACTGTATAAAAAAAGACACTGTTTATTTTAGTTACTTTTAACTTAGACTAGGTTATATATTTTCTGAAAGCCACATTATGTTGTGAACAGAAATGACGACTCAAACACTGGCATCAATGGAACTGCTGCAAACCGTAAAGCTAAAACACTTTAACTAAACGCCCAAGCTTGCAGCTTAACTTGAGCTATAAGATGTGTTTTAGATCTACTGATACTGTAAAGAATAAGCTCGAGATAGAATCTCGAGGAAGAAAAAAACGAACAAGCAAAGCAACTGACGCCGTGTCGAGCCCCGTGTGGTCCAGCCTCTGGTTCTGCAGCACAAACCACGCAGGCAAAAGTGAATTCAGACCAGAAAGGCTGTGATTAAAAACTGGCTGCTGTGATTATGTTGTTGGCACAGTCTATAACAAATGAGGTAGATGTGTGTTCATTATATATTCCCTTCTTTGGTAAAACAATACAAAATAGAAAAAAAGAAATCCAGTGATTTGTTGAAAAAAACATTTTCAAGTGGCTTCACAATAAAAATAATCGAAATGAAATAAATGAGGTATATCTTGTTTTCATAATCTATTATCTGTGTACAGGTTTGCAGGATTTGTGAGGTATTGGGCTGCAATGTGACTTTTTCTTTCTTTAAATAAAAGCGATGTTTCTGAAAGCACTGAAACAGCCCAAGTTTCAACACGAAAGGAAGAGCATAGAAGTAATAATAAATACAACCTGAAATCGTCTACTGAACTCTAAAAAATGACAATAATATCCTCCCATTTCCTTACCGACAGAAAAGAGAAGAAGAAGAAATAAACACGAGTGTGAGCAAAAAAAGAAAGAAAAGGAGCATGGAATAAAGGACGAGAGGTGAACTCTCAAATGCAAGTGCATTGTTGAAAACGTAATGAAAGCTGGATTCACAACATGAACTGATGCCTAAGACGAGCCACATTGAGCACGATCACAGCACATTATCTTCTTCTAAAGAGCTTCTCTTTTTTTGGTTGAAGACCTCAACCTTTTTTTTAAGATCAACGTCCAGCTCACAGTCACACGTCGCAATATCATTGACCCTCGACTTCTGAAACCTGTATTAACCAGTGTGACCTGTCCGTCTACAAAACCATTTAATGAACACTTTGCTATAAAACATGGGCTGAGGTGGTGGAAAATCATTAAACACTGTCGACAAGTGTTCCCCAACTAACTCACTAATCAATGGAATATATTTTGTGACAGCCGCAGGCCAAAACCAGTCATGAGAGACATAAGTCTGCTTTCCTCAAATCAAGCTATACATGACCGATCTTGCATTTATGATTCTCCTGGTCTTTTAAAGATTGTGTAGATGACTGCTCTGATGATATAATGATATATTTTCTTTACAAACATATATTTAAGCAGTAATACAGTATATAACCTTTTCTCCCTGACTATTTGATGCCCAAGTTAAATGGGATGTGCTTTGCTTAAAATCAAGATATTAAAATATCAGCTTGATAACTCATTTTGGTAACTTTCTGATTATTTGCAATGGCATCAGATATGTGTGATGGTGGTGATAAAACTCTGTAATAATCATTGTAACGTTATCAAATAAACCACTAATATGCTACACATATTCTCTTTGGTAATAGCTGATAGTAGCTCTTGCTGTTTGATTCAAGAATGCAACAGGTACAGATGAAGATACAGTGAAGGAAAGAAAGAGAAGAATCTTGCTTTGATGCAACATTCACTGTCTGAGGAACATCCCGTCCTCTCGAGCGTCACACCGCTCCTTGTGTTCATGGCATTGTCACGCGGTATGTTGTAGTCGCTCCACGCTGAATAACGCATCCTCAGAAAACAAACAAAATTACAAGCTGCAACTTGCTGCATATGTAAATGTATCACACCTCAAATGTGCGGCTATCAGCTGTCGGTGCTCAGCATTTTGTTTTAACTGAAGTTTTTTCGGTGATGGATGCTTCTGTCCTGATTGCAGGGCGAGGGTTAGAAAAACGGTAAAAAGTGTACATTGAAGGAGACAGAAAAAAAACTGGTCCAGCAGAATGACCTAAAGACCCTGCCTTATCTGACGTCGGGGGCGAGTTGAGCGAGGTGTTGTGGGCTCAAGGGGAGGTGGCTGGTCCGTGTGAGGAGGCGGTGGAGGAGGAAGAGGAGGACGGCTGCATCTGGGTGCTGAGCCCTGGGCTGCTGCTCTTTCCCTGAGAGCTGTGTTGGTGATGAACTCGCTGGCTGCCTGGGATGAAACCTATGGCTGGCTTACGGGCAAACAGGACCCCTGCAGTCAGCAGACACATATTTAAAGTTACTTTCAAAGCATATGGACACCCGAACCACCTCTACATAACACAACATCAGCAGTTTAGTTACTAAATCAATTTGTTTATATTTATTAAAAACGTTAAAGTGCAATCAAAAACATTCTTATGCAATAAACGTGATTACAAAAAATGTCATGCAATAATATTAACAGTCAAAAACCGAGGTTCAACTAAAAAATGTTTGGTATGTGATCAACACCCCCTTGCGCAAGCCGTTCCTATATTTTGGTGACTTTTTTAATGTGCACAATACTGCAGTGCACAATACAAAAAATATATTTTTTAATAAATTCCATTAAATTCTCATGAATCAAATTAATTAATCACACACACACACACACACACACACACACACACACACACACACACACACACACACACACACACACACACACACACACACACACACACACACACACACACACACACACACACACACACACACACACACACACACACACACTGGTTTGATAGGATTGGAAAGTAACTAAATCATAATTAAAGCAAATGATAGATTGTTTTATTTTCAAGCCTATCACTGGCAGTCCATTTTATCAATCGGTCTAAAGTAGACTTCTTTGCCGTTCACACAGATCTTTAATTTCTGGTCAATATAAACATTCAATCTTTTTTCAGTATTATGCACCAGAAATTGGTTACATTTAAATGTTGAAATGCATTTGCTTCTATTCATTTCTGCCCTGTTTTTTACACACAAGAATGCATCCGGTGCACACAGACCCTTTCTCATTCTTGTGCTACTGCTCAGTGCAATTTGGCAAGGACATGATTAAACTCATTATTTTTCAAATATATTTTATTTTAGGTTTTTAACATGAACAAAGCTATTTTTAATTTCTTATATAAACAATTGTGCTAAACTAAAGTATTAAATAATTACCCTTAACAAAAAAGAAAATCCTCAAAGCTGTACAGGGAACAAACTTTCAGTAAAAACGGTAAAATAGATTCCACTTCAACTTGATCTCCTGAAATGTTCCCTGCAAGCTTATGAGCCATCTTCTAGTAATTACTGTCTCTCGCACATCAGGCACAAGCACTGTATCTAGCTAAGGCGGAGGGCCTTTCTCTCGGGCACGAAAGACAATAAGCTCCATCGACCTCCTGGCGCCCAGGCCCAATTTTAAGATATTTAACTTTTTTAACTCTATTGGACTTGCCACTTCATTACGATGGATTTTATAGCAAAGACATCAAATTGTGTGGAGGACTAAGCGCGGGGGTGCTGCTATAACTTATTGAATTTCCTGCCTGCAATTACATCAGCAAACGGCGCTCTATTTACCTGTGTAGACAACCCCATTTATTTCTATTGACATGTTGATGCTGCTAATGCCGTTGGTAGACAGGTTCAATGCAGTCTCTTGTCTATCATCTGTCAAGAGAGGAGCCAGAGAGCGAGGGAGAGAAAAACTCAATATGAGCATTTATAAAAGGAACACAAGAAGCAAGAGAAGCATGCCACCAACTATCGGTGATAACTCATGAGTGACAGAATAAGGAGGGGTTTATTAAAAGAGTTGCAGGGGGGAGGGAGGTGACTACTCTCAAAAAGATGGGGCTTTCACTTCACTAGATAGAGAACGGCATGGGGCGTCTGTATCAAAATAGAACATGTCTTCACTGCAATCAAACTGTTAATATTACACACAAGTTATTCCTCAGAAATACATTAAGTAGGAGACCATTAGATTAATTTTGTGAACCAAAAAAGGGATAAAGCACACATGAGGATTCGTATTTCCAAGAAGTCAGCGGCTGTCAGGACTTTTAGTTTTCACTCTGTCATTACTGTAGATGTGCAGGTAAACACAAAATAACATTTAATATAATCTTTCAATTGCAGAGTGTTTCTGTGTGAAAGTCTTGCCCAGTGTTATAGCATTATGCTACATTTTCCCACCATATAAAGAGGCTCTTGTTTTATGGGTGGTATAAGTGTAACAGTCATGCAAAAGACAAAAACCACATTACTCATGACCAGCCTGCAATCATGGCACACACTCTGTCATTACGTGAATGAAGGTGCACTGAAATCATTTACATTAGGCAAACAGCTCGATAGAAATCACTTTTCTTCATCAGTTATACCATTCATCTCCACTTAATTAGATGTTTGATTTTTTTCATAAACTCTTATCATTCTCTGTGACACAAGAGACAACTTGTCATAGTGTTATAAAATACTATTTGTCATTCATTAACATTTATTTATGAATAAAATATTTTTCATGAATTCTTTTCGTATTGTTTTGAGAATGTCTGATAAACCCTTATTATTTTCTCAGTTTTTAATAAATTCCTTCAGTTTGATAAGGGAAAACTGGAAGGCTAATGTTTTGTCATAACAGTCAAACCCTAGTGAAAAATAAATAGACTAAAATGCATTTGAAATACATTTATTTCATGCTAAGTATACTACAAATACATTTAGATATTTATGTACTTAATAAAAATACCCCGCAATTGTACTTTTGGCATATTAAACTGTTAAACTTCAAGTCTGCTAAACTGGAACAATTGACTTTGTACTTTGTGCTGAAGTCCAACTAAAGATATACTGAAGTATATTTCCAAAAGTGGAACTATTGGAAGTTCACTTCAGAAACCCTTTAAATATCTTGCTATTCAAAGATCATATAATCCTCATAATGTCAACAGATTTGAACTATACTTAGTATGAAATACATGCATTTTAAATATATTGCTTTTTACTCTGGAAGCTTTGTGATAATTTGTGAAAACGTCTCTGCCCTAATCTACATTCTTTGACCCACAATGTGCTCTCTCATCTCACTACTTACTTTGTAGGTCATTCTGGAGACACAATTCACTTTATATTATATTTAGAGACAAGTCTACAAACTGCTGCCTTTTCACTCATCTTTCAAATTGCTATTAAGAATCAAATACACTATGGAAGTCAATGGGTTGCCCAAATTCTTGAAAATATATTTTATGTTTAAAAGAAGAAAGAAACTAATTTGGAACAACTTGAGGGTGGGTAAATTAATTTTCCTTTTTGGGGTGACTACCGTATATTAAATTACAATAAAGAGATTTTTGTGAAAGCGCTGAACATATCTTTGCACCTACCTCTATTGTTCAGTTTGATGTTCATGGGTAGCTGGGTTGCCATGGCGAAGAGATTCTGCTGTAATGCATGTTGCATTATCCTCTGCTGCTCCTCTGCCATGAGCATCACTTTCTTCTCCGGTGGCTCTCCAGACTCCAGCTTCTCCCGCAGCTGCTCCAATGCGGCCGCCTGCACAGCTGCTGCAGCTGCAGCCTGAGCTGCCGCCGCCTGAGCTGCACCGTGGTGGCTGGCCAAAGACACAGGGATGCCCACCCTGTTAGTCAGGAAGCTGGACAGCATTGAGTCCTCTGTGGAGCAAGAAAGCATTATGAAGGAGTTTTCTAACTTTTTTTAGGTGGCAGTACACTTTAACAACAAAACAAATATAATGGACCATCCAACTAAATCTAAGTCCTAAATCTTGGAAATGTTCTACTAATTTAATTAGTGGACAAGTAACTTATACCCTATACATAGAAATATTCTCATTCTTACGATGCTTAATTTAGCCACACTGAACAGTGAAGCATAACAGTTGAGAAAAAAGAAGCCCTTTATCACAAATGTATGTAATACAGTGTTAGGAGTTGATTAATTTAATGTTTATGTAAAAAAATAAAAATGTGTGATTATATTTACACTTCTGTTAAATTGTTTGGAGACTGTCTTTTTTCCTTCATATTTTTGAGTAAAATACTGAGAACTAATCAGAACTAATATTTTTACAATATAATAAAGAACTGTTCGATTTTAATAGATTTTAACTAGGGCTGTCATTAATCGATTAATCGTATGATTGTCATGAGTTAACTCGCGATTAATTGCAATTAATCACATATTTGTATCTGTTCTAAACATACCTTAAACAAATACTTTTCAAGTTTTTAATACTCTAATCAACATGGGCATGGACAAATATGGATGATTTATGCAAATGTGTGTTTATTAGAGCATGAAGACCAGACACATTTCAAAGGTCATAGATGTTTTTCAAAGAACTTGTTCATGTCTATTCGACACATGAAAAAAGAAATACCGGGTTCCCATTACTTCTCTTTCTTTGCACTGAGGAATTTACTGACACAAACCGGTTTACATTTGTGCAGGACAGGGCAGCTCACGTCTTCTGAACATTCAAAATGCACATAGCCTATATTGTTTATTATTGCATTTGTTTGCCTCTCTGTGCCCACATACTGTATTTTGATGCAGATCAATTCTCAATAAAACTGTTTTCATTGATATATTTTACTGTTTCTGTTGTCAGAAGACGGAATGAATATGAAATAGTGATTGAAACGCGATCCTTTGACTAAATAACCAGCTCTCCCTTCCAATATCTTAATCTGCACAAAAATCATGATAATCGAGCCATCGTTTTATGAAATCAAATACACATAATATAATGACTAGAGGTGGGCATAGATTATTTTTTTTAATCTAGATTAATCTAGATTAATTTTGGAATTAATCTAGGTTATTCTAGATTAAAATGGCTCATTTGAATTCTGCCGAAGGCATTCAGAATATGTGTGCTACCCAAATAATGACTAAAATTAAGTCTTTGAGAACGGGTTTCTCAAGCCAGGTGGCGCATTAGACCAGGGGCTCATCTCCTGTTTCCAAAATGCATCAAACTTTTTATCTCTTCCCGTCCCAATCCCATGAAAAAACTGGAGGAAAATCCCGTTCCACTCCCGAAGAATGACTCCCATTCCCTCCCACTCCCGTGTTGTTGTTTTTTTTTTTTGCCGATAACTGTCAATTACAGTAAAAATATAGTACAGATCACAGCGTGCCCACCTTATTAGTTGAATAAAAACCCAAAATGTCGTTTTTTGTTATTATATTGAACTGAAAGCCATCTTATTATGCACAGTGTTGCACAGATTAAATTTCATGTAAATCATCCATGCTAACACACACGTCTTCTATTTGTTTTGACATTTCACTCTCTATAGATATATTTTCTATGTACTGTATTTTTAGATATATTCGAGTTTCAAGTTTCTCGCTCAAGTTCACATGAGACCTAAAGCGCATCCTGTTTGCTTAAAAGCGCAACGCTTCGTTGTTATTCTGAGTGCACACAAATAAACGAGAGTCTTTACAGATTCGAAAGATGTATTAGGCTACTTTTATCTGTATGACCAAAATGACGGAGATTTTAAGAGCAAGTGAGCGCACCGGAGCCTGTCCTGCAGCAAACGCGCTTCCACACAAACACTTCAATAGCGCACATTTCTATAGGTTAACATCATATTGAGCGGCCATGTAAAGTTGCTACTACATACATCTTTCAGATGAAAAGCCATATTTGAGGTTGATGAATGATAGGTGAGCGTTTGGATGTCCTGCCCGATTGTATTACCACATAGACCAGCCGTTAACAATCTGTCCATCACGAACTGCGAGCCTCTAGTTCGAAGACTCGTTCTCGCCGACCTACAGTGCAATTTGGCTAGGTATTAGTGTTGTCAAAAATATCGATATTTCGATAAGTATCGATACTGAAATATCTGAACGGTACCAATACTAATTCCCAAGTATCGATACTCGATCCTAGCCGAGCTGTCACTTTCACTTCTCTCCAAAGGCGGCGTTGACAAACACCACACGTGACCGCAGTGCCTGTCACGTGTCTCGCCTCATTCGCTCTGGTTAAATAGCAAAAGTGAAGTGAATATAAAGATGGTGAGTGCGGCTTGTTTCTAACAAGCAAAATACGTTTGCTTCTTAAATCAGACGGACTGAGATGCAGCGATTACTACTTGGACGGACTTCTTAAAATGCAAATCAACTCTGTCAGCAGGAGACGCTTATAAGCGGGAGAAATAACGTAATGTTAACGTTAGAGGTTTAGCGCCGGTAACGGCTGTAAACTGAGCGACAAAACGCTGCTTTATCAGACATATAACATGCAAGATGAAATGAAAATGACATCAAACATTTCCTAAAGACAGTGTTCCTTCAAAAATACAGTGATATAAAACACCTGCGCCTCGTTTTAATTTTGAAACATGCATTACGTGCTCATGTTATTCAACAAAGCCTTTTGGAAAAGTTTTGATATCGTGGTGGGTCGCCTCAAATAAATGTATGTATGTGAAACACATCCCACAGCACAACAACCTGAGCCCAACTTCATTACTAATCACTTTAACTGTGTTTGTAGCCGGCGCCGCTAACAGCCCGATATACAAACACAGACCGGAAGTTAACTTCGGTCCGGCGCGCGCACGATCAAACCTGATATGAGTGTTGTCTCGTTTTTTCACCGTAATTATTAAAGTTAATATAATCTGACTGAGGAATCTTTAACTGTGAATCTTTAAATACTTTAACTGTTGTCAAATGTAAATTGACTTGTGCTCATTTAACTTCATTAAAAAATTATTACTTAAATTCTGCAATTTGTCTTCATGTCGATCCAGTGAGCATTGTTTTCGTGTGATGCACGCACGCTTATGTGATATGTGAATCCGGCATTAAAATCTGTTCATAAAATAATATTATGTATTAACCAGCATTTATGAACGATGAGCAATGCATTTGCTACAGTATATTTTAATCTTTGATAACAGTAGGTAATAAAAATACAACGGATCATGTTCGCTCTGGTCCAATGAAAAAATATTAACAGATAGAACTTTGGATTTTAATTAGTACATGTATTAGTAAATTTTAGTTTAAATATACTTTTAACTAAGATTAATAAATGTTTTGGAAGTATTTTTCATTGTTTATTCGTGTTAACTAATGTTAACAAATATCTATTACCATTAACTTAAGTTCTACGATTAGTTAGATAGTTCAGTTCATTTTAAAAGTGTGGTCAAAAATAAAATAAAATAAATGTTTTATTAAAGTTTGGCATTTTCTTGTAGCACCAGAAAGAAGATGAGACTCGACCTGCAACAAAAACAACACACTCACAACCTACACTAGACACTACACCTTGAACAAGTGCACTACCTCAAGACATTTTTGTTCATGTAAAATATACCTCATTGTCATGTTATATTTATCAAAAAAAATAATAATTGACCCCTTAATGTTGTGGCAGTTTTTTTCTCTCCCTGGTATCGAAAATGGTATCGAATATCGATATTTTTCAAGGTATCGTATCGAAGTTAGAAATTCCAGTATCGTGACAACACTACTAGGTATACATCCGCGCTAAAATATCAGGGTGAAAGTCATCATAGCTTGCGTAGTATAGACCCAGCTCCCAACCCAACTTTGAGAATAGATTAACGGCGATATTTTTTTTATCGCCGATAAGAGTCTCACGTTAACGCAGCACGTTAAAGCCGATAACGGCCCACCACTAATAATGACAATAGCTGTTCTGTGATTTTGGCTATGCTTGCATCATGTAAAATTAGAGAAGCAAGCAAAATAATATCTGTGTTTAATTAATCTGTGAATTAAAGCCCTGCTCTTCTCTGCCGCGTGCTGAACAGAAACTGAGCAGATGCAGAGTGAGCGAGAGAGAGATGTGTGTGCGCGCGCTATGAAAGCAAGACCTCGCGCAGCAGTACCGGCGATTCTCAGACTAAATAAGGTTTGGACGCTTTTTTCAAGGGGAAAAAGTTGCTAAAGGGGTCTGCAATTGCAAATTACTAATTGCTTTCTTTTGCTAAGTTGGCCACACTGTGCATCTCCATTTCTCCAACTACGGGTTGGGCCATGGGTCAAACAGAAAATACGCTCGTTAATACAATTACTGCCATTAAAATGAATTAGCGTTAACGCGTTATTAACGCTGTCACTAATTTTAACATGTCATTTATTCCTTTGGCAAAACTGAATTTTCAGCATCATTACTTCAGTCTTCAGTGTCACATGATCCTTCAGCAATCATTCTCATATACTGATTTGCAGCTCAAAACATTTCTTATTATTATACATAATGATTAATATTCTTTGATGAATAGAAAGTTCAAAAGAACAACGTTTATTTGAAATAGAAATCTTTTGTACTATTTGATATGTCCTTACCATCACACTTTTGATTAATTTAATCCATCCTTCCTGAATAAAAGCATTTCTTTCATTCAAAAACAAATCTCACTGACCCCAATTTGTTAACATTTTAAATGGTTAGTGTGTGTTATTCTTTAAATATTTTATTTATCTGACATTAATTTTGATACTGTAGACCTGCTTCACTTCAATGATACTTTTAATTGTACATTGTAAAACGGTTTAGCAAATTAAAAGGAAGTTATTCCATAATCTGAATACAGCATTATATTCTACAAATTTAGGTTTATAAATATGCTGCAATACCATCCTCACAGGGAAGTATGAGTATGAAACACAAGTCATGAGATCTATTTAAAGCTCTGTAAATCTATAAATACTGTCAGATTCGTAAGGTTCTTTGATCCTAAAAGTTGCGTGACTTGTCTTTTTCCATATGGACACATTACTAAATCATGAAGCAGCCCATGTCTCTTTGTGTTTCATTGCTCCTGCTGGTGTGATGCGGAAACTGGCAAGAGGAAGTCCTGCAAGCTGTTTCCTGTCCGCTCTGATGATAATCCAGGCCACAGCGTGGAATGAGCGTGAGTAAGATGTGGCAGTGTTATTGTGAAAGAGAGATGACTTCTCCTTTGGAGGATCGAGGTTGTAATTAAAATAACAACATTCAATTTCCAGATAAGGAATAACATTTTCTTTCTCTTTCTTTTTAAAAATCAACAATCAACAGAATGCTATTGTTTTTTGTTTAATTTAATTAAATTTTATTATGCTATTATTTGATCTATTGTTCTTTGTAGTCTATAATATTTTATTGATGCAGGAAAGAATTATTGTGCAAAGGAGGTAAAATGATGTTCAACTATATAGGGAAAAACATACTTGAAACACAAACATTCACCTTAATATTAAAGCATTTTGACATTGAAAAAAAACTATATTGTGAGAAAAGGAAATACAAACACTAACCTTTCTTGATACCAGGGGTATGAGTCATGTGCCCGCCGTTGGGAGTGGGCATGCTGATGTGGGGCATCTGGAGTTTTGGGGAAGCCAGCAGGGTGGGGGTACCAACGGGGGAGTAGTTAAAGAGGGTGGAGCCATAACTCTGTCTCCGGCCTTCGCGACGGTTGCTGTCGATAGCTGCCTGAAGCTCCCCGGGAGAGCTCAGTCCCCGCTTTTCACATTCATAAGGATAGAGGTACTTCATATACCTGTAGACAAGAAAAGACAGAATGTGAATCTTGTTCTGTGACATATAACCTAATCACAATGACACTATAGCTAATTTACAGTTGCCCTAAAATGCGTTTAGATACTTAGGTTACACTGAAATGGTACATGTCGGTCACAGTTTATTTTAAGCTATAGTTCTCGCAATTAACAAACAATTAACTATGACTTTTGCCTCAATAAACTCCTAATTTGCTACTTATTAATAGTTGGTATGGTATTTTTTTAAGTTTAAGAATTGGTAGGATTAGGGATGTAGAATATGTGCTTTTTAAGTGCTAATAAACAGCCAATATGTTAATAAGGCTAAAGCAACTAGTTAATAGTGATAATTGGTCACTATAATAAAGCGTTACCCAAACATCAAACCTAAATAATGGCATCTTCAAATAAATGCTCAGGATCCTTACTCAGAACAAACTTCACATTTCTGAGCCACCTTTTAAATGACTTTTGACCTGAAGATCTCCAAGTGATTGTTATGTATGAAGTCGGTTCACACAGCTGTCTTAACAGAGTAACCATTGCTGTAGTTCATAACATTAACTATATGTTCCTGACAGCTGATACCAAAAACCCTTTGCCTTCATTTAGAACTGTAAATATTTAATTCATTTTCAATTCATAGACAAACTACGTCATTCACATTTTTGAGAAAAAAAGGACAGAAACATTACACTTCAAAAAGCAGCTTTAGAAATCAATATATTGTCCATAGAAATCCATTTCACAATCAAGTGTGTCAGCGTGTCTTAGGGGTTGTTCACACACAAAGCGTTCTTTTGTTCTGAGCCTTTATACATAAGCTAAATTAGCCATTACATTAAGTCTTACTGTCTTTAGGTTCTTTCACACTAAAAGCCATTTTTTGACAATTGTAATAATTGTACTATTAAGTTAAATAGCGAGCCCTAGTCTTTTTAAATTCCCATTGTGCTGATTTAATAATGTACAATGCTTAAACAGCATTATTGTTTGCTTGATGGATCTCAATTAAGCAGTACAAATCTATGTCTTTCTTACTTCTACCAAACACTGTCAAATACACTCTCTTTATTTCAAAAGCAGATAATTGAATTGGACTAGATAGACAAGAATCAACTGGCCGTTATCAACAGGTTGTTCCCGTCTGAAGTTATCTCACTCACTGTGTTCGGAGGGTGAAAGCCGCACTGGTGATGGAGGTAGGGAGGTTCAGGCCTTTGGTAATCTCGCGCCATATTTTCTTATTGATGACTTCCACTAAGCCGCCTTTTTCGGTGACAAGCTTGTAGAGAGTGTAGAGATCCAACACCTGCTTGGCCATGATAGGAATCCGATTCACTGGAGTCCCTGCAGGAGCCGAGGAAAAAAGCACAATATCCACAATCAATGCCATTAACTCAAGCCCATTGACAAGCCTCTCGGCCGCTTATAAGGCCAATCAGTCAAGCATAAGTAAAACGTCCGACAGCTTCCCACTCCACTTAGCAAAAATAGCACTTTTTGCCATCAGTCAAAGGTCTGCACTGTCTGTTTCGGCTTTAGTGAAAAGAAAGACCTGTGGCTTCTTATTTACGTACAAGTAAAATCTCAATCATTAAAAATTCCCCACAATGTACACTCAAAGTGAAAATCATTTATCATGATCTAATATGCACCATAAAGCCTGAACAGCAGTGGAGATAATAATTTTGACTATAAAGCGCAAATGGCTTTTTAAAAGAGAACAAAAGTTGCCAAACATCTAAACTCTTGAATGTCGATGCTTAAACACTGCTCTCCTTCCCTCTGCCAGTTCATTTGCTGAATGGAAAAAAACCTTGGTGATAATTTGTGCTCACGATTTAATGTTAGGTTGTAATGTGCGAAGAGGATTAGCCCTTTGTGTGCATCTGAGACCGCCTGACCTCAAGATAATTAACCTGTATTTTGCTGATAGAGTTCTATTGTGCCCATTGGATTTGCCATAATAGCAATCAATACGTAGAGAAATATAGAGCAAACAACAGCAAGCAGAGCCACAGTCTGAAAAGAGCAAGGAGAGCAGAGCTATGGTCTATCAAGGTAAAAACACATCAATTAAGACTTGTAATTACGGCTTCATTTAGCCTCTCTGGCATGTGAACTAAGAGACACTATTAAAACTAAAGATTTATCTGCCTTTTCTCTGAGACAATGCTGGCATTAGATCTAAAGTAGCACAAACGTCTAAAACAATCGATTGATGTTTCTAACTTCTCCTCAAACTGACCACACGAGTCACTAAAGTAAAAGTAAGTATCAAGGGTCTTGATTTGAAAAGCCAAAATGTTTTAGAGTGGTGGCTTTTAACTGGATTTGATTCGAAGAACACACTTTATACTGGAAATCAAGTTATATAATGATCTAACACAGTGCCAATATATTTATTGTACAAAAACAACACTCTGAAACATATTAAATACAAATTATTTATATAAGATTGATCTTAGTATAGAACACTGTGGCTGGCAAAAAAAAACATGTTACATTTTGTGACATATAAGCCAAAACGATGCCAGGCCTATATAATATGCTTTTCCCTTTTTTCAAACATATCCTGGAGCACAAAAGCAGTCTTAAGTCGCTGGGGTATATTTGTAGCAATAGCCAAAATACAATGTATGGGTCAAAATTATAGATTTTGTCAAAAATCATTTGGATATTAAATAAAGATCATGTTTCATAAAAGATATTTTGTAAATTTATTACCGTAAATATATAAAAACTTAATTTTTGTTTAGTAATATGCATTGCTAAGCACTTCATTTGGACAACTTTAAAGGCAAATTTCTCTTGTTTTTTGCACCCTTAGATTCTAGATATTCAAAAAGTTGTATCTCAGCCAAATATTGTCCGATCCTAACAAACCATACATCAATGGAAAGCTTATTTATTCAGCTTTCATATGATGTATAAATCTCAATTTAAACTTAAGACTGGTTTTGTGGTCCAAGGTCACATATTATTAAAATGTATTAACAATTTTGTAAGCAAATTGCATAGCTGTGCCTGGAGTGTAAAACTAATGTACATGCTCAAGGCGAAGGATCTGTCCTCTGCAACCAAGGAGGATATTATCATAAAGGCTAAATCTGGTTAATTGACTATAGATATTGCTCATATGCTGATTTTGAATGATAGCAATGTCTGCCGATTTATTGCAAAACACCGTGAAACAGGCACCATGCAGAATGGGCCAAACAAGATGAGTGAGCGTTTTGACAGGAGGTAGAAAATCACCTCAATGTGTGACTTCTTCAAAATAAAATCATTCTTCAACTTTTTTCAAAGTTTTTGGGAGGCTGTGCAAATCAGAAAAAAGGGAGAACTAATGAAATATCTGTAGTAATATCTGATTGTTCTGTAATCAATGTATTCCTTATTTCCTGCGAGCTTTTAGTTTTTTTTTTAATGAATACATAATTCCATAACAAACTGTTTCTTAATTTTCCCCAATAAAAGTAAATACCTTAAACCTTACATTTTAGTGTTTTATTTTTCATTAAAATCATTAAAAGCAACTTTTGTGCAAATATCCCCTCCGGACATCACTTCTGGCCCCTGTGAGTATAGGTATATATATTAATTGTTTTTCTAAAAGCAACCTTCCCTCCTCACTCACTCCTTGCTTAACAAACCTTCAAATGTACAAAGTTAAAACACATTAATGCACAAATAATTATTTATTCCCATGCACAAAAGGCTGAGCGTAATGAGGCTGGAGCAATAAATAAAACTTGACTCCACAAAAGCCACCTTTGGACTGAAACTGAACCTGGATAAGCGTCTTTAAAACAAGATTTACGAGCACTCGATTTCTGAGCTGATGTATTCATCTCCTCTAGTTCACTGAATAAGATGCAGTGAATAAAGGCCAGTACAAGCTTTTGTCATCCCAAACAATTTGATCGGGTCATGCATCATTATGACAATAGGTGATTGTGGAGTGCAGAGAAACACGTTTCGCAGAGCTCAAATAGCTGCCTGCTGTTAATTGCTCACTGGCTAAAAAGGTTTAATTGAAAATGTGCTGAAGGGAATAAGCTGGTGTTGGGGCCAATCATCTATGTGGCTGGCTTCATCAGCAGTCTGTGTTTTAATCATTCACTTCAGCCAGATAATGGAAGGACAATGTGCCTGCAATTGCTTGGCCTTCCGAAGCATGAAATGAAGGGCTAATTTGTAAACACAATGCTAGTAAAAACTTTATCCATGTGTATAAAACAGGCAAATTGCACTGACCAACAAGCCAGAGTAATTCCTCTATGATGTGTTTGTCAGGAACACTAGGTACAGCTTTATAGGTACATTTATTCAGTTGGCGGATGCTTTTATCCAAAATGATGTTTAAGAAACGCTACACAGGCAATTCTTCCTAAGGAGCTAGTAACACGTTTGTCTACATGCTTTCCATTTCACTACAAAAAATGTAATCTCACCCTGGGTTGAAAATGTAGTATACGTATAAACATTGAGCTGAAAAAGACAGATCAGGCAATCAACTCTAGTTGCAAAAAAAAGTGTGTGTGTGTGTATATATATATATTAAGTAGGGGTAATCTAGACCTTAATCTAGATTATGGAATTTGATTAATCTACATAATGGTTTCATTTGACAGTTCGGTATGTTTGTGGAAAAACTATACTGTCAAATAAAAATAAAGAAAATAAGAATAATCTGTCTAACTACAAGCAACAGCACAAATAAATACAATAGAGTAAAGATACTTTTTAAAGTAAAGGTTTTTTAGGTAGGTCTAGCATTAGTTTTTAGGTACAGAAATTGAATAAAGTAATCAAATGTAAAATAACGCTGCATATTTGCCTGTATAAATTAAAGAATCTTTATTAAAGTTACAAAAGTGATTAAACCAAGAGCAGTGAGTGATTTCTTTGTTGTTGCTGTTTGATGAATATTAAGAAAGCGCTGTCACTTTAAGAGAATGCACTGATACTGTACGTTCTGCTGGCTATGTTTGCTTTAGGATACTTATCAAGACGGGCATTTTGACAATTTCTGTGTGAATTTTTCCATTCAAACACAATACTTCAGAGAGAGCTTAATATTTGCGTGCGTTCTGAGGCGCGGGTTAGCACGCTTCTGATGAGTGCACGCACAAATCACTGCGCGCGAGCTTGCGTCCTCTGGCTCTTAAATGTTTAAACTGGCAAACACTTACATGAGTTTAGTTTAAACACAGATATCAACGTGTGCTGTTCAGGCCTCACCTGTGCTCACGCGCCATCAGCACCGGGTGATGATGGAATAAATGCTCATATTCCAGCATAAATCACTCACATTGAACAAGAGTGAATGGTTTGTCCACTTTTTTTCCCTTTCATCACTGTTGTTGTAATGTACTGGGAAGCCAGAATGCGCATCTATCAACAGAAGCATACATTAGCCGAACCCTGTTTGTTCTGTTTCACGTGTCATTTATAATAAACCATATTGCAGATGCTTGTCAGATTGAAGTTGAACCGCGGTCCTAGCGCGTGCTGAACCGTGTGTGGAGAACCGGATGTTTCGGCTTTTTTCCACGAACCTTGCCACCCCTAATATTAAGTGTGTAACGGGTTTAATCGTAGACAAACATAATGGTTCGGCTTGTACCCCGGTTTTTACATCACGATTTAATTACTATTTATTTTTTTATATATTAATCAACACTCAACTTATTAAATGTATGTATGCAAACATGTTAATTGCACATAATGCAGTTTTTAAATTAACTTCTAAATTATAAATTGTCTAGTTGTTGCGGGGCTGTCTTGTTTCATAACAGATTTATTTAAACATATATTACAGAATTAAGACATCACTAACAGGAAAAGTAAAATATAATGCGTATATAGTATAATATTTCACAAAATGCTCTTCTTTAGACATAATTTCTCTAGCGAACTAATGATTATTTTAAAAATAAATCTACATTTTTTAATTGCAACAAAGTAGATGCATAGCCATCTATTTCTATACATACATGTTTTTGATTAATATAATTAAATGTTTCTGTTTTTTTAAAATAACCAAAGCTGAAAAAGCAGCGAGATGCAGGGCAATAGTCAAAGACATATTTAGTGCATGTTTAAAAAGAAAGACAACTGAAAAGAAGCACTTTGTGGAGCAGCTAATTGTAGTAAATAAGCAGCATCAAAATCCATACTTTCATTCTTGATTTTGAACAAAAATCTTAGAAGAGATTTCCACACACTTCAGGGGTGTGCTTTGGGAACGTGACTTCCATCTTAAACAGTTAAATTAGAACTGAAAATATTGCAGAAACTAAAAGACCCATTCATTTCGAGGTGGCTCATGGCCTTTTGTTCTCTTCATTAGTATTTCAGGTAATTATAAAAGCATCGAATATTGATTTATTCAAAAGAAAGTGCTGATGCTACCCTAAGATGTGATCAATTTATTGTTGCTTCCCAGTGGGAATCATGAATCAAAGTGGGAATTTATCAGTTTACAATGGGCAATAACACTTGCATTGTTCCTATTGCTTAAACATTAGGGGTCGTAAATGAGCCCATCACTCCAAGTCAGAAGCCATCAAGGCAACTTAAAAGAAAAGGATACAATTAAGTGATTTACATCAGTTGTTTAAATCTCATTTCTCTTCATATAATGAGACCACCATAGTATAGCCAAACAAAGAAAGTTTTCACTGATCAAATCACCATAAAACAACAGTCCGTGTTTCTGAAAACTTTCCTGCAATCACATGATATCTCCATTTTGACAGAGGTATAATTTGCAGTACATGTTTCATTTTCAGGTCTCAAACAGCTGGTCATAAATACTTCTTTCTATATACAGCTCTCTGGGGAAGCAGGGAATATCATCGACATTCTTCCATGAGTGGAGTTAAACACAGGACTGTTTGTGTTGAGCTGTGAAATACAGGCAGCCATTTTGATGTGAAAAAAGATACGGCCATCTCGGTACACAGAGGGGCTTGCGACAAACGATTCGTATTTGACAGGTTATGATTGATGATGGCAAGGTTCGGGGGACACTGGGAAGGCCAGTGACCTCTGGTCTCAGGCCAGGCCTACAGGGGACAACAGTCCTGGCACGAATTCACTCACAGCGGGGGAGAACCTTTCGTGTATTGGTTTTTAATGTGTTCCGGACACATAGTGAAGCCGAGAAGTTTTCATTTTCTTACTATCGTCAAACTGATATTTGATCCTGTGACTGAACTGATGTGGAACGTCATTGCATTTCATCTATACAAAAATGAACTACGTATCACTTAATTTAGTCAATCACAAAAGAAGACATTTTGAAGATTGTGTTGTCCATTTTTCCTTCAAGCATTAACAAAAAATAAACACAAAAATTACTGCATTTATTTGCTCAAACAATAATATCTGTAAAGCAGTAAAATATTATTACAATTTAAAATAAGTGTTTTCTATTTTAATATATTGTAAAAAGCAATTTACACCTGTCATAGCAAAGCTGAATTTTTCAGCAGCAATTACTCCAGTCTTCAAAGTCACATGATTGTTTAGAAATAATCATTATTATCACTGGTAAATAGTACTTCAATATCTTTACTGTCACTTTTGATTAATTCACCCTTGGTGAAAAAAAGTATTAATTTCAGATTGATTTTGAGAATGATTGCTTTGTTCATTTAAGCTTCGGGCTGTTTCTTACACAAAACTATTGCATACAATTAAACAGACTTATATGAACTACTTTTAAGAGTCATTTGACACATTTTCATTTATGTTTTTGTTCTATATATTTGCATGGAGTAAAGATTCTCTCTTTTTCACAATAGAAAAACCAGCATGAGGGTAAATGATGATAGATTTTTAATTTTGGGGTGAACCAAAAAGGTTTTTAATTGCACAAAGCCAATTATTAAAACTCAAAAATCTTGCATTATAGATAAGTGCACAAAAATATGTGCCACTCACCAAATACAACTTTTATTTTCAGGCCCATGGAATACACACTGCAGTTGAAAATACATGTAAGACAGTGTGTCCTAATTGCATTCTGAAATCTTTACAAGGTTGAAGCTCAGGTTGCAGTGAAACCGATACTTGTCAAAGATCTAAATATGAACTTGGTATCACTGATCATTGACCTTTTCTCTATTATAGTGTACTGCTTAAATTTACCTACCAAAATAACGGCAGGTGGATCGTTTGCATTCTGTCACTCATGTCAAACATATCAAAATAAGGCTATTGATCACCCAACATCAGACATTCAGTTAATATGTAAATGTAGGACCACAAAGCCACAAGTTAAGAAAACACTTAGCGATGAAAATAAAATGAAAAAGTACACACTTACAATTATTACAACAAATAATAAAAACAGTACAATTAAATTTTACCCTACATCATTTGACAAAACATTTTTATAGTCATGAAGCCATAAAGCTGTCGACCCCAGATATTTGTAGTTTTAGTCTATCAATAGTGTATTTCAGAACATCTGGAAAACCAATTAATTGCTTGTTTGTTTGATTATAATGTGCTCATTTTGAATTATCATTTTTATGAAGACATTCATATCAGCATGTAACCAACCCTCTCCAATACCATAATTGACCCCAGCTGAAACGCATTCTAAAGTAAAACACTCTAAAATAATACAATTTTACTTCATAAACACAACATAAAGCATTGCAGTGGTACAGACAATCTTTGCCAGGGAATATATGTTTTGTCAAAGAGCTGCAAAAACAAACTTCAGGAAAACACTCTCAGCAAGTGCAGCTTTTAATAAGAGCTGTAACGTGATATCAGCTGTTTGTACTTCCGTCTCAAATTGCAATATGGCATCAATCTTATTCATTCCAAATATGTCTTGAAATCCCATTTATAATATGCAGCATGTCATTTGTAATATGATCCTTTCAAACAAGAAAAACCACTAACGGTGTGCTGCAATGAACACCCTTATTTCAGAGGGGGCAACACATTTCAAGATCGCACAGGAGCAAGTGGTTTCACTCTAGAATGAAATAACTCAGGAGACTAAAAGACTTAGGATCATCAAATTATCACCTGTCACTGCTGAAGCTCACACAGATGTCTGATATTGCTAAGTGAAGGAAAATGGACCTGCAGCAACCATGTGTTACAAGAACGTGGAATCTAACATAACGAATATAACAGCAGTCACTGACAAAATATCTCCTAGTACTACTGTGACTTTGACTCTCTGACTGCCAATAAAATACACAACAAACACAAGCAAAATCTATGTTTGGACAGTAGGTAGACTTTCAGAAGCGCAAATTTTCTCCATACTTCAGACAAACCCCAGATCTGCCCCGCCTATTAGCATCTACACTGTACAAAAGGATTTTTCGAAGCTGTAAATAAAGTGTACTGGAGTATGTGTTACAATGCAGTCTGTCTACTTAATTTTTTTAGGTTTAATGCAACATGTTACTTGCTTCTTCTTTATAACTTTCAGAAATCCCAAACAAAGAAAAAGCCATTTTTGTGATTTGCTGTTTTCTAAAATATCATCCTTCATATGGTAAAGAACATTCTGTGAAAATGTAACCTTTATATATTTAATATTGACTCAGTAAGGTTGTGTCAAAGATTGAAATTATAGTGAAATTAATGGAAGAAATCAAACTTTGATGCTTGTTTTCTCATAATTAGATTTTGAGACTTTAGCCTGGATTTCCCAGAGAGGTCACATTTGTGAAATTTACTTGCAATTTCTAAATTAAAATAGCTTGGCCTTCAAATTGTTTAAAGGGATTTGGTGGCGAAACAATTTGTTGCGTACGCCAGGTAGCGGAAGCTATTCACTTCAGAAGTCCTTTATTAACTCCCCGGAGTCGTATGGAGTACTTATATGATGGAAGGATGCACTTTTCACAGCCATTATAAAGCTTGGAAGAGCCAGGACATTTTTTAATACAACTCTGATTTATTCCTCTGAAAGAGGAAAGTCATATACAACTAGGACGGCTTGAGGGTGAGTAAATCATTAGGTAAGTTTAATCTGTGGGTGAACTATCCCTTTAAGTGTCCAAACTGAGCATGTATTGCTGGATAGTAGCTACTGTCAATCCTCTGTCACAATAGTCTCGTCCCTGGTGATGAACAGTTTCAACTGTCACTGACGAACCACCGTATTGAGTGACATAACTTAATATGGTGGAAGTTAAATGGGAGTTCCCATTCTATTCATGCTGTCAGTTACATGGTATGATAACAGCTATAAAAGCCTCTTGGCCATTTCACACCATGGAGACATGATTGACAACACAGCAGTAAAACAAGTATGGCAGGTAACCTGGATCATGTGCTGAAAGACATTTATGAGATGAAAATCAATAACAGATGTAATGAAAAAGACTTCATCCTAAAACCTCTGGCTTTTTGTTTAATGATTACTGATAGCTAACATTTGCGCATTTTATCCAATCTAATGCAAGTGGAACAGAGGCAGCAGGGATTTAATTATATGATCTCATGCCTGCTCAGATGGATTAGAGTATGAGATGAAAATCAATAACAGATGTAATGAAAAAGACTTCATCCTAAAACCTCTGGCTTTTTGTTTAATGATTACTGATAGCTAACATTTGCGCATTTTATCCAATCTGTATAAATGCAAGTGAACTCTTGATGAGTGCACTGGGTGTTCTGATTTCCTGAGCGATGAAGTCAATACAGATTTAGACATCAAGCATAAGAACAGAGGCAGCAGGGATTTAATTATATTTGATCTCATGCCTGAGCTGACGGGAAGAGCTTCACTTTGCTGCATTCAGGCATTTTTATGTCATGGCATTACCAGACTGGGTGACTCCTCGCTGGCTGTCTCAGATGGATTAGACCATGGTGCAATAACAACAGCATGAACCGCGATAAAACCTGCCCTGCATTCCTGTCATCACAAATTCAAACAGACGAGAAAGAGCTAAATGACAGCTCAGCCCTCTCTGTCATCTGTTGCTTCTCAGGAAATATAAATCAGATGTGACCTGTAACTGCCTCAAACATTAAACCAAAGCACCAAGATGGGGTTCTGCTTAAAACACGAAAATCTCTTGCAAATATGGTTTGACTTGTCAAAAACGGCCACACATGATGTATTAACAAATGTATTACAAAAAACGTGTCACTAGTAGCTTCAGAAAAGACACTTTCCATGCCATACATAACATACTGTGTAAAATGTAGCACAGTTTTTTGAATTGCATTAGTTACATTATGTGAAGATTATAACTAATAATGCTAAAACTTCATTTTCTTAATATTACTAGACATTTTGAACCTATTTTCAAAATACTACATTTATTATGTTGTAAGAATAGATTAAAGATTTTATAAATTCTTCATTCTTAACTTCATGACCACATTCTTGGCTTATTATTTAATTTTATGACTTTATTGTAATTTGTATTAATTTTAATTTATATTAACTACATAAATTTTAATGTGGCACTTTTTTGTAACAGAAACATAATGTATACAATTATATAATTAGTTATACAATTTTAAATTCACTAATATAATTTTATGAAATGAAAGTAATCTAATACTGTACAGCTGAATCTCTCCTTCAACACCTGGATGTAACTACATCATAGTCCTGATATATAGTATGAAGTGTCAAAAGCATGAAATGAGTTTTGAATAGTCAGCTGTCAAAATGTTGTGAGCTATTTAGTAATATACTGTACTATGGACTGTACGATGATGAGGATACTGCAAGCTGTCACCATTCATGGATCAATATCCATTTTTTTCCAATTCTTCTTTCTCAGAAAAATCTCATGCGCTTTCTACATACAATGAAAAAAATAATACTCAAAAATACAGTAAAAACAATATTATTGTGAAATATTATTACAATCTAAAATATTTTTTTTTTTGGTATATTTTATTTTAGATTAGTATTATTCTTTATTTTATCTGTTGCTATGAAAATGAGGAAACCGTTTTGCTCACAGACACTAAGATTTTAATTGTTTTGGAAAGAAATCTACTTGGATGTAAACCAAAATTATAGTGAAAATAAACCATATTACCAAAACAAAGCCACACTAAACAACAAAACAGCCATGTGCACTTAAAATAGCTCTGTCCTGTCTTGGAAAGTCATCAAAGGCTGCAAACTTCCTCATATTATGCAAGGCCATTATAGTTCCTCTATAAAATATCGGAGGCTGATGTCTGCTGAAACACCTCGGTGGGAAAAACTCCTCAGATGATGAGGACCTCCCTCCTCAATAAAGCATGAAATTCATTATGCCATGGCAGGCTAACATAATACCAGGATGCTGGCTTCCCTACCGTGGCAAGGTCATCCCCTCAGGGATGTTTTCACATAATCTGAGAGTAATTATAAAACAAACAGCAGAAGCCGTTGTTTCAGATAGCATCAGGGCAGAAACACGCCACAGCGGCAGCAACACTTCAGAGAAACGGACGGTTCAAGCAGGAAACCTGAAAAAGCCTATCACAATAGTATCTACACATTCTCAGCCTTTACTAAAACAATAAACCCTGTATTTCTATTGTTGGCAAGACTGCAGATGGGTGGTAAGACATGTATGATGCTTTGTCTTCAAACACAGGTGGCACACAAGTATAATCAAACCTACTTATTAAAATTGTTCATATAAAAGAAGTCTCTTGTTATATTCTTAAAAATACAGAAAACCTTGTCTTTACTCGTTAAGAAAATTATTTAGTTTTCTATCAAGAAGAGTAAATACAATTTCGCATGGAATATGTCCAAAATATCCCCAGCAAGCCTTAAGCCCGACTCACACTGTGTGATTTTGGCCATGATTTGGTCGTCTGAGACAAATGTAGAAAATCCTAAAAGATTCCTATAATCCTAGGCTAAAATATGTAGTCTGTAATCGCTGGTTTGACATGTTCACTGACAGCTGAGTAATGGCTGTTGCGATCAAATTTCACCTCGCACACTCCTGCAGTGAGACTTCCCCTACGATGAATGTCAAACGGTGTCCATTTTTCAAAACCAGCTATGAGCAGAATTAATGCTAGATAATTATTCTATCAGCCATAAACTTCGGCGCTCACAGAATTCATCTGATATGTTGCCTTTTCTATATAAACACTGGTTGTGCCGCTGTTTTCATGTGGGTGTGTAGAGCTGCATACACTATTCTTCTTAAATACGCCGGTATTGCCACCGTTCATATACTTTTCATGATAGCCAACATTTCGGTCCTGCATGCAACGCAGCTCCCAGTCACTGAACGTGTATGGGTTGATAATTTAAAACTCAGGACAGGTTTTCTTACCTTGACAGTCGACATTAATGACAACTGAGATCCCATAATGTGATATGATCATAATGTTCATACAGTCTGACATTAATGACAACTGAGATCCCATAATGTGATATGATCATAATGTTCGTACAGTCTGACATTAATGACAACTGAGATCCCATAATGTGATATGATCATAATGTTCGTACAGTCTGACAAGTACAATCTTATAGGACTTTAAAAAAATCACACAGTGTGAGCCCGGCCTTATAATTACCCATATCTGAACATTCTCATTTAAAAGCATCATCTGGTTTTGCAATGTGGGTGTGAGAGGGAGTGTGCTTCTTCTGACATTTGCAATCTGAATAGCTGCACATATCAACACTCACCTCTTTTCTGCATGAAACTGAAGAGATCATCGAGAAACTCCTTCCGTTTCTCATCATCGTCCAGTTCGTACAGCTGTAAAACGAGCAGAAGATGCTTTGTTAGTATTTTGAGGATTTTGCTTTAAGTGTGAAGCATATACAGCGCTCCGCTTCTACCGTTAAATATATCATATTAAGACTGGATGCTGATACACTCACACCAGCGGAAAATCCACATGCATTTTAAGGGCGCTTTTCCATTTATTGGCATATCCATTATGTTTTCTCATCCTGTCCCTTCTCTCTGAATGGACATGCTCAAAAGAGCCTTTTAAAAGCCGTCTCGTGAAGGAGAAGACTGCAACCTGATGGAAATATGCTCCTCAACCTTCACTTTCAATAAGTCTTAGGCAACGTTAACAGGCGAGCAGGTCGATACAGGAAGACAGAGGGATGACCTTTGGAAACAGCGGGGCACATGGAACAAGGCCCCGGAGATAATAACCGATCATTTAGGAGTGTATTAGCTGTCACCAATATTAAAGGAGCAATGCAATCAATGCCTCAGAAAAAGGTACAGTGGGTTTAAAGTGTGAATAAGACACAACAGGCTTTTACCCATATGTGACATTTCCAAGGCGTACAGCACAAATAAAACACGTTCTGTTCGAAACACGACAAGCGAAGAAAATCTCTAATCGGGAATGAAGCTCTGAAATGCAGTAAAGCCTGTCAAGTCACCTGCATAGATGATATCTGACAAAGTTTGTATGCTTCATACTTTCATGACGTATGGCAACAAAGCTGACATTTGAATCAAAGTTCATTTAAATGAATCTACCCTTGCTAAGTGGTTGTCCATATCTGTGGGTTTAATATGTTTGTGCAGATATCACCACATTGATTTTTTATTTTTATTTTTATTTAGAAACATTTAAAACAGCATTTCTCTTTTTTCTCATCTTAAATACACTGCCCACTATATTATCTATCCAACACTCTGCCCACTTCAGTTAAAGTGCCAGTAGCCATTACAGTAAATTTGTAAATCATTAAGATTCATTAAGAGGTGATGTAATTGTGACACTCTTAGTTGCAGAGGTCATCACTAAGCCAGGGTGACCAGTGAAGGGGTAATTAAGTCAAAAGTGTAATGACATCTACAACATTGCATTAAATATTAACAGATGGGAAATACATTAGAGCTCTGCTTCACCTCTGAGTGGTCCATTATGCTCATATTAGTTCTATTCCCAGCATTATTACTGCAGGAATGCAGAGCACTGATGCATGTAGTCTCACAAGCCTCCCATGAATCTAAATCTTGGTGTGACTGGAATAATTCACAATTTGAAAGCACTGATTATTTTGCATTATATATTTTGTTAAATTACATACAGTCATGTCCAAAGGTCTGTTACTAAACTGATACGCTGTAATTCAAAATCTAATTGTCATAAAAAAACAAAAAAAAGAACAGAAAGATAAAAAAAAATTACATGTAAAGAAATGTAAAAATTTTTTACAAATAAGAAGATAGGAATTACGATAGGAAATTTTAGATTCTCAAGTAGTTCTTGGTCACTGCTAGGGTTGGGCCGATAGATGATATCATCATCTAAAATATATATTTCAATAGCCTACTTTCTCTCGCAGCTATATCATTGATTGGTTACTGTATATAAATTGCGGATATTAGGGAGCCACTATTATGCCTGGAATTGAAACTGCTTTTTAACACTGTTTGTGGTTTTATTCGTCTTTATTATCTTTATTATTATTTTCATTTTTAATAGAGATTTAAACTATATTCACTATTACAGTGCTTAACAAATTTATTAAAACACATTTATGTAAGGTTTTTAACTAATTATGTAAGGTTTGAGCCACTGCTGCTCTAAACTAACAGCATTGGTGATTAGCAAAGTCATTTTTTTAGCTTTCTTTATTGGTTAGTCCTCCAATATGCATAAACTCTTTAGTAACAATAGTAGGCTATTTCTAATGCTATAATATAATTATTGCTGTTATCTATGAAAGAAAGGCAAAGCACTTCATGGCAGTTTTTTTAAAGATACCCAATTACAGTCAAAAGTACATAATGGCAGCAAGAATGCAAGCTGTTGCAAGGCATAGGAGGCATTTTTTGTTATAGTAGGAATTAATACTATTTGGTTGTTTCAGTTTGTTATTTGTCCAATAAATTACAATATTTTTTTTAGATTTAATTATTTTTCGACAGATTATGAAAATATTTGTGTTTTCTCTTTATTATTATAGGTGGTCTAATAAATTGTCAAGTACTGTATGTGTATCATTCAGTTGGCACGTTTGTTTGAAAGACATTGGACAGAATGTGGAGTAGTGTGTACTTTGTCAATAAAATCAGATTAATCGAAAGAATAATCGGCCAACTAATCGATTACCAAAATAATCGTTAGTTGCAGCCCTAATTAATAAGCAATAAAAAGTTTTGCATTATTTAATTATTTATTCAACGTATAATGTTAATTTATTATTAATTAATAATTGCTAATTGTGGGTTCATGTTACACAAGAAATAGAGTAATGTGTAAGCAATAGTTGAGTTAAATCAAACTACACAGAAGGTGGGGTTAAACCTTTCACCAAACTACTGGGTCAAAACAACCCAATCGCTGGGTTTGTCCATACTTCACCCAGCACTGGATTGTTTTTAACCCAGCTATTTTTAGTTTTAAACAAACATGTGGAGAGTATGTTGCTCCAGTGCTAAAGGACAAAGGGAGACAATCCAAATAATTGTACATAATGACATTGATTTTTAATGATATAATGTGCAATAAAAATCAAGTTTGGAAAATTCTAAATTTACGCTTTTCCCTGATCTCAGAATTTAAACTGCACTGTATATAACTCATTAGCAATTCAATTTAAGCTGTTTTTTCTTAACTAATAATAATAATAAATATAAAATATATATATTTTAAATGCCTCAATTAAACTGACTGTTTATTAATTCAAACCTCACTACATGCAAAGAAGTCACATATATATGTCACTTGTAAGCCTGTCTGGTCTTACTGATTTACTCAGTAGCTGAGCACTAGTGTGTGTGTGTGTGTGTGTGTGTGTGTGTGTGTGTGTGATCATTATGAAGCGTCTCAATGATTCCTCGTAGTGTCAGATAACACAAGCTGCTTATAGTGTAAAACCCCCAAGGCTTCTATGACACTATGTGATCACACCCTGACTCAACCTTCAGCAACTACAGGTTCAACATGTATGGGCAAAAGTATGTATAAGTGGACGATGAAAATACGTTTGAGTAATTTTTTTATTCAGAACAGATCGAAAGCAGAATGCAAAGTAAAACCTTTGTACGCGTTTAATCTAGATCTCAATGCATCCCTGTATTGCTCAAAGAAGTATCTCGCCAGGATTTCAGTAGAGGGAGCTCTTCACAATACAATACATTATCACACACGACTGAAACCTTTCACTTCTATCAAGACATTTTTACCAGCTCTTTCAAAACAAAACCATACCAATAAATCAAGGACATTGACTTTTTTAGATTGGGAGTAGAAAAAAAAAACACTTTTCTTGTATTTATACAAACAGTGTCCAAGAGAGACATGCTATAGACATTGTTTCACAATCCTCAAATCAGGTAGGTGGGCCAGTGACAGGGTGACATTCTTTGTGACTGAAAACACAAACACACACACCGCTCGTTTTGTCAAAAGCAATGAAGAGGGAGCTTGGCTATGACTTTGAACCCACTTTAAGAGGAGCTTTAGGCAGTCTCGAGCTGCTACATGTCATATCAAAAGCTGGAGGCTCAGCAGAGGGACTGACTGTTGACCTAAAAGTTTGGAAATTCTTTTAGTTCTACATCTCATAACCTCTGTGACCTTGCAAATAACACACACCCAGTGTAATACTCGTAGGTGTACTCATTCAAAGGTCTGGCTAACAGCACAGATGAAAGACAAAAATGCAAGGTATTATAATTTAGAAATGAGGCACAATAAAATATCGTATATTTGTGGGCATATTTTCATTATCATTTTTGCAAAACATCTTTTTCAAATAACCTCATTGTGGTTGGTCAATCATTGTATTCTGCTGTCAACAATTTTTGTATAATGGGCTGTTAAACCAGTTATTCTCAACATTGTTGTTGCCCACAAGAAGCAGATTATTACAGTAAAATATTGTAGATAAAATAATTAGAACAAAATAAATTCATAAAAAGAATACATATTCTTAAGGAGTTATAAGACTGTATTAATTATTTAAATATACTTCAAATATATTTTTTTTAATTACAATAAGTGCTATCTTGATTTTTTGTTGTTTTATCTTATTTTCATGTTTGTTTTGTTTTTATTTTATCACGTTATCTTGAGGCCCTTGATTGAGAAGCAGTATGCTAAACTGTGTAACTGTCTTTCTACACTGGGTTAGTTTCATGGCTCTAAAAGCACTCTGCAGTCTCTTTATTCTCACATTATAAAATAATTTAAATTAAAATCAATATTTCATGTCCATTTATTCATTCATTTAGTAAATAGCTGTGTAAAAAGCCAGATAATATACAGTCAGATGGTCATTACTGAAAAACAATCCCTTCAGGGTGATCTGGTTGCCCAGTGAGGGTGTATTTTATGATAATGACCAGCCGTACATTGTCTCTCATGTAAGGTTAAACTAAGACTAGTAGTACTGAAGCTCAGAAAATGTGAGTGCTGTATATTTTCTTTAATGACTGGTATTATTGAGCACTGTGAGATTAAGAACAAAAATTATTTTAAGGATAACAATCACCATCTGTGCTAACAAACCACTAATTAACAAGCATCAATACCAGAGAAAAAAATCCCATGACAACAGAATTGATCACAAGAAGCTTCTTCATTGTGTGTGGCACTGATAGTGTGTGGACACGTGTGTGTGCGCATCGGGTTCCAGAACTCCTGGAAAACTGCTGGGCTTAATGTGCCTGTGTGTGTTTGAATGTGAGTGTGAGTGTGTGAGAAGCACCGACGCAAGGGAACAGGAGTTAATTAGAGAACAACACGACTGGTCACGCTGGCACTGAACCAAACTGGCTGACTGCCAGTGCTGCTTCCATTCCATTACACACACACACACACACACACACACACACACGTTGGTTTTATGGTTTACGGGACTTTCCATAGGCGTAATGGTTTTATACTGTACAAGCTGTATGTGCTATTGCCCTACACCTACACCTACACCTAAACTTAGCCCTCACAAGAGATTGCATTTACTTTCCCCAAAAACGCACTGTATGATTTATAAGCATTTTAAATTATGGGGACACTGAAAATGTCCTCATAAATCACCTTCTCCTTGTAATACCTATGTCATACACACACACACACACACACACACACACACACACACACACACACACACACACACACACACACACACACACACACACACACACACACACACACACACTCAACAGCTCTGCAGCAAGCTCAGCTGACATAATGAGATGTGTAAGCTAATATGAAGAGCTGATCTTTGTCTTTCCTTGATGGAGTTCCTCCTAATGGGATTTGCCCGGGTACTTGAGCTGATGGACTGGATAAAGTGGAAGTGAGTTGAGCATGTACTGGCAGAGCTAAGTGTTATTTTACTGGGCCAGTACAGGGTGCCCCTGTGGGAGGTGTGAGAAAGGCCCTTCTGCGTTTAGCGTGGACCTTTGCCCAGACTAAATCAGACTGGCATAGTGTCATGATGTACAAAACTGCTGTGGGAATTCAAAAATATGTGTATTGGCTAAAATTAAAATGACATCATATAGCCATGGTTGTATAAGACACTAAAACAAAAGTAACTAAATATTAATATATTTTTGTTAACTATTATTCTATTTCTATAATAAAATAACAGGTCATAATAACTAAAATAATCATTATTTTTTACACGTATTATTATTATTTTTATGAATAATAGTACTGTATATTATTTTGTAATTATTTAATAATATTTTGAGTTCTACAAATATTGCTATAATATTTAAAATAATGACAAAACTTTTATTATAAATGTAATATTTATTATAAATGCGGCTCTTAATCACAATGTTTTTGACTAAGTTACATATAATTATGGAGCGTAAGTTCTTAGGTGGTGTTTAGTGTAAACCGATCCGCTTAAATACTGTCAAAATAATTGAGCTCATCGTTGTTTTTGTGACAGCTAAATACTGCTCACACAAATAATTAGAAAACGATTTTGAAGCCAATTTAGTTTTGAAGTATTTCACTAATGTATTATGTAAAATGGACAGATAAGATTTGTGATATAAGGTATTTTTATTAAATCAAGCAAATTAATTCCTGAAAAGCAGCAGATATATTTCTAAGAGAAGACTTCAGTGGAGAGATGTCTGCTGTTCTATCACACATTCATCATGTTCAAACATTCACACTAGCTTCAGTCCTTTATCTTTTAAAGGTGCTCTTGATTTAGAGAGGCTGTCTGCCGTCAACTGAACAGTTATCTCTCGGAAGCCTTCACAAGATTCTAGTATGTGTGGATCAAAGTCACATGTTACAACTTATACCCACATCTATTCAGCTTTCTATTCAGCATCTATTCACACACAACAACTCTGCTGTGGCTTTAAAGATAATATTTTCCCTGCCAAATGTAGCAAAAACACATAATATTGTGTTTAAAATATAACACAATATCTACTTCTTATTTACTGAACTTTTGTATAATCATATTTAAGCTCGTGATAGATCGGGACAAAATCAGCACTCGTGTGATATTGCTCTTGCTGCTTGTGTGATATATATATAAATATGAGAAAAAACTAAAACGGGCATTTTTTGCACCAATATATTGAATTTTATGGCATAATTGCATTCATGAAGTTGTTGCCCTGCATCATATTTGTCAACACTCAACTATATGAAATGTAAGATTATGTACAGGTCTGGGGGCGGGGCTGCGTTAAAATATTTGAATCACGTAATTTTTTTTTAAATTAATTAATTAAGTTAAGTAAATTAGATTTACTGAAGGGTTACTGGCAGGTGCCGCTAACATCGCGCGCCTCCGATATTTCTGCCTTTGTGACCCAAGATGATTTTCTGCAATATTGCGTAATGGCGTTCGGGATGCGCAACGCCCAGCCACATTCCAGCGGCTTATTAACATCGTGCTTTGCGGGTGTCCGAGACTGTAACGCATATTTAGATGATCTCGTGATTTACTCGCCTACTTGGTCTGCACATGTGTCCACGATAAGAGAAGTGTTTGGGCGTCTTGAGAAAGCTTCACTGACGTTAAACTTGGCGAAGTGTGAGTTTGGTCAAGCTACGGTTACGTGCTTGGGCAAAGAAGTGGGTCAAGGTCAAGTTCGACCCATAGAGGCAAAAGTAACTGCAATTGCTGATTTTCCTGTTCCTGCTACACGCAAGGAACTCCGCAGATTCCTGGGATGGCGGTTACTACCGGAGTTTCTGTAAGAATTTTTCCACGGTGGTCAACCCTCTGACGTCCCTCCTCAGCCCTTCACGTACTTTTGTATGGAACGATGAGTGCCAAAATGCCTTTGATAATGTCAAAGCTCTGTTGTGTAGTACACCTGTTTTATCAGCTCCTGATGTTGGACGAATTTTTAAGCTCGAGATTGACGCAAGTTCTGTTGGTGCGGGGGCAGTGCTGGTGCAAGAAGACGCTTACGGTATTGATCATCCCGTATGCTACTTCTCACGTAAGTTCAATAAACATCAATTGAACTACTCTACAATAGAGAAAGAGACGTTAGCTTTATTATTGGCTTTGCAATATTTTGATGTTTATGTGAGCTCAACTAATTTGCCTGTCATTGTGTTCACGGATCACAATCCCTTAGTGTTTTTAGGTCGTATGTACAACCAGAATCAGAGGCTGATGCGTTGGTCTTTGATGGTACAAGGCTACAATTTGGTGATCAAACACAAGAAAGGTTCGGAGAATATAATTGCTGATGCTTTGTCTAGAGTCTAAGCTGTTGTGCTCCTAAATATTTTGTAAGGCTGAAAGAGGAAAAAAAAAACACGTACTTTTGTTCATGTTAGTTTTTTTTAGGGGGGAAGTGTTACGTGCCATGTGTCTTTCCCTTGCTCTGTCTCCTCATTCATTGCTTTCAGGTGGAGATTGCTCATTCGTTGGGTGTCGTCATTATGGGCACGCGTCATCAGCTGTTCCACCAATCCACTACTGCGCTGCTGGGTTTAAAACCCCATTCACAAGAGAGGCAGATCTCCGCCAGATCTCATTTGACTAGCCTTCACGGAGATGCCTTGTTGTAAAATGTAACCGCTGTTTGGGCGTTAGAGACATGAGTAACACTCTCTTGAGTTTTGTTGTTAGACTTATAGCATATGCCTAGCACGCGACTTGTGAAAGCGCATGCCCAGCTAACACGGAGATATGTTATTGTTAATTAGGCGTGGAGTGTTTGCCAGTATTGTATTTTTGTTTTTAGTTAGTGTAGGTTATTTAAGGCGGCGCACCCGCTGAAGATTTCGGTTTGTTTCTACATTTTCTTTTCTTTGTCAGTTAGTTTAGTGGTATGATTAAAATTAGATAGTCTAGTTATGTTCTGATTATTTCGTTGATTTGGCAACACTCCTGTTTATTTCCTTTTATTTTTATAGCTATTTCTCTTGATCTTGATGTGCACCTAATCGTTCATTCTATATGAATAAACGTTTTGAAACGTTGTACCGCTTCTTCTTGGTTTTTCTGGCTTCACACAGTAACTGTGCCTCACATAAATGTTACGTCATCATCCCCTTTTTAACTTTAAAACACGTAACATTTGGTGGTGGCAGCAGTGGGATATTCCTTTAAAGGGATATCTTATTTCCTTGGGATGAGTTTGTGAGCTGTTACTTGTGTGTGGGTTGGAGCAACCTTGAAAGAGGTATTGTCTGAAGGAAAGATTTTAGGAGGTTTCTTTGGATTCTAGCGTTTGTGGTGGTAAGTTTAGTCAGAATGGCTGATTTTGATCTGGATAGTTTTATGAGTGCACCCTACGGCCTAACAATTAGGTAAGTGTAGGAAAGATGATTTATTGAGAGTTGCCGAACATTACCAAATTAGAATTTCTAGACAGCAGCTTAAGCGAGATATTAAAAATATTTTAGTGCAGGAGCTAAGGAAGTTGGAGGTGTTGAAACCGGCTGATAAATCTGAGGAGATTCTGAGCTCTGGAGCTGGTCCTTTAGGTGAGGAGGAAGCGAGTGGGACTGATGAGGCGGAGGGTTCCGAAGCCAAAACAGTCTTGCCGCCCTTTGAACCTTCTTCTCCGTCTGTAGCGGGAGATGAGTCGCGTCTCAGAGTACGTTTGGCGAAAGTCCAACGGGAAGAGCACGAGAGGGCAGAGGACCGTGAGCTCAGTTAGATCTGCAACTCCACATCCGTCGTCTGGAAATAGAGGCGGACACGCAGGTAAAGTTGCGTGAGTTGGACCTAAGAATAGCCAGAGAGACACCGGTTCCGCCTATGCTTCCTGTATCAGTTGCTCAATCTGCGCAGTCGGCTGCTGGTGCGGCAGGTGCGAGTCCGACGTTTGATGTGAGTAAACACATTTCTCTTGTTCCACAGTTCAGAGATGCTGAGGTTGACTCATACTTTAATGTATTTGAACGAGTTGCTTCTATGCTTAACTGGTCTAGAGATGTGTGGCCGTTACTGCTGCAATGTAAGTTGACGGGAAAAGCTCAGGAAGTATGTGCTGCACTATCTTTACAGGATAGTTTAGATTATGACGTTATTAAAACGGCAATTTTGAGGGCTTATGAGCTCGTACCGGAGGCGTACAGACAGCGATTTAGGAATCACAAAAAAGTTTCGAATCAGACGCGTTCGTTGAGTTCGCTAGGAGAAGAGTTTGTTATTTGACCGGTGGTGCACATCTAATAAAGTATCAGATTTTAATGCTCTCCGTGAGTTGGTTTTGTTAGAGGAGTTCAAAAGTTGTATTCCTGATCGTATTGTGGTCTATCTAAACGAGCAGAAGGTGACATCAGTGTCACAGGCGTCTGTTTGTGCGGATGAGTTTGCGCCACGCACAAGAGTGTTTTTACTCTTGCTCGGACTGAAAACGTTGCGCATGTTCCTACTGTTTTGAAGGATCAGTGGCGTTCGAAAAATGTTTCAAAAGCTAAGGAAGGCAGAGAATGTTTTTACTGTCGCAAACCGGGACACCTTATTGCTGATTGTCTGGCTTTAAAACGCAAAGAGCAGGGTGTCAGTACTAAAAGTGTCGCGTTTGTGAAGACTGTTGATCGTACAGATTATGAGAATTGTGATGCCTTAGATGTTAGTTATCAACCTTTCCTGATGGAAGGATTTGTATCTGTCAGCGAACACTCTCCTGATCCAGTCAGAGTTACTATGTTGCGTGATACTGAGCAACGCAATCGCTTATAGTAGCCGACGCTTACCGCTTTCTGAACGTACTTTTTTTGCGGAAGTCATGTGTTAGTCCGTGGTCTTGAGATGAGTACTATGAAAGTTCCTTTGCATCAGATTCATCTGAAGTCAGATTTGTTTTCAGGACTTGTGAAAGTTGGAGTTCGTGATAGTTTACCAGTGCATGGAGTGAACTTCATTCTTGGTAATGATATTGCAGGTGGTAAAATGGTGCCGCTATTAGAGGTTTGTGATAAACCTATTTTGTCCGATGACCCTGATGAAATGTCAGAGAAATTCCTGAGGTTTTTCCTGTTTGTGTTGTGACGCGAGAGGCTCGTAAGTTCGCTGATGCTGATGATTTGTCTTCCACTTTCATAGCACCTACGCTTGTAAACGATGTTCTGATGCCTGATGCAGGTAAGCCAGATGGCGCAGTCATTGTTTTGAAATCAGATGATTTGAAATCAGAAGTCACTAGTGAGAAAATTATTGCAGCCCAAAAGGAGGATTTTTCCCTGCGTAAATGTTTTTCTTCTGTCATTTCCGTGGAAGAGGCGCAAAGAAGAGAAACGCTTATTATATGCAGAATGGGTTACTGATGCGTTGGTGGTGTGCTGACGTTGCGAGTGATTCAGAATGGTCTTCTGTGACCCAAATTGTCATTCCGACGTGTTATAGACACTTAGTACTTTCACTCGCTCATGATCATGATTTGTCTGGTCACTTGGGCATTAAGAAAACATACCATCGAATTTTGAGACATTTCTTTTGGCCCAGAATGAAGGCTGATGTAGCCAAATTTTGTAGAACCTGTACGACCTGTCAATTCTCGGGTAAGCCGAACCAGGTGATTCCGCGCGCACCGCTGGTTCCTATACCAGTGATGGGAGAGCCTTTTGAGCACGTTATTGTCGACTGTGTTGGACCGTTACCTAAATCAAAATCTGGTAATCAATACTTGCTTACAATAATGTGTACAGCGACGCGTTTTCCGGAGGCGATTCCACTGAGAAAGATCACGGCACCGGTGATCAGCAGCGCGCTCGTAAAATTCTTTTCAATGTTTGGTCTACCAAAGATTGTGCAGTCTGATCAAGGTACGAACTTTTTGTCAAAGATTTTTACACAAGTGTTAAAGACTTTGAATATTTCTCACAGAATTTCAAGTGCCTATCATCCTGAGTCTCAAGGTTCTTTGGAACGGTTCCATCAGACCATGAAAGCGATGTTGCGTCGATACTGTATGGACACAGGTAAAGACTGGGACGAGGGCATACCGTTAGTTTTGTTTGCTGCTAGAGAAGCAGTACAAGACAGTTTAGGATTTAGTCCTGCTGATCTTGTGTTCGGGCATACTGTCAGGGGTCCATTAAAGATGCTTAAAGAGAATATTTTAGATCACGAATCGAGTGTTAAAACCACAGTGTTGGACTATGTGAGCAAATTTCGTGACCGATTGCACAAAGCTTGTACTATGGCACGAGATTCATTACTGCACGCTCAAGTGACGATGAAGAGTAAATACGACCGTAAAACCGTTCAACGTCATTTTAAGGAAGGAGATCAGGTGCTCGTTTTGTTGCCTGTTCTTGGTTCTGCTTTATCTGCACGCTTTTCAGGTCCATATGAAGTGCTTAGGAAAATGAGTGACACTGATTATGTGATTCGTACTCCAGATCGCCGAAAAATCTCGCGTATGTCATGTCAATATGCTGAAGGCGTATGTTGTTCGAGAGTCTTTACAAGATGTTCCGAAGAAAATGAGTCGAATATATTTTGTGCTGCTGCGCTCACGTGTGAGTCGTTTGATTTTACTTCTACACCCGACAAGGAGGATGATGGAGTCTTGATACGACACACGTATCAGCAGTGCGCTAGGTTGAAGAATTCTGAAGTACTGGCTGTTTTAAATTCTCATCTGTCTCATCTGTCCGAGTCTCGGGTAATGATGTGTGAAAACATTTCTGACTTTCCTTCGTTATTTAATGACGTTCCTTCTCGCTTTAGATTTTAGAACATGACATCGACGTGAGTAATGCTGTTCCTATTAAGCAACATGCTTATAGGACGAATGTTTTTAAACGTTCTGTGATCAAGACTGAAGTTGACTACTTGTGTGAACATGGTTTAGCGAAACAGAGTTTTAGTCCCTGGAGCTCACCTTGTCTACTCGTGTCTAAGAGTGATGGCTCTGCTAGATTCTGCACAGATTACCGAAAGGTAAACTCCGTAACTGTTCCTGACTGTTTTCCATTACCTCGTATGGAGGACTGTGTGGACAACCTGGGGTCCGCTAAATTTGTCAGTAAATTAGATTTACTGAAGGGTTACTGGCAGGTGCCGCTAACATCGCGCCTCCGATATTTCTGCCTTTGTGACCCAAGATGATTTTCTGCAATATTGCGTAATGGCGTTCGGGATGCGCAACGCTCCAGCCACATTCAGCGGCTTATTAACATCGTGCTTGCGGGTGTCCGAGACTGTAACGCATATTTAGATGATCTCGTGATTTACTCGCCTACTTGGTCTGCACATGTGTCCACGATAAGAGAAGTGTTTGGGCGTCTTGAGAAAGCTTCACTGACGTTAAACTTGGCGAAGTGTGAGTTTGGTCAAGCTACGGTTACGTACTTGGGCAAAGAAGTGGGTCACGGTCAAGTTCGACCCATAGAGGCAAAAGTAACTGCAATTGCTGATTTTCCTGTTCCTGCTACACGCAAGGAACTCCGCAGATTCCTGGGGATGGCCGGTTACTACCGGAGTTTCTGTAAGAATTTTTCCACGGTGGTCAACCCTCTGACGTCCCTCCTCAGCCCTTCACGTACTTTTGTATGGAACGATGAGTGCCAAAATGCCTTTGATAATGTCAAAGCTCTGTTGTGTAGTACACCTGTTTTATCAGCTCCTGATGTTGGGAATTTTAAGCTCGAGATTGACGCAAGTTCTGTTGGTGCGGGGCAGTGCTGGTGCAAGAATACGCCACGGTATTGATCATCCCGTATGCTACTTCTCACGTAAGTTCAATAAACATCAATTGAACTACTCTACAATAGAGAAAGAGACGTTAGCTTTATTATTGGCTTTGCAATATTTTGATGTTTATGTGAGCTCAACTAATTTGCCTGTCATTGTGTTCACGGATCACAATCCCTTAGTGTTTTTAGGTCGTATGTACAACCAGAATCAGAGGCTGATGCGTTGGTCTTTGATGGTACAAGGCTACAATTTGGTGATCAAACACAAGAAAGGTTCGGAGAATATAATTGCTGATGCTTTGTCTAGAGTCTAAGCTGTTGTGCTCCTAAATATTTTGTAAGGCTGAAAGAGGAAAAAAAACATGTACTTTTGTTCATGTTAGTTTTTTTTAGGGGGGAAGTGTTACGTGCCATGTGTCTTTCCCTTGCTCTGTCTCCTCATTCATTGCTTTCAGGTGGAGATTGCTCATTCGTTGGGTGTCGTCATTATGGGCACGCGTCATCAGCTGTTCCACCAATCCACTACTGCGCTGCTGGGTTTAAAAACCCCATTCACAAGAAGAGAGGCAGATCTCCGCCAGATCTCATTTGACTAGCCTTCACGGAGATGCCTTGTTGTAAAATGTAACCGCTGTTTGGGCGTTAGAGACATGAGTAACACTCTCTTGAGTTTTGTTGTTAGACTTATAGCATATGCCTAGCACGCGACTTGTGAAAGCGCATGCCCAGCTAACACGGGGATATGTTATTGTTAATTAGGCGTGGAGTGTTTGCCAGTATTGTATTTTAGTTTTTAGTTAGTGTAGGTTATTTAAGGCGCACCGCTGAAGATTTCGGTTTGTTTCTACATTTTCTTTTCTTTGTCAGTTAGTTTAGTGGTATGATTAAAATTAGATAGTCTAGTTATGTTCTGATTATTTCGTTGATTTGGCAACACTCCTGTTTATTTCCTTTTATTTTTATAGCTATTTCTCTTGATCTTGATGTGCACCTAATCGTTCATTCTATATGAATAAACGCTTTGAAACGTTGTACCGCTTCTTCTTGGTTTTTCTGGCTTCACACAGTAACTGTGCCTCACATAAATGTTACGTCATCATCCCCTTTTTAACTTTAAACACGTAACAACGCTAAACTGACAACCATATATATATATATATATATATATATATATATTAGTGGTGGGTCGTTATCGGCGTTAACGTGCTGCATTAACGTGAGACTCTTATCGGGCGATAAAACAAATATCGCCGTTAATCTATTCTCAAAGTTGGGTTGGGAGCTGGGTCTATACAAGCTATGATGACTTTCACCCTGATATTTTAGCGCGGATGTATACCTGGCCGAATTGCACTGTAGGGGCGAGCGAGTCTCGAACTAGAGGCTCGCAGTCCGTGATGGACAGATTGTTAACGCTGGTCTATGTGGTAATACAATCGGGCAGGACATCCAAACGCTAACCTATCATTCATCAACCTCAAATATGGCTTTTCATCTGAAAGATGTATGTAGTAACAACTTTACATGGCCGCTCAATATGATGTTAACCTAGAGAAATGTGCTATTGAAGTGTTTGTGTGGAAGCGTTTGCTGCAGGACAGGCTCGGTGCGCTCACTTGCTCTTAAAATCTCCGTCATTTTTGGTCATACAGATAAAAGTAGCCTAATACATCTTTCGAATCTGTAAAGACTCTACGTTTATTTGTGTGCACTCAGAATAACAACGAAGCGTTGCGCTTTTAAGCAAACAGGATGCGCTTTAGGTCTCATGTGATTTTGAGCGAGAAACTTGAAACTCCGTCTTTGAAAAATATATCTATAGAGTGAAATGTCAAAAAATAAAAATAGAAGGCGTGTGTGTTAGCATGGATGATTTACATGAAATTTAATCTGTGCAACACTGTGCATAAGATGGCTTTCAGTTCAATATAATAACAAAAAATGACATTTTGGTGTTTTATTCAACTAATAAGGTGGGCACGCTGTGATCTGTACTATTTTTTTACTGTAATTGTCAGTTATCGGCAAAAAAAACAAAAAACAACAACACGGGAGTGGGAGGGAATGGGAGTCATTCTTCCGGGAGTGGAACAGGATTTTCCCAGTTTTTTTCGTGGGATTGGGACGGGAAGAGATTAAAGTTTGTAATGCATTTTGGAAACAGGAGATGAGCCCCTGGTCTAATCGCCACCTGGCTTGAGAAACCCGTTCTCAAAGACTTACTTTTAGTCATTATTTGGGTAGCACACATATTCTGAATGCCTTCGGCAGAATACAAATGAGCCATTTTAATCTAGATTAATTCCAAAATTAATCTAGATTAAAAAAATTAATCTATGCCCACCACTAATATATATATATAGAAAATGTAAAAAAAACTATTCACATTCACATGTTTGGACTTGTCAGTGTAATTCGTCATATCACGCAATCCTGGCTCAAAATCAACCGCTGCTTCTGCTTTCATCAGGATAGTGAAGTGCCACAGGGGAGAATGTGGGATGGTCCATCAACCGTCCTTCACCATTGTGTTTTACTGTGTGATCTGAGGACTAATGCTTTTTCCATGAGATTGCAAAAGACGCCTGAAGCTGCTCTGCCTGACCTCAAGTTCCACAGAGATTATCGGATGTAAAAGGGCAACCGAATAAGACCCCTTTTCAGTCTTTGCATCTGTTACTTCATCACATCTGTTTCTGATAATTTTACATTTGACTTGAATGAAATTCACTGTGCTAGAACCACAGTTTGACCTCATTCATGTAGAGGTAAAAGAAAGAAAAAAGGGAATGTGGGTAGTTTGACAGAATTTAAGACACTTTAATGGCAAACCCCCATAGTGCAATTAAGGGATTAGACGTAAAACTGCTCAGCACTCACATTTCACTCTTTAATCACAAGTCAAAAACACAGCAAATCTTCATAATCACTCAAGCAGAGCCTTATGAATTATACATAGTCTGACCAGGATGGTTTCTGCATGTTTGTTTTCTATCAATAATTTAATGTAAAAGCATGTACTATCCATCCATCAAAGCTTTGTCTTTTATCGTGGCAGTACACTGGTCCGGGATTACAGTCCGTGGCTTTATGTCTATTTCCAACCCGACCTTTGAGAGGATGTATAGAGAAAGTAAGGGCCTGAAATACTGGATTTATCAGCTTGCACATACAGTATCAGACAGGGCTGATTGTTGGATTTTTCATAAGACTATTAAAAGTGATAGGCCCATAAACTCTATAGTGATAACCGAGGAGCAACTGATAAAGATTTATAATGCAAAATAAAATCTGAATCTAGTATGTACCATATGACCCAACTATACATTGCATTTTTGATTATACATTAACTATATAAAGCAATAAAAGATGATTATTCATTAACTATATAAAGCCATAAAAGATGCTTTTGAAATGCAAAGTTTTACAGGCCTTTTGTGCTCTATCTTTCAGTCTGGTGTTGTAAATACGTAAAATAAAGAGGTGTATGTTTCGATATGAGTCGAATAGATAGAGTCCGTTTAATGAATGTCTGATGGATTATACACATAAAACTGTAAAGCTTGCATGACCTGGCAAGCTCTAATCTGATTGACTGGCTTTATGAACACATCTGTTTTATCAATCCTCCTGAAAACCAAGAACTGAACTAATAAAATAAGTGCTTCTGAAGAACAGCTAATTGCTGGATTTGCCAAAATTGATCAGATTAGAGGCATTTAATCTAAGTTATGACTAGCCTATTAAGAAGGACAGAAATTCTGATGACACATCATATTTAAACTTTACGCACAAATGTTTTAGTTTTGCTTATCTATCTATCTATCCATCCATCCATCCATCATCGGTGTAACGGTTCACAAAATTCACGGTTCGGTTCGATACGACACAGTGGTGTTATGGTTCGATACGTTTTCGATAAGGGGGGCGGGGACATTTTTACGTCGTAATGTTTGAAAAATTCCTGTTTTAAACCATGAAGGCGAGCCAATGAATATCACACACGTGCAAACTTTGTGAACATCTTAATCTCAGTCAATTCACTATAAGCAGAAAGTGAAAGTAAAAACGTAATGACGGAGCTTTGACGGAGCTTTCGGCGTCTGATAACACTTATTCTCTCAGAGATAAAGAGAGACGAATCTACTTCAACATGCTGACAATGGTATAGGCTACAGCTGTTTTCATTTATTCACAATATATTTCTCTTGTGGCCCGTACATAGTGAAAACAACATTAAAAGAAACGTATTTCGTGTTAAACAGGTTGTTTTTGAAAGTCGGTGATTTAAATAAAAGCTTTTTTTGTATTGATGACTGCAGTGTTAATATTTTTTATAGGACTATAATTCATTGTAGATAGCCTAATAGACCTGTTTTAAAAGACCATTTTTAATTGAGGAGTAAATATAGCCTAATCTAATCCTCGCAGCACGTCAGTTATGAGGTAATTATTGCGGGGGAAATTAATTTTACTTTTAATTTAATAATAAAATGAACTTCATAATAATAACAGACCTAATAAAAATAAGAATGAAACAGGCCAACATTAATTGGAAATGCCAAATCCTCTTAAGATTGCCAACAATTGATGTTTTTGACAATAGCAGTGGCACTGTGAACATTATATTGCACACACTTTAAGCTTTTATTTTCCAAACGTAATAGGATTAGGCCAATGAATCGTTCGGTTTGTAATGCGTACCGAACCGAAAGCCTCGTACCGAACAGTTCAATATGAATACGCGCATCGTTACACCCCCACTATCTATCTATCTATCTATCTATGATGGTGGAAATTCACCTATAAGATGAAATCAGGGAACAACATTTATTTGTCTATGTTTGGGATCTACGGTAGCCTTTCTTAACATAGCATTTATTTAGTAAAACTAATAATTTATCTTAGAACAAATACTTGGTGCCGGTGCGCGCTGTAGCCTGTATCATTTCATATCAAAGCGCAAAAGAAACTACATGCATGCAATGTCGTGGTCAGTTAAGGCATGAAGTTACCAAAAAGGCAATTAAAGAGTCCTTAAAACATACAATACAATGCATACAATTTGTTACATGAGTCAGATTTAAGAACGTTTCTGAAATGGTTTTCAAAACTGTCCCGGAGCAGACCAGCACTATCTCCCTCATCTAACACACCCAATTAAACTCATCAGTTTATTAGTAGAGACTTGAAGTCTTTAAAACCTGAAGTGAGTCAGAAAAGGTAAAGAGAGTAGAGAGAAAATACGATGAGTGTTAGATTTGCGCCACGTTAACAGCAGCTCTTAAAGCAACAGCAGGCATATAACCTAATAACCAGCAGCTGCCTGTGATTTCTGTCAATCAGAGAGAAAAAAGAAAACAAAGAGTAAATTATTCATTTTTTATAGCTTTAAGGGGTTCATCTATATTTAAATCAGAATGTAGTTTTTGATAACTTTATTCAATTTCTGTATATTTCTGCTGAAGGGCAGTTATCTAAATATGACATTTATTATAATAGGTTTGTGTGAATATTGTCTTAAGTTCACTTAAATTCGAAGTTTTTTTTTCAAATTTAATAAATGTTAAAATTGATAACGTACTCGGTTACTGTCGTAACCTCGGTTCCCTGAGATACGGAACGAGTACTGCGTCTTGTAAAGACGCATATGGGAAAATGCCTTTTTTCTCCTGAACTGAAGTCTTATTCAATCACGCAGTGAAACTGCACGACTATTGGTTCGCGCAGTGGTAGAAAAACGAACCAATGGGTCGGCAGCGGAGCTGCACGAACCTATGGCGACGATACCCGCCAGATCCCGCCGAATTAGGCGGGGCATCTGGCTATATAAGCGGTCGTTTCGCCATAGGATCCTCAGGTTTACTTCGACTGAAGTGACGACTGAGTCGTGCAGCTACCTGGCACGGCAAAGTACGCAGTACTCGTTCCGTATCTCAGGGAACCGAGGTTACGATAGTATCCGAGTACGTTCCCTGTCGATACTCCACTCGTACTGCGTCTTACTCGTACTGCGTCTTATCACTATAAAGACGCATATGGGAACTGAATTTAATCACGCCGTGCTAGGGTAGATGAACGACTGTATATACCTCCATAAACATAAATGCCAATAGGGAAGTAAGTAGTATACTTCAGGCTAAAGCGAGCTAAACTCATAGAGGTCATGCTCGGCCTGGATAATCGTTCCATATGACTCCTGTATACTCAGTTAACCGGAGTATGCAGGGTGCCAATCAGAGAGCCTGAGCGCATTGCGGTCAAGAAATCTCTGACAGGATTGTTCCCACAGCGTATGTGTACAAGCTCATCTAAGCAGAGAGGACTCTGGCCTGTAAGGCCGGTATGTCCAGGTTATAAAACCTAGCAAATGTGGACGGAGTGGCCCAGCCAGCCGCACAAATCTCTGTAATGGATACACCGCTAGACCACGCCCATGACGAGGCGATGCCTCTAGTCGAATGGGCTTGTACTCCAATGGGGCATTGCAGGCCCAAAGAAGAATATGCTAGCATGACAGCATCCACTATCCACTTAGAGAGTCTCTGCTTCGTGACCGGATGCCCTTTGGTGCGGTTACCGAAGCTAACAAAGAGCTGTTCCGTATGCCTAAAAGGGGCGGAACGCTCAAAGTAAATTCTCAGAGCTCTGACAGGGCATAACAAAGATAACTCCCGGTCCTCCTCAGACGGAGGAAGCGGAGAGCGTGATGACCTGAGCTCTGAACGGGTTGAAAGTACCTTAGGAGTGCGTAACCATGCCTTGGTTTCAGGGCGACCTTGGAGTCGTTAGGCCCAATTCCAGGCAGGCAGGGCTAATAGAGAGCGCCTGCAGGTCTCCAACTCGCTTAACCGACACTAGTGCTAGTAGCAGAGCAGTTTTCAGGAAAGTGACCGGAGGTTCAGACTGTAGCGGCTCAAAGGGAGGGCCTTTCAAGGCCCTCAGTACAGTGGGCAGATCCCATGTAGGGACAGTAAGGGGCCGAGGTGGATTCAACCTCCTGGCTCCCTTCAGAAAACGGACAACTGAGTTGTCTCTGCCTACCGACTGGCCCGCTATAGGGGCATGAAAGGCCGCTATAGCTGCTACGAACACCTTGAGTGTAGAGTGAGAACGTCCTTTATCTAGCAGTTCCTGCAGAAAGGACAGAACCACCGCTAACTCAGAGGTAGAGGGGTTTCACCACGGTTGAGGCACCAAGTGGAGAAACAGACCACTTAAGGGCGTGAGGCGTCTCGTGAGCGGGGCTCTAGCCTCAGAAATGGTGTTTAACACTCGCTCTGGGAGGCCAGTAGGCTCCCGTTGAGCGGCCAAATGTAGAGAGCCCATATTGTTCCGTTCACCTGAGAGAGGAGATCCCGTCTCAGGGGCACGGGCCAGGGGGCTGCTGTCAGTAGCTGAGTCAGCTCTGACAACCAAGGTTGGTTCCTCCACAAGGGGGCCACCAATAGCACCTTGTGACCCTGTTCCCTGATATGCCTGACGACCTGTGGAAGCAGGGCGATCGGGGGGAATGCATAAAGGAGGAGGTTGGGCCAGTCGTGGGCCAAGCATCTGAAGCTACCAGTGATATGCTGTCATCGGCCAGCTCATCGTCACTTCCCCCGAACGAGACCAGATCGCTCACGCTTGCAGAGGGACGCTGGTCAGGTTGGGAAAAAAGGACGGGAGACACCTCTCTGTGTGGCGAAAGCAAGTGGAAACTGTGTGGATCTGAGCCGGTGTGAGCTCGTTCTCAACCGGGCGCTGAGAACCTCTGCCCCGCTGTTTTTTCCTCACAGGTCCCTGGGAGGAAGAAAACGGGAGGGCGCAAGGGGCGGGATCGCTCTCTGAAAAGAAAGCGATGCACGTGCGCAGAGAGGCGAGACTGATGCTCTTGCAGTGAGAACAATCAGAACCAGCGAGAGCGGCATCCGCATGGGATTTCCCCAGGCAGGAAACACACTCGCTGTGACCGTCATCGGCGTGCAGGGGAGACCGGCACGAGCCGCAGTAACGGCGCGGCATTAGAACGCGATTTGCTCTTTTAGAGACTTACGTGATAATCGCCCGATGTCGCCCGATCTTTACAAGACGCAGTACGAGTGGAGTATCGACAGGGAATTCAATAATACTGTAATGCTGAATGGATATAATCAATGGTTAAATATAAGGAGGGAAACAATTATATAGAGACATCAGTAGTATTGGTATCAGTGATACTGACATGAGAAAAACCTCCAAACATTGCACATTTATTGATACAGGACACACTTTCTCTTTCTCTTTTTAAGTAATTTTCAATTTAGGTGTATAAAAGAGCTTTCTGTTTGCACGCACATGTATGAAAGGCGTGTCTGCAAGGTTAGTGAAGAATACACACCTCTCCTACTCATGTACTATTTTCATTTTTCTAGTGTTGCCTTCAGTTGTTACACAATGACTCAGCCTTGACAAGCTTTCCCTTCATTTTTGTTTCTTCAAAGCCACATGCCCTCTGGTCCTATAAAATTCAGATTCAGTCATACATGAAATCATTCGGCTGAATCAGCTGTTCATCACTGTTAATCTTTTATCATGAGAGATATCCTGCCTGATATCTCCTGTTGAAATTAGCAACAAAACAGACATCTTTCATATGTCATTTCTTGCCGCTCCCTCAGAATTAATTACAACCTACGCTAACGTATCAGAAGCTCTTATGAAACCATGTTTTACAACATAACATTCCACCTGTCTCCCATTGCCTATACAAATGGGACAGCTAATCATGATAGATAAGCAAGCTTTAAGGGAATTAATCCAACTCTGGGTTAATTCAGTTATTCAGTTCAGTTATTCAGTTAATTCACTTATTCAGTCCCCATAAATGGGTTAGAGAACAACTTTTGAACACAATTCATGTGACATAAATCTTGGGTGTGTGTATGATGGATGGCGTGCACTCCCAAACATTTTCTTTACATGAAAAAGAAATGCTGATAGGAGTCATGCTTTCAGATTAAATGGCTCATAACATGATAAATTAGAAATCACAGGTTGGGACTACACTAGAAAAATGACAATGACATAAAAGAACTGACAAGAAAAAACATTAAGTGGATGACTAATGCCTGAAAATTACGACGATGCCCCAAAAAATTAAATCATTATTATAATATATATAATGAAAATGAAGCAAACTTAAATACTTATTTAAAAACTTTAAAATGAAAAAGCCATCACCACATTCAGCTTAAAAAACATTTCACTACTTAAGGGTTTATAAGATGACTATATAATTATACATGTAAATGGTTAAATAATTAATATCATAAACATGTTTATTTTTGTGGTACAAATGTACCATTTGGCTGCAACACAAACCATTTTCAGAAAACACATTTACTAAACCTACAATACTAAGGCTTTTTTAATGTAAAGCACTGTAAGTATAAGTTGATCGTAGCTCCATTAGTGGCAAAGGGTCTATGATGTATTTAGGGTTACAATGCTTTAGGGAAATGAAGCCCTGGTCGGGCCAGTGGTTCAATTTAGTTTTTTTTTGCCCTGCCAACATTTTCACTGGCCCTGCAACAAAAAACTAAATAGTTGTTGTTATTATTGTTTTTGACCCTTGTAATCTTGTATTCAAATATCAATTGAAATATCAGTTAAATTGTAAAATTCTTGATTCCAATTTCTAACTTAAATATAAAGTTGAATAGTTGGTAAATACTAATAAATGAGAAATAATAACATACAGATTACAAGGAACAGCAAAAATAAATAAAATAAATAGAACAAAGATACAAATTAAGCAATGCTTTAGTTTTTTGGGTTCGTGTTCAAGTACAGAAATTGAATAGTCATATTCTTCACTGTATAAATTAAATATAGATTAGTCATTGAAAAAGCTACAAAAGTGAGTGATTCTCTCTCTCTCTCTCTTTTTGATTAACATAAAAATCACTTTAAACACAATGCATGGAGCCAAAATAGTGATACACCTCTGACTTCTTTTTAAGCTATTGAACTTCACTTAAGAGGTAACCGACTTCTTTCGAGGATGCACGCCAAGACGGGTATTTTGACATACTTTTGTATGTATTTGTCTCTCTGCATGCACGCTGTGCTCAAAGAACACGCTTGTCAAGTCATGAAAAGATAACTTAATTAGGGCTCATGTGTTGACAGAAACGTGCCTGTCTATGTACATGCTGCACACAGAACAGAATACTAAACTAAGTTCTCTTGCACATCTTTTTGCGCTTGAATGTGTTAAAACCAATCAAACATTTAAATTTGCAAGGCATATAAACATGCAAATGATAACCTTTCATGACGACACGCAGCGGTGGCATGATTGGGCCAATGACAAATCCGTCAACTGTCCAAAACTTCTTCACACTCGCCATCAGGCAGTAGAGCCCTGAATACATGTCATGCTGATTAACACATTTATAGTGCTTGTCCACAAGTTGTGAAAAAAACAGACAGAAAACAGGCCATGAGCCTACAGATGCAAACTCATGAGAAAATATATCATATGGATTAGCTTTTAAATACTAATCAATAATTGCATCATTACGCTGTAGCGATGACCCACACAGCATCAACACAAAGAGAGGCTGCTGACATAAAGACTGTACCATTGATATATTGATCACCTCCTCCAATCATTAATTTATGGAAAAATAGACTCAGCACAGCCTTGTACAATAAGGTGCTTGTAAGAGACAAGGGCTTTGTTTTACTCTGGAGCTGAGGGGAGGAGGAAGGGCTCTGTAGTGATAATAATGTAATCTGCTCTCCTCCTGGTCTTCAAGGTCTTCATGGGAAATAGAAGGCTTGTGATTTGTGTTTGTGTGCATGAGAAGGGGGAGCGTCATGATCTCTAATGCAGACATGACACAAGAGGAATAGAAGCTTCATCTCTGGCCTTCACCTGTGTTTGAGCCAAGACAAGGGTCAGACATGATTTATGCAATAAACTAATGAGGATGCAAGAGACACACACACACACACAGAGAGAGAGACACACAAACACACACACACACACACACACACACAGATATCGTATTTATAGTCAAAGTTCTACTGCTAGAACCAAACTGCTGTTAGAGTTATTCTGTTCTCAGTCCACATATAAAAAAACGATGAACACTAGTAAAGTAAAAATATATTCTTGATAATTAAAGCAGTAGATATAAATAAACAAAGCAGTTAATTAAAACATTATATCAGACATAACACACACAAGTCAAGTCAAGCCTTATTTATAGAGTTTTACACAACCAAGTTATAGTCAATGTCTTAAAGGTGGGGTATGCATTTTTTCAAAAACGCTTTAGAAAACTTGAGTTGGGCCCAGTACCAAAACAAACTTGTAACCAATCAGCAGTAAGGGGCGTGTCTACTCATGATGCAGAGGAGAGAGCGCTCAGTGCACATGACGGACATTAGCCGAGCGACGACAGAAATCAGATATGGCAGATAAAAACAAGAGGAAAACGTCTGCAGAACAAAAGAAGGCTTACACTGTATCTACACCGGACGCAACAGTTGTCCTGTCTCGGTCTGTTTACACTGGATGCGAGAAAGCGACTGTTGAAAATCATTTGAAATTTGTGTTAATATGTCATAAATCGATAATGCAAGAAGTAGGACCCGTGTAAATATCGGATCAGGTTTCCAGCGCTGGAGAGAACTCAAGGAGCAGGAAGGCCTGTGATCGGATACCGAGGTTGCTTTGTTTCTTCTCGATAGATGAGTAACATTGGTTTCACAGAACTAATCGTTACCGTATGTATGTGTGGGTGGAGCTATCAAAATAGGGGCGAGACACTTTTGTGGTAGGGGCTAGCATGAGATTCTCATGCGCATCTCGTCAGTAAAGCCCTAGTAGGGGCATGTTTGTTTTGGTGACTTCAAATGTCAACATTGGCTACCAGAAATCACTTACCCCACCATTATATGTGTAAATACTTAAATGTGGTATATTGCGTAGGGGAAAAAATCCCATCAATCCGAATTTTCTTTTTTCTTATTTTACCCCAATAAAATCACCAAAATGAAGTCTGCCTAAAACATTTAGCTGAGTGACTCGACAGAAATTGCTTGTTGTGTTGTTACAGATTTGTTGGTTTCACTGCAGTCTTCTTATAGGCAAATAGACAAATAAATAATTACATAAACAAACATACAGTATGGCCGTTTTCTAGACTTTATCCAAAAAACATAAATAACACCCACAGCATATCATATTAAGTGTTGCTGTTATTTGAATTTTTTTTTTTATTCTAACATTTCATTAAAGCTGTCAGATGTCATGGAGGTGTCAATCTCCACCTATAATAAATAATTTCAATGACAATCTAAAATGTGGCTGCATAGCCACCTCTTGGCCCAGGATTTCAAACTCTGCTTTCCACCACATGTTTGATGATCTGCATGACAATCAATGGAAGAGGCACAGCATGATCGGCTGACACGAATAAGCCACGCCCAGGTCTGTGTCCAGTGACACCATCAGAAAACAATGTAGGGAATGCCTGTGTGTAATTTTGCCACAGAGCACATTTAGAATCTGATCCTGCAACTGATAAGAACATTGTACAGCAATAGGGAACATGAAAGAACATTCAGTTATGTTCTGAGCAACAGCTTCTATGTGTCTGGACAAATAGGGGGGTTCATTTTGGAGTTCGGCAGATCTTGAATCTTTGTGGCGGTTTCCCACACCATCCCGTCATTAAGCATTTTCTGTCCCTCATCATTTCTTTCGTCCAGTGACTAGGGCCCCTCCTCCATCCTGTTGTAATTGTGTGATGTTTACCCTCCAAGCCCAAGGCCATGTCTCTAATTATCCCCACATGAAAACTGGAATGTCCAGCACTGTCATTAAAAATAGAGCTAAAACCCAGAGCCCCGCTAGCAGCAAAAACAGGTGTGTATCGTGATGACCAAACCCCGATTCCATTCCTATTGAACTTCACACTCTACTGTGGGTTTTGTAAAAAAAAACACAAAAACAAATTCCTTGTTAATCTTCCAATACATTCATAATTTTAATTAAGTTAGTGATGCTAACATGCTAAACATTCAGATTCACTGTGTGCCAGGAGAGAGTTCCTGCTAGCTCAGGTCAATTACACGTGCTGAATGCTAGACCAGGGTTCCTCAAATCTTTCCCTGGAGGTCCAATCTGCTGCAGAGTTTAGCTCCAACCCTGATCAAACTCACTTACCTGTGATTTTCTAATGATCTCGAAGACTCTGATTAGCATGCTCAGGTGTGTTTGATTAGGGTTAGAGCTAAACTCTGCAGGAATGGTCCAGATATGAGTATCCCTGTGCTAGACTAACGAAGTAGGCAAATGTTTAATCGTTGCATACAACACAAATGGCAGAATGGGGCCACATCCACAGAACAGTGCAAATGCAACCTCAGCAAGAACACTCAATGGCCCAAACAATGAGGCTTTTGGCTTTCAGCTGGATGGAAGCTGCTCCATATTTCGGTTTTGCTGATGCACAGGGGTCAGGTCTGATTCATATGAGCCTCCCAGAGCTGGATCTCCTGTTTATTGTATGGTATGTGTTCTGTCCACTGACATAAGCCTGAATTTGTTTAAAAAAATGCACCAATTTTTACAATTCTGGACGATACAGATTAGTCAATAATTATTTCAGTTGCATAGCCTGATAAATGCATTTTTTATACTTTAATATCATTAATCATAGAGCATTAAAATTATTTTTTTTTGCTACAAAAATGCTACAAGTGAATTTAGGAATCAAAACATTAAAATACAATATACAATGTGAAAAATGTATATTAATTTTGAGATCACTAATAAAATAACTTATATGGCACCAGTATATTGTGCATAGGGGTGGGTGATATGGCAAAAATATAATATCACGATTTCATGATTTTATTACAATTCTTTGTCATGTTAGTTTTATATTTTGTCTGAGCAGTGTAGCCAAACTAATTTCCCCTATTATAAAGACAAAGCCTTTCAAGGTTACAAAAAAAGAATGGTGGATATTTAGACCAAAGTAGGTGAAGATAAAATATTTATCTTTGTTATTAAAAATAAGAACAAAGATACACTTTACAAATACACATAATATACAAATAAAACAAACAGTGCTTTATTTTCAGGTACAATAGGCATATTTAGCAGGAGCATTCAAGAAATTGAATGAACAAATATAAAAATAAAACACAATATAGATTTATTCCTATTAAAGCAGCTGTATTATTATTTTTTTCTGTCAAGAGTAGTGAGTTGTTTTTTCTCTTTTCTCTGTTTTGTTGTTTTAGCATTAAAAAAAATAATTCTGTCATCTGTCTGTCGATTCTGTCATAGTGTTTTATATTTATCCCATCATTTACTCATTCAAGTTTAGTTTTAAACCTGAATGAGTTTCTTTCTTCTGCTGAACATAAACGCTATTTTAAAGAATGTGGAAAACCAAACTGTTGCTGGTCCTCAGTGACTTCCATTGTATTTTTTTTCCTTCTATCAAAGACAATGTGGATCAGCAACTGTTTGGTTTTCCACATTTTTCAAAATATCTTCTTTTGTGTTCAGCACAAGAAAGAAATTAAAACAGGTTTGGGACAACATTTGAGTGAGTAAATAATGACAGAAATACAATTTTAGGGTGAACTATCCTTTTAATTACAGTCGGCAGCATGTTTAGGTCTGTCCTTTTAAGACCTGCATAGTATGCATATTTAATATCCGGACACACATCCGTTTGTCTCGGCAGTTTACTTTAATTTTAGACATAACCAACTCTGCTATGACATAACCAACTAAAATAATTTAATCAGATTAATCGAAAGAATCATCGGCCAACTAATCGATTATCAAAATAATTGTTAGTTGCAGCCCTAGTTATGTCCCATTTATAACTTAAGGTTAAAGCCTTATTATTTCCGTGATGCGGAGTGAATCCCAGAATCCAGTCATGACAATGAATTTACAATGCAGATGTCACATAAAACGCGTGGTTTAATGGATTGATGAATAAATCAAAAACAAAGCTGTCAAATCACTACATGGTCTAGTGTCTGTGATTATTAAAGCGAAAAAACACTGCTATATAAAAATATAATCTGTTTGTTTTGTGTTTCCCTCAGTGAGTGAGCGGCGTTGTGTCATGTATTACATACTGAAGTATGCGCGCTGGTGCCGCTCAGTGTTTAACAGCGCCTGCTGTCTCACTATCTGAGGACAAACACTGAGAGCCTCACTGACACTGAGAGAACAATTAATAATCCTTTCATCCTTTTATTTGAGAAAACCATTGTCAAATACACTGACACGGAAAGCTCTCCACTACCTACCGTCTTCTTTCTCTCCTTCTTGTGTGATTTGCGGCAGCTTAGACGCTTTAAATGCATATTACTGTCCTCCTCAGTTCACTACTAGCCGTCAAAATAAAAGAAATTGACAGAAATTACGATTGTATTATAATGTAGCCTACATCTAAAATAATAATAATAATAAATAGAAACATTTAAGGAATATAATTTCCCCCTCATTTTTATTTAGTAAATCTCTGTTGTGCAGCCCTTTATGAAAGCATAAAAGGATAAAAGTTATTTTCATTTGATTACATTTTAAAGCATTAATTAAATTGTTAAAGCTTTATGCATTAATTTCATTACCACCATTTTTGATAGTATATTTGTATTATATCATAAAAGTATGGAATCCAGAAAAATTCAGTCAAACCAGAATTTATGAATTATTAATGATGAATATAAGTTGTTAAACTAATATATAATCAATGATGAAATCTACTTTTTTTGTACTTCTACTGTTTTTGATGAATGAAATTTGAATAAACATGCTTTGCCAACCAAAAAACCTGTTTTGATTGTTTAATACCGTATGCTATCATACCGTGAAACCGTGATATTTGCTATTATCATACCGCCAAAATCTCATACCGTTACAACCCTAGTCCCAACATTTCCGGAATTCGGGTTGTATACATAAGACTTGACCAACTGAAACCTAAACCACATGGTAAATTAAAGGCACTTTCTCTGAATGACTAACCTGAGCAGGCACAAAGAACACCCTGACCAAATTAAAATGTTAATAAGTGTCCAGAATCAACAATTAAGCATTTGATATTGTGATGTTGCTTCACGCTAGCTGCCTGTAAAGAATGCAGGCTGTGCTTAATGTCCTCAGCTAATTCTGTCTCCCCCTGAAATGTTTCCTGTCCTGAATGAATGTGTTGGGACAAAAGCAAAAGGTTAACGCTAAATAAAAAGCATGTGATGTCTGGACAAGTGCGGAAAATGCATAGTTAGTGTTAATGGCTTTCCAAGAACACTGAGGATGTTAAAACACGTTTTTGACCTCACATTATAGTTCCTTCAACTTGCATGCTTTTCTGTGCATGTACAGAACTTCCTTAAACTATTCTTAAAATATAAAACATAGCAAAAGAACCCGCATTAATGCACTCGCTCTTCCTGCTTTATAAAGGCCCTTTGTCAACAGGCCTAAATTAAAATGCATGAGTTATGCTCAGTCTTTATTTTTGCAGATAGAATGCTAAAATGCCAATTCAATTTAGAAAAAGATTGCTTGTTTTGTTGCAAATGTATTAAAAATATACTTCATGTTTGAGATAAACACTTCAGTCTGTGGTCATCCTGTTTGATTACTCAGTCTCCTTACAGTATGTAGCAACTGAAAGGATAAAGTGAGAAACCAGTGTGATATGTTTTACAGCATTTATGTTGACAAGCATTACAGTCATGTGAAACCATGATAACGGCAATTATAAATAACGGTTGCAAAATGAAGAAGTGGGCAAGAAAGTGTCACTGCAGCCATGGCTACATCACACGCTTCAGTTGATAAGGGAGGAGCAGATATGACCAATTTGGCATTTTTCTTTCACTAGGTGTTAACAGATAGACAGTTTTTGATTGCTGTTATCACATGAATGATAACATGATGCATGGCATGTTTTATTCATAAACACAAAATAAAAGCTCTTCTCTGTCCTTAAGCTATATAAACACCACCATGTTAAAGTTAAATATAAACAATGGTTGCGGTACTATTTAAATATGTATATATATAATGTCATAATATTAAATAATGTATTTCATCATAATATACAGTGCAGTCCAACTGTGAAATATAAATGAAAACGTCTCTATATTCTTTTATTACAAAATATATATTATCTTTATATTTGGACTTTTTTGAACATATCTCTGTAATATTCAAATGATCACAATTCTACAGTTAGAATAAAAAGGAAGATAAAATAATAATGTGTAAATAGGCTAACAAAATAACAGTAAGCAACTTTGTACCATATACAAACCAGGGGCCGGTTGCACACCAGCTGGACGTACACCCGGTCGTAAGACTAGCCTGGACGTAAAATGCGCTTTAAGTCGTGCATAGAATTTATACCCCTTGCACCATCTCGGCGTAGTGCTACATCTGGCACTAAATCTTATGCCTAGTCAGAGGTGGGTGTAAAGTGAAAACTCTCGATTTGCTCAGACATTATTCATTTTTAGGATTCATGTCTGTTAGTTAATTATTACTGCAGACGTGAACTGTAATGTTTATGGTCTTTTCGGATAAGCGATATCAATCACAGAGCTCAGTGTCGACTATAACACTCTGTCGACAGTAATTTAACTAATAAAAAATATTTATGTACAGCTTGTAATTATGCAGTAAAATATTACATATCATCTGGGATTATTAAAAGAAATGTAGCCTACCATTCCACATCTTGCTTGGAAATATTTCACGTCTTTAAGTCCTTTCATTAAATTTGTAGCATGCCTGCCATTCAATAATCGCAGTAAGTTTTGTGCTTTGTTGCTTTTAATCAGAAATAAAAGTATCAGCTTTCAAATTGTGTCAGTTTGATCACAAAATACAAACTATAAATGTGGTTTTCCAGCCATAGAAAGACGTCAGTAAAACAAACTATGTCATGTAAAGTCACATTTGGCTACCTCAGGAAAGACATTCATTTTACAAGTAACCTTAGTCAGTTAGAAAAAAAAATAACTAGAGAGAAGCATTGTATTGCATTCATTATATTTTACTTAACCTGCCGCCTTCATTTTTAATGTTTGTTTGAAGAAATCTGTCACGGGAACGTGCAGGGAGACTACATAAAAATGTTGACTTGTTGGAAAATGTTTACTCAATGAAATCATTGCGCGGTGTCTTCACTTTTTATGATGTCTTGAGCAATTCAGTTTTATATTAGTAGTTGTAGCCATTGCAGCGTGAACGTCGTCTCCGCTATATCTATAACTGGGGGGGAATGTGTCAGCATGGACGCGCATCATCTACGCCGGGAGTACTTGCACCTGATCATAGTTTTAGTTGGTGCAACAGGTGTAAATATTTATCGTAAAGCTGGACGTTGCAAAGCCCAGCATAGGGCTTACACCCAGCTTTTTTATGTCTAGCTAGTGCATCCGGCCCCAGGAGCCTAAAAGCAACCCATCCCCCCACCAGAGACATGTAACACGTCATACAGTATGTCTATATTGCTACGTTCATACTTTCAGTTTTTGGGATTGACAACTGCATTTTCTTTACAGGTGTCTCGAAATGTCTCGTTCACACATCATCTTACAGTTGTGTTTAGTATACTGTAGGGCTGTCCAAAATAAATGTCGAATTTCGAATAATCGTCGAATTTAAAATAAAAATCCACATTCAAATGCAAAACGCTGTATTCGAATTTTAGGTGTCCGTCAGGCAGCTTGACACACAAAGTGCGATGACGAGGTGTCGTTGCATTTTAAAGCTTTTTTTTAGCCTGTCCAGTTGAACCCACTCGATGCGGTGCTGCACATTCAAAATATTGCGGAAAAAGAGAACATCAATGTGGAGATGTTGTTTACCTCAAAACTGAAACCAAGCCATTCACAGAACAGAATGCATATTTATTTAATTTTCTAGAGGAAAATTCTCACACAAGAGAGACCAAAGCCATGTCAAATTTATGAATGTTCAACTTTTGAATTTTTGCTCATATTGCCCAGCCCTATTTTGAAGAAACGTGCATTCGTGGTAATATTTTGTTCGATGCGCCCTCTTGTTGCCTCAGGAGAGAAGCCAAAAGCTTTTTTCCTAACTGAATTTATGACTTTTAAATTAGAATATAATTCGAATTTTGATAATATTTTAGTTAAAAAAAAATCGAATTTAGTTTTTCAGCCAATTTGACAGCCCAAGTATACTGTCTGTATGAATGTGCAATGGGAGTCAAGCCCATATTTCTTACCAGTAAACATAGCGACAGTGACCAAAGTAAAATCAAAGATGGCGACGTCCATAAAACTGAAAGTCTTATCACTTTCTGACATGACAAGAGTCCAATCGAGCTGCGTGTTCTTCCATCAAATATTCATTAACAGCAGCTTATACATTTGGGTGGAGAGTGGAGCTTTTGAATCGCGCGAACGCGCGCAAAACACAAAACTGACGGGAGCAGCCCCGGTGGAAAACTGACGGGATCTAAACCGTTCAGATGACACGCAGCTCATTTCTCAGTCACTGAAAGTTACCGAAAACACATGAAATCACACACCACACAGTAGACGCGCGCTTGTGTGACGGAGCGTATCTCTCTCTCCTGCTGTATGACGTGACAGACAACTAGTTGTCCAGTCCTGTTCCATTCACACAGCACGTGTGTTCCAAGAATGCGGTTGTGAGTCCTGAAAATGTACAGGTGTAAGTTCGGTTGCAGAATGCGGTTGTCACGCCACGCCCGTAAATAACCAAAGTGTGTGTGAACGTAACCGTATTAAGGACACAAATACAGGATTGACAACCGTATTCTGCTGCTGTGTGAACTTGGCCTATGATACAATCAATACAGCAGACGTATGAGGTTTTAATTCTGAAACCCTTCAGCTGGGCGCCTTTCATATAATATAAATAATTTTGGGGAAAAGCCCCACTGAAGACAATGTTCAATAGTCTGCAAGGCCCTGCATCGGGCCCCTACTCACAGGTGCACTGTACTAGTTGCTAGGGCTGTAGTCAAGTCCACCTTTGTCGAGTCCAAGACAAGTCCAAGTCCAAAGAGGTTCGAGTCCGAGTCAAGACCGAGTCCAAAGAGGTTCGAGTCCAAGTCCAAGTCCAAGTCCAAATGAGACAGTCAAAACAGAGAAAGTAAAAAATAATCTTCTTCAAAACCACATATTTAATTATTGATAATTTATGTGATACGAGAGACGGCATATCTTCTATTCTAATATAATAACTTTGCATTATTGTTTGTAATGATCTAAAAGCATGTGCAGCAACACTGTAGGATCAAATTAGGCTATTTTATTTATCCTCCTGAGACCCAGCTATGGAGTTTTTGCCTCTATAGTGGACATTCTATTTTAGTGTATTTCTCTGAGACCTCACATGTCACAGTTATAAGCCTGGATGTCCTGTACAGAGCACATTCAGGGCTTTATAGAGATACTAAAGGTTTTTTAAACCCTCTCCTATGCCTTTAAAGATGGCAATATTTAATTTAGTGAAAAAGTGTACATCCTTATGGAAATATGATTATATTCTGTAATGTCTTTTAAATCTGAATCATTTTCAGATTGTTTGTCATAAAGCAACATCTCAGGAAAATGTTATGGGTTTTCAAATTCAAATATGACTTCCTGTTATGAAACAGGACATCATTTCATACATGCTCAATGTAGAGGACACCAGGACTAAAAGCATGTTTATTATGCATTTTGGGAGACAACAATTGAATAGGGAAATAAATTATATATCAGTTTGCTTATGAAATATTATATATTATTATGAAAATCTGGCCATGACTCCCATTATGAAAATAATTTTTCAACATTCTGTCCCAACAGCAACACATTAATATGCAAATTAGATACAGTGAATAGATACACTGTAGATGCAACTTTTTCTTTATTAACCCTCTAGTTAAAGAGAAGTATATTCTAAGTGCACCACACATGGCGTTGTCTTCATGATGTAAATGTTAAACAAATCACTAAATATCTTTGCAGAAAAGATGAACTACAACTACATATTGTACAAACTTATATTATGCATATTAGGCTATATGTTCTGAAATAATACAAGACAAATGCTCCAAAAAACTCAAGTAATTCAAATTCAAAATGACTGAAGGTAACACCTAGAGTGCTATTATTAACTATAAAGGCTCTGTAAAACAACGAACAGCAGTTCTCAGCCTGTCACCCTGATGCAAACATGAAATATCAGCTATACAGTACATGTACAGTAAGTTTCTTCACGGGTTTTGTATTCAATTACGCTGCTTTTCCATTGTTTTTCTATGTAAGCATGGACGCGTGACGGTTGCGCGTCTGCCTCTTGCAGCGTCTCGTGCATGAAACGGCTTTCTAAAAACGCGGCATTCAAGTTATTAAAAGATGTTTAACTTGTATTTTTCCTATTTCACTGCCCACGTCAACAAAAAATACACTCCGTGTGAAGGGCACCTATAGAGAGCATCACGTGAGCGATTAATCATGTGCATCATGCGGTTGGATTGTTCTTTTCTCTTTACTGTTATTATCAAAGTGTCTAATTCTAGAGTTTGGTAATATTTCTATTCAAAATCGCAATTGACCTGAAATGAAAGTGAAAGCGAAATGCGCACGGGCATTAATAAGGTATTTAAAAGCGAAGGAAAGTGAGAGGGAAAACTCCAACAAACTTTGTAAAACCAAACTGAATTATGCAACTTGCCGACAGCGTGTCTGTGACCAAAATAAAGATTATTTATGCCTCCACGCAGCGCGCACACTCAGAGCCAAGCGCACACTCATATGAGCAGCTGTGCATTTAACAGGCGACCAATGACAATGCCCGTTCTAGATGGAGTTAAACCAGTTACGTTACCCGTTTGCGGAACAAGCGAGCCAGATTAATGGTTTTGTTTTGAAAGAGAAAAAAAGCTTATATTGCTGGACTCGGTCGAGACCAACTTGAACATTTGGCGAGTCCGATGACCAAGTCCGAGACAAGTCCGAGTCCAAATACCAACGAGTCCAAGACAAGTCCGAGACGATTGAAAAACGTCTCGAGTCTGGACTCGAGTACTACAGCCCTACTAGTTGCATATGTTTAATGACCAAAAAAAACTCCATATATGTCTATAAGAAACGCTGATAATAACTGAAATAGTGTATATCAAAAATGTGCATTCCAACACTCTACACTCACAGTCACTTATCTTGTGTTAAAAATAACAGTCAGTAACTTATAAAGCACTGAATCACTCTATAATGGAACAATCCCTATTAAAACATGTTCCCAGAGTTCTGCTCCACTAATGTTTTAATTAAGTTTTTACTAATGAGAGCCCAGGACATCAAAGATCATTCGCTGCTGTTTAAACCCAGTGATTCTAGGCATGATTAGTGACTTCAAAGCTTTCTGCCTGCTGTACATACATGTGTTTTTAAGGCCAGTAACATGACAGCACAGCTAAAGCATTCATTCAGCCTGGCCCTTACCCTTTTTTTTAGGTTCACATGCAGCATAGCGCTGCCAGGTTTCATGCAACTCAGGTTGGAATAAAATACATTGTACTTGTATTTGAAATTAAACAAGCACAACAAAGTTTATATTGAAATGCACTCACTCAATTTTGAATGAATTTACAGAAAAGGATATTTCAGCCTCTTAGTTTACACATTTTCATTACACATATAATGTATTCCCTCCAGGCTGGTATAAAAGTCAACAGCTCATTGTGTGTGAGTGAGACTATTGCTTTAGCAGGCTCCACTTTAACATGTCTGATGTTTTAACTCCTAAATTAAGAGGGTGGTTTAATGTGCTGTGATAAAATATTCATTCATGTGCTTCATACAGACCATTAAACCTTAAAAACACTGTATGTCATTATCTGAAGTACACAGTGACCTCTGCTTCACCTAATAACACACATCATTTATACTCAAATATTAACCTGGCTGAACATAAATGAGGAGACTTTCATCGTATTATGCGCTGAATGAATGTAAATGTATGCAGAGGCAAGAAAATAGCTTTCATATGATACTACTGGCCTAACCCAACAATTAAGTCTTCCTGCTTTGTGAATCAGGCCTTTGAATAACAAATAGAAGGTCATTTTTTCATGTTTCAATCCTAAACAATAATATCAGGGAAATTAGCTTGCTTCAGATGGAATGAGATATTCACACCCTAAAATGCTGTGATTAATAATAGAAACAGCAATACACTTTATTATAATTAGAGCACGTTTCATACAAGAAAAAAGTCTCATCTGATAGAATGGTTCATCTAATATACTGAAAAAGGCTGCTCTAAACAGTAAAGCTACATGGCATTTTGTGCATTTCTGAGACAGATGTTTGAGTTTCATAATGTCTGTATATGGAATCACATCATTATAAAACATGCCTCACCCCATCACAATTGCTTCTCATCATCCATTTTGCTCTCTAGCAAGCCTTACATCATTACCTGATAACAGGGCTTTTTTTTGCCCATCAAGTAACAATTTAATCAAAGAGGAACTCTGTATGACCTTAACATGTATATTAATTTTAATTTTGTGTGACGGGAGAAGATTTCAAAAGAAAAACAAACTGAAATGACAATGACTACAAATCAATACAAATTAATGAATAGAGTAGCTGCTAGTATTTCAGGAAAAACCGGGTCCGAATGTATGATTGATTGCGTGGATTTCATAGGGCCCACACGCAATTGTTTACCTTATTCCAAACAATGTGTTGTTCTGATAAACGTTAATAAACTAAATAGTTTTTTGTTTATTTATTTATTGTGCTTTCAAGGTGTTTTATTTTTTACTTATTGTGCAAAGAATACAAAATATTTTCTTTAGTGTAATTCCAAATCAGGTTGCGTTCATTACTATGGCCGAGAGTGTTTTAACTTTGTGGTTTATGATCAATGCTCTGTGCTCTTAAACTATTTACCATTCATGTCTGCACAGGAAAAGCTGGACATACGAATTCCTTATCAGCAGCCTAGATAATGTCTTCTGTGGCTGTGCAGAGGATGGAAACCAGTCAATATCCTTCTGTCAGCGCTGGAATGTGAGCAACAGTAATTTACATCTAGCACCATGTCGGCCATGTTAGCTCACAAAAAGCTACTAGCATGATGTTCCACAACCAACACACTGCCTGCATGCCTCTGTCATAATGAGAGCAATTCTGTTACCACAATATATATAATTTCATGGCCTTCTCGAGGCAGACTGAGCTCTGTGTGTACATAATACAGAAGTTTAGGGTGGCAGTTAGCCAGACAAGGGAGACAATGAACTGTCTAAAGAGAAAACTGCTTTAATGTCCGTCAAGAGAAAAATGCTCAGAACATTAAAAATGAACACACTCCAGGTCAGGAAAGCACAACAGACTTTTCTTACGTCCATCTTATAGCAGATTTGGAGAGATTTTAATAATGAAATCTGAACTGAAATGAAATCTAACAGCCCGATGAACATGAATGGGAATAGCTACAAATGGAGGATGTAAATTGAGGCTACAGGATGAGACTGTGGTTAATTGCACTGCTATAAAAGCCCAAAGCAACAATCCAGACCTTAGGATTTAGTCGGTTTTCCCAACTTCTCCTGGAACCACACCCAGGCGAGTCAAATGCTGCCTGCTACAACCATAAACATGCCCCACATGCTTGATTGCTTCTCAGTGAATACTTAACTTAGTAGTGATAATGGAGTTGTCTAGTCTGGAGGTGCAAGCGGGGGATGTTTGTGTTTGTGTGTGTTGGTATGGAGAATCCTAGAAGCAATCCTATCAGACTGCCAGCTACCAGAGGTTTTTATTTCATGGCTTTGATGTTTACGGTTGTTTTTTTTGTTAAAGCTCAACGTAATTCCCTTCTTTAATGAAGACATACGACACTGACTGCAAAATGGCAGGCACTCAAACTACGTCTGGATCTGGTCAAACTATACTCTATGTACAATATGTGCATTGATGGGAGATTGTAAGGTTGCGGCGCAGTGAATGAAAGTTACTCGTCACATTGTAAAAATATTTTCCGAAGGCATTTTAAATGATACCCGAGTGAAAGGTTCCACTCGAATCCCAGAAACACTCCGGTCTTCCTCCCTGTCTGGCTCTTCAGCTTGCTTGTTTGAACACGCTCTCACTGCTCCTTATTAGAACACAATAAAAGACAGGAATGGAATGGGAGGCCTCCCCTCACCCAAAAGAGCACTCAAAGCCCTGGAGATGGAGACCAGATAATTAGGTCTTGGTCTTTGATGCTCCACCATGGCAAAAGGTGAGTTACCGGCTCATTTGTAACACAAAAGTTGGCAGAGCAATGTAGGTTGGAGTACGGAGAGGGTAGAACAACAAATTGAATGGTCATTTAACTGCATCCCATTGAAGGCCTGACAGTGAAACTTCTGGCAAGTAAAGGCTATAGAAGTCAACTTTTCATCTGTGCTACCCTGTGGTTTAGATGGTGTCATCAGCCTTCAACTTCTGTTACCACTAACCACTTCTTCAGAAGTACAAAGATAAAGCGCAATTCACAAACTGCTGTTTGCTTGAAAACAAAACACGATCTCGAGTAGCTTATTCGCTGTATTAAAATGTAAAAACCTGGGAAGATTTTAACAATGATTCAATAGGTTGCAAAAAACTGAACATGGAGTAACGCATAAAAATAAATTCTGCTAGTCCTGTGTAGAATTAGATTATAAACCCACAGCATTCCATTTAAGGGCCTCAGGAGTGACTTTAAGACCTGTGCTGTTGGGGCCTTAACATTGTGTGTAAATACAATAAATGTCAGAGTCGTAATTAAGAAAATGTGCAGGGCTTTTCCACAACAGTCCTGTATCAGCGATCTGGTTTATACTAGTATAGTGCCTGAGATGTTTAAAGCATGCAAACATATCAGAAAACTCACCCAAATCCAAAAGCAGACAAACAAATCTCTGAAGCAGGAATGCAAACTGACAGGCGTGCAAACAAATTACAAAACACCAAAAGCAAATCCAAAAACAAAGAATTTGACTTGTCAGTTCTGGCCCACAAACTCAAGTTTATCGCTTCATTTCCAACAATCTAATGCATAATAAGCCACGTTTCCTCACGTTAATGACTAAAATGTCAAGTTATGTGATGGAAACTTGGTTGTGTAGCATATTAAATTACATTTCTGATAAATCATCTCTAAAATGTGATTTTTGAAAATATCAGTAATAATAAGTTGCATTTTTATTAAATAAGTTGCTTTGTTTGCATCTATTTGGACATGTGCAATCTTTGATTTGTTGCCATGTTCTGACTACACTGAATACTATACTCGACCAAAAAAGGTAGAAAGAAAGTCCAAGCATTCCACGGAATTTCAGGAAAAACTGCACTTTGAAATGATGACAAACATTCCCAAGTCACGCCTTCGACTTGCTTCTAGCAAAGACAAAGACCAGCAATCCATAACCCTCCACCCCTGTGTGTCTCTTTATGTATTTACTCAGATGAACACAGAGGACTCAATGTTTTTCTTTTTCTGCCTCTGCTGACAGGTCCTTCGACAAAAGGAGCCTGCCATGGTGGGAGGTCTACTGTGGTAAGTGGCTGCCCTCGCCTCTGTGCTGTCAGCCTTAGCGACATGTCCGCTCACCCCCTGACACCCGGGAATAATGATATTAGTGGAGGGTGGAGGAGACAGGACGTCAATGGGCAGATTTGTTCAATTTAACCCCTCTGACCCTGTCCGCCCTTCAATCTGTCAGGCAGACCCTTTCCTCTCGTGCTAAGCAGCTACACAAGGACAGGAACAGAGAAGGCAGAAGAAAGAAACAGAGACTTAAAAAAAGATACAAGAGGTGGCAAGAGCAGGCAGAAAAATAAAAAAGGTGAGAAGAAAAGAAACCAAATGATGACTTCTACCATGTTAAATTAAGGGCATTTCACAAAAACTCAGTGACTCATTAATCCGGTCAAAACAGTTAACAGTTAGAGGGCAAGATGTGCAGCATTTATTTGGTCAAAATACAGAAAAAAACAGCAATACTGTCAAATCTTAAAATTAAAACTCTTTTATACTATATACAAAAAAATGTATTGTGCAAAGCATAAATGCATTTGTGCATTTATAATTAGAATCTAAAACAAAAATCTTTAACCACTATAAATGTAATTAAATAAATTGTATACATCCTTGCTGAATAAAAGAAGACAAATGAACAGTACTGTAACTTTGCAGCAAAATCTGCTTAAACTACTGTTCTGAATAAGACAAAAAAAAATCTGCAAACCTGGCCACCTTTTCAACTGTTTACAAAGTCAAATTTCAAGTCAAGCCAAATGTATTTGTATAGAGCATTTTCACAATCCACATTTTTTCAAAGCAGCTTTACAGAAATAATTTTGTTAATATTAACATCTTTATATTTTCATGCCTTACAGTCACATTTAGCATATTTTACATTTTGCTATGATACAAGCGGACAAGCAGATTGCTATATAGTATATATTGCCCTACGTAAGCATACTGTATGTATGTGTATAAATTTGGACATACTTATATATACAACTTTATATATAGAGCTGGGCAACTATCTACTTGCATTTAACAAAAAAAATCAGATTTTCTAATAGGTATATATCACTTTATTTTAGTGTACTGTATGTCTGCAGATAAACTTATCTAATATATATCCAACTTTATATATAGAGTTAAATAACAGGGGATATGGAAATACAGTTTTTTGGAAAACACACAAAAGTGTGAAATTGCTCATTGGCTACTCCATCGAAGCAGTGCACCTTGCTCACATTGCTTTGTTTGTGTCCTCCATTCTTGCTTTCCTCGTTTCTAAAGTATTAATCTTACTCCCTTTCTCCAGACATCTGTAAGAGATTGTCTGCGTGCTGCTGCAGGACCGTCAGCCAGCTGGAGCCAGGCCAAGTAAACGCTGCCAGAAAAGTCAGCAGGCCACGCGTGTGAACAAACAGTATGGGAAGAGGTCAGAGAAAGTGTTGTGTGACGCAGACCTTGAAAAAGAAGGGGATTGAAGAGTGGGAGGGAGGGGGTGACAGAGACTCTCGGCACATGAGCCTGCTTTATTTCCCCCATTATGACGGATGGCTTCTTCATACGGCGGCAGCTGCAGCTGCTTTTGGAGAAGCTGAGCAAACATGACACTATTGAAGAGGACTGACTGAGATAACAGCTTGAAAAAACAAGGAGCATGGAATTACGGTTATCTCACCCCTCTGTTGGACACTACTTAAAGCCAGATCGATATGAAGGTGTACGAATAGAGCACATATATAAATGTTCACTAGATTAGACTGGACATTATTTATGTCACATTTCGTTACAGCTGAACCTCAACAAAATAGGTTTATTGTAAGGGTTGTTAATGAAAAACTGAAATAAAATAAAATAATAAATAACAAATATTTGCTAAGAAAACCTCCATAAAGATTACACAAATTTTGATCGCGGGAAAGAAAATGCTTACAGTCTGCTCCTTCAAAGTCCTCAAACTTTCTGTTTGTTCCAGGTTTAATTAGATTAAAACATTTAATCCCAGATTTTAATGTATTCTTTATTCTCTCCACTATATAGACGTGTCTAGTAAACATCTAGCATGTTGGTAGATCTGTTATTCAGGAGGTACTGAGGTTAAAGTGTCTCACTTTGGGACATGCAATGAGATGGGTTGAGAGCTTCTCAAATCTGTACAAACCCCATTTATTCTAATGCTACCGAATACTTCATATTTTATCGCTGTTAATATAATTCTTGACAATAAATTGTGGTCTTTAAAATCCATTATTGAAACAACATCTCTCTGAGATCTGTAGGTTGTTAGCAGGAACTGATTTCTCAATTCAGCACTCAGAGTGGATTAGTCATTAGATTTTCTCTTCCTGAGCGGCATATGGCTCTGATAATCCTGGGTCCATGAACAGTTAATCAAAATGGTAGTATAACTCAGACTCCGCAGATGGAAATGCACATATCTGCCTCTAAACCAATATAAAGCTGCGTGAATAAATCATAGGTAACCAATGTGAGGCAGCTGTAAACTATTCTCTCTGAACAAATAAATAATGCAACAAAGTAACATGATCAAGCAGTAAAACCTAGAAATCCAGACTCATAGATACATGTTCAAAAGATCAAGACGGCCCTGTGTGGTGCCTCTATCTCAAAAGCAAATACATTTATATACTGCTTGAAGAAAAATTTAACAAACAATATACAACAGCTCCAATACAGATCTAATAAAGTACTCCAAACAAACAAGATTATTTTATTTCTTCTTTATGTATGTTTGAGGTCTGTAATTTTGAGCATTTATTGGACCAAAACACAGTAAAAACATTACTATCTATTACTATTTTAATAGATTTAAAAGTTATTAAAGTTAACATTTATACCTGTAATGGTAAAGCTACATTTTCAGCAGCCAATACTCAAGTCTTTAATGTCACATGATCCTTTGAAATCATTCTAATATACTTAACATTTGCTGCTCAAGAAACATTTCTTATTATCAACAATGTTGAAAACAGTTGTGTTGCTTAATATATATATATATATATATATATATATATCTTTTCAGGTTTGTTTAATGAATATAATGTTCAAAAGAATACAATTTACTGGAATGGTATTTTTTGGTAACCCGAGCTCAAGTTCTCAATCATAATGACAAAAAGAGTGAATCATTCTCACTGCAGTGTACTCACTAGGGCTGTCAAATTGGCTGAAAAACGAAATTCAATTTTTTTTTACTAAAATGTGATCAAAATTCGAATTATATTCGCATTTAAAAGGCATACATTCAGTTAGGGAAAAAAGCTTTTGGCTTCTCTCCTGAGGCAACAAGAGGGCGCATCAAGCAAAATATTACCAAATGCACGTTTCTTCAAAGTAGGGCTGGGCAATATGAGCAAAATATCTCTGTATTTTGTATTTGGATTAAACAAATAAATAAAGGGAATGTAACCACGTGAGCATATATAATGTGCAAAAATGGTTAAAATCACATTACATTCTAACATTGCGATATAAAAACAAAAATAATGCTTTTAAAGCAAAGTTAAATTTACAAAAAAAAAAAAACAGACTACACTGAGTAACAAGGCTATTTTGATTACCCTATTACAGCCACTTTACAGTTAGTGCTCTCATACAAATACACTTAATTGTAGGTCTAAAATGTCCAACTACAAACAATTCAGCAAAATATTTTCTATTTTAGTCAGAGTTATTGCGCTCCTATTTCACTGCGATCTGTCTGTTTGGCAGATAAAGAGAAAGTGTTGATAAAGAGAACGGCGACGCGCGTTCAGAACCAAGTCTGTGGAGTTTAGCGGAGAATCTCAAAGCAGAAGCTTGTGCACTTCTCACAGCAAAATTGAAATATTTCCATGGCTTTCTAACATTTACAGATGGAGAATTGACCTGTGAAATGTAAGTAATGCATTTAGTAAAAGAGCACATAGCTCAAACAGCACGTCTCTGTCAGTACACACGCAGTCTTTCTGTCAGAGCCGCTTTATACTCAAAGATTTATCATTGCTGATACACGTAATTTATTAACATTTAATCATATGATCGCAAGGTTCATGTTTACGCTGTTAATATGCACATTCGCTAGCAAGCTAATTTCTTAATCTAAACGTACATTAATTGTACATGGCTTTGGGCTCTCTTGTGTGAGACGCGAGTGCAACGATGATAGATGTCCCTCTAGAAAATGCAATAAATATGTGTTCTGTGTGAACGGCTTGGTTTCAGTTTTGAGGTAAACAACATCTTCTCCACATTGATGTTCTCTTTTTCTGCAATATTTTGAATGTGCAGCACCACATTGAGTGGGTTCAACTGGACAGGCTAAAAAAAAAAGCATTAAAATGCAATGACACCTCGTCATCTTACTTTGTGTGCCAAGATGCCTGACGGACACCTAAAATTTGAATGCAGCGTTTTGCATTCAAATGTGGATTTTTATTTGAAATTCGACAAATATTCGAAATGCGATTTTTTTTTTGACAGCCCTAGTACTCACTAATCTAAAATGTCTGGCTACATAAAGCCATGGGGAGGCTGATTTAGTCTGCGTGTCACTGCTCTGAGCCAAAAGAGGGGCAGGACTAGTCATGTAAATCATTGATTTCAGTTACAACGTCATCTTTATTCATTTGCCCTCGCATTCGGCGAAATTGAATGATGTCAATAGCCAGTACTTGGACAGTGATACTGGTGGCCGTTTACAAGCACCAGTGAGCAGTAGCATCCCTGCACCGGTAGAATTTATTACCAGAGACCACCAGCAGTAAGTTCATCTCACTTTCACACAGAGTAAAGTTGGGTTGCAGCCAAGACTACCGAACAAAGAGGGAGCTGGAGCCCTGAATAGATCTGTGATGGATGAGATCATGTTGACTGCTCTGTGCTATAAGATCTGGTGTGTGTGGAGTTCTGGGAGAAAGTGTGTGTGTTTTGTGTATGTATGAGTTTGTCAGGAGGGGCTGGTGTTTCCCACAGCTTGTGTGCACTGAAGGCGAGGGGCTCTGTCATATCAACAGTGCAGCTCCTGTGTGAGCTAACCTTTTATGGTCTTTGACAGCCAGGCTCAAGATGGCTACCATACCATACAGAGCCGTCTTTATTAACCAAATGCTAAAGCAGACTAAAGCTACATTACATTATCCAAATACCAAACAACCAATCCACCAGAAACCATGTCTGACCTTTTACGTTTCTAGACATTAGCATGACATGTAGATACTACACAGAGAGGTAACAAATCTACGCCTGTCCTACACTACAAGCTATCTTAACCTTATAATAACCTGTTTGTTTAGTTTAAAGGATCTTAAGTTTAATTTCTGTTCACGCAAGGCTTATTGTTTGTATTGTCAGCTCCGACAGACACATTTTTCACGTAGGCTTCAGCGTATATCCCTGGGATATGTCTTGTTTGGCTTAGCAGACTTTATAAATTGGCGAAATGTGTGACTGGTGGCAGTTTGTGTGCGTGTACATTGTAAGCTCTGCAATTCAAAAAATTATGCTGACGTTAACAGCAACGTTGCTTGTAGAGTAAACGATTATGAGACATATGACTGTCTACAACATGTCTAGTCTAAAACTGACGACTCCTCATTTTGCATTCTACAAAATCCCCAAAATGTGTAAACCAGTAGTTTTAATTTAAAGCATACAAGCTGGGCTGTGTATCAAGGCAAATCCTTGAGTATATACTGTGCTTATATAAGATCTGCATCAAACATGACATATAGAAGTGATTCTGATTCTTTTATTTTTAAAGGTTATTTCACCCAAATATAAACAATCTGTCATTTCAGCCCAAACCTGTATGACTTTTTTTTCTTCTATGATACACAAAGTAAGATCATCATTGTATGGGTAAAAAAAACAGAATTTTTCAAAATACATTCTTTTGTTTTCAACAGAATCACAACTTTTTAACATATTCAGCTTATTCAGGCTTATTTAGGCAAAAAGAGAAGTGTAATTAACCATAACTCTTATTTAAAAATGCTTCTACCACCCATCATTGCTGTTCTGTTACACACCACTATTGCTTTTTAATATAATTTCAAGTCATTGTATAAAGTTCTGTTTGATTGTTTATACACTACAGTTCAAAGTTTGTGGTCAGTAAGATTTGTAATGTTTTTGAAAAAAGTATCTTATGCTCACTAAGGCTGCATTTAAAGCTGCAGTCTGTAACTTTTGGAGCTCTAGCGGTTAATAAACAGCACTGCGTTTCTGTCGCGGAAGAACATTGTAGCCGGAGCGACTTCTCTCTGTTTATGTCTATGACAAATCACACAGGTACCGGGCTACTCCACAGCGGTACCTACCCGAACCAGACTAAATAGTCTGAATATAAACACTTTTTATAGGTGTACCGTAGTGATTCAGGACAAGCCAAAAACATGATTTGGAAAATGAATTCATGGTGTAAATGATTATTATATACATTTTGAACACAAAAACGTTTACGGACTGCAGCTTTAAAGAAGAATTATATTACATAAAAAAAAATTAATTGAATGCATCCTTGCAGAATAAAAGTATTAATTCCTTTAGAAAAATCTACTGGCCTCACCTTTTCGAACAATAGAGTATAAACTGTAGTAGTTTTTAGAACTCCACAGTAGCTGAAATGTAAGCAATGCAATCACTAGTTATAATCTTGAATAAATATATCTTTAAAATCCTTGTCACGTTCACTTCTCCTTGTAAAGACCATCTGGAAATGATCTGCTGAACAGCATTGGCCTGTCAAATTTACTGTTGATCATAAAAGATTTGTCTAAGCAGATGATACACAGCAGGAACACAACATATAAGCCAACAAAATGACACTGACGGAAGGGGCCTTTAAGTAACAGCTTTACGACACTAGCTCTGAATTATTGAAGAGAGGGAATATGAGTCGTGGTCAGCTCTAAAGAATACGGCACATTTCTCCTGCATTCGACAAAGAGGTGGAACAAACATGAGCTAGTCAGAAACACACTGAAGCTACATGGAGACACAGTTGAGCAGTGAGTGATGAGAGGTGAAAGGTGAGCACTATATATACACACATATCTACACACACAACACGCCAACGACAGACATCACACCCTCCTAAGAAATGCATGTTGCCTTATTCAGTATTATATACACTGGATATATTTTCATTGTCAAATGCCACACTAGCGTATAGGTCTTAAGAACGAGAGGACTGTTCCACCGATCGCTTCATGGGATAGTGTGTGCCACGACTGATCGGTTCACTAACCCTTTGATCTCCTTAATGATCAATGACCAAGTGAGGAATCTATGCGCAGCAAGCCTAGTTTTATGGCGATGAGAGGGGGTGAGGTCTACAAATAGGTCAAAGGTCATCAGATTCTGCTTATGCTAAACAGAAATGAAGAGTCAGCAAGCCCATGTTAGATTTCACAGAGGCAAATGCTGATTAGAGAGGATCATGTTTCTCTGGGAGCCGTCTTAAAGTGACAGTAACATATTATTTTCTTGATTGGGAGTGCGTGTTACTGTTCTGTCCTAACATTAATAATGAAACATGGTACAACAATATAGTTTACTGCTATATTAAAAGTGTGACAAGATACACACTGCTGTCCTTTTTTAAATAAAAAATTAAATTGATTGTACATTAAATTGCTCAAAAATGACAGTGACTTGTAAAATTAAAAAAATATCTCTATTTCAAATAAATGTTGTTCTTTTTAACTTTCTAATCACCAAAGAATCCTAGAAAAACGTGTTACTGTCTCCACAAAAATATGAAGCAGTTTTCAAAATTGATAATAATAAGAAATGTATCTCGAGCACCAAATCAGCATATTATGATATCTGAAGGATCATGTGACACTGAAGACTGGAGTAATGCTGTTGAAAGTTCAACTTTAAGATTACAGGAATAGATTACATTTTAAAGTTTATTAAAACAGAAAGGTAATTTATTTTGTAATCATATTCAACAATTTTATTGATTTTACTGTATATTTGATCAGCCTTGGAGAGCATAAGATACTTTTTTTGCCAAAAGCTTAAAAATTTCTACCAACCCCAAACTGAATGGCAGCGTACCTCACCACGTAATTGTGTAGCTCAGTCACTGTGCAAGCTACTTCCTCTCAGCTATGTGCTGTAAATTTTTATTGGTCAGCGATCACCCCCTGAGGAGAGGCCAGATCCAGTGCCAAGCGTTACGGTTTCTCTGACGCTGAGCATTTAGTTCCTGCACCTCAACACTAGCTCGAACCAAAATTGTAGAGGCCTTCACTGGATGCTTCTCTTTTTTTCTCAAAAAGGTTCATTATTGATCTTTCGTCCCCCTTGCGAGCAGCCTTGAATAATCCGATTCCCTCTCAGTTCTTTTCTACACAGTTTATCATGAGTGCTGAGGGGGAGAGAATGGAATCAAGGAAGGAAAACAAATCCATTATCTTGTCAAAATTCTATTTAACTTCATTAGGCCTCATCCTAGGAGAAATGGATAATGTCCTCTGTTGATAACATTGGCTGCTTTTTAACAGTGCGGTCAATCATGATTGGACATATTTCGACCCCAAAAACTCCATCAATACACAAAATTATGCATGGCTGCACTTTTGTTTGTATACGGAAAAATCATCTTAAATTATCTTTTACTGCTTTTTGTTCATTGGATAAACAGACTGTTGATATACTATTTTAAGTCTTGCTCTGTCACCCGATTTAATGTGTTATTTGGTTAAAGATAGGCAGAGCGAACTGGAGTGAAGATGTACAATGCTCTAGGACAGCTGTGAATCTATGGCATTACGGGATATATCTGGTTTGTATTGATTTAGTGAGGACTTCAATCAGAATTTACTGATTGCTTCCCTGTACCCCTTTGAGGGAGGAAGGGACAACAAGGGATCTAGAGTAGTACACGGATATGACTTTTAGCTATTAATCGTGTTCAACTATATATAAACCAGACACTAGAATGAGTGTCTAGCTATTTTAAGAAAAGTAATTCTCACCTGTGAAACAAAAAGTGTACGCTAAGAAATTTGAGGGAGCTAAAACTGTAAAAAAATACATCCCTAATATCTTTTTTGTATTAATTCTACACGTTTTTGAATGCAGAAATGTAATATTTTTTGTTCACATTGAAAAATAGCAATTCCATATCTACGGAAGTAGTCAATTTCAAGCTGTCCCTTCCTCTGTGCAAGTGCAGTTATTTTCCACTAATGAATGGAACTGAGTTCGGAGTGAAATACAAAAAGAAGTGTGATTGGTAAACAGAGGCATACAACCATTCAATAGATGCTATCAGAGGAACTCACACAATAAACATCACAACTCTTGCACACAGAGTCCATTTAACTGATAGTTGGCATTTGATTGGTTCAACACGGTCTGTTGTTACCATAATTCACATTAAATACAGCAAAAATTATTATTTCCTTAGAATCCATTGCTGTTCCTTGATTTCCTGCTGGAGTAACTTTTTACATTTAACATTTTCTATGATGATATTTATATTCTTATTTATTGAATAAATCACTTTGAACCTGCATTCAGTGATAAGTGTATGTTCTTTAAAAACAGATTACACTAAAATATCCAGTACATCTCAAAAACACCTGAAAATATAATTTATTGGAAGTCTTAAACATCATCAAAAAACATGAAATATGTATTATGAAAACATAATAAATGACCTTACAAATGTTTTTCTTTTTTAAACAGCATGTGAAACAATGCATTCACTATGACCGGCAAACTGGAGGAAATCAAACCTTCCTGCTTCTGAGGATATGTGCTGGAGGAATAAAGTAAAAAAAAATCACAACTACAGACATTTAAGATGAATTTAAAAATACCCCCTGCTGCTCTGTTTCTTCACAAACCACATTTCACAGTTTTCGCTGTTGCCTTTTATATTAGAGTGTAAATATTTTAGGTAACGGCCTTCTTTAACAACTGAACTAGATGGAAAAACACAACCCTCAGAGCAAAACGCAACACAAGCTTGTTTTCATTCCAAATATTTCATAGTTCCCTTCAGACCTGATAAATCATCTTTACAGCAGCAGGAAAGGAATTGGGTGTAGGGCAAAATCTGTAAAATCAACAATCCCTGGCATCCAGAGGCGTCTGATGCTGTTTCAACTATTAATTGTTCCCTGTTTCTCTACTTCCGTAGCAGAGGTCTCTTTTACTGACCTGCAAATCTTTTAGCATGGAGGTGTGGAAGTCCGTTGGAAGCCAATGACATCCATGGCAATAGTACTGAAATTGCTCTTCTTAAATGAGTGAAATGATCAACGGCTTTAAAACAGAGCTGTCTTCTGCATTAAAGCATCCGCTGTAATTGAGGTTTCTTTCATGAAGGTGGGGAATGTTGTATCACATGCCTGTGGAATTCAGGCTCTAATTGACCCTTGAATTCATTGCTGGCCATTAAAAACAAAGCAGGCCTTCTATGCTGCATGTGGGTTGTGAACTATGTAGGGCACTGGCCGGTCACTTGAGTAGCACTTATTCATGAATTCAGCACTGGATTCAATTGGACCCTGATAGTATCAAACTATGGAGTTAGGACAGACATTACGTTGTCTCACAAGTGGCTTGCTAATGTTTAGCAGCTGAATTACTTCTTCACTCAAATAAACAAATCAGGTTACGTTAAATGTTTTCACATGATTTAAAGAAAATGTTTGCGTTCATGCACGTGTTTTAAATCTACCTCTAAACTAACCAAAGGACTAAACAAAACATTCACAAGTGAATATTATTTTTCATTTTATTATTTCATACAGTGCTACATTAGTCAGCAGTTTAGCTGATTTAAGAAATTTAAAGGGATAGTTCACCCAAATCTCATCTTAATTTCTTAAGATATCGTGAAAAATGTGTTTTGTTTTTCTGCACAATGAAAGCCAAAATGGTTCAGAACCACACAGCACACCACTGACTCCCTGACACTTTTTTATTTGAGTGAACTGCCCCTTTAAATGACTCACGAGAGTTTGGACAAAGATTGCACATTATCACTTCAGCTGGCAGAAAAACAGTCTTTGTCTATAACACTATCATCAAGACAGGCAGAAGTTCTCCAGACTGTCACTACTGTTTGGGTGAAGGTTGTTACAGGGAGGCCTGGAGCCAGTAAAAGGGGGGTGTGAGTGTAACTTGAACGAAGCAGAAAGAGAGCAGAAATGAGGAATAGGGGGTGGGGGTGATTACTGACCTCCTGAATTAGAGATGAAGAGCCACCGCCACCGAAAGCAACACTCGAATCTTTCAGCTTCCTCCCTGGCTCGCTGCCTTGGCCTGACTGAACACATGTCAAGGGCACAACTGAAATCACGGGCTGAGAGGTACAAAGAACTACATTTTACTCAAAGAAAGTCAGCTTTTGTTTTAAACAAAACAAAGGTCACAACACAAAACATTCTGGTGTTAGTTGCTTTAGTAGGAGACGCTGTACTAACAAGCAAGTGAGTTGGATTATACATAAACAGTTTATATTTGCATTCACAGACAACAGGCCTTTCTTTTTTCTCTCCACGCCAATTTTGCTTTTACATTCTTCACCATTTCTATTCACGTCATACATCCATTATTTTCACCCCCAAAATCCTGCCCTCTGGGCTCCATTATCCAAAAATCTCCTGTGGGAATAAGCAACAAGCTAATTTACTAATGTTACATGTGATCTTTAGCCCCGTGTGTGTCTCTGAATCAGACTGAATGGGTCAGGCTGAGATTACCCTCCATCTTATAAATGATTCAACTGCTGAGGAAAAGGGTGCTACTACTAGCGTTACACTTTTACACAGAGACAAAACTAACCCAAAGATATGTCAAACAGACTGATAAAAACAAAAGGTGATTCTCCATGAAAATGCAGGTTTTCTGTGCTTGTTTGTAGAAATGCACACTTTTGCATAACATCACTATAAAATACTAAAAAAGTACTAAAAATGCTGGGTTAAATACAACCCAGTGTTGGGTTAAATATGGACAAACCATATTAAATATTTAACCCCACCTTCTGTGTACTTAGTAACGCAACCACTGGGTCAAACCAACCCAATTGCTGGGTTTGTCCTCATTTAACCCAACACTGGGTTGTATTTAACCCAGCATTTTTAGAGTACTAATATTTATGTAGTCTTAATTCTTACATGAATATGTGACCCTCTGTGAAATCAGGCTAAAGTCTCAAAATCAAATTATGAGATAACGAGCATCAAAGTTTGATTTCTACCATTAATTTCACAATCATTTCAATCTTTGACACGACCTTACTCAGCCAATAATAAAGATACAAAGGTTACATTTTCACAGAATGTTCTTTACCTTACGATGGATGATTTTTTGTAGAAAACAGCAAATTACAAAAAAATTACTTTAGCTGGGTTTTCACAGAGAGGGTCACATATTACTGTTAATTTGTTCAATGTTAGTCTTGATTTCTTCATTTTCAAACTCTAAACCATCACTCTTTTATTCTGGCAGAAAAATGCAAAAGAAAACCCTTTTCTTTTGTTGACAGCAGCAGTTTTTTAACTGCTTCTCATTACACGTATGAGAAGATGGACATATTATACAGTGTTTCCTTAAGAGAGGTTAGTTAACTCGTTTTTTAAGCAAACTGCAAACTAGGGTACTAACGCTATACCGGTATAACAATATACCACGATATTAACACGTACAATTATCATACCATGTACATTTGCTTATCTACGGTATTTGGAGAAAATAGCAGTATCTCACCTGTGCCTAGGCAACAACTTTCTACTTAACTGTTCTCTTGCTCCACCCACACGTGCAGCGGAGACAACATCAGAGACAGAGGCCGTTATCTCTAATCTCTATCCCACGTCGCAATATAAATCAAAATTGGTAGTATGGGAATACTATGGATATAGAAAAGACGAACGCTTATTTGTCCTCGAGGATAGACACGGTTCACAAAAACTAGTCACAAAGCAGCCGCTAAAAGAGGAAACACATCGAACATGTTTACCTATATTTCAGAACACCATCCCTCTGTGCAGATACAGTAATGTCCCATTTATAACTTAAGGTTAAATCCTTATTATTTCCGTGATGTGGAGTGAATCCCAGAATCCAGTCATGACAATGAATCTTCAATGCAGATTTCCCATAAAACGCGCGGTTTGATGGATTGATGAATAAATCAAAAACAGAGCTGTCAAATCACTACATGGTCTAGTGTCTGTGATTATTAAAGCGAAAAAACACTGCTATATAAAAATATAATCTGTTTGTTTTATGTTTCTCTCTGTGAGTGAGCGGTGTTGTGTATTACATGCTCATGTAGGGCTGCGCGATATGACGTTATATATCGGATGGACGAAATAAAAAGTCTATCGATTTATATTATTTTCTATCGTTTATTTAGTGCAAAATACATTGTTTCCGGTAATATCTTTTCATCATTTGGGTGACTGCGATCTTTATACGCCACACACTACAGGGCGTGAAGGGGAGACAGAAGCATAATTTATGAATTTTTATGAATTATTAATGATGAATATAAGTTGTTAAACTAATATATAATCAATGATGAAATCTGCTTGATTATTTTTAATTTTGTTTATTGTGTGAAGACGTGCTGAAATCGCGTTTGGTCTCGTACTGTGTCACGTCCCTTGTCAGTGTCGGGCGCTTGCATGGCCATTTTTTGTGATTAACAGGAAAGTGTGTTTAAGCGCCAGCAGATGATAGAAGTGTAAAGTAATACTCTTTGAGAGAAGCAGTCTATCAGCGGAAGTTAAAAACAACTAGTAAGTGTATTTACTTGACTCAATAGTGTTTAGCGCAGTTGTTGTTGCTAGGAAACGCTTGTTTTGTTTATTGTGTGGAGACGTGCTGAAATCGCGTTTGGTCTCGTACTGTGTCGCGTCCCTTGTCAGTGTCGGGCGCTTGCTTGGCCATTTTTTTTGTGATTAACAGGAAAGTGTGTTCAGCTGAATTGGAGTAGTATTTTGTTAGATGGGTATAAAAAGCTTAGTTTATCGCAGCAGCCGTCGCGGCAGCCGTCGTGTGAAGCCCTCCTCGCGTGAAGACCGAAGAGTGTAAAGACCATCGACTCTACCATGCGACTCCACCGGGCAGGGACACTGTCAAAGGATATAAGTATCGCTTTTTATTTATCTTCTTTCTTACAGCTTGTTTCACTTCTGTTTTAGTTTTTATAACCAATTCTTACTATGTGTAAGTTGTTGTTTGTTAACATGTGTTTTAGACAGTGTTCTTTTTTTAGGATTACTGATAAAGTACTGGCATTTGATTTGTTATCTATTTTAATTTTAGATAAATGATGTATGAATTTAATATGACTTTATAGGTATTTTCTTTAGTTTTAGTTTTAATAAATTGTATTTATTTTTGTAACATTACTTCAACCTACTACATGGAAATGAAATAAAATATGCATATATGGGTGTTTGGCTTAGTGTCATGTTTGAATCATTTTTATACTCATACCTTTTGTTGTTTTAATATTTTGAAATGTTTTTAGCTTTATTTTTTGTTTTCATTTAAATGTTTAGTTTTGAAATGTTGTTGTATGCATTTGTCATTTTATTTAATTTCTCAATTTTCTTAAATGTGTGTATATAGTATTTATAGAGTTTTAACTTATAGTTTTAGTTACTTTTTCTTATTTGTAAGTCGCTTTGGATAAAAGCGTCTGCTAAATGACTAAATTGTAAAAAGTAAAAGTACTTGATTGTTTTTGATGAATGAAATTTGAATAAACATGCTTTGTCAACCAAAAAACTCCTGTTTTGGTTGTTTAATAGCCTATACCATGATACCGTGAAACCGTGATATTTTCTGAGACGATTATCATACCGTCAAAATCTCATACCATTACAACCTTACCGCAAACTAGTTGGTTTTGCACATCCCTATCTTTAAAATGTATGTTCTAAATGTGATTGTATTACATCACACAGCCTTTTCGTTCTCAGTGTGGTCAGATAAATTGCTTGTCACTAGAAACTTGTTCATCACACCTAGGTAGAACATAGTGTTATACGATTGTGTGCTAAATGGACATGTCTAAGTACTTGACCAAACCAAACAAGCAGTAATAAACACAACACAACACAACACAACACAAAGAATGTGTGTGTGTGTGTGTGTGTGTGTGTGTGTGTGTGTGTGTGTGTGTGTGTGGGAGATCTATAAGAAAGGGGGATGTGTAGCACAAGTTAATCCTGTAAAGAGAGTATCTGATTCTGACCGTAAGCCTAAGACACTCAATGCTTGATTTCATCCTATCTTTCATTACAACTCTTCACCTTAATGAACGCTGACATGCGAGGACATATGGGCCAAGACTGATGATGACATGAGACCTCAGCTGCTGCCTGCTGCCACGTAACACTCACTGCGTATGTGTCTTACTGATAACGACAGAAGGAGAAATTAAAGCACTTTAAGTAGCAGCAAAAAACAAAATGCAATGATGATGCAATATGATCAAAAGTGCTTTAGTTTCAGCTTTGCCTAAACACATTGTAAAAGATTAGGCATTCCATTACTCTTGAGCAAAAGGCAAAACAGCTCTTTATGTCCATTAATAGCTTTACTTCCAATACCAAGACAAATTGACGATGAACCTTGCACAGAGTGCGCAGTAAATGACCTTAAAACAACATATCACATGCACCACTAATGATCATACAGTCATGGCCAAAAATATTGGCACCCTTGGTAAATATGATCAAAGAAGGCTGTGAAAATGATTATGCATTTTTAATCCTTTTGATCTTTTTTTATCACAAAATTCTAACCTTTCATTTGAGAATAAGAATTTAAAATGGGGGGAAATATCATTATGAAATAAATGTTTTTCTCAAATACACAATTATTGGCACCCCTAAAAATTCTTATGAGTAAAATATATCTGAAGTATATTGCTATTCATATTCACAATTTTAAGCACTGCAGGGTGATTATGAACATGAAATTATCCAGCCATGGCTTCCGTTTTCACAGAAATATAAATAGGAAGGAAAACAAAGCCCAAATTCCCTCAATCATCCATCACAATGAGAAAAACCAAAGAATATATTTCTGATGTGCAGCAAAAGATAAGTAAGCATCACAAATAAGTGAAGTGGCTTTAAGAAAAGAGCAAGAGCAGTGAAAATTCCCATTTTTCCACCATCAGGGCAATAATTAAGAATTTTCAATCAACATAAAATGTTACGAAACTGCCTGGAAGAGGACACGCGTCTATATCATCCTAATGCGTGGTCAGAAGGAGAGTTTGAGTGACTAAAGACTCTCCAAGGACCACAGCTGGATAATTTCTGAAAATAGTTGAGTCTTGGAGTCAGAAAATTATCCTAGCTCATCCAAAAACAAATTCCAGCATATTCAGTTATCAGACACGACTGGAACTTCAAATGGGACTGACTTCGATAGTCAGATGAAACAAAAAAAAAGCTTTTTAACAGCAAACACTGAAGATGGGTTTGGTGAACAAAGGGATACAAAATTAAAAGTAATAAAAAGTACCCCATGTGTACAATGAAATATAGCCTACTGTTGTATTTTTGATGTTGTGGGCCTATATTTCTGCTGTAGGTCCTGGACATCTTGTTTAGACACATGGCATTATGGATTCTATCAAATACCAACAGATAAAAAAATCAATAAGCGACTGACTCTGTTAGAAATCTTATAATGGGCCATGTTTGGATCTTCCAACCGTACAATAATCAAAACACAAGCCTAAAAAAAGAAACATAAAAATGGGTCACTGAGCACTAGGGCTGGGTATAGAGTTCAATACTTTTTAGGCACCGACCGAATTGCCTTGATACCATCAAGTATCAATTAACGTCTTATCGTTCGGTACCAAACTTCGATACCCAAGGGGTTAATCTCATCAACGTCAGTGAGGCAATAAGCCTGCAGCACTAGGTGTGTTCGATTAGAAGCGATGGGCCGCAGATTGATCAGTGTTTGACATCCGCAAGAGCAATTCGAAAGCTTTCCGGGCAGTCTGCTCTCTATATCACATGCTTTTGTTTACTACACACAGACTGAAGCTCGCGGTGACTTCAGCGTCTTCCATCTCACTAAATGAGGACATACATGAACAACAGCTCCAGAACTGCTCTGACAGTCACTTCATGCACATTTTACCATTGGATTTGAGTAAATCTAGCGTCATATCATATACACACAGAACTATAAAGGTATTCACGGCAACCCGTCAAAATAAAAGTTTGGTTAAACTGAGAAAACACTGCGGCAGAAATATATTAATATTGTTCATCAGAATGTACATACTGCTACTACTAGGCTACTATTAAAACTTTATTTATTTTAAGTAATGATCACACAACAATTCCTCCATGTTTTAATTTTAATAGTAAACAAATAAAAATAGTAAATAAATAAATAAAGTTTGATTTTCAATCATGTAAAGATAAATTAAATTAATGTTTTATGCCTTCATTTGAAAACCCGATACAGAACACAGAATTTCTGAGGAAAAAGAACCCATTTCATAAGCCTATTTTAAGAATACATTTGAATAAACTAAGCTGTTGTTATGCTTTCAAATTATTATATATACTAAAACACAGAATTTAATAATAAAACATATGGTGAAAGAAAACAAAACACCCACTTATGAAAGTGGATTATGATTTTTTAATTTCTTGAAGTCTTTAACAACCTAGAATAAATGAATAGAAATGATGATTCTGTCTGAGCTATGCGTTTTAAAACAAACACGCACTAGTGTAAAGGTAGCCTAACAGATGTGTAAACTGAAAACTATTTTAACTTTATTAAAACTATTTGCACTGATTTATTGTGTTGGATATATTTTTTTCCTTTGTGCAGTGGGTCAGGAGATGAGGCTTTGAGTCTGTATAAATGTCAAGAAGCTGAAAAAATAAAATACAAATTTTTGAGATAATGTAATCTTGTTAAAACGGATTTCATAAAATTGGTATCGAAAAAAGTATCGTTCAGGAACCGGTATTAAACTCAAGGTATTGTATCGAACATTTTTGAATGATACCCAGCCCTACTGAGCACAAAAGCAAGCTTCTGCTTTGGCCATTCCAGTCCTCTGACCTGAACCCTGTAGAAAATGAGTGAGTGAACGGAAGAGAAGAAGCACCAACATGGAGCTGTGAATCTACAGGATCTGGAGTGATTCTGAATGAAGGAATGGTTTCTGATCTCTTGTCAGGTGTTCTCTAACCTCATCAGGCGTTACAGGAGAAAATTTAGAGCTGTTCAACTGGCAAAAAATTATTGAATAAAAGGGTGCCGTTAAATGTGGCCAATGTGTATTAGAGAAAGACATTTATTTCATAATGGCATTTTCCCCCATTTAAAATTTTTATTATCCAAAGAAAGGTTAGATTTATGTGATTTTTTTAAATAAAAGATCAAAAGGATTAACAATGCAGATACATTTTCACAGCCTTCTTTGATCATATTTACCAAGGGTGCCAATATTTTTGACCATGACTGTATAACACTGCTACACTAAATATTAAAAAGGCACAATTAATGCACAATATTGAAGCAGTATTAATTTTGACAGGCATTTTTGATTTAGTCTTAGTCTTGAGACGAAAATGCTTAATAGTCTTAGTCACATTTTAGTAATTTGAGACTTTCATAATTTTAGTCGACGAAAAGTTGTTGCATTTTTGGCAACTTTTAGTACTTTTAGTCAAATTGCAGTTAACAACATTTATTTTGGTAGCTATTTTATATGTAGTCTTCAAACAAAAATAGTAATTCATTCTTCTCTCTTTAGACCAAATCAATTAAGCTTATGATACATTTGAATCAAGGGTTGAATTTGGAAAAATTAGAATAAACGATGACAATTTAAAAAAAATTGTTATAGAGATACAAATTAGACTCATTTTTTCGGATACAGTAAGTTTACTTAACAAGTATACATTTATTTAACATCTTTTGTTGGTTAACATTAATAACACAGATAGGTATTTAATTTAGGAATGCTGGCCCTTTAAGACGGAAGGCATGCTTGTAATACTGACACATATTCAGTGTTCAACCACCTGTTTATGTTCACTTAAGCCATAAACGACTGCATTACGTGATATACTCTAGTCGACACAATATACATTTGGACTGCTGTGTGTGTATTTGAGCACTGAGATCTGATCGCGCGGTATGAGATCTGAAGAAGTGGAGCGTGCGTGAGCTCTTCTATCAGCATGATTCCGCCTATCCCACCTTCACTAACTTTAAGTTAATCGACAACGAATTGTGACTCCCGGGAAAAACGGGACGTCTGATCATCCAATCCCCTAAGCCTTCGGGTGCTGAGGCCATAGTTTCAGATCTCTAATTCGTGTTTTGGTAGCCATTTTTAAAGGACATGACTGTTAATTTAGCCTATAGGATGTATTTTGAATGTCCGGTAGTCCTCAAAAAAACATTCTAGTCCCGTTTCATCTTGTTAACGAAGACGCAGCATAAATTTCATAATAGTTTTTATCATCAGATATAGTTTTAGCTCGTCAATGTCTCGTCTTGGTCACAGAAAAAAGGTTCGGTGACGAATATTTTTCGTTGTTGTCTTCGTTGATGAAATTAACACTGTATCGAAGCAAGTCAAAGGTTAGTCACTGGACAATCTGATGTTTCTACTGGCTCAGGTACTGTATATAGACTATCTAGCTCAAATGAATAGAACATTTTGTTAATATTCTGGATGTTTGCACAGAATATGCCTGGCAACCATGATCACAAAAGTGTATTGTAAAATCAACCTACTCACTACTAATAAATGAGCAATGATATTCCCATGTTTTAGACAAGAGTGATTGAATGTTTCTCTTAATGAAACTAGTTGTGCTTATCATTATGTTCCTGGTCTAGAAATGATATAAATGTACATTTTACGGTCTCAACTAGTTATTCCACTGCTGCCCTCTGATCACTTAACTCCAGCATACAGGAAATCACGCAGGGCACATACACTCTAAATTGTGTGTCTAAATGAAGCCATGTGGTCTACAACTGCTTGAAATCACACCTCATTCTTCAGATTAAGTGTTGAAAAGCAATAGAGACTACTAGCAAGGTAATGGTTTGTATTACAGTACCATGCAAAACCGAGTATACTCTTGCGGGAGGGGTTATCATATTAGTATTTGCTGAGTCTGTTCATTACCCTTTGACTTTTGCAAGCTACAACAGAAAGATTGTAGTTATAATAATACTATATCATTAGGTTGGAGTTATTTAAAATTCCAATACAAGTGTAACCTATTAAAAATTTACACTTTTTCTATAATTTTTTTTAATTCATATTTTCAGCCTCTTGTTTAAAACTATAGAAAAAAAGTTGTACATTTAGACATTTAGTATGATTAATGTTCGGAGCAGGATTATCAGATCACCTGCTGATGACATTTATAAGAGGCCAATTAGACACAGCTAAAGCAGGCTCTCATTTATAAGGCGATCTAAAACTGAGACGACTGGAATTCTATTAAATATTTCCACTGACAGCACACGTCCAAAATGAACCTGCCACAGCTGTCGGAAGGCCTGGGTTAGCTCATACCACAGAGGGCTAACGATAGTGCTGCTGGGTAAAAATCACAACCTCTGAGCCACATGGAGGATTGGCTCCATGCATGTGTTTTAGCTTGAGACTGCATGCTGGGGAACTTAATGGCTCTCAGGACCCCAAAACATATGAGCAAAGCAGTGCAATCAAACAGAAGGGGATACCGTAGGGGTGGAGCAGGCCTTTAAAGTCAAGGAATGTCGTGTTTACACTGGAGTTACTGTGTGTGTGTTTGTGTCGATTTCAAAGAAGGGGCTCCAGGCATTTTTATGAAGGTATTAATGGGCTTGAATTGAAGTGTGTTACTTGAGAAGACTTTAGGACATATAGCCTCTGTCTCTCACTCCCACCAAGTTCCTGTTCCTTTTCACAAACGTGTCCATCAAAACAAAGAGGTGCGTATCTTTAAACCCCTGACCAGAGACAACGTTTGTTTAACCGCAAAGACTATTTTGCCTTCCTGTCTGGGGGGGAACTTTGTCTTCCTTTCAGTGATTTCACAATTGCCTAATTTCCTATTTTCTCCAAGATATGTTTTGCTTAATTGTGAGTGTTTTTATGTGAATTAGGTCAACACTGGCTGCCTTGATACACAATCTCTTTAGAAGTGCATTTTAAAAATAAAAATATCATTATAAATGTACACAAGTTTCTAACAGTTATTTCTAAAGGATTGAATACCCAAACTGTCTCTTCTGAGCTTAGAGCAAACAGAACTCAAAGTTTAGATAGTGCTAATACCCTCTGAGCCGAAAGACAAAACATTAGTAGACTAATTTTACTAAAGTGGACTGGAGAAGCAAAGACACACCTCCTTTCCACAAGCTTATGTAGTGAAACCAAACACCACTGCCGGGTTTCCTCCACCCTGTTCAGCCCTGCCCAGCCCCCTCTATAGCCCTGTAAAAGCCTTGTTATGGGAAAAGGCCATTCTGTGAGTTTTTATGTTTGCTAAACATGGCAGAGTGGGGGGATCAAACATATGCCCCGAAACCAAAGTGGAGGTCAGACTGAGCAATCTAAAGATGATATTTGCTGAGGGGAGAAAGTACACTCTGTATTTCAGTGAACATTTGATATGCGCTTTAAATAGTTTGAGATATGGAGCTTGCTGGTCCAGCATATTAACTAATTAAACTGAAGTCTGTTTGATATTGATATTGCATAAACTATTATTCAAAAGTTTGGGGCTCAGTCAAATTTTTCAATTAATGTTTATATTTATCAAGAATGCATTAAATTGATCAAAAGTGACAGGAAAGAAAAGACAGGAAAAAACTAATCTAATCAAAGGAAACCTGAACAAAATGTATTACTTTTCTCACAAAAATATTAGCCATCACAACGGTTTTCAATATTGATTATAACAAGAAATGTTTCTTCAGAAACAAATGAGCATATTAAAATGACTTCTGAGGGATCATGTGACACACTGAAGACTGAAGTAATGACAATTGGGGTGATGAAAATTCAGCTTTGCCATCACGCACTGTATTTCAAAATACATTAAAATAGAAAATTTTTATTTTAAATTGTAATATTATTGTTATTACTGTATTTTTTATCATATAAATGCAACCTTGGTGAGCATGAGAGACCCAAATCGTATTAACCCCAAACCTCAATTATGAAGTCAAATATATTACTTATGTTGTTAAACATAATTCAATTATACTAATTTAAAAACTTTGCGACAAAGTAATAAAAACATTGGTGAAATGCAATGCAATGTAATGAAAAGAAGACTTCTGGTATTCCAATGCACATATCTAACAAACACTAAATAAGCTAAAGTGAAAGCACCAGTAAATATTTAAGTGTACAACAATATTGGTCCAGAATGTGATTCTCTTAGCAGACACACACACACACACACACACACACACACACACACACACACACATATGTTTGTCTGGCTAGACTGTAGTGAAGTATGCAGTTTGTTCCTATTTCGTAATGGCTTGGCTTTGAGCCGACCCATACGCAGCCTGAGAGGGATATCCCAGCGTTATTGGGAGGGAGCCAGGTTGGAATGCCACCAGGTCTTGTTTCCTGCATTCCTGCCAAAACTCTACGCTACTACTTGCTTTTTTCCTCTCTCCTCACTGTTTCTTTGACAATAAACGGCCACATGGCAACCAGTTTAACTTTGTCTCTTCCGACCCTGCCCTGTCTGGCTCTCTCCTATCTATTCTCTTTTCCTTTGATGAATGACTCATTTTTAATATCAGTGCAAATAGACATTTTAAACACATCCAGCTTAGGCTTGACTAAATGAGAAATTAATTTACAATATTATAAGACCTAGACCTTTAATTTGGTTTGATAATGAAAGATAATGAAAACACTTTGAGCAGATTATAAAGTTTTTCCTTGTAAACTGGAGTCTGTATTCTGTGTTTGAATTACTTTAGCAAATACAGACACCAGGAATTTGGTCACAAATAAGTTGAAATGTTCCTGTGGCTAAGTGGTAGAGCATTGCGTTAGCAGCGCAAAGGTTGTGGGTTCGATTCCCAGGGAACACGCATACTGACAAAAATGTATAAACTGAAAGTACTGTAAGTCACTTTGGATAAAAGCGTCTGATAAATGTAATGTCAGTCTATTTTTACATTCCTCTAAAAAGCCTTTCTTATTTTAAGAAGGCATTTATAGCATTTAGACATATTTTTAAAGTGTTGAAAACAGGCAGTACAGTGGCTCCAGTCAGTCTGCCAAATGCCATCGGCATCCTTTCATTGTTTCTGCATTTCACTTGATTTGTCCAAATAGTTCAACAGCGATTACAAAATGCATGTCCTTGACTTCTGCAAAACAACATTAATTTTGTTGTGTAACACTGTCCTCAGTTTTTCTTAAGCAAACATTGTGGTTGGTATTATTCTTATATGATCAAAAAAGCCTACAGTACATACTAATTTGTATTTCTTGTCAAACGTTTATAAATCTAAGAATAACACACAACTTCTGAAAATGAAAATCTAATTATATACATATATATATTATGTAAACATTCATCACACTATTAAAAGAAGATAATTTTGAGGATAATTTTGTGTTTTTCTATTTCATAACATTAAATCAAAACAGTTGTCCTTATTCAAACGGCATTGCACCCCTTACGTTAACCCAGTGCTTACACTAATGCAGCCGCTAATGTGCATGTCTCATTTGGCCAGGTCTCTGAATGATCTATCATAAATAAAGAATGACAAGTCCATCCAGGCTCATTCTGTATAGATCTGTGTTTGCTTAAGAGCCTCACTCTCAGTGCATCACTCTAAATTATCCCCTGAGAATACAGTGGAGCAAAACAGCTGCAGCATAACTATGAAACATTCTTACACATAACGCTGAATTTCAAGTGTAAAGGTGTACAAGTCACCTAGAATAAATAAAACGTACCCATAACAAAATAGTTTTAAATAGAACAGTCAAAACAAATTAACCAGGCTAATATTTTGCACTCATGCACATCAACAGCAAAGACTTTAATAAAAACATATTTGTTCTTTATGCACTATGCATGTCTTAGACCTAATTTATGAAATGGTGACAATTTAAATACTTTAAGCAATTATTTAAGCAATTAATCTATATTTTTTTTATCAAAGTAGCTGGAAAAAGTGTGATTACTGCAGGTTGCAGATTTGATTTTACATAAAATTTTCAGCAGCAACTAAACTTAACCTTACAAGTATGGGATTTTTTTAGTGCAGACTGTATGTCTCTGTGCTAATGATGAAACCAGACGCTGAAGCAGCGATTAAACCTGATATATTCTAACTTAATATATAATGTAAAATGCATGATGCAGGTGTCTGGACAGTATAGTTTACAATAAGATTAAGCATTAAAGTTTTAGCACTGTCTAAAAGCCTGTTGTTTCCATTGAATAATTCAGTTTTTTGATTATGATGAGAACTAAGTAGTTTCACACAGGATTGAATGCAGTCTCACTTCATGCTTTCAAACTTTACACATTAGTAATCACCATAGAGTTTACCAGAGTGCACATTCAACGGGTATGAGAGGGCATTTACTACAATCTATCTACAGATCTCACTCATAAACATACCTGTTTGAACTGCTCCTCATAAGTCCATTCGTGGTGTTGCGATTGTGCTTGTGGTGCCAAACCACTCGGTGATTCAGCCTGACTTGCAGCTGGATAGGTTGGCTGGACTCTGGGCAGATGCATCGGGGACGGGGTACTTTTTGGAGACTGCCCGGCACCGGGATAAACAGCAAGGCGCGGTGGGTAATGAGCAAGGGGTCCTTCCAAATCTTCATCCCCTCCAGCCTCGTTCATACTGTCATCTTCATCCAAGTCGCGGTCTTCATCATCCATGCCACGGTCCAGGTCTGGGTCGTCATCCTCATCGTCGATGTCGGAGTCGGCTGTGCGCTCGTGTGGGTGGCCGGACCTGGAGTTCGGGGCTCCCGAAGCGAACGCACCTCTCACCGCTGCTTGATAGTGGCGGAAAGCGATAGCTTGCTGATGAATTTGCGACTCTACCATAGACCTGATGTTTTTTTCCTTCTCGGCTTGGCGGAGTTTCTCCTCCAGGGCGAGTCGAGCCGCCTGCTGTCGCTGCAGGTTCTCCATGACCGCCTCCAGCTTCATCCCGCTGCCGCCGCTCGACTGACTGTGAGCGCCGGAGGAGCCGTCCAACAGAGGAAGAGTGCTCGCCGACGAGAAAGCGGCTTGCTGTGGGCAACAGAATGCAAATGTCACTACAAATTTTAGCTGGAGGTAAAATTGTGGGGCATTTCGTGGACTCAGACCCTCTTAATTAAGGACCCCCAACAAAAAAAAACTTGTGGGTGGTGTAAAGAAAATATTACTCTTCATAAAAATCGTTGGCTTTTTTAGTAGCCTAAGTATAAAATGTACATTTACAGTTAGTCAGAGCACATATTTCATAATTAAAAAGGCGGTAACAAACAGAAAAGTTCGTCAGAGGAGGTAACCATAACAACTGCGCTATTCAGACAATAAAGCATAACACGATAGGCTATGTTTTTGCATATCAAAACTATACTCACAAAACTGTAGCTTTTGTTTTAGACAATTGATGTTTAGCTATGGCAAAATAGGATAGTGGCGCCAAATTACAATTCGCGTTGCGCAATAAATGCCCCGCCAGATAGCTCATGAAAATTAAATTTTATAGGTAAGTTAGTTTAGCAGAATATACGGCTCGAAATAAGTTTCTATGTCAAAATTTCTTAAAACGTATGTCTATATGTCGAAACTTAAGTGTTTATTCCCAGTTTTTAAGTAAATATAAGTGTATATAAAAGTTAAGTAAAAAATATTCGTATATTAAAATGTTCAAATGTATTACCGATCAAATCAGTGGAGTAGGCTACAGTTCATAGGATAAAATATGTTTGCATTGGATTAGGCAAGAATCGTGGTTTCCTATGGAAATGAACTAACAGGATCAATTAGCGTATCTCACGGTCAGCATTAACAAAGCTGTAAAACCTCGCAATGTCACATTTTGATGTGATGATACAAAAAAACTACCTCGAATTAGAATTATCCAGTGACATTACAATGCATGTGTATTGTACATGCTGTGTTGCTAGCAAAAGGGCAGCGCGTGTAGCGCAACACAACATCGCCAGTCTATAAACATCTGCCTAGTGCACTAAACATTGAACTAAAGTATATAAAATAAAGTGACAAGCTAAGCATAACGATATCTCTCTTCAACCCGAGGAGCAAAAGCGCGTGCTTACCAGTGCAGATTTAGTTGCTATGCTTGTGTTGTCAACCATGCTTCTCCCGTCAAATGCGAAGAATTTACTCAAAAGTGACCTTTTTCCCCAAACAAAGTCAGAAGTAGTTGTATTCCCGTCTCAACATCTAGATGTGTGTCGTGAAAGCAGAGAAATAGCGCTTTATGAAAACGGCTTCGCGACGCGCTCGCGGTCTCGGCGATTTGGCAACAAGTGGCTGTAACTGTAGCGAGAATGACCTCTGAGGACTAGAGATCAGATCAGTCCCTCTGCCTCCATCTGTTCTCAACACGTCAATACACATGGATATAAGGCAATCAGGGCAGGGTCTGTCCTCAGCCAACAGAAATACAGCTGAGCAGCTTCCTGCGCGCGCTTCTCTTCAAAAGCAGCATTTTCAACTTGATTTGAAACTAATCGAACTCGTGAACAATTTATTCATTTTAACTTAAACAGAATGCTCCGCCTTTAAGAGTTCAAGGTATAGAGAATGTAGAAAGAGCTTTTAAACAGTTTAAGAGGGCTTTTAGCTTGATAAATGATAAAGCAGACTAGTAATTATAGCCTAATCGTACTCAAGAATTGTTCCTCAAAACAGATGTACGCATACATTATACCCACTGTTTATGTGTTTCTGATTAAGAGTAGCAAAAGACAGTTGGACATGGGTTAAAGGTTTTACGTTTGTTGAAAACATTTCTTCATATGATAGGCTACATACACTAAAATATATTTTACATATAGTTATTACAGCATTTGATTCTACAGATGTGCAATTTTGAAAGCCTATTGAAATTATTTTTTAAATTATCTTTTTTAGATGTATTAAATGTATAAAATGCAGCCCATGTTTACTCATCATCTCAACTCATACTGAACACAAGTCAAACCATTGCAATACACCAGCATGTAGACGGGCTTAAATATTACAGATAACTATAACTATGAGCGTTGGTCTTCTGTAAATACACCCTTCTGACTGCAGAACATATAATTGTCATTCACCATGCAATTATCCAAGATTTGTAATTATATGAAACGATAAACATACTTATGATTGAATTCCATGTAATTTCAGAAAAGTATATTAGTCATTACCACAGTTCTTAGGGTTTTAGACTATTTTGCGGTAAAGAAGCCAAGGTGCCTTTGCAGCATCCTCAGAATCAAGATAGATAGATAGATAGATAGATAGATAGATAGATAGATAGATAGATAGATAGATAGATAGATAGATAGATAGATAGATAGATAGTTTGACTGTAATTTGATATCTGAATTAGCCCAGATAACACTGAACAGCAGGTCATTTCCCCCATGATCCCTTGCGCTCTGATTATGATGAAATAACCCATTATATTTTGACCCCAATAACTCCTGCAAGAATCTTGTGTTGCTTTATGCCCTCAAACCGTTGAACAAAATTGATAATATTCCAATCCTTTCAAGTTAGTGCAAGGCTAAATTCTTGCACAGACACGGATTAGACTTGAATTATGTATCGTCCTCATTTGTAAGTCACTTTGGATAACAGCGTCTGCTAAATGACTTAATATGTAAATGTAATATGTTTGACACAGTAAACTGTGCTCAGAGGAATTTATTGATGGCAGGTTTGAATTCACACGCTTTACACAATAATTAAATTAACTATAATGTCTGCATACAGTGAGTATTTTTAGTTATAACTAAGATATGCTAGGACACATGCCAGCGATGTAATGCAATGATTAAAATAAAAAATATAATTTATCAGATTGCCAAGGTTATGTAAACAAAGGCTCTTTTCCAACAATTTGAGGTAACAAACATATCAGTGGGTTCAAATATACAACATTAGCAGAAATGGTAAGTAATGTGTTGTTAAACATCGCCACCTGTTGTTCATCATCAGTAAATACATCTAAACTATATAATAATAAAGCCTTTAGTGAAACCTCCACGTGTGTCTTATATTTTAGTAAGAAATTAATGCAGAATTTTTAAAAGAGGTTAAATATATTATTTCACATTACTAATCCTAATACATATTATTTATCAAAACGTGTGAAATGATCCTGTTTCAGTTATAAAATCACGCTATATAATAAAAATGGCTCAGCAAAAACTTACTGAAAATCTGTCATTATTTTTCATAGCCTCACATTTTCAGAAACACTTAGCTAATGAAAACATAAAAGCATTTGGGCTTGGCATCAGACGGCATCTGAGTAAACTGAATAACACTAACACGGGGGGCTTAATAGACCCAATAAAGCACAATGGTGTGATCGAAAGAAAAACAGCATCACCACCAATGAGATCAGTGTATCTGACTCACTTATGTTATAATAACCATAACATCAAAATCATATCTACATTAATCATTTAAGCCATGATTATGCCACAGGCACAACAAATCGGTATTGGTTTTCCTGTGTTTTCATGTTTTTGGTCAAAAACTGTACACGTACATAAATTTGTTCAAAAGATGTAGGTCACATTTTTATCTGAACCAACCATTCTAACTGACCTTGGTTTTATTAATAATCGAATTAGTTAAAAATCGAATTGATTGCTAAGTACATTTCCAGATAAATCTTTTATGTTCAGCAGTGAGGTTACAGAAAACATTGAGGGATGATTTAGAAACACGAGCTCTATGACAGACAACTATTTCAGTTGTTTGAACTAAAAAAGAAAATTAATCTCAACAGTTAATGTTTAGGTGGATTTGATTTTGGTTTTACACATTTTGAAATTTTGCAAAGTTCTTAAAAGTCTGCAAAGTTTCAACAGGTATTTCCACTTATGTGAAAAACTATTTCTGCTGCTGTAAAAAGCTTCCAAGTATATGAAAAATAAATATGACTGGTACACTACCAAACATTTTACATGTTAATATTATGTACTGAATGCAATGCACAACAGTTTATTCAAATGATGAAAGATTGTGAAGTCCTTTTTTAGTCTCCTGTGAACAAAGTGGGTGAATTCCAACAGATTTTACAGGAATATAAATTATTATTATAAATGTTAATGTTATAGATATGTTATAGATAGATATTATTGTTGTGTTATAGATAACATACAATAGTGTCTTTAGCAACCCAGTGGAGCTGATACAAAGAATTGTGAATCTCTAAGAAAGTAGTTGTTACAGATCACAATACATGTGACTGACATAAACAGGAGGGCGTCTCAATATGCAAACCAAGACCTGCATATTTAAGTTAACAGTTGAAAACAGAACAGCAGATGATTAAATCAACACTGATCAGGGTTATTGATACATTAAAACTTGGTTCAGTGTAAGAATTATTGTGGACCTTGATTTTTCCAATGCATTCAAATTATTATTTTGCATTGAATATATGTGTGTGTGTGTGTGTGTGTGTGTGTGTGTGTGTGTGTGTGTGTGTGTGTGTGTGTGTGTGTGTGTGTGTGTGTGTGTGTGTGTGTGTGTGTGTGTGTGTGTGTGTATAAGGGTAGGTCTACAAATGTCTGGAACACACTTGTAATTAGACAGTATTGATGTCATTTTGTTGAAAAGTCTGTGGGTTAAAAGGAAGGCTAGCTACTGTAATTACATCTCCTGCTCTCTATCCGAGTGCATTTTGGCTTAATATTCTTCCCCTCATGACTCATGATGACTGCTGTAGCATCTTATTTAAAAACATTCTCTAAGTATTTATCAGTATTAACACAGGGAGGTGGTGCATTGAGAGGAGACCATTATTGCACAGGTATGTTGGGAAATGCAACTATGGCTATATTAAAATTAATTAAATATTACAAATTAAACTGCAAGCCCTTAGGGTGCATGCTTGTACAGTGCATGTTTCCCAATGTGTCTTGTGTGAATACAAATAAATGTATTCAGTTCAGAACCGGTTCTGTTCAGTTGTGCTTATTGCAAAACTGAAAGTTCAGTCTGAGATTGAATGAATGATTAAGAGTGAAGAAGGGTTTCCAAAACTAATTCAGTTTGAGGATTAATCTCCATCTGGAAAATACCTTGGTCACACACATTGTTGTAAAGAACACTGATCACTCATTTTATAATGTAAGACTTATACTGAGTCAACCGGGATAAATCATTTCCACGAGAAACAGTTTCCACTAACGGGGATTACAGGATGATAATGTGAGACTGATCTCAACATGTCAACCTTCAGGCAACACACAAAAATCTTATGAGTTCAAAAGGGTGTGTGGGGTGTAAAGTAAAGACACTTACATTTCAGTCAAATGTATTGATTCTAATCTGTTTGAGACTATTAATCAAGGTCACTTAAATAATCTGAAAACCGCTACTGCTCAAATGGAGGTTTTAATTCCAATTAAAATGAATGATTAATTAATCCACTTTTTTGACATGGACATTTTTTTCTGTTTACTACTGTAACTAGTGAAACAGCCAGTAGGTGTCTCTAAAACACAACTGTAGTTCAGCAGGTACCTAACAGTTATATAAAAACTGTTGATTAAGAAGTGATAAGAAAGGCATGAAAAATCCCTTACATACTACAAACTTACATATACAAATATCTGCCTTATTACTGTATTACAAAAGTAAACCTGAACACTTCTGGACAGATCCACTGTTCTCACTCTGGTTATGAATTTGTAGTTATGACTCTTTTCTTCAGTGTTTGTGCTATCAAATGAACTCAGATGGTGAGAGTACAAATAAATTATGTGTATATTTAATTAGTTTAATGACAGAGCCATGGACCTTTCGTATAGCGTCTGATAACTTTACACATTAAATAAATAGATTTTTTAAATAATGCATCAATTATTCACTCAGATTCTTTGAGTCTAAAATGAGATTGCAGTTGAAATCTTTCCAAATTCAAAAAGTTGGCTCGTAGGAAATTAGTAAGGTGGCAAATATTACACCACAGCAAATGAATGACGCAAATACAATTTGCCTTGGCTAAACATTCTAAAACAAATGACAAGGAAGTGTGAGTAAACAGCAACCATCCACTCTGAGGTTACAGTTACCTCTAGAAACCAAGGGATAAGGTGGTACTTCATGCATGACATCTCTTGACTATTGGAGACCATGACTTTGCCGGCCACGAGCTGGAGACATTAATCTAGCATAATCAGGATTAATGCAGAACACAGCCCTCTTACTCGCACTGACAGATGGCTTCAATTACGTAAGTACTTTAATACATTTAAGAGAGCACGAGTCATAAACTCATCGATTAGATTAGCAAAACCCAAAACAAGTACAGGTCTGTTCTGGGAATTGCAGAAAAATTAATACAATTCCTCAGGGGGGAAAAATAAATATGAAAACTCTCAATACAGTTTAAAACTTTAGAAAAGACAACCTGACTTTGTAGTGCAAAAGGATAGAACATAAACATAATTATCTGAGTTTTAATGGCTAGGGAGCATTTTGGAACAATTTTGTGATTCAGTAGGCATATCAATCCCATGAGAGAACTGCACCCAGCACCACAGAATAAAAGACACTCTCAGCATATTGCATCTCAGGAAATAGGGAGCCTGATATTTATCTGGGAGTACTGCAGGTCTACCAGGGCTGTCATTGTACTTTGGCCATTAGATAATTACAGGGAATTACTTTGCTGCCGTTCTCTGAATGGATCTTTTAGCTGCTGTTATCTTCATATCGATTTCGTTTATCCAGTCTGAATTTGTAATACCTATGGGAGCAATCAAAAGAGCTGGGATTCAGAACACTCTTATTGACTGAAGCCACAGACTCGGTGCACCATTTAGCAGTGACGTGAATAAGAAATATTTTGTCTGGAGAGCTTGGCTGAGTCATTTTTAATCTGCTGCTAAATCTGACCAGCTATAATGCCTTCTTTTTCTGAAATGTGCTTGCTTTTACTTTAAGTCTTACTGTTAAAAATAACACCTTATGAAAACTATATTCTGCATAATTATCCAATATTATAACTCTACATTTAAATATTATCATACAGATGTATATATTAAACAGAGCACTATACTGTACAAATAATTAGTATTCCAAACTACATTTATATCCATTTTTAAAAACTTGGATATAAGTTGGCAAATCTGTGATGTGTTGCTGTATGTCTACCACTAGATGCCACTATGATGGTGCTTGAATTGTTGAGTAAAGCTCAACGATTGTACGGACGGATATGCAGTCCTCGGAGAACAGGAACAGTCCTCTTTTTAAAATGTGACATTATTACATGACATAAGATATTGATTGATGACACTAGTTAGAAGTTGGTATTAAGAACATTTTATATGATAAGTGGGGGTATTGCTTGTGTTTTCCTGTCATTCGTGTGTAAATGTGTTTTTGTGGAACAATGCTCACTGCTTCAGCTCCAACATGCTGCCTCTCTGAATGAGGCGATTACTGTAAAATTGCATTCAGGGTTGATAAAGTGAAAGGAAATAAAATTAACAAAAGTATAATTTCTGCATAAAATTATGGGTGAACCCAAAAAAAGTGAGAGTTGGGGGAACATTTGATGTGCCGATAATCGTTGACTCGTTCACTATTCCCATAATAGTGAATGCCAAATAGTCTACAATACAGACAATATAAATAATGTATTAACTTTCATGAGAGGAGTACTATATAGACAATTACATATATGTGTTTTTGATACTATTAACTCTGATGTTTTTGATTTATGTCACTCCACTAGATTACTGTAACACATTGTACATCAACAAAAAATGCAATGACTATTTCTGACTAGGCCTAAATAGAGGAGACACATCATTCCAGTTCTCATCTCTCTTCACTGGTTGTCCATGAATTTTTATATTAATTTCAAAATTATGTTGTTAATGTGTAAGGCCTTGGCCATGCAGGTTTTGCCTCCAATACATCTGTGATCTTTTCTCTCTCTATTCCTGTCCAGACAGTTGAGATTTTAACTGTCCCCTGCAGTAAATACAAGTCCAAGAGTGATTGAGCCATTTTAGTTGTGGCCCACAATTGGTGGAATATTCTCCCTTTCCACGTGATGTCTAGTTTTCTTTGCTCATTTACAGCTTTCTGTAGCTTGTAATATTGAATTTACTCTGATTTTACCGTTGGGTTGCATTTTATGAATGGATACATTTGTACAGACATTTGGAACCACATGTGTTGTCTATAAATGTGCTTTATAATAAAGCATAGTTTTTATATTTACGCCACCTTAACTATATCTCGACTGAAGTTGTGGACCGTCCTGAATTTCGACACTGTAGCTTTAAGGAGGGTGGGCTGCGCAGCGATGACGCAGGAATAATAATTAAAGGATGCTTAAAAATTCCTCCTAGACTGCAGCGTGTGTGGTGACCAGCACACTTCACACATCCTAACAAGAGTAATTACACAGGAAGCGGAGAGTTAGACAGAGACCCAAAGAAGACACCAAACAGGGGAAGAGAGAGGGGCTCTGGAGAGGCTCACAGGAGAGACACACACGACACAACTCACTTATAAACAGAAAGAGTGGGATCTTGCCATTCTAAATTCAATTAAGGATGCGTCTTAATTTATATAAAATCTAATCTACTTGGGGGAAAAAAACGTTGAAATCTTAGCAAAAAAAAAAACATAATTAGTTACTTCGCTCATTGGTGTTAAAGATGTCATGTCTCATGTCACTATGTCTGTCCATTTGGATAGTGCTCATGATGCCTGGCTGGACAAGTGCACTGACTGACAACATCGACGTGATGGTCATGTTGCCTCACAACAACACATACCTGTTCTCTTACCAGAGAGTTTCTCCGGCTATTCAGTACGCGATAAAAACCCTCGGCAGAGCAGAGTTTGCTGGATTGAAGTTCAGTGTGCAGTACGTGAACTCCGCGTGCGGAATGGACGCTCTGTACGCGCTCGTGGACAAGCAAAAAGACGAGCGTCCCGACCTGGTCCTCGGACCGGTGTGCGAGTACACCGCCGCGTCGGTGGTCAGAGTGGCATCGCACTGGAACATCCCCTTGATCTCAGCAGGTGCTCTGGCCACCGGCTTCAGCTTGAAAACCACCGAGTACTCGCATCTCACAAGAATCGCTCCAACTTACCTGAAGATGGCCGAGACGTTTCAGGCGATGTTCGGACGTTTCGGCTGGAGAACTGCATCTTTGATTTACGACGACGATAAAGACGAGAGAAACTGTTACTTTGCGACAGAGGGGGTTTTTACGTTGCTGTCGGAGTACCACATCGCCACAGATTACGCCGTGTTAAACTCGAACGAGGAGAGAGTAGATGCCGACGGGATCATTGCGTCCGTCTATGGGAGCCAAGGTATTCGTTTAATTGTCTTTCATTTACCAAACGTTCTATGGCAAGCCGTTTTAATAGTTATTCCTTAAAACGCACCAGTATCTGTTTAGCTTTTAGTTTTTCATTTCATACTAGTATTTATGAATGTGTCGTTAATGGCATTTAATTATAGTATTTAATTAGTCGCTAGTAGGCTACCCATGCACCACTACATTTACCTGTACGTTTTTGCTAATAAATTCCATTAAAACTGTGGTTCTGTTATCAACCCGTCGGTTCAGACTAGTAGATATATATTCCAATTGTTGCTGGTACCTTTTTCAGTCTTATTAGTAACTATTCATTAGGTGCTACTGTAGTTGTGGTTTCTTCTCTCCCTGTCTAGTAAAACGTGTCTACATAGGCTTTACTGACAATTACCTTTAGGAAATAAACAGCTTGCAATAGATGCTAAAAGTGTCTTGCAATACACTTGTTAAAAGAATAATGCCCTATAGAAGTTTCTTGCCAGAAGGTGATTGTCTAAATAAGTGGAATCGATGGCATCGTGTGGGGTTTGAGCCCATTACCTTTCATTTACCAGTCTAGATACCAAGTGGTAGCAATCCACATTAATACTAAATAGATGAGATTACACTTTTCCAAATAAAATCACAGTAATAAGATAAGTCAGGATAACCATTTTTTTTTCTAATTGCAAATTAATATGATGTATTAGGAACATGGGATTGAGCATCTTGGGATCAGATGTGGCAAGAAGACCTGCATCATTTTATTGTATGTGATTTTTTTTTTTTTTTTTTATGTACCATGGAAAATACTGGTTAAATAACAATTAAGGGCAAAAACACTTCAAATGTGGGTTAATTTTTTGTTGTTTTTGCATTATGTTAAATTATTTAAATGAATAGCACATTTTTAATTATTATTATTTAAATCCTGTTTGTAGCCCTTTTTAAAGAAAGTCTGTATAACATGATTTAAAGGAACCATTCCAGATTTGGTGTCAGTAGATACTTTAGTACTTAATCCTAAATTATGTGACTGTAGGGGTACGTAACTGACAAAACATTGTATAGACATTGTAGAGAGCTTTAAAAAAAACAGTGTAGTCAGATTATTATTACGTTTTTCTCCTCTAGTAGTGACTCAAAATGATAATGCATTAAAGAGAACAGCAATCCTAATCCACAGCATGTTAAACTGCCAAGGACGGTGCATCAGACAAGAACAATATAATAGAACATATACAAATGCAGATATTTAGGGCTGTTTTCATCTTCTCCTGATCTCCTTGGGCTTCCCGGCTGTAAAGATAGACAAGAGGTCAGTTGCAGTCCACAAGAAAGCTTGTGGAAAAAATGATCAGAATTTTGACAGGCGGTCAACACTGAGCAAGAGCTGTTGGAATTTTGGGGAGCAATTGTAGGCTTTAGCACTCCTCTAGACATCCTAGAGGACTTTTTAACAGATTTTCTCATGGCGAGTTAAGTCATGCGCTGTCTGCCTGGCTGATTCTTAATAACCAGAGAGGCTACACCTTTCCTGGAGCGCACTGTTACTATTGGTGTTAGATACATTGTGGAGCTAAAAGATATGCCTTCTGTCAAAACTATGAACTGTCTGCTGTTTCAGCCTCCTTTAAACATCACATCCATCTGCCCAAATCTGTGCTGTTTCAGAAAGTCTGACTGTGCACCTCCTTACGATCCTGTTTCATAAACAGTGCATTTCTTACATTCCAAGCAAGAATGTTGTCAATTTTAGAAAATATACAGATATGCCTCAATACAGGGGCCCTGCAGAGGGCCCAGTCCCCCGTATCGCTTTCCTAAGACAGTTGTGTACGTCAAAATGAACATCTTGGGTTTCTTAAGTTAAAGCATATTAGGTGAACGCTGGTCATTAATAAAGGAATGTTCCACCAATTCTGCAAATGTCAGTGTGGAATGAATGAAACGGGGTAGGAGGTTAATGCTGTCTTGGGGCTGTTTTGACACTAAAAATGCCAGGGTTATACCTCTCGAGGCTTTTTATAATTCTTTCCCTTTTCTACCAGTTAAAAGCAGCTAAAGGTCCTCGACATGTTGCAGTCCCCCACAGCAACTATAAAGGTACAAGTATGGAATGCTGCTTGAATGATAACAAGCATACTTCCTTTGATCTGCCCATCACAAGCCATGCAGAGATTTGAATGTGGAATCTCAGTGACGGGATGCATTTTTCAGGTCGCCACCCAAACACTCAGGGCAAAATTTGACATCTGTTTCAAGCCTCTTCTGAAGTATAACATTGAACTGCACAGAATCCACCCCAAAGTGTAATTTCTTTGCAGATCAGGGGCGGACTTACCCATTAGGCAAATGTAGGCAACTGCCTTGGGCCCCCAAAAGCCAAGGGCCCCCTAAAATAATTTTCATATACAAGATGCGCATTAAGTGCGGACACGAAACGGTTGCCGTTTATGGTGTTTATTACCATGACAACTATTTGCGTGTCCGAGTTGAACGTGCTCCTTGTGTATCCTGCTTGTAACAAATTAAAATATTATGAATTTGAAGCTGACTGCCGCGCAAGGTCTCCCTTTCCTAGTGCGCACACACACCCCTCTCTCTCTCTCTCTCTCTCTCTCTCTCTCTGCGTCTGATCTGTTCAGCGCATGACTAAAGGAACTGCGCTTTCAGTTAAAACACAGATATGTTGCCCAATTACAGTCAAAAAGTACATAATGGCAGCAAGAATGCAAGCTGTTGCAAGGCATAGGAGGCTATTTTTGTTATTTATTATATATATATATATATATATATATATATATATAATTGAAAACAGTTTTATTGATAATTTAGCTGAATCAAAATACAGTATGTGGCACAGAGAGGCAAACAAATGTAATAATAAATAATAAATGTACATTTTGCATGTTCAGAAGAAGTGAGCTGCCTTTCGTGCAAAAATGTAAACAGGTTTGTGTCAGTAAATTGCTCAGTGCAAAGAAAGAGAAGTAATGGGAACCTGGTATTTCTATATCCTTTTTTTCTTCTTTTATTCATGTGTCTAATAGACATGAACAAGTTCTTTGAAAAAAACATCTATGACCCATGAAACGTCTACTCTTCATGCTTTATATTGGCTATGGTTTCATAAAAACATATTGCATAAAGCATCCAAATTTGTCCATGCCCATGTTGATTAGAGCATTAAAAACTTGAAGTATTCATTTAAGGTACATTTAGAACAGATAAAAATGTGCGATTAAGTTGTGATTATTCACGAGTTAACTCATGGCAATCATGTGATTAATTGCGATTAAATATTTTAATCGATTTTCAGCCCTAAATGAAAATGACTAAAATTAAATGTAGGCTTACTGGTAACTCATCAATGGACTTTCCTCTTCAATATAGGCCAGGGGTTTTCAACCTTTTAGGACATGCGCCCCCCCAAGTTTGTCTAATTTCACTCAGGGAAAAAGCTGTCCCTCAGTCGGCTAGTGCGGGATCGGATGCTGCGGAGACGTCTCCCTGAGGGCAGCAGAGAGAACAGTCTGTGGGACGGGTGGCTGGAGTCTTTGATAATCCTCCGGGCTTTCCTTGTACACCGCCTGGTGTAGATGTCCTGGAGGGAGGGAAGCTCACCTCCAACAATGTGGCGGGCAGTTCGCACGACCCTTTGCAGAGCTTTGCGGTTGCCAGTGGTGCTGTTTCCAAACCAGGCGGTGATGCAGCCGGTCAGGATGCTCTCCACAGTGCAGGCGTAGAAGGATCTGAGGATTCTGGGGCTCATTCCAAACTTCCTCAGCCGTCTCAGGAAGAAGAGGCGCTGATGTGCCTTCTTCAGCACTGCATCTGTGTGGGTGTGTGTACTCTGCTCTGTCTTCTGAATCCACCACCAGCTGCTTGGTCTTGTCGATGTTGAGTGAGAGGTGGTTCACCTGACACCATTTAGTCAGGGTACTCACCTCCTCTCTGTAGGCCGTCTCATCGTTGTCAGTGATCAGGCCTATCACCGTAGTGTCATCAGCAAATTTGACGATGACATTGGAGCTGTGTGTAGCCAATGTGTGTACGCAGCCCTGCGGAGCACCAGTGTTGAGGACCAGGGGAGATGAGGTGTTGTTGCCCATTCTGACCACCTGACTTCTGCCTGTCAGGAAGTCCAGGATCCAGCTGCACAGATATCTGTTTAGTCTGAGAGTCTGGAGCTTCGCAACCAGTGTGGCAGGCACTGTGGTGTTAAATGCTGAACTATAATCCACGAACAGCATCCTCACATAGGTGTTCTTATTTTACAGGTGGGAGAGAGCAGTGTGCAGGGTGAAGGCCATAGCATCGTCTGTGGAACGGTTACTGCGATATGCAAATTGTAGGGGGTCCAGTGAAGCAGGCAGCACAGAGCAGATGTAGTCTCTGACGAGCTTCTCAAAACACTTGCTGAAGACGGGGGTCAGAGCAACGGGCCTCCAGTCATTCAAGCATGTGATTTTATTTTTCTTCGGTATGGGCACAATGGTGGATTTTTCATAGGCTAAATTATTTTCAGACTTGAGCAGACCTATGTACTCACGTAATTAATGTTACGCATTTAACGAACACTTACAAGCGCGCACTTTGGCAGAATTAAATTCAAATAGTCATCAGCAGTCAATAGTTCTGTAAAATTGAGCATCAGAATGGACACATTTGTTAAGGGGGAAAACTAAATGTGGAAAATGCCAGCGAAGAAACGCATTCAAACAAGAATGGTCTCAGCATCAGCGGTGAAGAGAGTGCTGGACTTACTTTCGGTTTGCCCAGCCACCCTTGAAGATGTTCAGGCAAAAAAGAAACACCCCTAAACTACTACGCAGCAATCATCCTTATTACAGAAATGTGGCAAAAGATCTCTGAAGAGAACCTCAGATTATTAAAATTGAAAATTCTTACCATATTTGGATCAACATAGGCTACATTTGTGAACGCACACTTTCTGCAATGTCGCATGTCAAGAAACACTTCCGTGTGCGTCTTACAGACTGCAACTTACAATCTCAACTTCATTGAGCTGTTACTCATTTCGAGCAGAATTTCTCAAAATTGGTTCCCGACAGCATCAGATATTTTATTATTGGTGAATAGAATGATTTATTTAAATTAATGTAATCGTTTAGATATCATAATATTTAGGCTATAAATAATATTATAAATCTGGTTGGTTTGTATTGTAATATTGACGTAATATGTAAATGACATGCGTGACTTGCATTGAGACTTGGACCATAGTGCCGGTGGAAAAAAAGGTTGAGAACCACTGCGCTCAAGTCATTGGTATTCACCTGCTGTCTGAGAAGGCTATCTGTTCGGGCGCTTCAGGTGTGCGAGCATAGAAACACTCTATCACAGCACGTGAGTACCGCATTGAGATGTCTTGGGCTTAAATGGCTTAACATTACTTTTATGTTTAAACTGACAAGACAAAACACGTGAGGATGAAAAACTTTCTTGAGGAAGCAGCACTAGCCTGATTGTTAATATAGTTTGGGGGGGGGGACTGAAACCCACCTAAAAGGGGTTAGAACCGCCCCTGCTGGTATAGCGTGCGTAATTATACTGAAACATAAAAATATAACCAGTTTACCTGATTCAATGTGATTGCTGTGTCTTAAATAACAACATGACATTGCCAATCCATGGTTGGATTTCTGACACTACTAACCGTAAATCATCTTACACTTTCAAAAAGTGTGACTGATACTCCAGCCAACTCTAACTGTCGACTAACAGCGGGAGTCAGATTGCCCCCTAGTGGATGGCTAAAGAGTTGCTAACTCGTATTCATAAATCCTCAAGGAAATGTATCTGAATTAATTGATGCTCGCGCTCCCCTAGACAGGTACTGGCGCCCCCTTGAGGGTTGAAAACCCCTGATATAGGCTATATTTTTTCACACTTTTATCATTCTCACTAATTCAAGTTTTTATATGAATGAACCTTTGAGGGGAACCGATTGTCTTCAGAAAAGTTTAGATGGAATTTTTATTTTACCTGATAAAGTATCATTTACAAGCTGAGCACTGCTTTGTTTACAGCCTTTACCGTTTTAAATAATGTATACGTCATGCTCATCCCTTTTCTTAAATAAAACATTCTTAAAAATGGTTTAAAGGTTAAGTTATGAGGTTTATCATTTTATAATTTATTTAGTTTTTTTTGTTAACTTGTATCTCAATGGTAAATCAATTGCTATTTCGTGGTCTACAACATGAAATAATAAAAGTGTCTGCTAAATGAAAATGAAAGAATCACCTTTATTACATGTATATGAAAAATGTAGAAACATTGGTCTCAAATATGGGGCACGATTGTGCAGCAGCAAGCATCACAACAAAAAGGAACCTCAAGGTTGATCTAGGTAAATGTGTGCAAATGTATAGGGCCCCATTCCATATTTGCCTGGGGCCCCCAATTCACTAAATCCACCCCTGTTGCAGATTTATGAGTATTTTACAAGAAATGCAATTATACAGGATATAATCAGTAGTGAAATGTAAATGTATTTACAGATCTCCTTGCTGCGTTTCTGGATGTTGATCTTGTTAATTACATTGCTGTCTATGGGAGGGTCAGAGAGCTCTCAGAATTGCTCAAAATATCTTAATATGTGTTCTGAAGATGAACTTTCAGGTTTAGAACGACTTGATGGTAATTAATGACAGAATAAACATTTTGGGTGAACTATCCCTTTAAGCAACAACATTGGCTGTCCAAGTTGGCATCTGCCTTTTAAATTTATGGCCAAATGCAGTATAGTTTGATTTGACGTCAACATCAAAAGTTTAAGGGAAGCTTGTCACCTCATTTTTAAAAGCCGATAAGCCTATTTATTGTGCTATCTTAACTATAGCTAGCTGCATTGTATTATTTGCATTGCAGCCCACTAGCTGGCAACACCGCCATATAGCAGCAGTTATTTGAGGAGCTTGTGAGGCACCCATATTTCCAAAATAAAATTTATCAGAATTGGTCTGCATCAAGAAGGGAACATCACATAAAAATTTCCAGATAGATGGCACTGCACTGGTCATAAAAGTTGGTGTTTATTACCATAAATTATAGACATAGCCACTGTATACATTTGCATATATTTTGAATGCTAAATGCTGCAGACTGTTCCATGAGGTAGATTGCTGTCATTAGAATTAGTATTCTAGGCATGGTAGACACTTTGTTGTTTTGTTTTCAGGGGCTCATAGAAGGCTGCAGGGGTTGACATACTGCAGGCGTGAGTATTGATACAATACAGATAGCAAAGTATCTTGGTCTAAATTTAACTGATCAATTTTCACATTACAAGTTTGTAAATTATTTTTTTTACAACAAATGTCTATCAAGATGTCATTGTTCAGTGTTCATTGTTTATCCCTGAAGTGATCAATTACACAAGCATGTAAGCAAGTTGATTTATGTGGCTGCTTATAATAACAGTATTCATAAGCAAAAGCCAGTGGATATTGCCAAATAATTTTTCTTTGCCTGCAGTCATCTGTAGAGGACGTCATTGGGACATTCTCCAGCTCCTGTGACGCCTGATTTGATTCAGTTGGCCTTTGCGATGCCCTTGTTTTTGTTGTTGTCAGTCTTCATTAAGCGGTTTTCAACCTGTTGCATGAGGCTGTGGCGTGTCGATTGGCACAGCTGAGGTGAATGTCATAAAATACAGATAACCTTAATGACATGGCCCAGCCTGCACATGAGTGCTGATTTAAAAATATATTTTAGCGTCTGTTTTCTGAAAGGAAAAAAATGTCCAAATCATTGCTAAGCCAATCAGAAACAATTTGAGGGCTTTGCAAACAGATGAATGTCCAAGACTCTACTCGTTTCAACTGAGAATACTGTCGCAAGAGCCGTTTAAGAGCACAAATTGTTCATATCCAGGGCCGGCTCTAGGCATGGACAGGCAAATGACTGTCTTGTCCACCCAATCAAAATTAGACAAAGATTGCGTTATTTTTATGCAGTGATTAAAACCAATCTGAAGTGAACTGTATTTTGAGAAGTTTAAGATATAGCTGGAGACTGCCCTACAATAATAAAATAACATAAGAAAATTGAATTTGTCTTTTATTGGCTGAAATCAAGCTTCAGTCTGTTGCAGAAAAGCTCATATCACACATTTAAGCCAAGCTTTTAAAAACGTACAGTGTACACTACAGTCTCTGGACTCACCGACACAAGTATTTTATCGATTCATAGCAGATGAATCACTATCTGGCCATCTGTGATTTTCAGAAAAAGCTTAGGATCATGATGTTTGAGTAGTACTACAGCACAGTGTTTGGACCTGGAAACAGTGACGCATGACGTCAGACTTAACAAGCAGATAAGAATGACATACCTGGCTGTTGACACAACACATACAATTCCAAGTTATGATCCATGCCAAGGCTAAATGTCAGAAGATAAGGCATGGCATATGGTGTTGCAGTGTTTTGACAGTGAATGACGTGAGCACAGAACCACAAACTGGCTTGTTGGAAACCTAGAGAGTGGTCCTCATGGAGTGAATTTACTAAGCCAGAGATATGTCATTATAGCCCTGCTTATTTTACATTCTGTGCCATGCTGCCAAAGTTGGACAGAGAGGCAAGACAGTAAACCCTTATACTCAGTAGTGATATAGCAAGAGTTTGCACAGCGATATTATTTCCATGTGCACGTTCACACTGTGCTTCTATATAGACCCCGATGTGCATTAAATGTGGCGCAACTTACGGTAAGTATGCCATGTGTTGCCTCTTTGCATTCCTCAGCTCATTTGTGACTAGTGTCAGTGGGAAAATCCAATTTTTTGAAATATTGCTGGCTGGAGCTTTACCCCATGGAATCACTGGAGAGCCAACACAGGGCATGTAGTGTACTGTGTGCTCTGTAATTAAAGGGTGCTATAGTGCAGGAATACTGAGGTGAAGTTTGTCCCACTCAGCTGAGGATATTTCAAGCTGCGCATTACACTGACTGGGCTGTGGGGAAAGTTCCAATCCTCTGAATCTTCCTATTTATGGGACACTTTGCGACTTAAAAAAAAAACTGTTTGCTTGCTTGTTTATTTATTTTTGACCTCCATGGGAAAACATTTTGTACCTCAAACTGTGTTTCTATTAGACCAGGTCAAAAAGAAGCTATTCTTTGCTACTTATGAGCCTGCGCTTACATAATTGAATCAATGCCAATGCTCTTGTAAAGCTGGCCAGTAGTATAAAGGTCATAATTAATTCTAAATTAACAGCACTGAGCATGTTCTCGGAATTGAGACAATAATAACATGTTGGATTTGTCGTCTGTAAAAATTTTATGAGAACACAGTGCTTTATTTTGTCTGCCATAAATAGAAATGGGAATCGTAAGGAAATTAATTATTCTATTCTTGATCATACAGTATTATCGTACAAACAACTAGTCAGTGGCTGAGTCCTGTTGAAGTATCTTAAAATTAAAGCATTATTCAGTGTTTTGAGGGCGGGACATATCAAGCAGCTCATCACCTGCTATTCATTGCTCTTCATAATCATTGTTTATAATGGTGAGGATGTCTAAACATTTTCTATTTTTGATCTCTTCCATTGTAAAACATAATTCTGGGCATAATTCAAATGGGTTGGATATGTTTTGTGGTCCGTCCCGTATATGTGATAACGTGTCTCTGGACCAGAGCACTGTGTGCGCCCCAATGGAAAGCATGTTTAAACTGTATGAATTGCTCTGTATAATGCAATAGGTGCCATTTGCCATATATAAAATAATAAATGTGTAAAGAAATAACCATTTTGGCTGCAGCTTTAGCATCTTTTATAGTGTAAGGGTCAGGATGCTTCAGATTCTACAGAGCATTTGATTGTTCAGAAAAACTGAGAAGAAGCTGAAGTTTAGAATGATATCATCAAAATCATTGATTCGTTGAAATGAGAGACTGAGGTTTTAATGCTCATGTCTTTTAATTGCAAATTTTGTCAGTGTTTTGGAGCACACTAGCTTATAGATATCCTAAAGGCTGACACTCGTGTTCATTGAGTCGTAAAATAAATAGTGAAATTAGATTCAGTGAGTTGGATTAATTGAGAAACTACACCAAGTAATTCAAAAGTTGTGATAAGAAGAGTGTTTCAGTCAGGGATCAGGCATTACTTATTGCACTGTACATTTTTGATTCAGCAAAAAGAACTGGCTCAGAAGAGCAATTTGCTTGAGAATCTGACTTTACTGTGTTTGTGTTAAATAGTAACACAGGGAACATTTTCAGAGCATTTTAGAATGGTGTTCCTTCCTCATTGGCGGAAAGCACATGTAAGAACCGTTAACAGACCCCCCCAAATTAAAATAATTTGGTTATTTGGTATATAAAAATGAAACATGCATTGCTGCTGGTGGTGGTAGCCTAAATTTGTTGTTTTGACTGAAAAAATAACATTCTGTTCTGTCTCTTGCAGTGGTGATCATGTGTGCCAAGGCGGACACAGTACGAGACCTCATGCTGGCGGCCCATCGACAAAAATTAACAAGTGGCAACCATATTTTCTTCAACATTGAGCTCTTCAACTCCTCTTCCTATGGTAAAGCTCCACTACTGTACTCATGGTTGTTGTGCACTGATTACAGAGCTTATCTCTATTCCCAAGATGAGCCATAGTCAGACGAGATTGTCCTATGACCATGTAGCACAATGAAGTTATATCTACACTGAACTGCAAGAGAGGCCCAGCTCTTCTGCTTGATAGAGATTACATTCAAGAGACATTCGGCTCAACACAATAGCGCCTGGATATTGTCTGGTGTGCAAGTCCAGGATGTTCCACAGATGTTCTTGTGCATATCTAAAAGCCCCATTGTTGCAGCGAACTTAGCAGAGTAGATATTTCGACCATTGTCATTGAGGTTTTATCAGCAGACACAGGCAAAACATGCTTGTATAATGTCCTTGTTTTAGGAGACATACTTTTCTATGGCAAATCTTGCAATATGCTCATGTGAACATGAAATACAACATTATTTTACAGGGGATGGATCCTGGAGGAGAGGAGACAAATATGATAAAGAGGCCAAGGCTGCCTACAGCTTTCTCAACACTGTAACGTTGCTTAGGTCCACCAAGCCAGAGTTTGAAGACTTCTCCATGGAAATGAAAAAGTCACTACAGCAATCGGATATCCCTGTTTGTGAAGGCTGCAATGCTGTACGTGAGTCTTTGAAATAAAATTACTGAATATAAGGATACAAATATATAATAGTGAATACGTGAATAGTGAAGCCAAATACATTTCAGATTTGTATTGGATTTCAAAACAAGCCTTTGCAGATCTAAATTCCTACATACATTTTCTTCATCTTTTAGGGATGCGCAATATATTGGTAATGAATTGGTTATTTTTTCATGTAAATCTGTTGATATTGGATATTGAATTATTCTATTCTATTCACATGTGCATTTCCTTTTTTATATTTAGATTATATTATTCGAAACCTAGTTAATTGCTAAATGTTTATATCCGTTCAATAAGATAAATAATTTAGGGGCGTCATGCACTCTACAACTACACATAAAACCTTGATTTTTTGACTGAAGTACCAGATATGGGTGTCATGCCATAAAATATTTTTAATACGGCTGACTTTGTATTTAATGTGAATTTAATAACAATATTGTAAGTTGCTAATTATAACACTTTCATTTTACAGAGAGCAAAGAACATTTACATTCAGTCTAGCCAGAGTTTAGGCACTCTCAAAAACTCCCATTAAAATCACTGAAGCTGTTTACACTCTGAAATTAATATTTTACATTCGTACGCACATCTGCACTTTTTTGTTTCTGATGAGAGAATTCGCCAGATAATTCAGTCAGTGAACAAAAGTGAACAAAACTCTGCGTTTCAGCAATGACTCATCTGAACGTCTCTGATTGGCCATTGCATTCAAAAGCTCAACAGAATCATGTGTGATTGGTTATAATGCAGTGCTGTACAAACGTGTCTGTCTCTGGCTCAGTGTCAGCAAACACAAATTTGAATTTAGCAGCTGATGTTGTGCCGCACAGATGTGATTGGATCAAATATATCAAATATTATTCGGCTATTTTTGGTCTTTTGAAAGCTGCATTCAAAATCCACTTGGCTCAGAAATCTGAGGAATGGGCATGACACCTCTGAAATAAATACTACTTACTGCAAATTCACAATTTTCTATGATATTTGAGGTTTTGAGGGGGAATGCAAAAAAACTCTGACCGTGAAAATGTGTTGGAACTTTCTTGACTTTTCAAATACACCTTCATCATTGTCCCCCGTGAACATATACAGGCAAATCAGTCACTCAATCAATCAATCTTAAGCCCCCTTCCTGCAATTCCCTCCATTTTGTGGCCTGCAATGTTCAAAGAGCATTTGATTCATGTATTCACTCAGTTTAAAGACAAAATACAGTGCATTCACACTTTACGTGCTTTTGAATGGGGTGACTTGGTGTTCCATACAGGCCTCACATTTTGGTCTGGCTCTTTGTCCCATCATGTCAGCTTGTATTGAAAAGCCGTCAAAGCTTTTCTAAGGAAGACAGCGGGAACTGTTTTTCTGAAACAAACAATTGTGGACGAATCGAAGTGCCAAGGTTAATAACCTCAGTGGGGGCCCTGCCACTTTTGACTTGCTCAATTGCTGTATCAACAGGAGCCACACAAGACTTGAGCTGGACCTTTGCAGGGAACCACCAGTATGTCAAAAGAAAAGTATTCAGACAAAGCCCATTCTCGTTCTAAATATGAATGTCAAGACTTCAGTGTGCAGAGCACAATTATATAATTGTACGAGTACACTTCCCAGAGATGCAGAAGCCTTAGCTGACAGAAGCACAGGCTAATGTGATGTTTCACAAACTTGGCCTTCTCCTTGTAGCTGCCGCTTGTATCTGCTCGGGTTTTGCTGACAGCGGTGTTCATGCTGAATTAATGAGCTCACATGAAGAATGCTCACTTTATTCATTAAGGAAGGTGATACATTTTTTGGAATTGGCTTCCAGTGAGTGGTGTTCTTATGAGCATCCACACAGATTTTAGCAATTCGTACTGGCTGCCAAGAAATGCAGCCTACTCATTTGCAAAGAGCCCCCCATATGCTGAACGTAAATTTGCTGGATAAATGACAGTTTTCACTGTTAACATTCTAGAAGGTCGACTCTACAGTATAACCCAGCTACAAAGTAAGACCTTTCAAAGAATCGTAAAATACTAATATTTAAAAAGTGCTGTTTTATATCCAAAGGCACTTTTCACCGTATGGCCTTAGTGACTCTAAAATGATTGAGTCTGTGAAAAATGCTAAGCATTTTTATGCACTGATGACCAGTAGGTGGGTGTGTTGGATTACCACAGTCATTAGGAACATGTTTTATGTTTTACAGTATAATGTATTTCGTGTTTTGATTGGGATGTATCCAAAGTTTCTTCTTTATATTTTCCTTTTGCAAAAAACTCTCGGATGAAATTATCCTAAAAACTGGCAGAATTCCTCAGAATCATTCAAAAAGAAAATTCTAGCTGAGAAACATAATCATTTCAAAAGAAGCAAAGTATGAGTTGGTTCAGACTGACATGTATTTTATCTTACTTAATAATAGTTATCATGTGCTGGCCCTCAGGTTTATCTGTTTAATTGTTTTCCTCTAACTTCGGCTCACCCTTCCCTGTGCGTCACTGCAGGTTATCAAGTTCCAGCATGACAAAACCCCTGAGGCCCAATTAATCCCCAGATATTCTATTCACATAGATTTAGAATTTCTAAAATACCAATCTCCTCAGGTGTGTATAATCTAATCACAGCTAAAGTTGAGTCAATTCAGGGTCAGCATTCAACTAATAAGGTTTTAATGCTTGGCAACTGGCTCTAAGATATATGTGTGTGTGTGTGTGTGTGTGTGTGTGTGTGTGTGTGTGTGTGTGTGTGTGTGTATACTGTATATATATATATATATATATATATGTCTGTACTTGAGCAAAAACACTTCATTGTTATAAAAAAAAACTCAACCTGAGGAGGAGGCGATCTAGGAACATCATTAGAGACAATCAAACTCAACACACAAGACTGCATGTGAATTTAAGGCCACCCATGGTTGCTTCTTTCCTTTCCTTCTCAACAACACTTATCTAGAACAAGATTAGGCAGTCAACCGTTTGCTGACCATTAAGGGCCTCTAAAACCATCTCTGAACACACTCTGGCCAAATGGCTAAACTGAGACAAACAAAGGAAGTCAAAGACTTATTACAGACAGTTCGTTCTGCCTCGGTCATCTCCATTTGATCAACATAAATGATGTCACTATTTTCAGAATAGATAGAAACTGTCACACACAAATTTGACTCTATTTGCAGTAACAACATATTCAATTCTCTTGTGGAAACCTTTATCACATTTCTCTGTCAAATCTTTTAATTCATTATAAATAATGCTAATAGAAAGTTTTTCCAGAAAGAAAGGGAAGCTACGGAGGACTAAAACATGAAAAAATATCTAACATTAGGAAATTTGATTTGCAAGGTGTGTACACCATATATATATATATATATATATATATATATATTAGTGGTCATTATCTGCGTTAACGTGAGATCTTATCAAAAATATGATTTATCTATTCCATTAAAGTTGGGTTGGGATGTATACATTCATTCCAAGCTATGATGACTTTCACCCTGATATTTTAACGGATGTATACCAGATAATTGCACTGTAAAATTCAGTCTTCGAACTAGAGGCTCAGTCCGTGATGGACAGATTGTTAACGGCTGGTCTATGTGGTAATACAATGCAGGACATCCAAACGCTCACCTATCATTCATCAACCTCAAATATGGCTTTTCATCTGAAAGATGTACTGTAGTAGCAACTTTACATGGTCGTCAATATGATGTTAACCTCAGAGAAATGTGCTATTGAAGTGTTTGTGTGGAAGCTCTTGCTGCAAGACAGGCTGGCATATGCCACTTCCTCTTAAAATCTCCGCTATTCTTGGTCATACAGATAAAAGTAGCCTAATACATCTTTCGAATCTGTAAAGACTCTACGTTTATTTGTGTGCACTCAGAATAACAATAAACGTTGCGCTTTTAAGCAAACAGGATCTTTAGGTCTCATGTGAACTTGAGCGAGAAACTTCTAAACTTCGAATATATCTAAAAATACAGTACATAGAAAAATATATCTATAGAGATGAAATGTCAAAAAATAATAGAAGACGTGTGTTAGCATGGATGATTTACATGAAATTTAATCTGTGCAACACTGTGCATAATAAGATGGCTTTCAGTTCAATATAATAACAAAAATACCATTTTGGGTTTTATTCAACTAATAAGGTGGGCACGCCAGATCTGTACTATATTTTTACTGTAATTGACAGTTATCGCAAAAAAAAACAACGGAGTGGAAGAATGAGTCATTCTTCCGGGAGTGGTTTTCCTCCAGTTTTTTGTGGTATTGGGACGGAAGAGATTAAAGTTTGTGATGCATTTTGAAACAGGAGATGAGCCCCTGGTCTAATGCGCCACCTGGCTTGAGAAACCCGTTCTCAAAGACTTACTTTTAGTCATTATTTGGGTAGCACACATATTCTGAATGCCTTGCAGAATTCAATGAGCTGATTAATCTAGATTAATCTAGATTTTCCAAAATTAATCTAGATTAATCTAGATTAAAAAATTAATCTATGCTTATATATATATATATATATATATATATATATATATATATATATATATATATATATATATATATATAGTAGTGCTGTCAATGATTAAAATTGTATTACTAATTAATCGCAAATTTTTCTAAAATTAATCGCGATTAATCACACCTAACATTAAAGTTTTTAAATATACATTTATATTGCAATAATTTCACATTCAATCTTCAAATGTAAAATGTACAAACAACACAAAGACAGTATATTTTTTATATTTCTTTAATGGCATTTGTTTTTATGATTGAAGGCCAGCATCACTAGCTCTATTTCCATCCAAAGATTCAAAGTTTACTTGTGCGCAAAACTGGAATATCGCATAAAACATATGCGAATAAAGCACCATTTCCATCCAATGAGTCAGAGAGAACAAAATCGTCACTTCCTGTTAAACTAGCACTAAATATCTCTAAGAATATAGGAGAAGCCACTGAATATAATAATTTTCATATATGATATAAATTATTTGCACCTCAGAGAGATCAGACGTACACAATAAATGATGTCACTGCATTCGGAGGTGGATGCCAGCTGTTTGAGAACACAGCCATGTAAGACAATTATACAGAAATACTTTGATGACAGACTTTCCTCAGGCTTTTGAGAATGACCATAACAACATTTAGATGCTGTGAACAAGATCGGTCCGCTGCTAGTCAAGTCTATTTCCGTCTCTTGGCGCAAAGTCACATGACTTTTTTGATGTGCATGGAGGAATTTATTCTGTAAATGTTTTTCCATCGTAGTTTATGCACATTTTTTCTTACCGGATAAAAAGTGTATCCTACTCATTTTTAGAATTTATGCGCATCTTACCATTTCCATGCAGAGTCTTTTTATGCGATATTCTAAAATGCGTATAAAAATAGGTGGATGGAAATGCAGCTACTGATATCAATATGTCTCTATAAAATAGTTTTTCCCCTTCATATCGAACCATTGACTGTAGCCATTCAGTATTACAGTATAATTGAGAGCTATCAATTTTAACATTTATTAGACTTAACTTCTAATTTAAGTGAACTTAAAACAATCTTCACACGAACCATTATAATAACATATTTAGCTACCTGTGCCCTTCAGCAGAAATATACATAAAATGGATAAAGTTACCAAACACTAAATTCTAAATTAAATATAGATGAACCCCTTAAAGCTATAAAAGTTATTGATTTCCTCTTTTTTTATTTTGTTCTTGGATTAATAGACATCACAGCAGCTGGTTATTAGCTTATTTGCCTGCTATTACTTTAAGAATTGCCTGCTGAACATTACGCAGATCTGACATGCATCTTATTTTCTCACAACTCTCTTTACCTTTTCTGACTCACTTCGGGTCACATCAAAGTCTCTACTAATGAGCGGACTAGTTGAATCAGGTGTTTTAGATGAGGGAGACAGTGCTGAGGTGCCTCATGACAGTTTTTAAAACCATTTCAGAGACATGTTCTTAAATGTGACGCATATAAAATTTAATGCAGCTTTAATCTCCTTTTTGATAACTTCATGCCTTAACTGACGACATAACTAGGACATTGCATGCACGCAGTTTCTTCACACTGGCAGTGTGGGCAGGTGCCAAATCCTGCTGGAAAATGAAATCCGCATCTTTACAAAGCTGGTCAGCAGGAGGAAGCATGAAGTGCTCCAAAATTTCTTGGTTAACGGGTGGAGTGACATTGGTTTTCAAAAAACACAATGGACCAACACCCCAAATCATCACAGACTGTGGAAACTTAACACTGGACTTCAATCAACTTGGGCTATGAGCTTCTCCACCCTTCCTCCAGACTCTAGGACCTTGGTTTCCAAATGAAATACAAAACTTGCTCTCATCTGAAAATAGGACTTTGGACCACTGGGCAACAGTCCAGTTCTTCTTCTCCTTAGCCCAGGTAAGACGCCTCTGATGACAACTGTGGCCAAATTCCTTGACACATCTGTGTGGTGGCTCTTGATGCCTTGACCCCAGCCTCAGTCCATTCCTTGTGAAGTTCACCCAAATTCTTGAATCGATTTTGCTTGACAATCCTCATAAGGCTGCGGTTCTCTCGGTTGGTTGTGCATCTTTTTATTCCACACTTTTTCTTTCCACTCAACTTTCTGTTAACATGCTTGGATACAGCACTCTGTGAACAGACAGCTTCTTTGGCTCAGATCAGCAGTCTTCCCCATGATTGTGTAGCCTAGTGAACCAAACTTAGAGACCATTTTGAAGACTCAGGAAACTTTACAGGTGTTTTGAGTTGATTAGCTGATTAGCATGTCACCATATTCTAATTTGTTGAGAGAGTGAATTGGTGGGTTTTTGTTAAATGTGAGCCAAAATCATCACAATTAAAAGAACCAAAGACTTAAACTACTTCAATCTGTGTGCATTTAATTTATTTAATACACGAGTTTCACAATTTGAGTTGAATTACTGAAACAAATAAACTTTTCCACGACATTTTATCTCATTTATTGAGATGCACCTGTGTATATAAATAAATAAATAAATATATATATGTATGTATATATATGAATGACCCAATGGCAAAAAAAATATTTTAATTGTTATAGAATTGTATTCAACTTTATATAATAATAGCATATAATATATACAGTGCCTATAAAAAGTATTCAGATCCCTTCATTCTTTTCACCTTTTTATATATTGCTGCCTTATGCTAAACTGCTTTAAATAGCTTTTTTCCCCATATCATCTACATTCCATACATCATAATGGCAAAGAAATTCAATTGACGGACAAGCATCACTGCAATACTCCGTTGATCTGGGCTTTAACCTGAAGAGAAACTGAGAAACATAATCAAGATGCGTGTGGCAAGACGCAATCCTCTCCTTAGTGAAGACACATAAAAACACACTTGCAATTTGCAAAACACACCTAAAGGACCCTCAGACTGTAAGAAACAAGATTCTCTGGTCTGACGAACCTCATTTCCCAGCATCATGTTTGAAGGAAACCAGGCACTGCTCGTCACCTACAGAGTACCATCCCAAAAGTAAAGTGTGCTGGTAGCAGCCTCATGCTGTGGGGCTGTTTTACAACGGCAGGGACTGAGGGACTCGTCGGAGTGTATGAAGAGCTCAGTGCACCAAAATATTGAGATAGCCTTAATGAAAACCCAGTCCAGAGCATTCAGAACCTCAGACGGGCAGAAGGTTCACCTTCCAACAGGACAATGACCCAAAGCACACAGTAAGAGTGGCTTATAGACAACTTTGTGAATGTCCTTGAGTGGCCCAGCCACAGTCTGGGCTTTAACCCAATCAAAACATTTCTGGAGAAACCTGAAAATGTGCATCTGCCCCATCCAACCTGACCGAGTTTGAGAGGTGAAGAGGCGAGGAGAAGAATGCCAAATGCTGATGAGCAAAGCTTGTCGCACCATACTTTAAAAGACTTGAGGCTTTAAATGTGCTTCAGCTAAGTACTGAGTTAAGGGTATGAATACTTATGCAATGTACTTATTTCAGGTTTTTTATTTTTATTTAACTTACAAAGGTTTGACAATTCTGTTTTTGCACTGTCATTATGGTTTATGGAGTGTAGATTAATGTGGGGAAAAAGTAATTTAAAGCAGTTTAACATAAGGCAGCAACATAACAAAACGTGAAAAAATGAATACTTTTTATGGGCACTGTATATAAGCAGTGCATTTGTGGTACAAGGTTAAAGAATACGAACTTTGTGTTTCTGTTAAGGTTTTCTTACCAGGTCATCGCAGAATATATGACTTGATTCTCATCGTTTGAAGAGGTTTTATCACTCATGTGAAAGGCTTCATTATATATAGTTTTGAGTGGTCTTCAATCAATGAGAAAAAGTCCTACTGCAGATTGAATTCTAGATGACTAGAAGCACTCCATGTATAAAATGTAAGATGTCTGAACAATTGGCTGGTTTTCATTTTCTTGCTGCATTCCATTTTGAGTAAATAGGTGAAGAATAAAAAAAATATGGAAATAAATAGAAAAAAGTATGAAATAAAAATTATGCTGCAGTGGGTCATTTATCAATTTATTTTTCATATTTGTTTCTCCATAGATAGCATGGAAGGCCTTTCTGTTCTGGGCTTTCTGTCATTGCAGTATAGCTGTAGTGACAGTAAGACAGCACTGGGTCATTTTTCACCGGGGTGAGGAAACTGACATGCGGTTGCACCTTTTCATGCCAGAGCATGAAGTTAATCAGCCCAAATAAACAGAAGCAGGCTTATTGGTAAAAACAGTGTGTCCAGTGAGCCCTGAGGATGAGTTACATTCACTCTAATGATGCAGGGCTTGTTTTGGTTTAATCACTGCAGTAGGGCCAACTAGGAATTAGTGGCGTTTTCTTTCCCCTTGCAACATCTTTGGAGGAATTTAACAGTACAAACATTATTTATTAAACTCTCTCTATATAACAAGCTTCATAAATAAACAGGCGGGTAAGAGTATATGTTATTTTTTTAATTAACAAAAAGTATATGGGCAGGCTAAACGGCACTAAAGAAGTTAAGAAAACCTTACAGTGGATTTGTTTATTTTTGGTACATAAGAAATCACTTTATCATTTAAAGGTGCTGGAAACTGTGATGGAAACCACAAATCTCAATGTGGGTGACGGGCTTCTAAACTTCTCCTTTAACTTCGGAGTTAAAATAATAGAAATTTAATAAAAATCTCCTCTATATCCCTTTCATATCACATTTTTGAACTGAGATGGCATCAGTTTTACACAAACTGTTACCAATTGTGCCTAAACTTAAATATCAGCAGGATTTGTTTTGCAATGAGAAAGCATGACATTTTTTTTGCACGAGGAATGTTCAGTCTGATACATTGTGCTGCTGAATCGCAAGCTGTGCTCTGTATGAAAACACGGCAGGGTTTGTTATGCTCTGAATGCTTGGAGATTTCACCTCTGTTCACGCTTCCAAAAATGAATATGTATATAAACAGTCATATGACTATATCAGCTTTTCCTGCTGTTTCACTCTTATTAGGCAGTTGAGGGTGAATGTAAATATACAGTAATCTTGGCAGCCAGTTATCGAATCTCCCCCAGGCTGCAGACTGACTAAGCCCCAGGTTTTACTATTGTTTGCCTTGGGCTGTACACATGCAGGATACGGCTCTGCGGCAGGAACAGACCATTAATCCGTATCATAACATGAGCTTCTATTAGTACGTGCTTTTCAGTATTCATGGTGGCTGGGTAGCCCGTATTATTTTTTAGTTGCTTAACATTTCATTGAACAACACAGTGCTGTTTATGAATCCTCTCCATCTTATTCACTCTTGATGTTAGAATACACTGTATGCAGTTGTTCATTCATTTACAGTTTAACTGAAGTATAATATTGATAGATATGCTGCTTCTGGATTCTCTTACAATAACCTTTCCTTGGTTTTCTAATAATATCAAGTAATTCTATTTCAGTTTGTTTGTTCAAAAAGAAAGGATAGCTATGAAGGTTCAAATATATGGAAATAAAATAAAAATAATAATGAAGAAATGTGAAAAATAAGTGTATACTGTAAAATATTATAATAAATAAAGCAAATGTATCCTAACTTGTATTCATTGTTTTAAGTCATAATGTATTATTAATTACTTATTTATTATTTTAATAAAGAATATGATTTATTATTTAAATAATACATAATTTAAACTTTTTAAATTGCAGGTCAATATGTTTATGGAGGGTTTCCATGATGCTTTGATTCTGTACGCAATTGCCTTGCGTGAGGTGATGAGTAACGGTCTGACAAAAAAGGATGGATTGGAAATCACCCACAGCATGTGGAACAGAACATTTGAAGGTAATTCCCCCCCAAAATTCTGTTTCTTTTCCCCTTTACTTAATATTTTGAAATCAGACCACTGAATGCTATGGACACTGGTCTGTGCCGGACATCATTTACATTTTATAACATTTACATTAATCAACAGCTGTAGTTCTGAAATGCAAATATATAGAGTTTGGGTTGACAGGTTCAATTTTGTGTTAACGTTCAAAAACTGAGAAAGTAAACAGTGGCAGCAAACTCATCAGTAATCAACTGAAACCTCCTATTTAGCAAGTGTGGATGATGCAACAGCCAAACGGTGTCAGAATAGGGTGATTACATGAGAAAAGGCTGATTTTGAATGTGTGCATCTTGGGAATGGTGTGTACCATTACACCCCTACTGAATGTTCAAATTATGACCATTGGGTGAAATAAAAAGTGGAAATGTAATAAAATAATTTTTACAAATATATTTCATGAATAATAATATACACTCTAAGCTTATTATTAATAATAATGCATATTTTGTGCAAAGAGAACACTGGAATCTTAACATTGACCAAATCCTATTTGATTCCCATTATTCTTCCCCACATTTGATTCCCATTAGGAACAGAGGGCTCGCCAGTATTCTTGCCACTGTAATTCATTAAACTTCCCTTACAAAATAAGTGCTCAGACATGTCTGCGGCCCAGACCCGTCTCATTGACCACAGCAAGACAACTATGAAATAACAATGTTTTGCTCGGCCAGAATCATAAGGAACAGGGTCATGTTTTCCTGTTAAATGAAATAATATTTTAGAAATCTCAAGAATTCAGGAACCCTGATGTACAGATGAAATTACCATTTCTGCAGTCAAAGCCAACAAAAACGGCAGGAGGCGGATGAGATTTCCTGTTGTATTGCCCACCTGGAATTTGTCGACTCTTGCTGGTGTTTTCCTTGGAATGTTTGACTCTTCAAACTAATTAATTTTCTCATTCCTCACATTCCGTTAAACAGGCATTGCTGGCCAGGTGTCTCTAGATGCCAGTGGTGACCGGAATGGGGATTTCTCTGTCATTAGGATGACAGACCCAGAAGCAGGAACGCACGAGGTATGTGCACATAATCTTCTCTGCTTTATTTTACACACACACACACACACACACACACACACACAAAGATCAGGACAATAACTGAAATTCAGACAGTTGAATCTTGTTTGTGCCAGAATTATGAAATGCTAAGTAATCACCATGATAAATGTTTTTTGATGCATTCAGACTGTCATGAGCTACTTTGGTACCAATGGAAGTTTCCAGATCATGCCGGGCTTTAAGAGGGAATGGTTCTCCTTGCGAACAGCACCAGAGCCTCTACACCCAAAACACAGTGACCCATCATGTAAATTACCTCTGCTGCTTCAAGACTGACACTTGTTTTTTGTAACGGCATGATTAAGTCAAAGAACACAATGATTTTCTTTATTATTTTGTATAATAGCATTATTAGTAAAGGAAAAGTTCATCCAAAAATGAAAATTCTGACATTAATTACTCAACCCTCATGTCGTTCCAAACCCGTTCACAATCGGAACACAAATTAAGAGATTTTGGATGAAATCTGTCCCTGCATGGACAGCAATGCTATTAAAATAGTCCATGTGACATCAGTGGTTCAACCGTAATTTTATGAAACTACGAAAATACTTTTTGTGCTCAAAGAAAACAAATTCAGCATTTCTTCTCCTCCAAATCATGTATTCTGCCACTATGGACGGTACCACGATGAATGCACATGCTTTTCTGTGCACGTAAATAAGACAAGATGTAAGCATGCCTGTTCTATGTCAGCAGCACCATGCACATGCATTGTTTACGTGCAGAGGTACTCTTGATAATGGCGGAATACGTGATTTGGAGGTGAAGAATTGTTGAATAAAGTTGTTATTTTTGTTTTCTTTGCGCTTAAACGATATTCTCATAGCTTCGTAAAATTACGGTTGAGCCACTGATGTCACATGGACTATTTTAACTATGTCCTTACTAAAAAACAAAAAAAACTAAATGAAGGCCTTACAGGTTTGGAATGACATGAGGATGAGTTATTACTGACAGAATTTTCATTTTTGGGTTAACTATCCCTTTAAATATAATACTAATATTATTATTACTTACAATAATATTATAATAGCACCTTCTTACAGACCCCGTTTGAAAAACCCAACTCCATATAGTAGGTGAACCATGCTAAGTTATATAGATGTGCTGCTTTCTTTACAAATGGTTTCATTTTCTTTCCTAAGCAGGTGGACTAGGTGTATCGGCAGTGACTGGGATAATAGTAGGCGGAATTCTGGGAACGGCTCTCCTTTTGGCATTCTACTTCTTTAGGTAAAACCCGAAAACATGTTTTTTCATGAAACAGCCTAATGTATTGTATGAATTATAATGATAAGAAGTAGGCTATCTGGCATTTAAATGTTGAGAATTATTATAACATTCTTATTGCTGCTCATACAATATCATCTACATTCATGATATTTTTCTTCATTGTTCCCCAGGAAAAATTACAGGATAACCATTGAACGGAGAACACCTCGAGAAGAGTGCGACATCGGGAAGCACCGTCAGCTGCGTGAAGACTCCATAAGATCCAACTTCTCAGCAGCGTAGTCTGTAGTCGTAAGTCAACTGCTGGGGTGTTCAAATTCAGGGAAGGTGCATCTCAAATGGGTCTGTGAGCTCATCAAACACCATCCCAGGAACCCAGAAATATTTATAGACATGCTGTAGTGTTTTTTCCTTGTAAATGTCTCTTGCTCTTCAATTCGTAAACTCAGGAAAGTTGAATTATTGGAGAAGTGCTCACAAGCCTTCTTGACTCTGTAAAGAAAAGGGGTCTTTTTATTTAGCTACAGACTTTTTTCCCTGCCAAACTCATCTTGAGGAAAACTCAGTAGAAGCCTGTCAGTTTTGTAGAAAACGGTCAGCTGACTTGAGTCCGGTCAGCTGACGGGGAGAAGCGGTTATGAGATATTGAGGACGGTAAGAGTGATACTCAGAACCTACGCTTACTTTAAACGCAGAACTCATACTCATGTTACCTTCCTCTTCTTCCTTTAGAGAATGTCCAGTAGAAAACACTGATAAACATCCATTCTTTCTTCTTTGTAGACTTTGTCAAGAGGCACTGATGAATACGAAACTGATGTGAACTTTAAAATGATGTTCCTCTCTGTCAACATGTATCAGCAAGCCTTGATGAATCAGATTTGGCTTCATGCTGAAACACTGAACTGTTTAATTTATTATTATAAATTCAGATTTTCTACAAGTTCATTCATTCATAGGTTTTAGTCCCACTAATTATAATAATCCTATATAATGTCAGCTCTTTTAGGGTTACACTGCCATGTACAGTTTCATACACCTGCTGGGTGCCTCATGACCAAATGTTGTCCGGCTGGCCTTCCCAGTTATGGCTTCAAGATTCGATTGATTAAACCCAACACAATGTCAAGATGTTTGAAAAAACTTACTATAGGCTCCACCATTACCTTTTTACGTCAGTTCTCTTGTACAGCCCGCTTCTTGTTAAACATCACACGTTTTGAATGCTAGATAGAGATTTAAAGAAAAGATGATTTTTCTTAAATCATGGCTGATACTTCGTCGTTCATCGTCCCACACTTTGTTGCATCCGTGAAGGTGAACTTCAGAGCCAAGCATTTTCTTTAGTTTAAAAAGATAGGAGGTTGTCAGGAAGTTACATAATAGCTATAGAAATACATCACAAAATGATTTTATACACAACACAAGCCGGTCTACCTTTCAACAACAGATTTAGAAAAGCTATGTTAAATTTATATTGCACATGTACATTTTTGAACTTTGTCTTTAGATTGTCTTTGTCAGGAGGTGGTAATCTATAATCTATCAGTTTAATAGCATATAAAGTATATTTTTAACATTTGTGATGATTCAGTAATGATGATGATGTGTAAATGTGAGATGTCACGGTTAAAACCATCTCTATGGTTTGTGTGTCAAAAATAAAATAGGGTTTTATTCAGGCTTGGTATGATGGCGATTGTATACTGATGTAAGTAAATGTATCAACATAAGATGTGATGTTATTTATTGATATTTTTGTAGAGGTTTCCTTTTTCTTAGTGTTGATTTTAACATTGTTTCTTGTGTGAAATATACAGACTCCTTTTTGTAAACAGTATATCTGCCTTGTCAGAGCAAATTTGACCTGATAAGTATATTTACAAGGCTTTGTAAACACTCGGAAGTATTGTAACTTATTTAGATTGATACATATTGACCAATTCAAATAAAAAATTATGAAATTAAATCATGTCTCTGTGTTTACCACTAGCGGCTCTTACAACGCATGATTCTGGGTTCTGGGTAGGCTGACCTTAAGAGCAGCACATCTTGCTCTTGTAATGTAGCTTCTAAACTACAGAATCAACAGCAAGGATGTGTTTTCTGTGAGCTGGTGTCCATTCAGTGGGCCAGTAGACTGTCATAGCTGTGGTCTGAAATTCCTCATAGATCTCCAAGAGGGCGTGTGCAAATGATCCCAGACTGCAGAGACACTATGTGAACACAGTTCATGTAGCCAAAGCAAACACAACTCACTTCCTTAGCTGCTCATCACAACAGGTGTCTCACACTCACAACATTTTTCCACTACTAGTCCATCTATACAACTCCTCCAGAACACATTTTAATGCTGAGGAAAAATCTGTAATTTACTCGCTCTTAATGCTGGGAAGGTTACTTTGGACATGTAATCGTTTACAAATGACAAGTTACCCTATTTCAAATCTAATAAGTAGTGTAACTATTTCAATTGCTTTATTAATGTCACTGATTACATTTGATTACTTTTCAAAATTGTAATGGATATTTTCAACTGTTAATCATTTTGAAACCTTTAAAGCTGGCAGGGTTAACCTTACATTAGTTCTGATTACACTGATTACTGTCACACTTTCAGAATCCTTCATCGCTTGAGTTAAGTTCATAATCATTTCAGTACAGCCACCACAAAATCTGCCTTTCTCACCCCTTTTTACTCTGAGATCATTGAGGTTAAATACAGATTTAAAATCATAAGATATAGTTTAATAGCTATGACACTGTTTTTGAAATCAAATCTGAAATCAGAATTGATTACAGTTACATTAAATGATGTCATTCTGATGCATGTAACAAGTTACTCCCTTACTCTCATGTTGCTCCAAATCTCTTTTGTCTAGACTTTCTTTTTTGTCTGTGAAACCCGAAAGATGCATTTCTTTCTTTTGGGGAGTGAACTATCCCTTTAAATTCCTCCTAAATGTTTAACATGCCAGACGCTCTTCAAATTACCATCAAAATGATGAACCAACAGCTTAAATCATGATGCTGAATGTCTATTGGAGTACAGTTCAAACGCACTTCAAACACAGCTGATACAAAGTCATTCTTCCACCTCACATCTGGCAATGGAATAACTCATGGAAAAAATTCCTTGAATTCTTTTTAATCAGAAGACTACAGACTATGAAGAGTGACTTGACTGGGCAATGCCCTTAAACAGAGAAGAAAAAGTACCTGTTTGTATACATTCATGCACACTACAGCTGAAATCTCAATATACAATTGAACTGCTAATGCAACATGCTTACCTTTTCCACATCTTGTTACATTGTCCTAGTCATCTTACAAACAAAACCGATCTATTTTCAGCACACGTCAATGGAATGCATTTTTCTTTTTTTCTGAATCGCAAAGGGTTCCTATTATCTGGTGTTCAAGTGTTTTCAAGTGGAATCCATTATTCAGTGCCTCAGCCATTAGAGATGTTGTTGTAGGAGGGACACTTAAAGTCATAATTCAACCAAAAATTATTATTTGCTGAAACTGCACTCAACATCAGGCCATTCAAGATCGTTGCTTTGTCAGACCAGATTTGGAGACATTGTACACATTAATTTACATTAAACATTAAATAATTTGCTCACCAAGAGATCATCTACTGTGAATGGGTGCCATCAGAATGGAGTTCAAAAACATCACAGTAATCCTCATGACTCCAGTTGATAAATTAACTCTCATTTTGATGGCACCCATTCACTGCAAAGGATCCATTGGTGAGCAAGTTATGTAAACTCATCTCCATCTTGGGTGACCAGAATATGAGAACATTTTCAGATAATTTTCTTTTTGGGGTAAACTATTCCTTTAAATATCAGAACAAAGACCATTTATAGTGATTTAATTAGCTTTTTAGATTTGTAGTGAGAAGGTCTAAAAGGCCTGTGAAGTCCAAGAAGAGGAAAGCCACCCGTTATCATAAACACTCATCACAATGGCACCGTTGTTTGGCTGGTGCAGGTTTTGCTTGTTTATTGAACCTGAGCAGCAAAATTAGTTACTGGTAAAGCTATGATATAATGAAAAATGTAGCAATTTATATGTGGCTTGCAAATCTGTTTCTCACAATGCATGTCTACTTTTGTATGAAGCAGAAAGATGCTCTTTGCAGGTAGATGGTGTAGTTACAGCATTTGCCAGCAGAGGCTAACTAGACCGTTCTAGCCTTCCAAACCTTGACCCAACTGTGAAACCTAAACATTATTTTTAAAACCCGAACCTGACATGGCTTTTAAATATGGCATGTCGAGATATATTATCACTTTTAGTATGTATGTAAAACCTGACATAGTTGTAGCTGTTAGAATAGTTTGTGATCTTTAGCACTACCCACACATATTGTTTTTTATATCCAATACCCAAGCCACATCCAAAATAAAATGTAATTCCTTGAAATACACTGCTGTCTCTCAGGAAATGTTAACAGTTCTTTTGTGGAATACCACAAAGCTTGAATAAAGTGCCAATAAATGAATGCAACAAATTTCTTTAATGCCTATATTATTGAAATTGCTTAAAAATACAGACCAAGAAAATGTCCAATTTGCACACTTGAGTTAAAAGGCCCTTTTAGATAAAGTTGTGAGGATGTTTAAGGAATGAAAAATTCTGAAAATACATAATGCCATTTTTAATCTTTGGTTTTAATATGGCTGGAAAAAAAAGTAAAAAGAAAAGCATTTACCATAGTTTACACTGTTGCTTTCAAAAATATATAATAAATTGATTTCAAACTAATTTATTTCAAATGTGCTGACTTTATTTTCTTACATTAAAATAACTATAATAATGCATTTAATGTGAAAAAATAATAAACAATATATCTTCTCTATTGCACATAAAAGTTCGCTTATAATTACAACTACATACAAATTTACCTGACTAGAAATTCCAGATTCAGATTCGTGGTCAGTTTAGTTTTAGTTTTACCTTTGGCTGAATATTTGATTTGTGAGCTTATGTTATCTTTTTTAATTGCCACCGTAAGCAATAGCTTTCACAAAAAGATTTTAAAACTCTCATTTGACGGCTGTAACGCAGTAAGGTTCTTTGTGAACCCTGTTTCAGAAGGTATTACAGAGTATCTTTACAGATTCCCCAAGCGCTGACAAAGCACAGGCACTTTCCTGCAACATGCGTAAATGATTAAAGACGACACCGAGGCAAAGAATAAACTCCTTATATCATATTCCTGAAATTGAGCCTCAAATCAACGTGGAAGAAACACATTATAAGAGCATTTACGTAACATTTTATCAGAGTAACAAACTTCAGCACTCAACGGAATGCTCTCCCTTGTTGCACAGTTGCATGTGATGTTGGATAAATATTATTATCCAGGCGGGATGTTGTGAGGGATGCTTTCATTAAATTTACTCAGTGGCCAGATTAGCATCTGTGCTGTTACAAACAATACAGCTCACTGAAACAGCCTCAGTATCAACACTGCTCATTGCGCTTCCAGTCCTCTCAGACTGCTTATGACCTCTGTGGCCTTAATAAGTCCTCACAGAGACGTCAGAGTTTCCTTATCAGTTAGGATTCTTTGTCCCAGAGCCCCCCCTCTTAAAAATTCGTACACATTTAAGTCTTGAAGCAATTTCAGTCTTCCTTCCTCCTTGATGCAGGGCTTCCTTCTTCATTAGTCTTGTTCAGCTCTGATCAATTTCACTTTCCTGCTACTCTGCTGTGCAGCGCTGTTGATGTTCAGGCAGAGGAACAAGCCTCTGCAGCTGGAACTTCTTACACTGACCTGTCTGTCACAGTCTTCTTGATTTGTCTTTTCCGGATGTTAAAATGATTTGCAAATAAATCCTGTGTGGTTAATCTATCAATCATCTTCAAATTGTCTGTCTAAAATGATCTGACTTGGATGAGGATACAAACCTTTTACTTCAACAGCATAAGTCTACATTTCATAACATTAGGTTTGGTTAGAGAAGTCTGAAGCATGAAGCATTATGTAATGCAAAACGTTTAAATACTGCTTGCTATCCTGTTTCCATAGCAATAGTTGAACAGTCCAGCAATCCGCCTCAATCTTTTTTTATTTTCTTATCAGAATGATTTGATCTGATGGAGTAGAGTTAAAAGAGAAAGGCAAGAGAACAGCGACAATACTTTCTTTCAGTGATTAATAACAGCATTGACAGTGAAGATATGACTGAATCTATGGAAGAGTATTTTTAACTACTGATAACAGTCTCAGGTTAGCATTACAAATCAGTGGGATTTGTATTTGTTTTACTCTTCTCTTAAATATAGCATTATGCTATTATATGCCTGTAAAACATTTTCTTATAAAGCAATTTACAAACAAATCATGTCAAATAGCAAAGTGCCTGTACAACAGGTAAAAATACACAGCCTTAAAAGAGTAGGTGAATTAAAGCTATCCTGAATAAATGAAGGAAAGACATTTCATTAAGACTAAATTTTCAGTAGAAAAAAAGTCTATTAAATTTGATATTTGAATGTTATAACTAAAGTAAGCCAGTAGGTGGTAATAAGTGACTCTCTTTATGTCACTGAATCATTCACTCAACCGTTTCGTTCACAACACTGATTCATTCAGGAGTGAAACAACTGACTGCCTTTAGGCCCTGTCCCAAATGGCACCCTAAACCCTCGCGGTCTTCCTCTGTGTCCGCACTTTTGTGACGTAATGCCGCTTTGACTGTCGGGTAGAAGTCTGCTCGCGAGCACCCTTCTGAACGCTAAAATGAGGAATGGGACACCCTACGGACACGCGCACGTGGCGACCATTGTAAGTCCGTAAGACTGCAAGTGCACACAAAGTGTTCCATTTGGGACAGGGCCTTAGTAGTATGTTATGGAATCATTTACTCAAATAATTTGTTACAAAACATTGATTCATCCATTAACACCAGTACTGTGTGTTCCCGAAGATGGTTGAATGTTGTGGTTTTGTGTTTGTTTAAATCTATTTCCGTTGGCTGAGCAAAAACAAAGTAACTTGCAATGTTGTATCTAAGTAACTCGATATAAATTTGTTTAAGGATTTAATAAAACACAATGATCACAACGTGTGCACAAACAGCAATGTTACACTAATGTACCAGAGTTTGAACATGGGTATGGTTTTATAAAAAGGTGCAGACAGCAGTATGATGGTTTACTTTATTAACCGCTTAATTCAGTCTGTTTCATTCTTTTTTTCCATCAAGGACCCCACTTGACAAAGGATGAAATTATAAAAACTGAAGCTCCTATTACAGAACCAAAGGAAACATTTTTACTTGAATTTGGCCTGTGTCCAAAAGATCTGGATGCGTGTCAAACCACGATGGTTCTCAGCTGTGTTTCCGACTTCCATTCCCTCTAGGTACTCCCAGCACAGATTTCAGTAACTGGATAGACTTTGAGAAATACAGGCCTCACGAGACGTGTTAGTAGTTTTAAGAATTGGCCATGTAAGGTTATGGGCAAGAAACAGGAGCATATAGTCATCAGGCTCAAAAAATATCCAAGTAGTAGATTTTTGTAGGGAGGGCACATTGCAGCTAATCATATGAAATGTGTCTGGTCTCTTTGAATACAAATCAAGCTGTGACAACATGTAACCATTGTCAACTATATCAATACCTAAAGTGTACATATTAGTATCTTTTAGCCTTTGTACCTTAGGGTATCACCCCAGTAACAGCTTTTTAAAGTTTATATAGATATTTTTGAAGAATACATGAAACCATTGTATCATACCATTAATGTAATTGATTAAACTCAATAAACAGCATTATATCCAGTGTTGGAGAAAGTTCATTTTAAAAGTAATGCATTACAATATTGCATTACTCCCTAAAAAAGTAACTAATTACGTTACTTAGTTACTTTTTATGGAAAGTAATGCGTTACATTACTTTTGCGTTACTTTCGCGTTACTTTTTAAATATGAGCAAGGCTTGATTGTTTGTTTTTAATACAAAAAGTTACACAGAAAAATAAGTTCAAGACTCTTCAGCAATAAAAAAAAACAACGAAGCACAATTTTTAGTTTATCTAAAGTAATTTTTGCTTATTGGTATGGTTAAACTGGATTATCAAAGGTCAGCAGAAAACACATCGGTTAATAAAATGAGAATAGATATGTGTTGTTTAACATATTTAATTATTGCTTGCTTGTGTCATATTCTGAGTTTGCATTTTACTGTTTTACTTCATTTTGATGAATACTGAATCTGTTTTTTTGCAAGTGGGATGAATTAATGCACATTCATGTTTAGTCTAGAACTACAGTAAGATCATGTTCACACAGCACACTGTCAGTCAATGAATGGAAAAACAGTAACTCGCGTTACTTTTTTGAAAAAGTAACTCAGATATTTTCTAGTATATTAAAAAGTAATGCGTTACTTTACTAGTTACTTGAAAAAAGTAATATTATTATGCAACTCGCGTTACTTGTAATGCGTTACCCCCAACACTGATTATATCAATTAATTCAGTATTCTATAACCAAAAAAGATTCACAAATATTTAAACAAGGCCCTAGCTGGGGTATGTGGGCCCCACTGCAGACTGTACCTGTGAGCCCAATTTAAAATCATGCATTTTAATAGCATGAATATAACAAATATACATATTTGGTTTGTCGGTGTTCAAGCACATAAATGTAATAGTGAAATGTAAAATAGCTTTGCACAGTCTTCAATATAAACATACATTAATCCTTTTTAAATCTACAAAAGTTAAAGTTAAAAAAGACTCTGTTATCTTAGATTAACATATAGGACAACAGCAGCAGCTAGTAAATTAGGAGCACAAGATTTTGGCACAATTTTGTATGTGTTTGTTCGTTCATGTGCAATAAGATGCAAAAGAAAACTATGCCTCGGTCGCCGGCACTATCTGCTTCACCTTGGTCCCCCGGATCTTCCCCGCCGCCCTTGCTCTTCATCTCTCCGTCTCCACCTCGGGCTCCTCCTCCACCTGCTCCACCACGGTTGGTCGCCCTGGAGTTGGCGGCCATTCCTTCTCCATGGCTCCTCCCTCCGTCGGCTCCACCGTGGGCCGCCGTAATGGCCATGGCCTGGGTCCCGCCAGGCTCCTCCTGTTCCAGCTCTCTCCTGTCTTCTCCCTCCTTCATCGCCTCCCTGGTCTCTGTCTGCCCGCTCCCCCCTCCCTGGTGGTATAGTTATGGCGCGGGACGCGCCTTCTGGGAGGGGGGAGTAATGTCACGCCCCAGGACTGTATTTGTTGTGTTTTTCCTCCCCATGTGCTCCGTGACTCTGTTTCTTCCTTTGTCTGATTGTGTTCATGTCATCCAGGTGTGTCTCATAATTAAGCTTGTTACCCCATGTATTTGAGTCAAGGTCTGTGCTGTCTGTCTTTGTCGGGTCTCTATCGTCCTTTATGTCCTCGTCCCCAGTGTGGATTACCTTGTGCTTTTTAACTATAATAAAGACTGTTTCGTTTATCCACGGCTCCATCATTTCTTCCGGCAGCGAATTGTGACATGCGCGTTGTGTGAATTGAGTACTGAATTGAGTTCTTTCATCTTCTTGCACTTGAATGATTTAAAATCGCTTGAATGTTTAAATTGGCAAGGCTGACCAACATGTGTGAATGATAAACTTAACGAATGATAAGCCGTTTGAAATCGCTGGAGGCCCCGACAGCCATGAGCCCAGATAATCGTCACCACCTTTCTCTCCACTAGTGACGGCCCTATTTTTATGTCTCTAAATTCATTCATACAGTGAATTTAAGATGCTATCAGTAGGCCTACTTAAATGATTTACTGTAGCTACATTTACATGACTGTGCAAACATACAAAAATATATGTGTAAAAGAATCAAATTTACTTGTGAATAACTATGATTACTAATGAGATCACACTGATTGTTTGGAATTGTTTTATTAATAAAAGTTAGTTTGCCTGCCCTTGATGACATTATTTAGTTGTAACACTGCAACTAAATATTCTTTCTGGTCCTTTGTTAATGTAGTGGATGTGTGGCATCTGTGGCCAAAATTACCATAATCAGAACAACATTACTACAATGAAATAATGTGTTATCATGCATATTCAACGTGTTAAGACATGGTAGTTGAACATGAACTGATTTTGATGTGTGTGTGTGTAGATGTCTAGATCTTCAGGTGATGACCAGGTTTGTGGACATGTTGCTGGGTAAGCAGTTTAGACAAAGAGCAACTGATTTAGGCTGTTACCATTGTTTCTGTTGGACAGGCTATTGTTTGACATCTCAGACTGCTGCTTACCTCCGATACAGATGCTCTAAGAGTCCCTGTTTAAAATCAGCATCCATTCAGGCTCAGTTCTTTCAGCTTGCCAAAACATAAGAAGCAAGGCCTCAATGAAACAGTCAACATGATCGACACATTCCAAGCACACACATAAAAGTTGACAGATTAAAGAATATGGCACAACTCTTTCAGCGAGCTGGACAGACATGTTTTCATTTGTAAAACACAAAAATTCAGATAGCTTATTTTCTTATGAAAAATACTTCAGACGAGGAAAAGAAAACATGGAAATTATATTCATAGCAATGTAATTCGATTTATGCACAAACGTTCCATAGAGAGTCATGCAGTTCGTGTCTCGGTACTCAGCTCGGGCTGTTTTCAAGCTTTGAAATGTTCTTTTAAAACATGATCTTAATTCAGAGCAACCAGCACGCCACACCATCAGACATCTCGTGGGTACAGCAACTCCGATGTCAAACTCCATTTGCTTCAGATCATTTGAGATTTTCATTGAGGAGAGCTCCCTTGTTTCCCTAAAATACTTGAGAGTGAAGCCTGGGGGAAAAAGACCAAGCTTTGACATCTAAAGCAAATAACATCTGACTTTAAAACTGCATTATAGGATGGAAATCCACAAAAGTACTCAGACTTTAAGAATGTGTCTGATCCACCCTGTTTTATTGCCAGGCTGTGCTTTTTGTAGATTAAAGTTCTGGAAGGTTTACCTGACACATTCCCACGATGGCCGTGGTTTGGATTTTATTAAAAGTGCACGGGAACTGCCTGGGAGTGGTCAAGATGTTTCAATTGAATTATATCCATACCCTTCTTTGTCCCCAATTATTAATATTTATAGCAGGGGGAAGTGGAAGCACAACACAGGCCCAAGCCTTAATGGTACACGATCACATGTAAATGAAATGTTCACTTTTGCTTGGTCTTGTTTAGATGTTTGTGATTTATTTCTTTTCAGATACAAACCCGATTCCCAAAAAGTTGGGACACTGTACAAATTGTGAATAAAAAAGGAATGCAATAATTTACAAATCTCATAAACTTATATTTTATTCACAATAGAATATAGATAACATATCAAATGTTGAAAGTGAGACATTTTGAAATGTCATGCCAAATATTGGCTCATTTTGGATTTCATGAGAGCTACACATTCCAAAAAAGTTGGGACAGGTAGCAATAAGAGGCCAGAAAAGTTAAATGTACATATAAGGAACAGCTGGAGGACCAATTTGCAACTTATTAGGTCAATTGGCAACATGATTGGGTATAAAAAGAGCCTCTCAGAGTGGCAGTGTCTCTCAGAAGTCAAGATGGGAAGAGGATCACCAATTCCCCCAATGCTGCGGCGAAAAATAGTGGAGCAATATCAGAAAGGAGTTTCTCAGAGAAAAATTGCAAAGAGTTTGAAGTTATCATCATCTACAGTGCATAATATCATCAGAGAATCTGGAACAATCTCTGTGCGTAAGGGTCAAGGCCGGAAAACCATACTGGATGCCCGTGATCTTGGGCCTTAGGACGGCACTGCATCACATACAGGAATGCTACTGTAATGGAAATCACAACGTGGGCTCAGGAATACTTCCAGAAAACATTGTCGGTGAACACAATCCATCGTGCCATTCGCCGTTGCCGGCTAAAACTCTATAGGTCAAAAAAGAAGCCATATCTAAACATGATCCAGAAGCGCAGGCGTTTTCTCTGGGCCAAGGCTCATTTAAAATGCACTGTGGCAAAGTGGAAAACTATTCTGTGGTCAGACGAATCAAAATTTGAAGTTCTTTTTGGAAAAATGGGATGCCATGTCATCCGTACTAAAGAGGACAAGGATGACCCAAGATGTTATCAGCACTCAGTTCAGAAGCCTGCATCTCTGATGGTATGGGGTTGCATGAGTGCGTGTGGCATGGGCAGCTTACACATCTGGAAAGGCACCATCAATGCTGAAAGGTATATCCAAGTTCTAGAACAACATATGCTCCCATCCAGACGTCGTCTCTTTTTAGGGAAGACCTTGCATTTTCCAACATGACAATGCCAGACCACATACTGCATCAATTACAACATCATGGCTGCGTAGAAGAAGGATCCGGGTACTGAAATGGCCGGCCTGCAGTCCAGATCTTTCACCCATAGAAAACATTTGGCGCATCATAAAGAGGAAGATGCGACAAAGAAGACCTAAGACAGTTGAGCAACTAGAAGCCTGTATTAGACAAGAATGGGACAACATTCCTATTCCTAAACTTGAGCAATTTCAGTACAGAAAAAACAGGATTGATACATAATGATCAAACACTGTATGTGTGTGTACTGCTTTAAAAACAGCCTTTTTATAGGCCTACCTGAAAAACCTAGATTTTTGTATTTATTTATTCTACTTTATACTTTGAATGTGTTATATCTGTACACTGATCTGAATGAAAAAAGGTATAAAAGCTGTCACTGGGTGTGTACCATTTTCATTATGTACCATTTAGGTATATGTAAGTTATTAAATATGCAGCCTTGAGGTGTAAATCAGGTACAAAGGTGTATCTTTTGAAAAGGTTACGCAGTAGTACTCTTTAATGTACTAAAGTGCACCCTTTAGGTAAATAAGGTACAAAGGGGTGCCTTTTGAAAAGTGTTCATGTGGCTCAGTGGTAGAGCATTGCGTTAGCAGCGCAAACGGTTGTGGGTTCAATTCCCAGGGAACACACATACTGACAAAAAAATGTATAGTCTGAATGCACTGTAAGTCGCTTTGCTGGATAAAAGTGTCCGATAAATTTATATGTACTGCTCCAGTAGCTGCTTTTGCAAAACAGATTATAAATTCCATTAGTATAGGCTACAAGTCCTAATTAACAATTTATTTAGGACCAACTTCAAAATAATATACCTTCTCAAATTGGAAATGAATTAAAGAGAGCATCCTTCATGACCACAACTAAACATGACTCACTTTAATGCAGTGGGAGTCATTTAAACACCTCAATGGCTGTTGCTTCACATGTAATGGACATGACCATGATTGGTTATGATACACAAATGCCAATTATTGTATTAGTCTTATGTATAAAAATAGACTAACCTTAAAAAAAGTTTTGGCTTTTACAGATGAGCCCATTTGTCACTTTTTTTCTAAAACAATATTTTTTTCACAAGTTTATTCACAATTTCAATGTCACACATCATCTGTTTGTGTTCTGACACATGTTTTTTATAATACAAATAAAAATAGGGATGAAACATCTGTGACCATCGTGTGATGAATAATGCTGTCTGGAATTTTTTGTCGTAGTTTTCACACGCTATAGCTGTTGCTCACGACATGTTTTGACACGGCCATTGTAGTTTCATAGTGAACCCATGATTGGTGTTGAGATAGCAGCCACAGTATTTAGTACATCATGTGAAGAACAATTTTTGTTTATACACCGATAAAACAAATCTAGACAACACACCAAAACTACGGAAAATGTGCACCGCCTGCATAAAAATGTACTTCTGTGATCTGGGACCCCCCAGTCAGACAAATCATAATATTTATAAACAGAGACGTTTTCAACTCCTCTGGGTAGACAACTATCACCCAGCATTCAGTCTATACAGGAAAGATGGGAAAACAACATATCAGTGTTGTCTTTACACTGACCATCCATAAAATAAAATAAATAATACAAAATAGAAAAAAGATTTTAAAAGAAGCTTTTAACCCTGATTTGAGTTGCTAAGTTTTTATATTGAGCAAGGCATTTAACCCCAGTTTAATGTGGTGGGAACTGTCCCTTTAATAAATGTAGTGTATATAGAAAAAATACTGTGCTGTACATTGCTTTGAATAAAAAGTGTCTGCTAAATGACATGGAACTGAAGTGATGACAGGTATGTTGTTTATTGATCTGGGCTGCAAGAGATAAGATATTTCAGCTGTTCAAAGCGGGGATGGTGCTGGAAGGCTCAGAATGGTCCATCGGTACAGAAGGTGTGAGAAACCTGCACATTTTTATTCTAGAATGTGATGTCTGTGATTGTACAAGCAGCCAGTAAGAGATAAGAGAAATTAACATCAGTCATAAGGGCAAACCACAGTGTTATTACATGGAACGTCAACAAATGAGTTGGCACCATCTTCAGAGAAAAAAGTAATGAATTGACTTGAAAGCTGTGTGAATAGTGATCTAAATATGTGTCTGTGATAAAAAAGAATAAAAGAGCTTAGAAACAAGTATATAGAGTAGCAAACATTTTTTTATTTGTGAATGCTAGTGACATTGCTTTTACACAACAGTGAAAAATTGAGACATTTACATTTTAGATCAAATATTGCCACTAACTTGTTCTATTCATGCTCCCCGAATTCAAACAGCTCCAAACAAAATCACAGAATTATGCTCCCTTCAAGTGCTATCAGAAATCTCAGACTACCCGCTTCTGAAGTTGTAATCATGAGTTTGTTGCAATCAAATGCTTTGTTGTCGGAAAGAATAGGAAACAAGCAGGAAGACCCATTCATTAGTTAATTCTTGCCTATTTGTTGTGGAAATCTAATTAAAGCCATGGGTGAAATATTTACCAAAAGAAAAAAAAGAAGAAAGAAGATACTTAGTCAATACCCAACATGTTTTTTGTTTTGTTTTTTGGGGAGGGGGAGATGTAGCATCCCAACCATATAACCACTCACCTCTCTATCTAGATATTAAGCTTGATGGCAATTAGGAATTATATGTGGTCAATTTTTAAATCCATAAAATATGCACCAATTGGTTATGTTTGTAAATATACATGACTGTAAAAACAAGAGAAAGATGTTGTAGATGTTGTGGGAAAACTGAACCTTTCAGTAATTCAGTTTCCCAGTTGTAAATATGACTTGCGAGGCCGTTCATGTACAAATTCCAACTATGAAACGCATATTTACAATAACTCCGACAACATATAAAGGCAGTATTAATCTTCACTGGTTTCCATGCAACACGTGTGGCGTTCCTGAATGAGAATTTTAAACTTATTAGTTCACCTATAAAGACAGTTGCATGTTATGTTCCTGAATGAACCAGTGTTTTAAACATATCAGTTGAATTAATGATTCAAGGATTCACTCAAAGACAGTCAGCTGGTGTAACGATGTAATGTTCAAGTCTGACAGTCTGTTATTATGCAACCATATGTATTTTCCATTTCATATGCCAAGAAGTCCTATCATGAGGTTTGAGTTTGCATGCAATTGTTTATTTGATATTTCCTTTGATTAGTTTACTTAAATGATTCATTTCTTCCTTGTTTTATGCTCATCAGATCCACATATCTTCGTCTCAGACAGATGTGCCCTAAAGACAGCGCTGTTGTGCAAAGCACAGCAGAGAGAAAAGTATCTTCTAAGTATTTCACTGGCTTTTAAGGACAGATTAGTCACTGCTTGCGTGAGCCTTTGTACAAATGTTATTGTGTGAACTATCAAAAGGCTTGTTTTCCCACAAATATATCAATTCTAAAAGGGAGGTGCCATTCCGTGAGATCCCTGGGTGTTTCCAAATTCAAGACAACTGGGAATGCTCAGAAGTGAGTTGCAGTCAGGACAGCCTGTCATTTTCAACGTTTGAGTTGGATTCACAAGAGCTGATTGAAAGATGGTTTCAGATGCAATGTGGTTCGAATTCACACAGCCTGGGTTTGGTCATGTCTGAGAATGGCCTTTATCACACACAGTGTTTAAAGCCCTTGCATGCCAGACATGCCCTTCCAAATGTGGTCCAACAATCTCTTGGAAGACTGTGGGTAATTTTGATACATTTAATCCACTATGTTACAATTTAACCCTGTGTTGACTCTCTCCTCTGATTTTATCAGCAATCTCAAAACATGAGACTTGCACCGAACCTTTTCAGACCTGCTCTAGATCTTCTGGATGAAAGCAAAACCATATGTTTCTCGCATTTCAACCTGAAGCTATTTCACTTTTACAGCAAATGCGCTTGACTAGACTACATTGCCATTCCTTCCACTGTGTAATAAGTCATTGATGTATTTGGATGTATCAATCGATTTAACAATGATTTTGTTCAGGAACAATAAAAAAGTGTAAAATAACACTTTATTTTAGTAATTTATTAGTTAAGTACTTAATAATAGCCATGGTACTTACTTACATGAAACAAAATGTACTTACCATGTAACTAAGTTATGGAACAGCCTGTAATTATAGTTTTAATTATGTAGATGTAATAGGCAGCTTCTGTTACACAGCTACTTATGTAACCAAAAGAATGTTACATATGTGTTGCAAACTTTATACAATGTAATTATATATGTAAGTACACAGACATAAGCTACTTAAAATAAAGTGTATCAAGATTGTACTTAAGTGTAAAAGCAGCTGTGTAACAGACTCGGTCTGTTACATAGGTGTAACAGAAGCTGCCTATTACATCTACATCATCACAAACTGTAATTACAGGCTGTTCCATAACTTAATTACATGGTAAGTACATCTTGTTTCATGTAAGTACAATGGCTACTACTAAGTACTTAATTAGGTAATTACTCTGTATTGTGACACCTTAAAATAAAGTGTTACCAACGTCACTGTTTTTATGGGTGAATCGCTGAATCAAGTTTGTTAAAATACAATGATTCATTCAGGAAGGAAACAAGACCCATTGTTTGTTGTTGAGATAAATATCTTAATTTGGTAGTACTTGTGTTGCTAAAAAAATTGAGGTTGAAAAAAATCCCCAAAATTAAAAACATGCACCTGAAATGAATTTTATATGATTTATTTGATATGTGATATGTTTATTTTTATTCTAGACCTAGACCAGTTAATTAATTGAATAGATTAAAAAGAATGACTAATCAGATTAAGAATTTGAAAATCAAGTGGTTTACATAGAAGAATGATATATTGTGTTTTATACTTTAAAAAGTATATGGTTTACTCTATAATATAGATAGAAATGCAAATATTAAAAAGGGCAATAATAATAATAATTAATTTGCACAAGATGCATGACAAATTTAAACCATCTTCATTCCCTCTCTGAAGAGCTCTAATTCTAACATTGCGTGCTGGACAGTCACCAAAATATGACAGGGCTTGCTTAAGATTAACCACAATCTATTTAGGTTTTTATTTTGCTAAAGTTGTATAGAAATGAAAACATTTAAGCCTTATGTATTTGTCTATGGAGGTGCACTAATTTGGACCATGCTGGCCAATATGTTTCCATTCTCAGTACAGCTAGACAGCTCGGTTTAAACAGAATTCCAGACAAACCATAACAGGTGTATTTGTAGAGGCAAATCTGCCTATCATCTTATTTCCACAGGGATGTGTGGCCAAGATTTTTCCAGCCTCTTCATCATGGTCTGCACGCAAAAGTCAAATCCCCTTATATCGAAAAGGATCTTGAGAGTAGTAAAATGAGAAGTCAGACACCCAGCCTGATATCTGAGAGTCTGCCTATTGGCTCCAAAGATTAGCTGCCTCATAACTAGCACACGGATCCCTTTAGGCCAAATATGTCAGTTCAGATTTCAGTTTTTCCATTTGACAGCACTTTAATCTTCACGTTTAAACATACTGCAGCATTTTTACAAGGACTGCTTGGAAACCCATTTATTTGCACTTTTAATCAAATAAATCTGAGTTTTTTCTTGGACATTCAACAACTTATATTTTAAAACAATTAGTTAAAACAATTAATAAAATTAGTTATTATTTTATAGGCTAAGAGTTGACCAAACTCTGTAATTGTAAAAGCTCTCTCCTGAGTTTTTGTGTCCAAATGACCTTTCTGTAGAAAGGAATGCAAAACTTTCCTTGACTGACAAAAATAGGGACTATTTTCTGCCCTGAAGCTACACTATGCCAACCTCAAATTCCCTTTTGATTGCGTACAGGTGCCAGAGTCTCTGGCCTGGGAGCCATCCTACTTTAACACGATCAGAACCAGAGGATCAAAGATAAAAGTGTTTGTTGGAAGCTCACTGCTCCCCTTAAAATGATCAAGGCTGGTGCAATCAATTAAAACTTGGGTTTGACACTCCTTGCGATTTCTGATATATATATATATATATATGCATATATCAGCTGATAGGGAAACTAAACATATCTTGGTAACTTTTCTCTGAAACTAAAGTGAACACGGTGAATGCTAATTGGAAAATGACCTGCATGATGTTTGGTTGCCTCCAGCTGGTTGGCTCATCGCATGTTTCAGATCAGGTGTGTTGTGAGGACACCCAAGTGGGGTGAGAGGTTTAAACCAACATTTCAGTGTTAGTGTTTGTCGACTCTGTGTTATGTATAGGAAACACGCTATTAACGATACCATTACCGCAGATTAAATTTAAAGACCATCTAGAGACTGTTTATTTTCCGTCATACATCACAATGCAATTAACTACAGTTTATTTCAAGCTTTTTGATAATTGAGAAATTTGGCTGAGGTTCTAAATGTTAAAGTCTGCTAAAACACAGCCAGGTTTCTCACTTGATCTCCCTAACAAGCACTTTCCTCTTCACGTGCTAGCCAAGCATGACTAAAACCTGAATAAACAACCTTCCATCCAGTTAATAATTTAAGCCAAAAACATGGAAATGAGCAATATAAGGGGATTAATTGTATGGATTAACGGGATATAATTGCACCACTTAGAGCCGATCAGATATTCCAGACGGGGAAAAAACGTTTCTTCTGCCAGCCATCTGAAAGTGACCACAAACAGCATAAGTAGTCTCCACATGTCACCTGTCTATACCACACTGACCTCACAGTATCAGTTCAATATTTACACAAATTCCTTACAAAGAACCCCCTAGGGTGAGTCACATTCAGCCGTAGATGTGCGTACATCGGAGCAAAACACTAATTGCCCTTCTGCCATCTCAAGGGCTCAGGTTTTCTAGTACATTTCACTATTTCCTACAGTTAATACGTAGTACTGTAATCTGTGAGGGATGCTATGTTCGGTGCATGTTGGGGAGCACTAGCTGGCAATTAAAATCCTCTTGATGCACGTCTTTGTGCATGCCCAGTAATATTAAAGCTGTTTCAATCAATTTTAGTAGTACACTGTTGAGAATAAAGGTTCCAAAAAGGGGGATATTGCAGCATTGCCATAGAAAAAAACGATTTGGGTTTCTCTAAAGGACCTTTGAGTGAACAGTTCTTAAAAGGGTCATATGACATTGCTAAAAAGAACATTATTTTGTGTATGTTGTGTAATGCAATGTGTATTTTCCACATACTGTACATTATTGTTGCTCCTCTATGCCCCGCCTCTCTGAAACTTGTCAATTTTTACAAAGCTCATGCAGGTGTGAAATGCGAGGTGTGCTCTGATTGGCCAGCTATCCAGTGCGTTGTGATTGGCCGAATACCTCCAGCATGTGACGGAAATGTTATGCCTGTTTACCGTATTGTGATGCCGTGTCCCGGCACATTACAAACAAGGCATTTGTTGCATCCAGTGGGGACGTAATTACTGATTATAATGACCTAGAACTATCTTTCTTTCACGTCATGTTGCATCGTGCCACGGAAACATAACACCATGTCTGCAGTTGTGACCGGAGAAACATCAAACCAACACTACACTACACTGCTCAAAACTACTCAAAAAAGAGTTTGAATAGTCAGTAGCAAATTCTTTAAATAAGCAAACGTACTTACAGGCTGTGAGTCAGAAGTGCCAGACTATGCGTGCAAAGTTGGAATTGCCCCACTTTATAGCCTTTGTTTTTTGATAGCCAGAGCTATCACTCCATCAGATTCAGGAATCAGTTCTCCGTATGTGCTGAACACATCTGAATATTTGGGTTTAACTGTTCTGCAACAGTGTTGTAAATACAACTTAACCACTGATTTATAGTTGTGTCCTCTTTTGGAAGCCCAAATAAAGTAGTTTTTCTTTCACAATGAAACACAGCATCTCCACGGCATGGCGCCGGCAGCAGCAACAATACTACAGCGAGAATAATAGCTCCACCTTCTTTCTTTGCGTATACATTTGGGTGGTGTTATGCAAGTCTTCCCACATCATGACGTAGACATGTGGGGGCATGTTTAAACAAGCTGTTTTAGGTGGGTGTGGTCGAGTCTTAACTTTGATAAAGAATATCTCTTTGGTTTGAGACTTTAGTCTTTGCAACTTTAGGGATCTTCTCTTATGTTAAAGCTTGTAACACTCCAAAGAGAAAGGAAAACTTGAAATCGCATCATATGACCCTTTTAAAAGATTGTAATAATCTGAAACCCTTTACACTATAAAGAACCTTTAGTGCAATGTATTTTCTACCCACACTAAAACCATTTTTGGCACAAAACATTTTTACAGTGTTGATAGCAGTTAGGTTACTTGCATGGATTTAGGTTACAAATGGATGCAACCAAGTCATGAAAATATCAAAATGACCAGTACAGAACTGTAACCTTTACAAGTCATATTCTGGTTGCAAAAATACCTTAATTCCTTACATCTCTGCTGGATGGCCAATTTTTCAGTGCCTAAATCACTTAAAATGCATGACTATGAATTGCAGGGGGAACCCTCACTTAACACAACAAGAACATGCAAACACCACACAGAAAAGACACCCAGGAACTTAAAACTTTTTGATGTGAGGCATGATATTTCTTTTTTACAAATTAACAGTGCAGTTTTGCTAGCGGGAATACGCAATCTAAGCCTCTTTATCTTATCTCTCTAAACCTCTCATTTAGTTCAGTCAATGTATGTACTGATTCTGTTTATCACATCTAATTAATCTCTTGAAAATGCAATAAGACATTCTTAATAATGGTCTTTCAAGATGAATTATCCTCTGTTATGTTCTGTTAGCTGCATAACAAATCAACATGACATATAGACCTCTAATGTTGAAAAATGAAGAAGCTACAGAAGCAGCGAATGTAATTGCTCCACAGATGTTTCCAAGCTGATGACAAATAATCTTCAAACAAATATTTCCACATCTGGTTTTAGCTGAAACAACTGAAAACAGTATAACAAGTTCCCGTGTGAACACTGAGAAAGTATTAGCTCGGAATATTTTTATATGCGATGTTTCCAAGTCTTTTTCCATTGCATTTGCGTGCGTTGGTTGATAGACAGATTTCATAAAGATGTTGAAGTGCTCTGGGTTTTTAGCAAGCTTTCTGCTCTGGAAAATCATATCTATATCAATATTTAGCTATTTTTTTATATTTAATTTTATAATCAACAAGAATTTTCAAAGCTGATAAAATCCAGAACACCCAAAATATTGTAGGTTTTATTAAACAAAATACGCCGTGGAGATCTTTCAGGCAGGGATCGTGACGAAAGAGGCTGAACAGGATTGAGTCTTTTACAAGCAGTTCCTGCTGCTGCTGCAGCGTCTTTCTGACGGGAAACTCTGTCTTTTCATGCTGAAAAAATGGAGACTGTACATACTGAATCTCTTTAAAAAGCACCTGCAGTGGCCAGACATATTTCTTCCCATAGCTGTGACATTTGTACAGATGTGAAAGCAAAAGAAAAAATACACACAATACCCCAGCTCTCATAAGGCCGTACTAATTTTATCGCAGGACTTCTTCCACCACATCTTTCATGTAGATACCATTGGATATCATTACAAGATATGTGTTTGCATTGAACCCTAAAAACAGGAATGGAAGAAACATTTTACAGAAGAAACAAGAGCAACCTTTATGATGTCTGGAGAAATGGCACTACATAGTTTGCGAGTGACCGTACGTTTCGTATAAATACTCTAAAAGTAAAAGTGTGTACCTTGCAGCTAGTTGGTAATTCTATAAAAAGTTCATAGTATCCTTATAACACTTTGACATTATTGTGTTTGATACATCTGAGCATAAATGTCCATTGTAAAATGCAATTGATTGCAGTTGACAGAGAAAACAATGTGTAATGTCAGTTCAAGTTTAATAGCATGTGTTACCTCGATTTGTTGGAAACTGGTATGTTTTAGGAGAAACTTTTGTAACTTCTAGTAAGAAGAAAGTTTTGGACGGGGAATTTTCCCACATGATGTTCTCACATTTGTAATGTCAACACATGCACAGGGCTGTTCATTTCCTTGCACTTAGGGGCAAAGTGCAGGGATGAGGAAGCGGAAAAATAGCACCATTCAGAAGTCTTATCTCAATTACTTCCTGAAAACAGGTCAGAGGACCAATCAGCGTAGAGCTGGCGAGTCAGGTTGTTGCTGTCTAAATAGGAAGTCCTGTAAATTGCCAAAATACCAAGGACTTGCTGGCCTGGGACAGCAAACTTTCAAGCTCACATTTCCTCTGTATTCTGGTTTAACAAGCCAGCAATCCATCAGCTCTATCTCAAGCTCTCTTCCTTTAACACATTTATGACAGGTCCCTGTGTTTACTTACAACTAGAAGTCATTTGCCAGGGAAACTTAAATTCAAGCACAATGTAAACATGGATTGTTTCTGAGAAAATTATTTTTTTTTATTTAAGAAAACAATGTAATAAAATTTTAGTGGCTATCAGTTCATAAGTGTCTCTATGCACATATACAGAGCATCTGCCCATGTGTGTAGAATTGACTGCATTATTCGGTTTACCACAATTCAACACAAACTGTTGTTCCATTGCATACAAAAAATGTATCAGCAAAAAAGTATAGCGGCTATATGTCCTATTTTCCCCTTGACATGACCTGACCTAGATTTTCAAGTTGTCTGGTTGTCTAGGTTGTCCACAAATGTCTATATTTTGGCTTTGTTTTCCTGTTGATGTGCTCTCAACAGTCCCCATACATCATACTTAAGAATATTTGCATTGCTCTGACAGTTCTCTGTAGATACCACCTTCTCGTTTGCTATGATTGGTCAATTATTTACAACCCGAATTCCGGAAACGTTTTTTATTTTTTATTTGAATAAGATGAAAACTAAAAGACTTTCAAATCACATGAGCCAATATTTTATTTACAATAGAACATAGATAACATAACAAATGTTTAAACTGAGACATTTTAAAATGTTATGCACAAAATTAGCTTATTTCCAATTTGATGCCTGCTACAGGTCTCAAAATAGTTGGGAAGGGGGCATGTTTACCATGGTGTAGCATCACCTCTTCTTTTCAAAACAGTTTGAAGATGTCTTTGCATCGAGGTTGTGAGTTTTTGGAGATTTGGTGTTGGAATTTAGTCCCATTCTTGCCTGATATAGGTTTCCAGCTGCTGAAGTGTTCTTGGTCATCTTTGATGTATTTTCCATTTGATGATGCGCCAAATGTTTTCTATAGGTGAAAGAACTGGACTGCAGGCAATCCAATTCTGGACTCTTCTACTACGAAGCCATGCTGTTGTAATAGCTGCGGTATGTGGTTTTGCATTGTCCTGCTGAAATACACGTCATCTGGAGGGGAGCATAGTTTGCTCTAAAACCTTTATATACCTTTCAGCATTCATAGTGCCTTCCAAAACATGCAAGCTGCCCATACCTTCAGAGATGCTGACTTTTAAACTGAACGCTGATGACATGCTGGGAGGTCTCCCTCCTCTTTAGCCTGGAGGACATGGCGTCCGTGATTTCCAACAAGAATGTCAAATTTGGACTTGTCTGACCATAGAACACTTTTCCACTTTGAAACAATCCAATTTAAATGAGCCTTGTCCCACAGGACACGGGACACAGGACACGACAGTGCTTCTGGACCATGTTCACATATGGCTTCCTTTTTGTATGATAGAGCTTTAGTTGGCATTTGCAGATGGCATAGCGGATTGTGTTTACCGACAATGGTTTCTGGAAGTATTCCTGGGCCCATTTAGTAATGTCAATGACAGAATCATGCCGATGAGTGATGCAGTGTCGTCTGAGGGGCCCGAAGGCCATGGGCATCCAACAAAGTTTTTCGGCCTTGTCCCTTACGCACAGAGATTTCTCCAGTTTCTCTGAAACTTTTTATGATGTTATGCACTGTAGATGATGAGATTTGCAAAGCCTTTGCAATTTGACATTAAGGAACATTGTTTTTAAAGTATTCCACAGTCTTTTTATGCACTCTTTCACAGATTGGAGAGCCTCTGCCCATCTTTACTTCTGAGCGACTCTGCCTCTCTAAGACATCCCTTTTATGTTACAGACCTGGGGGCTGTTTCATAATACAAGTTTTCCAAATAAGCCAGACTTATTTCAGTTAATCTGACTTATTGTTACTTGATTTGGTTTCATAAAGCAAATTTACCATAGTTCAAGCTCAGTCACTCTGGGAACTTATGCTGGGAAACTAACCTGGTCAGGAACAGGCTAACTGTCAGGCTAAGCTGAGCTCCTTCAACACTGACCAATAGGAACACAATGATATTACCACTGACTCTCTCACATGCAATTATGACAGAAAGACAATGCTGTGCGGAAAGATACACAATCTTTCAGCCTAGGATAAAGTCTTGAACATTAACAATAATTTGGGACAAATATAAAGTGGATTTTTTGGTAAACTATGTAGGCTAAGTGGCACTCTGTGGTGCAGTAGGATTCGGAACAGCGTTCTGAGTCACTGCGGACAGTCTTTAACTTTGAATTAATGTTGTTCAATTGAATGTACAAATCAAACTGTATATTCACAAAATAAAAACAACACTGATATAAGAGCGTGCAGTTTATCTGTCAATCAGATGCGCACGAGTTTCGTAACTACAGAAACAGCAGTGTTTTCTTTCAGAATCATCCTGGGTCCAATTCAATTAATATTTAAATAATGTGATGTGTGATTAAAGGGATAGTTCACCCAAAAATTGGGAACCAACAACATCAGTATCAGTGCGCTGGGTGTCTTAAAGGGATAGTTCACCCAAAACTAAAAATTCTGTCATCATTTACTCACCCTCAAGTAGTTCCAAAACCTGTATGAATTTCTTTGTTCTGCCAAATACAAAGAAAGATATTCTGAAGAAAGTTTGTTACCAGGTTATTTTGGGGCACAATTGACTTCCATAGTAGGAAAAATATATATACTGGTGCCCAGAACGGCTCTGTTTCCCACATTCTTCAGAATATCTTCCTTTGTGTTCAGCAGAACAAAGAAATTCATACAGGTTTGGAACTACTTGAGGGTGAGTAAATGATGACAGAATTTTCAGTTTTGGGTGAACTATCCCTTTAAGACACCCAGCACCCAGCATATTAAGAGCTGCTTAAGAATAATCGTGCACATCAATTTATCATTGAAGCTGGATAGAATTAGTGAGATTGTGTGAACTTAAGTTTATGAAACCGCTAAGACCCGATTGATTTGATAGGTTATTTCAAGTCAGGTTTTGGACTTTAATCCCCGCTTTTCTTAGCATCTTTTATGAAACAGCCCCCTGTTATCAATTAACTTAATTAGTTGCTAGATATTCTCCCAGCTGAATCTTTTCAAAATGTCTTGCTTTTTCAGCCCTTTTTTTCCCCCGTGCCAACTTTTTTTTTAACCTGTAGCAGGCATCAAATTTGAAATGAGCTCATTTAGTGGATAAAAGTGTAAAATGTATCCGTTTAAACATGTTATATTATCTAAGTTCTATTGTGAATAAAATATTGGCTCATGTGATTTGAAAATATTTTAGTTTTCATTTTATAAAAAAAAAATCCCAACATTTCCGGAATTTGGTTGTACAATATCTACACGCTATTGAAAACTAGTTTTCAGTCATTACCTTCAGCGAGTTTGAAAATAATAGAAAATCAAAGCCAAATCCCATATTTAGAAATCCAGGCCAGGGAAAAAGAGGATGTAGCCTACTGTTGTCACGGTACACGGGGATCCAGGAACGAGGAGACGAGGATAGAAACAAACAGGGTATTTAATGGATGACAACGGAGGAGGCACAGGAACACAGGTAAGAACATTGACACGCTGACATTAACAATAATCCACAAGTAACATGGGGCAGAACAGACTAGATATAGGGAGACATGACTGGAAACACCTGGGACATAATCAAGATACAGACGGAGACTAATTAACTAATAATGGGGAACAGGACGGATCAAATATGGGTGAGGAGACAAAGGCAGAGGAAGACAAAGTCTGACAATACCCCCCCTTCCAATAGGCGCCCCGCGCCCGTGACGACATCGAAAGGGGAGGGGGGGTGGGCACTCTGGAGGCCTCAAGGACCTGGAGACCGGACAGGTGACCTCCAGGGCGGTGCCCGTTCCGGGACCCACGGCGGATCCGGGGACTCAGGCGGCCACGGCGGATCAGGCGGCCATGGCGGATCCGGGGATTCCGGCGGCCATGGCGGATCCGGGGATTCCGGCGGCCACGGCGGATCAGGCGGCCATGGCGGATCCGGGGATTCTGGCGGCCATGGCGGATCAGGCGGCCACGGAAGGTCCGGGAACTGAGGAGGCCATGGCGGAGCGGGGTGCTCGGGCGGCCATGGAGGAGCGGGGTGCTCGGGTGGCCATGGAGGGTAGCCCCCCCCCAAAATTTTCATGGGAAGCTCCCATCCCAGGGGCGCTCAGGAGCCGTGGAAGGCGAGCTGGACAGGGCCAGCGGAGGAATGGTGAGCTGGACGGGCCAGCAGGGGCTCAGGAGAGCTGGACGGAACCAGCAGGGCTCTGGAGAGCTGGGCCGGAGCCAGCAGGGCTCTGGAGAGCTGGGACGGGACCAGCAGGGGCTCTGGAGAGCTGGACGGAGCCAGCAGGGGCTCTGGAGAGCTGGACGGGACCAGCAGGGGCTCTGGTGAGCTGGACGGGACCAGCGTGGGCCAGCGTGGGCGCTCGGGTGCCGCTGACTCTCGGGGGCGCTCGGAAGAGCTGGACGGAACCAGCGGGGAAATTGAAGCGCACTTACGAGGAGCCGGCACTGGAGGGCGCTGTCGAGGTGCAGGCACTGGAGGGCACTGGCGTGGTGCAGGCACTGGAGGGCACTGGCGTGGTGCAGGCACTGGAGGGCACTGGCGTGGTGCAGGCACTGGAGGGCACTGGCGTGGTGCAGGCACTGGAGGGCACTGGCGTGGTGCAGGCACTGGAGGGCACTGGCGAGGTGCAGGCACTGGAGGCGCCCGGCGAGGTGCAGGCACCGGAGGGCACTGGCGTGGTGCAAGCACCGGAGGGCACTGGTGTGGTGCAGGCACTGGAGGGCACTGGCGTGGTGCAGGCACTGGAGGGCACTGGCGTGGTGCAGGCACTGGAGGGCACTGGCGTGGTGCAGGCACTGGAGGGCACTGGCGAGGTGCAGGCACTGGAGGGCACTGGCGAGGTGCAGGCACTGGGCGCAGCCTCGGAGCAGGCACCGGGCGCAGTCTCGGAGCAGGCACCGGAGGGCGCTGTCGGGAGCAGCCACTGGATCTCGGCGGCGCTGGAAGCGCTGAGCTCGGCGCGCTGAAGCGCGGCTCGGCGGCGCTGAAGCGCTGGGTCGCGCGCGCGCCGAAGCGCTGGCGCGGCGCTGGGAACCAGCCGAGACGAAGACGAGCTGGGCGGCACCAGCGAAGAAGAGCTTGGCAGAACCAGCGAAGACGAAGAAGAGCTCGGCGGGGCCAGCGGAGACACTCGTGGGCTGGTTTCTAGGGATGCACCGGTTGACCGGCCAAAGATCGGAACCGGCCGGTTTTTGCTTATAATGCGCGATCGGCAGCCGGCCGGTTTTGTCTTTTCGGCCGATTTTTCCGAAAGTGCGAACATGTCATTTGTGTGGAAGACATTCGGCAGAAGCACAACACACACACAGAAAAACAGATACAATGAAGCGAACTGCCGTTGGTGTAACATTACTGGCACACAAATAAGAGCCGCTTTCCTTTGCTGCTCTAGCTGAAGTTGCTAGTGATGGGTCGGTCTTGAACGATTCATTCATTTTGAACGGATCTTTAATGAGACTCGAGAAGACGAGTCGTTTCGGGAGTGATTCGTTCAGTCATGCATGCGCACCATCCTAAAGGTTCTGTACTGGAATTAGTTCACCTGTTTCGAGTCTTCGGGTTTTTCGAGTCGTTCGTTCATCGCGTGACTAATGCAGTATGAGCCGGAAAGATAATTGATTAGTTCACTTTTTGAGTCTTCGGGTTTTTCGAGTCGTTCGTTCATCTTAAACGAGACTCAAAGGTCCGAGTCGGTAAAATGATCCGAACTTCCCATCACTAGAAGCGTATCTGTCTACGCCCTGCACAAGAATAGACCGTGGACAGTTGTTCAGCGCAGCTTCTCACGTGTTGGATGAGAAAAGAAACAGACCAACTTGTGACAAAGCTGAAATGCTACTTTTTGTAAAGAATAAAACGTTCAAACGTATAAACGTCAGTTCTGTACAAGATTATTATTTTTATTTTACCTTAAAATTACATTGACTTAATTCGATTTAACAAGCACGAGCTGTAGCATCTTTGTTTTTGCTCGTTGCACTAAACATTATTTGATTTAACATTTTGGAATAATTTATTTATATAGCCTACTTTGGTTTTATTTAGTTTCACTGGTAAATACCTTTTTTCTTTTACACCAATTTTAAAAATGACAACAAATGTTGATTAAGTAACATCTTTGTTTGGACTGTTGAATGTGTGTTGGTTGTGCTGTTTAGATTGTAACTATGCAAACGTTGCCTTTAATTTCAAATGGTTACTGTTAATGTTTTCATTTAAGGCCAGTTTTATGTAGTTTCAACCCAATTTAAAAACCATCTTGGTCCATCTTCAACTGGGGTGGCAAATGAGAGGCAGAATTTGTAAAGATGCTTGTTTGTTTTTTCTAATAAAATATATTGATAGGCATTTCAAATTTGTTTAATATGCTATATCCATTAAAATAAAAGCTTAAGAACATTTTGAGTTTTAAATAATTTTAATCAAAAACTTGTGACACAGCCACTTATGTCTGTCATATTGAAGTAACACCACAGACGTAATTATAACACCACAGACCTTATAATGCAAGTTACTAAAGGCTCTGTGTTACCAGAAAATACATTAACACCAGAGACAGTAACACCACATACAAATCAGCTTAGACTTTTCTAAAATGGAGGCTACCATCATGATGATTTCAAGATCAGGGGACATTTTGGAAATATCAACAAGTATGTATTTATATATTTTTTTATTAAAATATGCCAGATCTGCAAGTTATCAACATAACACCACATACACTAATGACAACACATGAAATTGTCAGAGATTTAGCTAGCTTCAAGATGTATAAGAAAGAATGTACTCCCCATGCACCCCTCAGATCAACCAGCACCTGCAGTGACCGTTACACACAGGAAGTAGTCCAAATAGAATTCTCCCTTTTCTTAAAGGGGTGACATCCATTGTTGAAACACCACAGACATGAATTTGGGGGGCAAATTTTTTCTTAAATATATATATTTTTTAAACAATTAAATATTATACATGTTAAATAAAATCTATATTCACTATATAACCACTTTATTTGTGTTAGAATCTTTCATTATTTCTTGTTGGTTGCTTAAAGGAAAATAAATCGGTATCGAAATCGGAATCGGCCAGTTTGCTCCAAAAAAATCGGTATCGGAATCGGCCACGAAAAATCATGATCGGTGCATCACTACTGGTTTCGACTCGGGACCGGTAACTTCCCAGACACCGGTAGATCCCCTCTCTCCAACACAATCCTGTGGTGTCTGGGAGATCCATAGGGCGCTGGTAATTTGCCCCGAGCCGAAACAGATGGAGGATTGCCGCGTCGTGGAGCTCCGTCACCGCGGCGAGCTTGCAGAATTCTCCGGCGAACTCCATGAAGGAGAGATTCCGCCGGCTAAGGGCGAAGACGCAGGCGGCGAACTCCATCGCCGTGAAGGAAGATGAGTAGCTCTTGTATGGTGGATTATTCTGTCACGGTACACGGGGATCCAGGAACGAGGAGACGAGGATAGAAACAAACAGGGTATTTAATGGATGACAAACGGAGGAGGCACAGGAACACAGGTAAGAACATTGACACGCTGACATTAACAATAATCCACAAGTAACATGGGGCAGAACAGACTAGATATAGGGAGACATGACTGGAAACACCTGGGACATAATCAAGATACAGACGGAGACTAATTAACTAATAATGGGGAACAGGACGGATCAAATATGGGTGAGGAGACAAAGGCAGAGGAAGACAAAGTCTGACAACTGTATAGTCACCCACAAAGCAATTTCTATTGTCAATTACCAACTTGAATCTGTTGCAAAATGTTTAATCTTCATGTAAGATTCCTGTTTGAGTGGATTCCTATTAAAATGACTGGATTTTGCCCGTAATAATCTTATGAACAATGGTAAATGTGACCTCACCTTAAGACTCCATGTTTAGTTGATGGTAAAAAGCATAATAGCCTCTCCCCTTCTTAACAGGCTTTCTGCTAAACATCGCATGAACAAACCAGAAAGTCATATTAAATCCACAATATCTATAGACTAGCCAGGCGATATCTAGAAATTAGTAATTAGTTAACTTACCATTTTTTATTGTATGCGTTTATTTTATATAATATCCTAATGTTAGTGAGAAGGATAAAAAAAAAACTTTTTGATATGAATCTGCATATGCAATGGACATCGGTGATGGTGATCTTTGGTAGCTCCTTTGAAGGAATCTTGAGTAATAAGCTCCTGAACTGGAAACGATGCGAGTTTTACATAATGCAGAAGTCTGTTGCGCACAATTTGCATTACAATTAACAGCCACTGGATATGACTTATCTTAGTTGGTGAAACAACTGTGATAGGAAACCTTCAAATATATATCTAAGAAAATGTCATCAGCCAGCTGAGATTTTTGGTTTTCAAAAAAACTCAGCAATCATTTAGCCAAGGGACACTGTACAGTCCATAAGTGGGGTTCTTGTGTCCTGCAGGTTCTTGGATTGAGGCCAGACTAGCAGCGCTCATGTTTAATTTACACCCTCTAGCAGCTTTTAACACAGACAGCCAGACTCAAGCACCAAAACTCACCTCCAGAATTAATGCATCTCTGAGAGCTCTCCAACCTTTAGAGCTATAAGCACTTCCAGGAAAAAGTGGTAATTGCAGAAGGTGCTGAAATCCTCTTTCACTTCTCTCACTTGCTTACAGAAGGTGTCACAGCCCTCTAAATCTTCCCATTTACATTCTGTAAAGCAAAAAATGTAAAAGTCAAATGGTGACATATTTATGAAAAAAAAGGTTACAGGTGTGAAAGATTGCTGACATATATTCTAACAGCATTTTCTGAGATATTTCTGTCTCTGTTTTACTGTATGTGTCCTCCCACATAAATAAATCATAAATGCACATGCGTGTACGCTGCTTTGGTTGGAAAAAAGTATATACAAATGTTTGAAAATATATAAATGTGATTTACTAATGCATGTATTTTCTAGAAATGAAACTAGTGGAAAAAAGAAAACAGTGAATTACTGAAATATTTTCATTGACTAAATAAGTTGTTAAATTAGATCTTAGCAATGATCACTTATCCATAAATTCAGCCTTATGTCTGTTGAGACAATGAGGTAACTGTGCAGAAGCGAATAAAACCAGTCAAATTCTCCAAAAGATTATCAGACAGGAATAGTGTGATAGATACCTTGCTGACTATATGATCATCAACCGAACCCCCGTTTTAAGGCTAAAATATTAACTTTAAGTTCTGTATCCCCTATTAATATTTCAATAATTTAATAAGTTAATATTTCAATAATTTAAAAACACATTTACATATTTAATGTTCTTTGATATTTGATAATCGCCACAATGACATGTAGGTAGATAAAACATTTCATCTGAATATTTTCATTTAAAATTTCCACTTTTATTACTGAATAAATTAATAGTTTTTCTTCACTTCATATTCCACCAGTTGTTTGTGAACTGGAAAACTTTTCCCTAATATATGTACAATATATTCTGCCAAAACAACAAAATAATTCTATGAGCTCCATTCAGAAAGTAAATACACAAGGAAGTATAATACATACATGCATAAATAAAGGAAATACATTTTCATCAAGGAACATTATTTAATTTTACATAAATACAGTGTTAATTTGATCAGTTTTTAAATAATAAATGCTGTTTGAGCTATGTGCTCTTTTCCTAAATGCATTACTTACATTTCACAGGTAAATTCTCCATCTGTAAATGTTAGACAGCCATGAAAATATTTCCATTTTGCTGCAGACGTGTACGAATCTCCGCTAAACTTCACAGACTTGGTTCGCCACACGCGTCAAACAGACAGAGCTCAATGAAATATGAGCGCAATATGCTGAAATGTTTGTAGTTGGACATTTTAAATCTATAAGTGGGTGTATTTGTATGATAGCACTGACTGTAAAGTGACTGTAATGGGGTAATCAAAATAGCCTTTTTACTCAATTAGCCTAGTCTGTGCTTTTTTTTGTAAATTTAACTTAGCTTTAAAAGCATTATTTTTGTTTTTAGATCGCTATCTTACAATGTTAGAATGTAATGTGATTTTAACACTTTTTGCACATTATATGCCTACATGGTTACATTCAATTTATTTATTTGTTTAATCCAAATAAAAAATACAGAGATATGTACCGTATACCGCATAAATACAGAGATATGAATTTTTGCACATATTGCCCAGCCCTACTTTGAAGAAACGTGCATTTGGTAATCTTTTGCTCGATTCGCCCTCAGGAGAGAAGCCAAAATATTTTTTTCCTACCTGAATTTATGCCTTTTAAATTCGAATATAATTCGAATTTAGATAATATTTTGGTAAAAAATATCGAATGTAGTTTTTCAGCCAATTTGACAGCCCTAGTCCGTATCCAGATCAGACGGTGGATCAGCACCTAGAGACAACCTCTACAACGCCTACAGCCCTGAAGGTCAGCGGAGTCCAGGACATGTAGATGAGCTCCAGAGACAGATCCCCAGGGAGGACCCCGTCACCTAGACCGCCATCAGGAAAAGCCCACTGGAACCAGTTGAGCCCTTACAATCTGACTTTGCTGCAGTTGGAACAAACTGTTGGTTCCTCTGGCCAGAGAACTGTCCCCCTCGACTGAGTCTGATTTCTCCCAGGTTTTTTTTCTCTGTTCTGTCATCAATGGAGTTTTGGTTCCTTGCCGCTGTCGCCTCTGGCTTGCTTAGTTGGGGACACTTCATTTTCAGTGATATCGACTGGAACAAGACTTGATTGCACAGATACTATTTAAACTGAACTGAGCTGGACGATGCCATCACTAAATTAAATAATGAAATGCCTTCAACTGAAAATTGAGTTTTTAATCTTGTCATTTTACATTAGGGATACACTATTTGCCTGTATTCAAATAAAACAGACTTTAGGTGTAGTACAGATAATTGCATAAGGAAAGCAAAAAATAGACACTTAGCATGTTTTCACAGCTGTCATATTTCATATTCAGCCCACATGCAGGTATGACTATACACTTAACTCTCTACATCTCCCTCACTGCCACGCTGATTTATATCTTAATCACAAATAGGGAGCTTTTAGCTTGTGGTCCAAAGTGATGTTGAAGAAAATCATCTAGAGAGAGACCATGTGTAGGGTTGAATGATGCCAGATCCCCTTAATATCAGTGAGAGGGAGATAAATCATATACGGTCTCTTAGCTCTAAGTGGTTTGTTAGCTGCACGAATAAATATCTGACACATTGAGTAGGAAAGCACATAATTTAATGAGACTGCGAAGATATGACAGATTGTGTAGCTGAAAACAATGGCAGTGTTTGATGCTCTGGTCTGTTTTCTTCTGAGGAGCAGAGAATCATGGTCTTAGTGCTCAACAACAAAGAAATGTGACATATTTTATATAAACATATTCAGGCAGCTGTAGAATGTTATGTGGTCACACATCATTGGTGTTGAAACAATCTGACCGTGCAATAACCAGGTCCATCTGCCTGAGAGTCTCTGGCCTTTCTGGTTCAGATGCCAAATGACCCAGCCAGTCAAGTGACTTCTCTCCATCCCCTTTCCTGATAGTAAAACGGTCTTTAGCTATATGACATAAATTATTATAAAGGTTATTGTTTAACGATATTGTTTGTCTTTGTGGTTATTGTTACAGTTGCAGTGTGGAATCTGCTATTCTTTTAAATTGAGAAAAATATAGTTACTGTCCTCTGTGCAAATGAGTATTTATGAAGTAATTTTCCATATCAATCTTGCACAGTTTTTTTCCCATATTTTCAATTACAGATTATATTGTGTTTTAGCAAGGTAAAAGGATATGTCCGTAAACTTAATAAAAAATGTACACTTGGATACAGGACGTCTTACAGGTGAAGAGAGATTAGAAAGTAGTGTTTATTTCATAAACATTTTTGTTATACTGGCTGAAATATTCTTCAAATCCTGATAGCAATAAATTATTAAAGTGTTCTAAATTATTAAATTATATTGCTAGATTAAATATATTCTGTAGAAGTCTCAGGACCATAAAATATTCAACCAATCATTACATTTGGTTAAAATGTAATGATTGGATGTCCTTCCTTGCCTGTAAATAGCGCAGCCAATAGCGAGAGTTTGGGGCGTGGCAGGCTGATCCAGAGGGTGTTTAAAAAAAACTAAACAGACAAGGGATACAAGAACAAAATGGGCATTGTTTTACGAGACGGAATAAAATGACAGATTAAAATGTTTCAGTCTCTACTATGAAGATTCTTCTCGACAGCTAAGCTACATTTTAAGTTAAAAGTATTCATAATATGCAACACCTTTATAGACCCATTAGAAATGGTAGATGTGTGTGTGTTTCCCTTAATTCTGGAGTGTGTTCCAAAAAGCAAGATTAATTTACCGTCAGATATGCCCTGGACTCTGTTGATTAACCCAAAACTTGATTACAGGAGTTGCCACGGCTACGAGTAATTTCAGTCAACCAGTAAACACATTGGGCTTTCTCTACAGAGCGCCGAATCCACGAGTCACCATGAAGAAACGCGCCAAAAATATTTCTTCTTCTTTTGTTTAATAACGAGTTACAATCTTAGTTCATATCGCCGCCTAATGGGTGATTGTGGAAAATACATACATTCCAATTAATTGGCGATATGAGCTAACAATGTAGATCGTAGTTAGTCTAGTTTAATGTTTATGTTGTGAGATAAGAATAAAATAAGCCTAAATAAATCATAGTAAAATAAACATTGTTTTAGTTTGTAATATTGCTTTATTAAGATATCAAGAACTATGTATAAAGATATTTAGCAATGTTTATTTTTTTATAATTTTATTAATAGTAATAATCAATATTTTTATACAAACTTCTATATTGCATTGACAAAACAAAGACTTAATGAGAGAGAAGGGAAACGGTATTTCGGTTCCTCTGTATGTCTGCACATATGGTGGCACTGACAAATACAAAACCTTGAACCTTGATAAAACATTAATAATAAACATGGCAATTAGATGTGCTTTCTCAATTTGTTCTTCCTAGTTCAATATTTTATTGAAATAATGCATATATAGTTTGATGGTTGCTGTAAGTGTAGAAAATGTTTGTCTGTTATTTTGTTTGGTCACATGGGTGTAGGTGGGTATTTACCTGATTGTGTTTCCTCCTGTTTGACATGTGTGTGTAGAGAGAAGGGTTGAGTAATGGTAACGCTCACTTTCTGTCGACCATTCTAGGCCTTTCTAAGTTATGTTTTAATCATGCAGTTGTTTGTTACGTTGAAGTCATCTTAATAAATCTTCAAAAAGAATGCAACGGATAGGAACGCATTATGGATTTATATATGTCTGCTTAGCCTCTCAGCAGCTAAAGGCTATCGCTATAGCCACATTTTTTTTTTTTTATATGTATAGGTAACCACTTTTATATATAGCATATGTATAGTCAAAGCTGACAGTAGGTTAGTTGTGTATAGGTTTATACGGTTTTACTTTGTGTTGTATATCTGTATTTATGTAGCACCGTGGTCCTGTGAGGCACGACATCTCGTCCCACTATATGTCCACACATGTAGCGGAATGACAATAAAGCTCAACTTGACTTGACTTGACTATAGCTGGTAAAAAATATTTAGGGCTGGTACATTTTCAGTGTGAAATGTTTTAGGCCCTGACTATGAACATAGCAACCTTCATGTGATATTGAAGAAAATGTGGATAAAACACCCTACAGTGTTATTGTTATTTTATCAAATTGAAGATAGTAATTTCAATAACTATAAACATAGATGAAAGTTTCTGTTATTTTAACCATTCCAATAGTCATTCTCTGGTGTTTTTTTACAGACCCTCCACAGATATTGTCCCAATCTGCTTTCAAGGAGACTGTGTAGTATGTTAAAACACTGTGCGCTGAGTTGTTGGCCGGTTACTTGGACGACAAAAATGGCAATTAGCTGTGAACTAACATGAAGACCCTGGGTTTGCACTGCTTAGTTCCAGTAATGTTCAACTGCAAGAATGTGCTGCGTTGTGTTGCCATCACAAATCAAACAGCCCCCTTCCCATCCTTGTTTCATTAGTTTGTCTTGTCTGAATCCTGCAATAACCTTGTTTCCAGGCAGCATTTCTTTATAATCCTGACAAATAATATGTGTGCTGCCATATAAAACCAGGGGCTGAATTGTGTTCCTGAACGGCATGGTCTCTGTAAGAGATATGTCACATTTCCTCTCCATGAAAGGCCATTAACAATACTTGTCAGGTTTGTAAAACTTTGAAACCTTCAGGAAATCCTTTTAAATGTGTTTTATTGGCCGAGGAGACAAAAGAAGCACTTGTTAGATACTTCATATTGCTGAATATATAGTCAATATTTAACTAATACTGCAGTATTTGCTAAACCCCATATCTATCATCAGAATAGCACTTACCCATGTGTAATGCAGCTTTAGAGTTGAAACATATGCCTCTGTTTCGTAAACTTTCTTTCCATAAAACCACAGGGGGACTCAGTGCTGGGCTGCGAAACATCTATTGAGAGTCATAAAGAGCTCCATTGTCATGAAAAAGGCAAATAGTTTGGTGAAGACTCACTGAAGTCAATGACATAATGCTAGTGGGTATAAGGGCTCGCTCACAAACACTCAACATGTAGACGGTTTGTGCACAACCTGTGCCGTGCCGGACAACAGGTGGACTAGAGAAGCGTCAGACTAGGATTATCTCAGCTCAGGATCAGTTCCAAGTGTGCACGGTTTGCATTTATAAATGGCCTCCAGACGATTGCTATTTATTAAGCCGATTACCTCCACGTGGGATAAATTTGTTTCCGCACTGATTAGCTAGAAACGCTCTGTGTTTACAGCAACATGGGTAGTGGTACTGCAGGCTAACGGTTTTGTTGACAATACACTCCATTTGAGGGACGACTGCTAGTTTTGTCAAGTTCCAGCTCTGAGATCTGTAGTTACTGCATAGACCCACGTGTTTGAATGTGATCCAGAGCACCACGTATTCCTACTCTATAAACCAGTTGACACTGCTTGACACAAAATCACATCATTCTTGCTTGCTTTATTCTGAATATTCCTCAGGGTGTTGTATGGAGAGGCGAAAGTATAGCAAATAACTGCCCAATTTTCCAGATTTATTTCAAACAAATGTCTAAAGAGACTAGTTTTCGAAAGTCACGTCACAAAAAGTCTAAATTTTCCATATAAATCAAATGGTACTGCTAAATGTTATACATAATATACATTTTAAAATGTCTTGCTAAATATTTAGGAAATACGCACATTTGAGATGCCCCAATTTTAAATTCTGTGAAAGCGTAACCAAACGTAACTGGAGATTTTTCCACAAACTGTCGCTACATTCCAAACAGGATTAATCAGCTTTGGAAGAACAATCATTGTTGTTGTATTGAAACCAATTATTGCATTGAAACCAAAACCGTTCCAAAACCAAAGTGCTCAAAACTGTGCGCTTCAAAGGCCCCTTCGGAATGAAGGATTTTGAACGGGGCAACTGATGGACACGATACTCACACGATACTTTGCATTTGTGTAAATGTGTGATGAAAGTTCCAAGGAGCAGGATTTTATTTTTGAGTATGTTTCAACTGAAGTTTTATATTTAATATTTATATTTGCAATATTTATTTAAAAATTTATAAGATTAACATAACTAGATGTAAAGTTTGAGTTTGGTTAATCTTTAAACATTGAAGCTAATTTTTGGTCAAAGGTTTTTGTAATTGTATTCTGTAAGGAACAAAATATTAATTCAAGTGACATTTATTTTAAGGAAATAAAGCTCAAACAGGCGTCACAAAAAGATGTTTGTTTGTTACAGCTATACAAAAATAAGACAGAAAGTACTTTGGCGCTTGGAGTCCTGGTTGCTAAACTTTGTTGAACATCTTCCCAGTTAACATAATGAACTACACCTGTGGTTACTCACTTGTGTGAACTTCAAATGGAACAGACTTCATACATCCAATGAAATCACCTTGAGACCACTTGGTTAAAGAAGTGACATTCATACTTTTTAAAACTTGTTTAACCCAAGGTAATAGTGAAATACATGAAAACCGTTTCCCTTCAAAGCAGTATGGTCACCCATGGATACAGAAGCCACAAATATTAAAATGGTCCAGCTGTTACGGTGTCTTTTCTTAAAACGATCGGAAAGCACTCAATGTGTTTAACAACATATAGAAGGCTGAATAGTCAGTTACACCACATAATCATTTGGCACTGCATGGTATTCGAATGAGATCAAGTAACAATACAGGTGCTGAATGGCTTGGCCGGTCTGAGCGCATCTATTGAGTGCCAGCAGCTTGTGAGATCATCAGGGGAAATAAAACAAGTACAACGAAAAGGCCTAAATGATGGCAGTACCTGTTTTGAGGGGCACATCTGACTTTTATTAAAAGCACTTTGAGAGGAAATAATAACAATAATCATAATCAGGTCAAGATGTTCGCTGCCCTATGTTGCGTCACTCACACTAAAAGCTAAGTGGGACAGTCTGCTCTGTGCAAAATTCTTGAGACTGAGGCTATTCACAGCGTTTCTTTGCAATCAAACTAATACTCACCTGACACAAAGAAATGTTACAATTGTTAACAATCTCTCTGATACACTGATATGGGTCTTGTGCAAGTCTACATCAAGCATGTCGATAACAACCTCACTGTCTTTTTTCCAGGAGTCTCTCCCACAGTCGTATGTATAGGGGTATTAAAAACAAGCGTGTTTTAAAATCCAAAATTGAATTCTTTAAAAATGTAAATGTTAAGGGTTCTCATCAGCATTGTTCAGTGGCTTTGTTAACAAGGAACTATTTAATACAGGCAGTGAAACTACATCCGAGTCTTGGCATGAGCTACTATGCGCAAATGACCACAAGGGAAGCTTTATTGGATGCAACATCCTTTTCAGAAGGAGCTCTATTAAAGTAAAATACTAGGACTAAAAGCACATTCATATTGATTAGATTTGGCTTGATTCTTCCAATCTACTGGAAATGAATATGCAGGCTGCATATGTTATATTGAAGCAAGTAGAGTTGACAAATTTAGGCCGATGTCATGGGTGCTGTATATAAATAATTTAACCGCATTAAAAAAATATGCTAAAAACTATTAGTTTCCAACTTGAGTTTCTTTTTTCTGATAGTGAGGATTAAAAGCCAAAACCACTCTGCTCTCTGGCCTGCTTGAATAGAGGTACATGCTTTCAATCACTCAACGTGTTCAGACTCTTCTGTGTGGGGGATGCTGGTACTCCACAGGGGCTGAGGGCCTTGAGTTTGTCGATGAGAGAGAGCTTATCAGACACATTCCCAGCGTCCCACTGCAGCAGACACTGTCCATGGGTTCAGTATGTTTGTTTTCCTTGAGAAAGTTTGGGAATATAGCAAATCACGGAAGCCTGTAATAGCAGTTTCTGTTTGTTTGTCTGATTTGTTTGAAATGTGCCTTCTCCAGAACAGACTAATCTCATTTGTTTAACTCTCCTAGATGGATTGATAGTGTCTTCTTGGACAAGAATGTCATTAGAAAAGGCCTGTATAACAATAATAAAATGAAAGAATACTTTATAACTGCAGTATATTGTATTTTCTGATGTGAGTGATAAAAATCGTACATTATACAACTAGTCCATGAGTCTGATTGGTCAAGCAAGCTGTGCTCTCAGAGCCTTCATGTAGTGCATCAGCACTGGGACTTTTCATTTTAAAGTCACACCGCCTGTGATTTTTCACTTTCTTTCTTCAGGTTATGCCAGATATGCCAGTATAGGTGGCAACAAGTTACAAAATGAGTCACTGATTCAATCAATTTGTTCAAAACCACTGTTTCATTCAGGAACAAAAGCTGTCTTTAATGTGCAAGTCATTGAATTACTCGCTCAAACTATTTCATACACATTGATTTATTAAGGAATTCCTACTGCTGATTTGGACTCACTTACCTTACATATTACATTACATACATTACACGATTATGGCTGGAAGTCAAATACAATTTTCCAGTTCACCAGTGTGTCATTGAGCATTTTACTTCATTTGAGCTACTGTTATGTGTCGATATTAATCCAAAAACTCCCCAAATTTCCTTTTTTGTTTTGAACAAAAGTTAAAATGCTAATATCGTTTCCTCACTTTTAGTTTGATTTGATCCTGCTATTGGTAGAACTGTAATTATTGATTTTACAGGACTGGGATGTATTTCGTGAAGTGAAAATTGTTAATGCAGTTTAATTCATATAAAGCCACAGATTCAAGTTTAAATATTTTGTATTTACACATATAGCATTGTGTATACACATATAACATTTGTTTTTCTGACATTTAAGAGTAAATCGTTCAAGGGATCTAACCCTGTAAAGGGATGAGAGGTAGTAGAAGTTAAGAGCTGTCAAGTCTGAAGGCCTAATTTAGTTTTGTCTCGTTTTCAGGAACTTTGTTGGACACACTTTGGTGAGCACATATACAGACATTCACCACAAAGCAAAGTCTGGGAAATGTCAACAAATACTAGACTTCTCAACAGTTACTGGAAAGGCCACCTCTACAGAGATGCTTTCAAGAATTTCACTGAAAGCGCCAGTGTCACACTTGCAGTGCCATTTGTTTGAAACGCAAGACCTTTGCACAATAGCAGACAATCGCTTTTCTAAAGGCCATAAATACCATTATAAAAGCTGACATCCTGACCACGGTTAGTTTTATTCATATTGAAGAGTGTTATGAGATGAAATAATGGAGATGTGAATTTGCAGATGTGAGTTTGAGCAGAACTATAGAAACTCAGAAGGTCATGACAGCAAACAGCGCCACTCTCTCACATTTAATAGCTTGAATACTTTGGCAACATAAGATCAAATGACATTGCATGTGAAACAAGAATTTTATTTCTATTTGCTTGGTTTACTGCAATGAGTATCAACTTAAAAATGTTTCAGCCAAAGCTGGTAGGATCATTTTCACATATGGGTCAAACAAACAATGGGTTGCCATGATATCTTGACATCTTCGCTTGAAGCCAAGTCCTCATGATGACATTTAACATCATTTGGCTGCATCATCTATTTTCACACCCAGTCATTGAGTCACGAATAAGCACAATGAAACATATGCTGAAGAAACTCGAAAACAAAAGAGGTGAATAATATGCAGCAAATCATTCATTTTCAAGCTCACTTTTTCACATATAGAGGTTTCATTTGCTCACTGTACATGCTGATATGAACTTAAATTACCTTAAAAACACCATGGAAATTGATGCTTGTGAATTCTCTCACTAAAGTGATGTATTTGTGTTCTTCAAGACATTATTTTAACTAGCTGCTGTTCAGGACATAAAGTAAAAGTGATTGTTCTCTTGGTTAAAATATATGACCGTGTCACAGCAAAATCTCTTAATAAGTGTGTTTTATGTGTCTGGACAAGCCCCTCTCCTCACAGCCAGATTGCCCTCATCATTAGACTTTATTTGAGCTGGACCGAGTTGACTGGAGCTGCTTTCTCTGGTTCATTTACGCTCCTCATGAAGCATCACAAATCAGAGAAGACATATGCGTCGCCTTGTCTTCTACTTTTGGCAAATCTATGGAAAAAGCTTTACTTCTTTAGAATATTTTTAACACTGTAGATCTATTAAAATTACTATTGGGGATGCATAATATATGGTTACCATATGGATTATCAACCAACATTAGATATTTTTTGCTTTCACTGGTATCCATTTTTATTGGGTGTTCACTTGCTCACTGCCCTTATTTTACTCAAACTTACTTAAAATCTGTATTAGTGCTAATAAATCAAATCAGTCTTTAGCAAATCTGAAAATAAATATATACAATTATATTGTATAGGCTTGCAATAATGTTGTTATTCCTAAATTAAGTCCCACTGCTTGACTAATTCAGATGTTGTGGACGCATATGGACTAGCTTGAATCATTCCGATTACATGAGAGACTGCTGGAGACTGTTTAGGACATCAGTAAACACATCACCCCAGACAAGATTTTTTGCTCAGAAAACAAAAATGTCCTCTTTAATGTTACTCAATGATCTGTGTCATGTAGTAGTACATATTAGATTTAACTTTGTGTTAAAAAAACCCTTAGGTGCTTATGAACATACCCCATATTCTGTAGAGAAAAATGAATGTGACAGAAGTCTCTTTGGAGTTTCCAGCTCAACCTGACATGCAGATGAAGAGACGGAGAAGCACCTGTTTGAATTGGATCCGCTTCTCTTTTTAGCTTGTGCTATCTGAGTTCATCCAAATATCTTATGCCACATTAGGTGGATAATTAATCCCTTTATCAAGACAATTACACCAGTAAAGATATGCTATAATCGGAACTATGTAGACTACTTTATATACACTTTGAATATAACGCTGATTCCTTCTGGTGTGAGTGATTCTCAGACATTTTTGTAATACAATGTATATAAGTATTTAAAGGGATAGTTCACCTAAACTGAGCCTCTTTCTAAACCTGTAAGACCTTTATCCATCTTCGGAACACAAATTAAGATATGTGACCCTGGACCACAAAACCAGTCTTAAGTCGCTGGGGTATATTTGTAGCAATAGCCAACAATACATTGTATGGGTCAAAATTATACATTTTCTTTTATGCTAAAAATCATTAGGATATTAAGTAAAGATTATGTTCTATGAAGATATTTAGTACATTTCTTAACTTAAATATATCAAAACTGCATTTTTGTTTAGTAATATGCATTGCTAAGCACTTCATTTGGACAAATTTAAAGGAGATTTTCTCAGTATTTTGATTTTATTTGCAACTTCAAACTTTTGTATCTCTGCCAAATATTGTCCGATTCTAACAAACCATACATCAATGGAAAGCGTATTTATGCAGCTTTCAGATTATGTATAAATCTCAATTTCCCAAAATTGACACTTAAGACTGGTTTTGTGGTCCAGGGTCACATATTTTTGATGAAATCTGTGAGCTTTCTGACCCTCCATAGACAGCAATGCAACTACCATATTCAAGGCCCAGAAAGATAAGATAAAGGTAAAAGACATACACTGCATCATTTCACTTTCACACTCTTTCCCTAATGTGACTGGAATGCAAATATCCAAAGACAGGTACCAGGAGACCGCGTGAGCTATGTTTTAAAGAGTTTAGTTTCATGTTTTGAAAATATTTAACGCATACAGAGTGCATTTTTCAATCTGCCCCCTGACAGCGCTGGAGGTTTGGCCTTGTTGCACAGCAGACACCCCCTGTTGTTTCGTTCCTCTTCCTCTCAGAGCAATCTACAGTATGGGGTAACACATTTGGCAACATTCCTGTTTCCTTTTAAAAGAGACCATGGCAGCGAACGCATAAGCATGTAAAAACAAACTCTCAGGGACAGGTTAATAGGACTCACAGTCCTCATAGGGATTAGAAGAGGCACCGTGCCCTCAAGTCTGGAAGTCAAGTAATCCACAGTCCAACATTCAATAATAGCCCATACCGGCAGGCATTTGATTTTAGTAACCAAACCCGAGATAAGCACAAGAGATGTTTTTAAAGTAGTTGAACGAGACTCTATAAAACTCAATCATAATAGACGTGTAAAACACATGGTGATTTTTATACAAAGCAAAGAAAGTTGTTTCCCTTCAGCGTTCGTATCTGTCACCTACACGCAAATCAGTAACCCAATAGGCCCCAACCCGGAGTAAAGAGAAATGTAAGTCCACTTGAGTCCAAATAAAATGAAGAATGTGACATTGTAAAAGTAATGATTTTCGGAACAAAATAATAACACAACCCAAGTCCATTACTTCAAATTGTGCTGCAGACATTCCACTAAACTTCCTTTCACCTCCGAAGAGCAGACGCAGCCTCCTTTCCCCTGGAGGACACATTAAAAATCCCTCCAAGTCGTTAGGGGTTTGTTGAAATCCAAAATATTCCATTTATTAAAGCTTTTAAAAGAGATGGAAATGTGAAGTGTAGAATAATGTTATAAATGGGGCTTGTGACTTAATTAATGTAGTGAGGCTTGCCTCAGGGCAGTGAATGGCTTAATGGCTTGGTATGAGAGTGTGACCGACTGCCTGCATTTCTCCTCACTGCTAACTGAATTAGTCAGCAATTAGTATTAGTGGATTAGGCCATCTCACAGTCCAGGCTAACAAGGAACATTCCCAGAACTTTCTTTTAAAGGTATGTACTTACAGTAACTTTAATGGTACTTTTTAAGGTATCAGGCCCCGGAAACATTCTTAAAATATAACCATGAAACCATTGTTCATTAAACTGTTATATTGAAACTTAAAAATTACTATGGAATGCTTTGGCCATTCTAGTTTTAAATCTATGAGTTAATGAATGAGCTAAATTAATAATTATTCAGGAAGCCCTCTCCACGTGTAACCTTTATGAATGTTTTCCAAATGTTACCAGTAAAAACTAATTATAACTATTAAAACTAACCTAATTAGAATTTTTTTGCACTTTCAATGTAAACTGCTGCTTTATTTATTTGAGTTAGGGAAATATTCTTAGAACACATTCATTGTACAACTATATTTTGGAGCAGTAACGCAATGATACGTATATGTGTTTGCCATGTTCTATGTTTCTAATAACACTTTTGAGAATAAAACCATCCCAAAACAGGATTGAGAGTTACGTTTCTCCAATATAATGAGGAGACCGGTCCAAGCAGGGTTTGTCCTGGAATTCCTGTGGTCTGTACGGCAGATAGGCTAAAGCAAAGAGACCAGTAGATCTCTGTTTAAACATCCTCCAAATGGCATGCTCTGACGTCCCACGGCCGAAGAGAAACACTACATGTTGACACTGTGTGTGCGGTAGATGCTTTTACGTCAGAGATTCTCTGCTTCTTCTTTTTTTCTGCAAATCTTTGTTTGTTTGAATGGTCTATTACTGCTTCCCATTGTCTGGTCCTGTCTGTCTACAATCTGTCTTTAGTAAAGAGACGGTGGGTAGACAGAGTGGTGTGAGGTCTGATACAATACATACAATACAAAGTATTTCTCATGTCTCAAATAATAAGGTTCCAAATTTCTAATTATCTGTAAATGGAATGGTAGGCCCATTTGATACAGGTCTGTTCATTGGATCATGAACAGCCACAAAGTGCATCTACTCTTATAAAAAAAAAGATTTTATATATATATTTGCCACTGTGTTATATGGAAATAAATTATAAATGTATCTCTTTTTTTCTCTCTTTTTTTTTGGTAACGTCTTTTTAGTATGAGAATTTGGTTCAGATTTGATGTGTTTTTGACATTATTTGATTGCAATTACTATGGAAAAACCATGAAACCATTTCTATTGAGTAAAAAAACTACCTAGTCAAATTTTGTCTGGCTTAAAGGGTCAGTTTGGGCCCAGAAAGGGCATTGTGGTACTTTAGTGAATGTGCATCAAAGACTGACATCAAAGACATTTTGATCAAAGACATCAACAAAATGTTGAATAAAGTTGATATTTTTGTTTTATTTGCACACAAAAATTATTCTCATAGCTTCATAAAATTAAGGTTGAACCACTGATGTCACGTGGACTATTTTAACAATGTCCTTACTACATTTCTGGACCTTTAACGTGGTAGTTGTGTTGCTGTCTCAGGGTCAGAAAGCTCTCGGATTTGATCAAAAATAACAACTTTGTTTAAATTTGTTTTTGAAGATGATCGAAGGTCTTACATTTTGGAACAACATGAGGGTGTGTAATTAATGACAGAATTTTTATTTTTGGTGGAACTATCCTCTTAATAAATCTCTTATATATAAAGGCAATATCGCATCTGCAATAATGCTGAATATCATAATATCTGCAGTTGAATCTCAGCAGCACTGATTCAGTACTACAGCATGATTGTTTGTCTGATATTGCCTAAGAAAATCAGACAAGGCATGGCACAGATATTTTTTTTCACGTCGTCTGCTATGTAATGAAACAATACAGCTGGGAGTACCTCAATGTAATAAGGAATTTTTAGTGTCCTTAGAGTCTTTAAGCTGGAAAAAGGAGGAAAAACAGGATATGAACAGGTCAAGTGGAAAACCCTCATCCCCGAAGTGATTTAACATAACCCAGCGCAAACATGGGAAGCACGGCCATGAATATTTAATGACTGTACTATTCCAAAAACTTTCTTTCCCCCATTAATCACAGTACATTTTTCTCCAGTACTACCTGGAGTCTTTCAGTTGATTGTATTTTCCACTATTAATGCAAACTAAGTGAGAGATGTGTGATATCATTATCTGAATTCTGCACAGTTTGTTTATTAATAATACTATCTGAACTGATCCGCGATAAGAAGATCCACTGTGGATACACCCAGGCAAATAACAAGATGATTTGCCACAGAGGCCGTGTTGTTTACACTAGATAAATGAGACATGACTCCTTATATTTTCCCTCCTTGGCAAGACATTTCTCCGCCTGTGAGCGAGATAGCACATTTGGACCACTGCGTCAAAATTACAACCATGACTATCTTAATTGTGTCCGTGGGGAATCAAAGGAATTAAAGTATGGCTCAAGTTATGGCATTGCATAATGCTTCACCACACAGCCGAGGGATCATGTCGGCGGCTCGGCGCCCAGGCAGATTCAATCCTCCCAGCCTGCCGGAAATGTAACGTTCTGTCCTGCTGTGTAGCATGCAGGTGAGGGAACTCTGGCTTATGTAAGTGATAATGTACCACTTATTTATATAACTACACCAAATAAATATATACTTGGGCATGAGCTACTTATTTGAGTTTACCTGTGTTTTATCTTAAAGCTTTCACAATGAAAAATATTCCATAACAATGTAGTAACAAGGCACACACTTTAACACAATTACACTGATTTTAAAATTGTATTCCTCTGAAGTAAATTTCATGACAGTGGATAACTGAGACACAAGTTGGTGCCAGTCACACAAAAATAATGTCCACTGTGCAATACAAGAGATGTGAAAGTAGGGCCATTAGTTTTTTACTATGCCTATCTGTCCACTGGCACAGAGTGAGTAGACTAGACCTGACATGTTCAATTTATTCTTATAGCAGCCCAGCTACTGTATATGCTCACCGTGGGGGATTGACAATGTGTGTAAACTGCAAAGGCTCCCTCAATGCCACAAAATGCTACAACACCTCTGCTTTGGGGTTTGTCTGTATTGAGTATATTTTTCCAGCAAATGGCCAATATAATTATCATATTACAGTTGGAAACATGCAAGCTTTGAGAAAGTTCAGGGTAAAGAAAAAGTGTCAATTTAATCTACTCAAATAAAATTCTATACTCAAAAAATGTAATTGTTCAAACAAAAATTGTCATTAATAACTCCCCCTCGTGTCGTTCCAAACACCTTAGACATTCAAAGGTTCAATAGTAGGTTCATAATTATTCGTCAAATACACAAATACAATAATCAGTAGTGAAATGCAGTAGAATTAAAAAGCATTTACATGAGGAAAGCAGAGAAAAATTTCCCCAGACTATGCTCCTTAGACAGGTAGCACAGAACACCTCAGCAACACAAAAAAGTCACATGACATAGCCACAGTCCGCCCAGCAAGCAGCCATCTGATGATCCGCTGGTCAGAGACCAGGCCAGCGGATAGAAGCGAATATTCGTAATCTTCAAAACACAAAGTAAGACTATTCAAAACTTTCTGACCCTGCATAGACCGCAGCAGAACCACCATATTCAAGGCCCAGAAAGGTAGAAAGAAATTTGTTAAAATAGTCCATGTGACTATTCAGTGGTCCGTTCAACCTTGTTATGAAGCTTCAAGAAAAAATGTTTGTGCACAAAGAAAACTAAAATAAAGACTTTATTCAACAATTTCTTCTCTTCCGTGTCAGACTTTGACACATGTTCCTGAAAGCACCACAAAGCTGGAACATGCTTTGAAGCCTCTCGGATTTCTCTTGGATTTTGAAGCTCTCAGATTGAATCAAAAATATCTGAGTTTGTGTTCTGAAGATTAACGAAGGTCTTACTTGTTTGGAGCGACATAACATTGACAATGACATTTTTTGGATGAGCTATCCCATATTTATATATTTATATAATGATTATATTGGTTTCAAACTGAAAACAACCAAAGTCCTTCTAGCAATGGTGTCTCACTGCTGTGAACACGGACTGTGGCATTGCCATAAGGGACAGCAAATACTGGGAGTATCTGTCCGCTGCATGATGCGATTGACCAATCAGAATCAAGTATTGCAGAGAGCCGTGTGGTAATAGCTGACACATTCCGATGCCCTTAGGCACATTTAAACACTACTGACTACCCAAACAACTCATCTGAGGGTAAAATTAATTCTGGCAAACAAGACTCCTTGTGAACAATAAGTGTTGGTCCAGGCCGGGCAAATTTACGAGGTAAGTGGTCAGTCAGGTCAAGGGCACCTTCAGTTAACCTCAGGGACGTTCTGCTCAGCGGGGTCCCGCAGCCAGCGAGAGGGGCTGTATAAGCCCCAGCTGAGAGGGGAGAAGATATCAAAAAGCCCACAACATTCCTCAGTGTTCTCCGGCCAACATGAGCAGCCATGACTGCATCTAAGCTTTGTGCTAACAATGAAACAGAAGATATGAAATATAAAATACACTTCAGCATGTGTTCCAATCAAATTACTGCCAACAGCACTTTGATCAGGACACAATAAAAGATACTACAGTCAGGTTTTTGAGTTTTACAGTTAACAATACTACACTAAAAGCTTAGAAATCAATGAACATTTTTAAATGCATATATATTTATAGTTTATGTACCATTATGGCACAAAATATCTTAATGTAGAAATGCAGTTCAGTCAACCAATTCTGAAATATAGTTGATACTGATATAACATCTATAAAAACAATATAAAAGTAGATTCATTGTATAAATGTTTATTCACAGTATGAACCTGTGCATCTCAAAGCAAATGTGCTTGCACTGTGGTTACCTCTTACAGAAACTACCCCAATAATGCTTGCTTTGCACGCAACACCATAAACCATATTGTCTCGAAGACGTGCTGGTAATACAGTGGCTACCATGATTTAATTTAGACAGCAAATGCAATTGATGCAAGATGGCTCTTCTGGACAGTAAAGAGAAAGGGCTGTTTTTTTCTGGAGTCTGGTCTATGTTTGAGCGGGTGTACGGACCATTATAATTCCAGCTCCCACGCAAAGGCGAGCAAATTACACGCAAGCACTCAGGACTGGAGACAACAAGCATCATAAAGTGCCAAACGCCTTCATTTTAGGTCATCCATTACTGCTGTTTATTGACAGGATCACAACACATTCCAGTATAAAATGTGTACTTTACTGTGATATAGGGAACAAAACATAACATGGTAAATATTTTTATACTTAAAAAAAAAGACTAAAGACTCCAAACCAAAAAAGCCTTTATTATGTAGGAAGAGTATGAGAACAATGAGGTTATTGTACTATTAAAATAACAAATCACCCAGTCAAGACTTACTATTCACACACATCAACATTTAACAGCAGACAACTGGAAATGAACAATAACATAACAAAATAAGTCTCTTCAAATTAAACAGCATACATATAGCACAAGTTGAAACAGGACACATTTTATTTACGTCCCTGTGTACCAAAGTATGGAACTCTATAAAGAACCAGACAACCATTCACTGCACAAAGAGCTCTTACAATCTTCTAATTGCATCATCGATGTCCGGCATTTGTTCCTTCAGCTGATTCCACTGCTCAGGATTCAATGAAATGCCTGAGAATAATTCAATACAATTGATGAAACAAAACTACTATGGCACAATAATAAAAACAAGACACTCATGAACATTTTTCCTGCACTGAAAGTTTAGGTTTTGTTTGACTAAGGTCAAAGTAGAATGACACAAAAATACATAAAATAAAATGGCCCCATAATTACCTTTTTTCCCAGGCTTCATCTCTCCAGCTTGGTCCATCCAGTACTCTCGAATGTCAATCAAAACCTTGCTTTTGAAATCTCTGACACTGACGTATCTCAGCTTTCCAATCTGTCACATATCACAACATGAATGAGCCACCAGGGACATTAATAATAGCTATAAAATCAAATCATACTAAGCTTTCATTATTACACAAAACATTCCAAAATAAATTAACAGAAGAAATTGCTGGTTACTGGAATTCTATTGAGAATTTACATAAACCGGATATGTAGACCTGATAAGAGATGTGTTACAGCTAAATGTAACTAATCCAAGGCAAAAGTAGTTGCATTACAGATCAATAATAATAATATTTTTTAAACTGATGTTAATCTTGTTGCCATTAAGATTGTTTTCTATATTTCAATGCACTATTGCTCTTAGTAGAGTGCATTAACCTAATCTACAAGATAACTTAATGTCAGATCAATGTTACATGCAGGGTTCATTTTGACAGAAATTTTTGATTTAGTCTTGTTGTGTTAGTCTTTCATAGTTTTAGTCGACAAGTCATTGCATTTGTGTCAACTTTTAATCAAACCACAGTTACCAACATTTATTTTGGTAGCTATTTTATGGTCTTCAAACAAAAAAATATTTGTATAATACTTTATACCAAACCAATTAAGCTTATATTAGACATTTTAATCAAGGATTGAATTTGGAAAAACTGGAATAATTAATCATTCAAAAAATAATTTTTGGGTAGGGATACAAATAAAAAAAAAAAAAATTCTGATACAGTAGGTTTACTTAACAAGTATACATTTATTTATCATCTTTTGTTGGTTAACATTAATGACACATAGGTATTTAATTAGAAACGCTGGCCCTTTAAGACGGAAGGCATGCTTCTAATACTGAAACATATTCAGTGTTCACCCACCTGTTTACATACACTTAAGCCATAAACGACTGTATTTACGTGAGATACTCTACACCAGGCATCCTCATATCTGGACCATTCCTGCAGAGTTTAGCTCTAACCCTAATCAAACACACCTGAGCATGCTAATCAGAGTCTTCAAGATCATTAGAAACTCACAGGTAGGGAGAGTTTGATCAGGGTTGGAGCTAAACTCTGCAGCAGATTGGACCTCCAGGGTAAGATTTGAGGAACCCTGCTCTACACAATAGACACTTGGACTGCTGTGTGTGTATTTGAGCACTGAGAACTGATCGCGAGCTATATGAGAACTGAAGTGGAGCGTGCGCGAGAGAGAGCACTTCTATCAGCATGATCCCATCTATTGAGCCTTCACTAAGTTAATCGACAAACGAATTGTGACTCCCGGGGAAATCGGGACGTCTGGTCACCCAGTCCCTAACCCTTCGGGTGCTGAGGCCATTGTTTCAGATCCATAGCTCGCATTTTGGTAAACTATCCGTCCACTCGCCTCCCATGAGACTAGATTAGGGCTGTAGCTATAGAATATTTTAGTAATAGAGTATTCTACCCAAAATTCTATCGATTAATCGGATAAGAACTACTGTTTCTTTTTAAAGAGCAATCCTAAATATACAAGAGAAAATAAGACAAGTCTCTTAAAATGAACAAGTAATTTGTTTCCTTTTTAGAAAATTTATATTTTGATTGCTGAAATAGCATATATTAAATAACTGAAAACTAAACCCATTTAGTGCATTTAACTGCCATATTACATTAAAAAATGCAAATACAAATAAGGTAAGGTACAAATAAGGTAAACATAGTACAACCTAAAACTAAGACATAAATCAAAATAATAGTATAAAAAAAAAATAATAAAACCTAAACATTTGTGCAACTTAACTTCCACCTTTGATCCTAACTAAAGCTCAAGCATGACAAGCCTTTACTGTCTTCTTAGAAGAATTGTGGCTTTTGTGAGAGTCCATACACATAACAAAAAATATTCAGCAACTTGAATTTAAAGTTTTTTGGAGAATAAACCCTCTTAAATGTGTGTGTGTGTGTGTGTGTGTGTGTGTGTGTAATACTTTAAAAGAGCATGTGGTTGCAAACATGCACGGATGTAGCATGGATGCATGGATGTAGTTTCAGTAAATGGTAGAGATGCACTGAAATGAAAATTCTGGGCCAAAACGGAATTCTGGATGTGCTTGGTCGAAAACCAAAACCGAACCGAAAATACATAATAATTACAAAGTCATTTTGTAAGACTTTTAATTTAACTCAATTTTAAATGACACTAAAAGCCAATAAAATAACACTTTTATTGAAAGAAAATATATGAATATTAAAAATCAATGTATTAGTTGTATTCAGTTCTATGCAACAGAATCAGAAATAACTCTTTTGACTAATTATCCAAATAATGTATAGTACTGCAAACAGGGTTTTTCTGAGGTGGTACCGTCCTGATCATCTGCGCACAATGTACCCTTCAACACTGTTTACATGCAATGTATTTTAGCTGATTATAATAATTATATGATGACAATTATAAAGTTATGTTTTATTTTCTCTCACCTAATATTTTATTGTTATTTGTTTTTAAAATAGCCAAATTAAATATAACAATTTTCCTCAGAAATTCTGTGTTGCGTATCTGATTATAAAATGAAGGCATAAACATCAATTTCATTTATCTTTAAATGATTGAAAATTAAGCTTTTTTGGCAAACAAAAGGAATTTACTATTAAAATTAAAACATGTTGGAAATGTTGTGATCATTCCTTAAAAATTTAAGTTTTCATAATTGTAGTAGTAGTAGTATGTACATTCTGCTGAACAATTATTTCTGCTGCACTGTCTTCAAAAAAACTGACTTTTATTTTGACGGGTTGCCGTGAATACCTTTACATTTCTGTTTGTATATGATATGAGGATAGTTTTACTCAAATGAAACGGTGAAACGCTCATGAAGTGACTCTCAGAGCAGTTCTGGAGATGTTGTTCGTGTGTTTATGTCCTCATTGAGACGTCACGCGCGCTTCAGTGTGTGTGGTAAAGGAAAACGCGCGTTTCTGTCATCCATTCATACAGAGATATGATCACGTAATATGAGTTAATGGTCATCAGATTGCGTAAATCAGAGGGAAATGAATAGAAATGATAATTCTGTGTAAAGAAACATCAAGTAAACATGTATTATCAGTGAATGTGAGCAGAGCATAGCGGGGAGCTGATCAGTGAAGGAGATCAGCTGTACCACAGCATGTCACAGCACAGCAGCTCTACTGCAAACAGCAATAAGTATACTAATGTTACATAGACATTTCTTGTCGGCACGTTATTTGAGCGGACTCTGCTTTTTCGGTGGACATGAGCGGTAACGGAGCAGAATGATAGAGCGAGTGTCACGTGGCGCAATGATGACGGTTGAAGGAGAGGGGAAACCTGGACACTGCTGGGCGGTGCGGCGACGCATATATTTACGGCTGCCGAAAATTCAGTGCATCCCTAGTAAATGGACAAAAAGATTATTCAAGGCACATAATTTGCACATGATTTTTTGTATTCGAGTTACTCGAGGAATCGTTTCAGCCCTAGACTAGATATGCATATGCGACGCCCCTTATAATCCAATGACAGAGACGCATATATTGAAAGACAAGACCGTTAACTTAGCCAATATAATCTAATTTTAATGTCCTGTAGTCCTCAAATAACATTCTAGTCCCGTCTTGTTAACGAAGACACGGCATAAATTGTCATAGTTTTTATCATCAGATTTTAGTTTTAGCTCATCTTAGTCACAGAAAATGTTTTCGTTAACGAATATTTTTTGTTGTCGTCCTCGTTGATGAAATTAACACTGTATTGCATGTCTATGCATTTATTTATTTAGTAAGCAGTTATACTGTATATGGGATAATGTACAATTATTTGGTCATTAATAAACCCTGATAGGGCGGTCAAGACAAAAATGTTGAAAAACTCAACCTGGAACAAGTTATCATCATTTTGTCTGTCACTCTTAGCAGAGCCACTGGGTTTGGAGGTCTCTCCACTTTTCTGTTTTTTAGCAGGCTTCTCAGGAGCACTTGGCTTCTTTCTTTTGGCCTTTGGTAGAAATAAGGAGACAAAAACAAACACAAAACAAGTTCACATACTGAACTTTCAGCCAGGCCTGCAGCACATTTTTTTATTACATATCCACTGCTGATTTCAAGTTAAATTCAAGTCAGGAAGCATAAACTTAGTTTTCCAGTTGGAAAGGCTATATTAATTTAGTTGCATTCATACCTTTGTTTCTGTATCACTGTCTGAACCACTTCCTGAAGTAGAAGACAGCACTTCTTTAGTCTTAGGCATGCTGCTGAACACAATTACAATTTCATGAAAGATATGATTCAACACTGCCCCCTCAAGGTCACTTATGGAACTTAATTTCAGTGGGGAATATACATTTTCTTCCAGGTATATTCTACTTTATTTTGTATATAACAGCAGGTCGCTGCTCAGTCTCTATTTAACAAGAGGGCCTTGATGTGAAAACCTGTGCTTTATACTAACTGCTACATCACGGAATTTACTGTTGTCATTAAAACTATATGTAAATGTTAAATATATAAACACTAACAAAAATTAGATTCTTTAATAATAGGAAAATCTACCATATCTATATTAGCTGCATGTGTCATCAATGCACAGGAGTCACACAATGCTATTTCTAGAAAAACACACTTACGCGATTCCTCAGAACAAATCATTTCAATGACTCCAAATTATTTAAAAGGTTTACTTATCAAGAGTAATCGTGTACTTACTAACAATTGTGAATCATATTGTTGTGGGTGAAAAACAAAAACAGATGAGCACAGGCACAGAGGGGGTTATTTTAAGATTTTATAAATTTCACAGATTGTCTCTGGCCTAGAATCCAATTGTGAGAATCCCTGATATTCCCAGAATTTCCATCATAACTGCGAAAATACTCGTTTATTCAGAAGACCAATTGGATCTCAAAAAGTACTAAATTAAATCTCGTAAAACCGGTTACACATGTCCTAGCCCTAAACTGTAGGGCTAGCTACACTATGTAGCACTGCTACACACTTTACAATTTTTGCATTTAATTTAATCCAGCCTATATAATTTTGCATTGATTTTCACAAACTTCCAGCAGCATCCCCTCCGCCGATCGCGGAGCAGGAGAGAGGATTGTCATCTTGGTCGAAAAGAGCCAGCAAGCAACAGAAAGGCTTGAGCCCTGCTCAATAATGACTTCGCTTCACCGTATTGACTCCACATATATGGGGAAGGACGACATCCAACTGCTTAATTTGTTTGTTCAACCCAAAATAACTCGTGTAACGTTACATCAACGACGGCGAGTATAGCGGGCTGATTTTGGGCCTCTGCATCTCAAAACTAAGGCGCAAAGATAGGCCCTGGATAACATGCATATTAGAAGCGATTTTGTATGACTGGTCTTTATATGATTATTCATTTTTTAACAAGTGCGTGTCTAAAATATACAGTTTACTATTAGCTTTAGTATGAATTGAACTGGACTTACTTTTAACGCTGTGCAGTATGCTGTAACGGTCAACGGCGGGAAGTCGAGGAATCGATGATCAACCATATGGCTAATGACGTCTCAGAGGGCATTGTGGGAAATGTAGTTTTTTATTCTATGCAAATCTTTAACGTGAACGAATGCGTCTCGTTCTGTGTTCAGACCGACTGTATGTTCGTCAAACTCGTTCACATAAAAGAGCGAAGAAGTGGTGAAGAATTATTAATGTTTTAACACAATGACGTTGTCAAAACTCTCTCTCTCACACACACACACAAACACACACACACAAACACACACACACACACACACACACACACACACACACACACACACACACACACACATATATATATGTATATATATATATATATGCAGATGGGCACAAATACATACAAATGTATTTAAATTAAAACTACCAAATACTGTGTGAGAAAATTTATTTAAATAAATATAGTATTTTGTATTCTGAAATTACACAAAATACAAACTTTATTACTTTGACGTGTCAATAACTCCTGCCCACTATAAGCTCCACAAAAGCAAGATCACCTTGTTTTAATTTGCGCATAGTAGTGTAATAACCATTTCAAGCATGTTGTATGTTTTATACAAAATATAAAAATGCACCCAGGAAACCTGGCGTGCACGATTATTATTCTTTCCAACAGAAAAGCACTTGAATACGACAATTTTGTAAGCAGGACTTCAGAAATTGTAAGCAGGAAATTTTGATAGCACATAAAGGCAGTATCATTCCTTATTTCCTTACAGGAATCCAGAAAATGTCACTACCCAATTTCAGATGGAGTCATACTGTAGCTCACATGAATGAAAGTGGCATGTCTGAACTAGTTAATATGAAATCTGCAGTATAAAAAGAGGTTGATTGGCAAAAAGTATTTAATGTATTTTGAAAATACAAAAATACTACGATTAAATGTATTTAAATACAAACTTCATTAGATTTTTTTCAAAAGTATTTAAATACAAAAAAAAAATGTCTTTTAAATACACATATTTTAAATACTGCCCATCCCTGTATTTATATATTAAATATGAGGCTTTAACTCTATTTCTGGGGTGTGTGGGCATTAAATATTTTGTAGGCTGCCTGCGTATTCTGCATTGCGGAGGGAGAAATTTTTTGTCGTAAATATACATTTTATCAAGCTTCTATTCTTAAAGAATTGGTTGAGTGAGTTAGTTAGGATGTTGCATTCATAGACCTTGAAAACTACACTTCCCATCTCTCGCAACGTTCAGACGCGCATGTGCGGTAAGCGCTATATCCTGGTACGACCTTCTCATATAAAAAGGCAGGGTTGCGAGTCAGGGTTCGTAAGAGAGAATAGGAAACCAATGATTCCCATATGCCCAGTAGTCTCCTTCACCTATGGTGAGTATATTTGGGTTTTTAAAAACACAGACGCGATATCAACGAGAGAGGACGTGATAAAGATCATGTTATGGGTGTGTGGGGATTGATAGGATTTATTTCGTCGTAGTCTCCTGCGTGTTTTCTTCCTCTGCATGATACGGCTTTCCATCATGGTTGCCATTTCACACTGTCGCTTACCCTCCACGAATCTTTCCTTTTTTCAGTGCCCAGCCGGCTAGGTGAAGATGTCAAAATGGCCACCGGCAACTACTTTGGATTTACCCATGGTGCTGCGGCCCAGTATAGGTAAGGGCCGAGATGTTTAATGGGAACTGTGGTGATACAGAAATGCTGGGATTTGGCCCCTCTGCCTTTGTTGCTGGGTGCGGGAGCGGGTGGGGGAGGGAGGTTATTGGCAATGCTTTTTAAACCTTGAAATTAACAGATGGAGAGGAATATAGGCATTATTACATGCTATTTTAAATACTTATGTTTATTATATTGCCATTAATGCGTTGTATGTATTTGTGTCTTATTTCTTTTTATTTGCTAGGGAGAGAGATTGACACTTGAGTATTTATTAGTGTTTTGGGCGGGCATCTTACGAGGAAATTAAAATTATTGGATAAATTACAAACAATTAACGTTATTACAGTTATCGAACAGCTATACGGTTTTATTCTATTTCTATTTAACTTAACATTCTATAACGTAAACATCCGGCGTGGTAACCAAGCGCAGGTGCACAGTTTAACCCCGTGTAACGTAATGTTAATCTTATTTCAAAATATTTGTGTATGTACATTTTAGTTGTACTTTAAACATTTAGTTTTGTAACTAATAATAAATAACGTTACCGTTTATGTTAATATCAGATCGGGTTGCCTCGTAAACGGACACGACGCTTATCTATGAGGGTTTATCTGCTTTTATCCGCAACACGGGACGTATTTTTTTGAAGATATAATTTATTATATGTGAATTATTTACACTGTTGTGAACTACTGCTTGTATTGAGGTGTTTGAATGAATTGTAAATCTAGCCCGTGCAGTGCGGCCTAAGTAATGCTAGCAGCGCGAGCAGACTGCAGCTGTCATCTCCTCCAGTTCTGCACTGGAGCGGCTCTGCGCATGACCGTCCTCCTCCACGGTCTTTACACTCAAGTGTTTATAAGACGGAAACGCTAAAAGTTACAGACTCATTTTGACAACTTGTCGTTCTTTTAAAACACTGATTTAAATTTTAGCTGAATAATTGGTTAAATGTGTGTGTGGGGAAGGGCAATGTCTTCACGGACGTCTTCAAGGACTCCTTGAATGTCATCACTGATCCGCCTTTTCGAGGGTTTATTTGGCCTTGGTTGACGTTTTACAATATAAGTTGTCTTTGTAGTATCTTAATCGTAATGTTTGTCTTTAGGCGTTTTGGCTTTATGTGCCATAATAGAAAAAGAACGTGCCGAGATATCGCGAGAGATCACGGAAACCTTTCCAATGGATGTTAAATATTAATATAATAACTAGTTATTAAATATTAATTTGGCAGAAAAACAAAGTCTTGCACATTTTATTGGTGCAAAGATGAGTAGTAGTGATGCTATGTTGTACAACATTTGCAACTAATTTATCACTTAATTGGAAGCACCATACGTTGTCATGTTATATGGACTACTGGACAGACATTTAAAAGTTGATTTTAAATGCAAAGTTTTTTAAAATAAAAATAAAGCTATGTAAACACTTGCATTTTTACAAGACTATAAGTGTCCCATCAGGTAATGAAAAGTTCGACACACATTTGTGGCCCGCACTTGAATACTTGGGCGAAATACAGGAAATGTGTCATAATTAAGTTGTCAAGTGCAAAGACCACACATGTAGGTAGTTGGACAGGGCAGAACTCAAAGTATTCATTAATTTATCTCAGCCGATGCCCCCAGTTTCTTGAAGTTCACCTTTTAGATTTTAGATCGATGCCTTTGGTGTGGTTTGGTTGGTTGAAGCTCAAGATAGTGGTGATCCTTTCAGACCGAAGAACGATTAGAATTAGTATTTGTATTGACGTTTATCTGCCTCTTATATAAAAAACTGGACTAAATCATTTAATCCTTATCTGATTAAATGTTCTTCCTCTACATGCATGTTCACTGTGAAGCCAATGGATTTGGTGCATTAAGACTATTATGAATTAATTCCTCAAATATAATCTCTTATGGTTTGAGTTAGATGTTAACACGAATGTCTTATAATTACATTGAAGGTCATTGTTCGTAGGTTAGAATTTGTATGTTTCACAAATTTTTGCCTTTGTCAGTTTATTTTGAATGTTTATTAAATTTTTTCAATGCAATTTGCTCCAGGTCAGCACTGTGAGTAAGCGTGGGGTGGGCGATATGAGCTAAAATTCATATCACAATATTTTCTACTTTCCAGACGATATTGATATTATATCGTGATATGAGATGAAAAAAATAGAATCACATTTTAGTTGACCTTAGTTAAATTGCAGGCAAAATATGTAACCTAACCTTATATAACTAGAAGAAGAAAAAAACACGATTTCAAGATCTAAGACAAAATAGAATAGACTTTAAGTGTGAAATTCTGCTTCATAAGACACCTGCGCAAAAGAAAAACAGCAAATGGACTGAAATAACATGCAAATTCATTCTGTGACAGCAGATAGTGCTTATGGCCTCAATTTAGTGTTCATTTGGTTACTGCTGTAAATAAAGCTGCTCGGCGCTGCACTTATGAACACGGAGGTAAGAGAAAAAGAAAATACTGTCTAAAGCAATGGTTCTCAACTGGTTTGGCTTTGGGACCCACGTTTTCCCAAGGTCCGCAACCCAGAAAAAACAACAACATATGTATATATTTTGTTAAAAAACTAAGCAAATTTATATCACAAAAATCCAGTTAAGAATATGACTAATACTGAACAAACCACCTATAAGCTAAGGCTAAATAGCAGTCCCAAACTAGTTTTTGTTAATAAAATGAAGTTTGTATGAAACTTAGTCTTTTAAACATCCAAAATGACACAAAGATAAAATAACATGGGCTGAAAAGAACTCTGACTTAAGTATACATTTTGCTGAAATATTTGTAGTTGGAAATTTTAAATTATAATATGTAGAATTTTAAACCTACAAGTCCGTGAATTTGTATGATAGCACTAACTGTACAGTGACTGTAATGGGGTATTCAAGATAGCCGTTTTACTCAATTAGTATGCTTTTTTTAACTTTCATTTTTAGTTTAGTAAATGTAACTTCTGCTTTAAAAGCATTGTTTTTAGATTTAGAATGTTATGTGATTTTAACCCTTTTTTGTACATAATATATGCCTACATGGTAACATTCACTTTATTTGTTTAATTTCAAATACAGATATATATATATACCGCAAATTAGCCCAAAAATACAGAAATATGAATTTTTGCTCATATCACCCAGCCCTAATCACCAGTATAGCAAAATCCATATCATGGCACAACATAATACCCGGTAGTCATGTTAATACTGGTATAGTGCCCAACCCCTAGCAGTCAGTGTTGTCATAAGCCTCTCGTCCTCTCCTCTACAGTCAGCAGCCGACCGCTGGGGTAGCATACACCCACCCCTCTACAGTGGCCAGCTATACTGTGCATCAAGCACCTGTGGCGGCACACACGGTGGCAGCAGCCTACGCCCCTACAGCCGCCGTTGCTAGGCCTGCACCAGTTGCAGTAGCAGCAGCAGCTACTGCCGGTGCTTATGGAGGATACCAGCAAGCCCACGCTGCCACGGATTATGGGTATGCACAGAGACAGTCGGAGGTACCCCCACCACCGCCTCCTGTTACCTCACAAAACTACCAGGTAAAAGAAAAGAGAAACTTGTCATTTGTCGACTCGAGTCTTTCCCATACACTACTTTTCAAAAGTGTGGGGGTCAGAAAGATTAGTTTTTAAAGAAATTACTTCTATTCAGCAAGAAATGCATTAAATTGATCAAAATAAATGACATTTACAATGTTACAAAAGTAATTTTTTGAAAAGTTGTTCTTGTATATCAAAGAATCATATAATTGTTTTATCACATTTAAAAATCAATAGAATTAATCAAAAATTACGTTTTTAACATTTTAAAAAAGACTATTTGATTTCTGAAGGATCATGGGACACTGAAAACTGAAGTACCCTGGAAGAAATTACTAATAAATTATAATCATTTTTTTTAAATTGTAATTTCACAATGTTGCTGTTTTTATGTATTTTTGATAACATAAATGCAGTTTTGGTTCGCATGAAAGGCTTCCTGTTAATCTTACTGACCCCAAACTTTAGGTGTATCTTTGTTTCTGAAATGCATTCTCAATTTCAAGAGTCAGATCAATGTCTAGTGGCTAAGAAAAGACAAGTCTTGACTCTTTTGTTTACTGTTGCAGGACTCTTATTCCTATGTGCGGACCACAGCTCCAGCTGTAGCGTATGACAGTAAACAGTACTACCAGCAACCTGCAGCTACACCGGCTGTGGCCGCTCCAACAGCCCAGCCACAGCCCACTGTGGCCGAATCCTACTATCAGACAGGTATGCTTGACATGTCTTGGCATTTAAATGGGAAGAAATGTTCTGCAGTAAACACTACATTTTCATGCTTCTGTTTTTCTGTAAAATGATGTTGTTGCTTTTCATTACCAAATGTTAAAGGACCTAGTTTCCATAAAAAAACGTAAAATTTTATTAAATTTATTCTAAATTTGAGTTCATTTAAATTGAAATGGAATCAAATTGTAATTTTCCTTTATCCCTATTCCATTATTTTGAAGAAATGCCATCTGAGTGGCACATGATTAAATCCGTAATCCTCTCCAGGTCACCTTTTAAATGATCTGTTGTAAAATGTTCTGTACAACTTTGTTTTACTCGTCCCATTAGGCCCTAAAACTGGATACAGCCAAGGCGCCACTCTGTACACCCAGACACAGCAAACGCGTCAGGTTACAGCCATAAAGCCAGCCACCCCTAGACCTGCCACCTCAACCTTCTCCATTTACCCAGTGTCCTCTGCTGTACAGCCAGGCGCAGCTGCGGGTGCTGCCTCTGTAGTCCCGTCATATTCTCAGAGTCCCACCTACAGCACCAATGCAGTCACATACTCTGGTAAGAAAATCATTGTTCTATTCCAAAATGGTTGCAGTTGTTCTCAGTTGAATTCTCAAAGCGCTGATCTGATGTCATGAAATGCACACTGAGCCCTGGTCGCTGAGTAGTTTATTTGATCAGAATTTAAGAATTCAAGTGAAATGTTTTTGCTAGTACTAATACTGAACATAACCAATGAGGTTGGCATGGATAGTAGGGGTGTAACGATTCATCGTTATGGATCGATATATCGATACGATGCATCGATGTCACACGTAAAATATCGATATCTGTAGTATAAAAAGGCTCCGTTATTTTGGCACTGTCCACATTTTCACATAATGTCCGTCTATGCGTTACTGCCAACGCTTGCATTCTCGTTCAATCTCACGTATCAGGACTCGATATAAGGACTTCCCGAAGGCACAAGGCGAGCATAAAAGATGCTCGGGATCTTTGGAGTAAACAGTCGAGCGCTGTGTGAGAAGTTTCCCATGCACACATCTGAAGTGCATGCACACAGACAGCTTCATCAACTCTGCGTGAATACTGAATTGAGCTCTCTTCCATTTTTTTTGTGCATGGATGAATAAATAGACAAAACTATATCAAAATGCATGTTTTGGCTAATATCCTTGTAAACAGTCAGTTAAGCATAGCATAAGTCTTAATGTAATCAGTGAAGAAAGAAAAGGCATGTGTATCAGTATATTAAATCTGTACTTTTGTTCTTAAAAGTGAAAGCAATCTAATACTGTCAAAGGAAAAATACAATAATTGCTCCTCTCTGAATATTCAGGAACGTCATACTCTGGCTATGAAGCTGCAGTGTATTCAGCTGCCTCCTCCTACTACCAGCAGCAGCAGCAGCAACAGCAACAGCAGCAGAAACAGGCCGCCGTCGCCGCAGCAGCCACAGCCGCGTGGACAGGCAGCACTTTTACAAAGAAAACTCCCTTGCAGAACAAAACATTCAAACCTAAACAGCCCCCTAAACCACCACAGATACACTACTGTGATGTCTGCAAGATCAGCTGTGCTGGACCCCAGGTATTTTATTATAATGCATTTATTGCTGCTGTTTGTATATTGTGTAACCGAGTGCCCAGACACTAGTGTTTTCCTAATACTCATAATAAATGGTTTGCATGAATTATGGCACTTGTATATCTTACCTGTTTTCAGACCTATAAGGAGCATCTGGAGGGTCAGAAGCACAAAAAGAAGGAAGCAGCATTGAAGCTGTCACAGAGCAACAGTAGCAGCAGCGGAGGCGGGAGCTCTGCCCGTGGCACACAGAATCAGCTACGCTGTGAACTTTGTGACGTCTCCTGTACTGGAGCTGATGCCTACGCCGCTCACATCAGAGGAGCCAAACACCAGAAGGTACATGACTCAGACTCTGATCTCGGCACATAATAATCTGCTTTCAGCATGGTTGTTGGCAGCACTATTTTTGAATGCGTATGATTCTGGCTCTCCGTTGTAGAGAGGGCCTCTTAGGCACTCTTTGTTACAATATCCAGTGGAAAGCAGTTTGAAGGGGAATGGATGCCACATTAGTACATGCATACTCGATTATGTAATGCCAAGATGTAATAAGTCAAAATGTGATGTTCGTGGGTGCATGTGGGTGTTATATTGATTATATGTGCCTAGTATCTAATTTAATTCTGTTTCTATAGGTTGTGAAATTGCATACCAAACTAGGAAAGCCAATACCATCCACAGAGCCCAGTGTTGTTTCCCAATCCTCCACCTCCAGTACAGCTGCTCCTAATAAAACTGCCAGCTCCAACATCAGCAGCTCCACAAGCACATCGTCCAATCTCTCTGCTTCCTCAGTTTCTGCCTCTTACTTAAAATCTGGCAGCATGGTCAACAACATGGCTGCACAGGGCAAGAGCCCAGTGGTCAACAGCACCTCTGTCAAGAAGGTCAACACACCCAAGATCAACTTTGTTGGTGTGTCTTGCTGAATCAGTGTTATTTGTTCTTACAGAACAGATCATATTTATTTTAGATTTTTACCTTTTTAAATTTTTTCAATTTATTATATAATGTAACCTAACACAATAGAATATTTGTTTTAATGCATTAACAAAACAGGTGGAAACAAGTTACAGACCACTGCTGTTAGAAATGAAGAATCCAAGATGGAGGCAGCTAAAACGGCACAGTCTGCGGTGTCTGCTCCACCACCGGACCTGAAGAATGACATGTCTGAGCCTCTGTCACCTCAGTCAGCACTTGCAGCCCTGCAGAGTGATGTTCAGCCCGTCGGACATGACTATGTTGAAGAGGTATCAGAAAAAAGTTCCAATAGAAATTAAAGTAACTTTAAAGCTGTTAAGCAAAGTGCAAAATATAAAATTTGTTTTTGTTTTCAGGTAAGGAATGATGAAGGAAAGGTTATCCGGTTCCATTGCAAACTGTGTGAATGCAGTTTCAATGACCCGAATGCCAAAGAAATGCATTTGAAAGGAAGGAGACATCGACTGCAGTATAAGGTTAATAAGTGATTTGTTGTTTGCTGTGATTCTGTTATTATAAATGCAGAACAATCAAAATCGATGTGATGTTTTGTCAGTGTAGCTGAGTGTATTTTCCACCATTGTAGAAAAAGGTGAACCCAGATCTCCAGGTGGAAGTGAAGCCTAGCATCCGAGCCAGGAAGATCCAAGAGGAAAAGATGAGGAAGCAGATGCAAAAGGAAGAGTACTGGAGAAGACGTGAAGAGGAGGAGCGCTGGAGGATGGAGATGAGGTGTGATGCTTTTTTTCCTCCTCCAATATGTCAGTATCTACATGAGCATTTTGAGGTCTTAAATATTGTAATTGTTCTCAGGCGCTATGAAGAAGACATGTATTGGCGACGTATGGATGAAGAGCAGCACCACTGGGAAGAAAGGCGCAGAATGCCTGATGGCAGTTATCCACCGGGTCCACCTGGACCTCCTGGTCTTCTTGGAGTGAGGCCTGGGATGCCCATTCCTCAACCACAAGGACCAGTGGTAAGTCCTGAGAACTACTACTACTGAGGAAAACATTGATGAATTTGCCAAAACATGAGGTTTGTGTTTGAGGTACAGTACCATTGGAAAAAGTTTGGAATCGGTATGCTCTGATTTATTGAAAAATGCATTCATTCAGCAAAGGTGCATTAATTAGATCAAAAGTGACAGACTTGAACGGCAGGGTTGGTTGCTTTACATGCTGTTCAGACAGACCCTTCCTGTCTCAAGTAAATATTGTTAACTAGAATAATCATAGCTCAATTATATTACTGAATGATACCTGCATTAGACACTCTTGGAGTGTTTATTGCAATATCAATTCAGAGATCACTACTATATCTACCACAGTGTTTCCCACAGGATTTTGTGAGACTTGTGATGTCACATTAATTTGCATATTCATGACGACATTGCGTGAAGTTTGCGTTCAGACGAGTTTTAGTACTTCAGATCTGTTCTACTCTATGAAATTTCACATACTGTAATACAACTGAATGCCCAATAAAGCTGTTCACGTTATATTTTCTGTTGTCATACATTAAACAAGTATAAATGGTAAACACGACCCATTAATAGGCTACTACTTGTTAACCAGGAATTACTCTTCACTATACTCCTTAAATCCTGATTTATAATCACAACATCATCTGATAATATTAGTCTAAATCTAACTTACACTAAAAAGTGACTATATGCGGTGGTTTTGGCTATATTACTTTTGTCTCATTCAGCACACTGCCTGCGTCTGAGTAACGAACTGTGCATATTAACAGACGAATAGTTAGTCTCCTGAGAGAGGAGACACTGCACCAGGAGTCAGACCTAGCGCTCGCGGGGCGGTACTGGAGACATCTTCCAACTGAACAATAGCTAAGGTTTTTTTTTCAAAAATAGTTGCTAAGTTTGTCAGTATGTCCCTGTTATGGGGGAAAAAAGCTGCCAGAATGTTCTGAAAGTGGTTAAATATTGTGCTAAAGTCGCACTCATTTGAGAGATGCGAGAGCTGACAGCAGCAGGTGGTGGATATTGTTGCGGGCCGCCACAAATAAATGAACGTATGGGAAACACTGGAGGTTGACTGTGGGAGTGTCGACAGTTCTCGAGCACACAGAACAAGCCATACAAAATGTGTAGGGCGAGGGGAGATTTTCCACCCGCTCGGGTAAAGTCTATTTGTAGGAAACACTGTACCACTTGAAATGTATTTCACAACTGGTTCATAATACATAGTATTTGTTGCAGCCTCCACGTCGCCCTGATTCCTCAGATGATCGTTATGTGATGACCAAACATGCATCTATTTACCCATCTGAGGATGAGCTCCAGGCTATCCAGAAGATCGTATCAATCACTGAACGAGCACTTAAGCTTGTCTCTGACATCATCACAGACCAAGATGCAAGTGCAAACGGCAAAGAAGAGGACAAAGAAAAGAAAGAGCCTCCCAAAGACAGGTGGGAGAAGAGTGCTCTAATGTTTCTTAAAGCCGAGAGAAAGAAAAGGGCAAAGTAATACTTTACCTCTTGTGCATTGCAGAGTGCTGAAGGGAGTGATGCGGGTTGGCGTTCTTGCCAAAGGGCTGCTTCTACGTGGAGACAAAAATGTCAATCTGGTCCTCCTTTGTTCTGAGAAGCCGACAAAGAATCTGCTAACACGCCTTGTGGAACATCTTCCCAAACAGCTTACGGTACCGGTTCAAAGCAGTGCTAACTGCAATAATATTTGTCCCATTTTACTTGTTTTTCAAATGCTTTACAGCAGTGGTGTCATATCCTGCTAATGTAGGACCATTGTCCTGCAGAGTTTAGATCTAACTCTAATAAAATACACCAGAATCACCTAGTCAATATATTCATGATAACTGGAAACTTCCAGACATGCATGTTTTGGCAGGTTGGACCTAAACTCTCCAAGACATTGGCCCTCCAGGAACAGGGCTGGGTCTGGGTTTGCCAGCTCTATTAGGTGGTAGTAACTTTGTTTTCTGCTAACCCATGTGTTTGTCAGATGGTAACTCCGGAGAAATATGAGGTTAAAGGCTCTGTCCAAGAGGCTGCCATTATCCTTGCCTCCTCCGCTGAGCCCAAGATGCAGGTGACCATCACCCTCACCTCGCCTGTCATCCGAGAGGAAAACACCCGGGATGGAGGTTGGAAAAGGCGTTGCTCACATTAACCGACTACCTATCAGATTAATATTTCATGCTGATTTTGACAACCTAAAGAGCCCATCTTTTGGCACTGTGGAGATGGTGCTAGATGTTAATGCTGGTAGAACAATGTTTACACCTTTTTGAACTGGAGAAAATACGATCGAAAAATGGTACAAATTAAACCTGGTTTGTGCTTGAACTTGGCCATACATAAGAAATGACCTAAACCGTTTTCCTTAGAAAGAGGCACATTACCTCAGTGGTGTAACTTTCAATCTTCCTTTACACTAATCTTATGAAGTCTGTAATTTTCACACTGTAAAAGGGTTGAATCCAGTTGCTTTAGAGCTGCGTTCAACACTACCAGGTTTTTATCCAACCATCTCCGGTGCCAGCAGTGGTGCTCCGGTTCTTCTCTTTGTAACACTTCTCCAGTGCTCTTGAAGCTCTCCCCAAAACTAGCATGATAAGTGTTTGCATTGTGTAAGTCTAGTTAGTCCCGAGTAAGATTCATTTTTGTTTCCTGTGTTCAAGGGGATTGTGTCCTATGCAGAACCAAATGATTGTATTATTTCCCAAGGGGTGATAGTTTGGTCAGGGGTATTATTCTGTTGAAGGAAAGAACTCCATTCCTGATTAAGTTCCTGATGAGCAATGGTTGAGTTGGGCCTGAAACCTTAGAAGCAGTTTAAATGCCTACTATGTCCCCACAGGAAACAAATATTTTTTGTCTGGTGGTGAGAAGGTTCACCATTCCGAGGTCCCCTGTTCCAAAATGAAAGTGCTCCCCTGAGAGAAGCAATCGAGTAGGCATTGACAAATTGTGAAGTTCAAACAATGTTACTTTTAATTTCTTCAGATGTTAAAATTAGTGATCGACCGATATTAATTTTTTATAACCGATACCAATTATTTGCATGTTTATGTAACCGATATGCAGAACCGATATTTATTTACTCTTATAAAGTAAATAAGTAACAGAGTTAAGTCCATTCTTCACTTAGTTTTTTCCTAATTTCAGTCATCTTATCAACAACAAAAAAACTGTTGAAAATGAACATTTTTCATGTAAAATTTTATCTTCAAATTACAATTAAAAGCATCATCAGCAACACTGATATTAACAGTAAGCTAAATAATGTTTTCAAATGGAGAAATTAAAGGACAGAAGTCTTATCAACTTCATTTTAATCTACAGTTTTAGGTTTATAAGCTGTTTAAAATGCTAAAATATCGGTAAACTGATATATCGGTCGATCTCTAGTTAAAATGCTTTAAGATATAACATTTACCCAAATAATAGAGCAACCATAGAATTAACCAGTTTGTCTTTTTATATCTTTACAACGGAGAGTTTTAATTTGTAAGAACCCGCTGGAATGGTGGAACCTTAAACGCAGGCTCTGCGGCCATGCCACCATTCCTGTTTGGCTCCTTAGGGGAGTATCAGTCAGCTTTGATAGAGGAATCTTTGGTTGGACCTGGGGTTTATAGCCTTCAGTATACATTGAGATATGGGGGTTCTCCAAACCTGATCATGATAGATATGCATGCAGTGATGTCCTAATCCTCTTGCTGGGAGCTTCATATTTTCTTGCCAGCACGCATTGCTGCCTTCATGTATCCAAAGCTTTTCAAGTCCAGCCCATAGACTCCTTGAATTTTCAGCAAATTGTCTCCCATCTGAGGCTACGTCTACCAGCTCCGGAAGGATTTTTGACCAAGGTCCCTCTCCTGAATACCTTCAAACACTTTGCCACACCTACCATTGCCATGCAAATGTGGTGGGTCATTACAAATACTCATTCAGCTGTAAACATTGCACATCTCCCTTGATATCCCTGTTTTACATCATCATGATTTACACATCTGGTACCATTTGCAGCCCATTATCTTTTTAATGTTTCTGGATCAGTACAGTGACTAATTTGTGTTTCAAATAAATCCTCAAAGTATTTTTCACTTAGGTCGATGCTGGAATCCACAATTTGTTTTTGCCCTAAGCAAAATAAAATAACTTTAGCCTCAAATGCTAAGTCAACTTGTTAAACAAGACATGCAGGAAATATCAGTCAAAATATCTGATACTAGAAAACTAGAGGAACTTTTTCTATTAGCTTTTAAAAATGCTAATTCTTAACGTATCAAGGTTTTTTCCACTGTAAGACAAGATCATCCGTAATTGGCAAAATGGCACAATTTAAGAGTTTTCTGAAGTAATGTGTTTTAATACCTGTGATACGATGTGGATTTATGAAAGATGGCTGTTGTAATTGTGTGAATCTGCCAGTAGTAGCAATTACGGATTGTGACCATATGACTTCTAAGCTAGTCCGCTAGCTTTTAGCACTGGAAAATCGTATATTGTCGTATTCCCAACAATTTCAAATGGTGGATTGCAGAGCAGTAATGCTGTAACTGAAATAGTCTTTATCAAGAATAATTACTATCTTGCTCACTATATGCAGAGTACAAATAAAATGAGTTCATTTCCAACTCCAATGAAGAAATCCTACATCACTGTGCCACATTTTAGTTGTTTTATTTATTTTGTATTATCGTAGTCAAAGGCCTTTTATTTTTTAACTCTATCCCTATCCCATTTCTCTCAGCACCACACCACACACTAAATAGAAGTGCACCAAATGGCAAGTGTAGCTGATCCTTAATGTAGTTGAAAAGATCTGAAAGATTCTGCATATGGGGTGAAATGTGAGGTGCTTTTTGAAAGAGAGCAGTGATCAGGAACTGACTGGTATGTGTGGCAATGTGTTCTTGGCAGTTTCTCTGACCTGGTCAAACACCCGTTCCTCACCACCATTTGACAATTCGATCCATTTTTAGATGTAACTTCAAGTATGGTGAAAGACCCAGCGGACGTCTTGGACAGGCAAAAATGCCTTGACGCTCTGGCTGCCCTACGCCACGCTAAGTGGTTCCAGGTTTGGAACATAATTTTACTTTCTTCTCGTAGCCTTATGAGATATTACTTTTTTTGTTCATTTAAGTTGTTTAGTATTTTTGTTTTTAAATTTTAAACCTCAAAGTTGATTTTTGGGAGGTAAAAGTGGTACAAGGATGCAGTATATAATTTGGAGATTATGGTACTATTATTATTATATATATTTTTTTTTGCATTTTGTTTTTGTATATGTGATCTGATCCTACAAAATTAAGCATCCTTTCATATGTCATTTATTCAGAAGTCTTGGATTAAATGCATAGCATGTAAAATGATTCCATAAGGCTGCAGAATACCTTTTGCATAAAATAGTCGTCAATAAGAGCTTTCATGTTGAGAGTTTCTTTTATTTATTTATTTTTTCTTGGGAATAGGGATTGAGAGGAAAGGAATATCTGATTAGTTTACTGTGTTGTTGCCATCTCTGCAAATACACAGGCAAAGTAAAGCAGATTTCCTTGACTGCTTCAGTTCCTATGCAACTACTCTTGCAAACTGATCTTTTGTAAAATGAAAGTATATGTTTGTGAAGTCTGACAACTGAGGTCAGGGTTTACAAGATTACCAGGGAGCCATTCCAAGTGAATCTTGCAAACTTTGAACTCGTACTTGTACTAATGGTGAGGTAAAATACTGCTGGAAATGGCAGCTTAAGAAAGCCAATTGGCCTAGCTATTTTTAATCCAATTATAAGCTTCCATTGTGAAAAGTAGTGTTGCACCTCTCTGAGCTCCGCCATGTTGTATGACTGTATGTTTTTGTTCTTGTGCATAAACTAATCTTGACTTCACTGCACTGAAGGCTAGGGCTAATGGACTCCAGTCATGTGTGATTGTCATTCGAATACTGCGTGATCTTTGTCAGCGAGTACCCACCTGGTCTGCCTTTCCTAGCTGGGTGAGTAAAAATATCTGGTCATTAAACTTTAGCACATGTTTTGAGTTTTCTCTGATGCATAGATATACAGTGTTGGGGAGAAGACACTTAAGTGCAGTCACATTTGTGAAATTTCTGTAAAACTGGAGGCAAAAAAGGTTGATTTGTCAATAAATAACTAGAGTTGGGTACCGTTCACATTTGAACCGGTACGGTATTGGTACCTGAAATTCAGTACCGATACCCAACGGTACCTTTTTCGGTACCAAAACAAATTTAAGTGGAAAAAATGTCCAACTCAATTTCAAAATTTTGAACAATAGCTACAAAAATTCTTGTTTTTTTTTTTTTTCTGATAATCATGAAGGCATGGAACATTTATTTTTAATCCAATTAAAATGAAACCCCTTTTTCAGCAAACAAACAGATTTACTGTTAAAATTAATACTTGGTATAAAAATTGTGAATATTCCTTTTAAAAAGTAATATTTCTGTTGACATGTAAAACCGCACTTTTATTTTGACCGGTTGCAGTGAAGTTTGTGTATATAATGCTAGTTTTCTCAAATGAAATGGTAAAATTATCATGAAGTGACTCTCACAGCCTGCAAGTTCATGTAGTGAGATGCAGAGGCCGAAAATCACAGAGTTCGCGTGTGCTTCAGTATTTGTTGAAACAAAACCGTGTCTGCGCCATTCATACATACCGAGGCTAGCGGAACATGCAGGATTCAGATTTAAACCGTATTTTTGCTTTTTAATATTCACATACATTAGTTAATATTGCAATCCAATTAAGTGATAGACCTTCTATTCATCCAAAAATGTAGAAATTCCATTGTATTTCACGCTATAGAGTAATTTCCATTTTAAGGAATGGACTTGGCGATCCTGTCCACGTTTTCACGGAAACCATATGACCCTAGAAATGTAAACTCACTTCAGAACATTTCGGTTTGCCCTTTGTGTTGTTTTAAGAGTTGCAGGGGTGACATCATGTCACAGGGTCACTCTCTCACTCGTATGTGCCTAAATGCATTCTCGGGTAATGAAATTTGGTACCGAATTATTTAATGTGAATCGATACTATGTAATACCGACGCAATTCGGTCGGTACCCTTAAAAGTACAGAGTTTGTTACCCAACCCGAATAGCAATGTATAAAGAACACTGTTACTTTCAAACCAAGCAGGTTACTGTTGGTCAGCATGGCAAATTTGCATGACCAACCAAGAGCAGTATTTGCCCTCAAATTCACAGAACAACGGTAAAACATGAATGCAGTTTAACATGACCGTAGCTCTGATTATGTAGCTTTTATAACGGAGTATATAAAAATGCTTAGTTGCTAAGTCCATTAGCTGGTATTAACACAGTGCATAGACCTGCTGTTGACATGAGTAAATTATCAGCAAGCGAGTTTTCATGGATTGATTTTAGTGTTTCCTTAAAAGGCACACCATGCACTCTTGATGTTCTTTTCCACTTAGCAGCCATCTTGATAACATTTTTTTTTTATTAATTTGCTGTCCTTGGTGTAGCTCAATTACATTTAATTTAACATAGCTTCCTTTATAGAGGTCTGCACGGGCTCAAAACTGAACCCGGCCCGTACCCGAGATTGTCTGACCCAACCCGACCCGACCCGAGCGGCATGGTTAAATTTAGAGCCCGAACCCGACCCGAGATCCCCCCCCCCAACGAATAGCCAACAAAAAAAAAAGGAAAAAGGCTGCATTTCACGATTGCATGCAAAGAAATAGATTAATCAAGGCTCTGTCATTTCACAAACATTTACCAGTTATGAAAGTTTGTGAACATCAGGTGCAGCGTGATCGCATACATTCTGCCGAGTTTATGAATTTTGTATGGACAAGATAATTCTTCCACCGTGCAAATTATGGTCATTTTTGTCAGTTAAGGCTCGTTAGCATTCTGTCTACTTTAAATCAGACATAAGATCTTAAATAAGATTGTATTTATTTGAATGAATTAATCATTTTATTAGAGAGAGAGAGACCGAGCGAGAGAGAGAGACCGACCGAGGAAAGTTGCGCGTGCATGTGAACCTGCTTCTGCGCATGTCTCTCTATAAGCAATGAGGCTTAGTTACTTCAAAAACAGCGATTTTGCCGCCTCATTGCAGATAAATATAATGTTGTGACTTGCGAGTCAGTAGCCTGTCGAAGCTATTTTACTAATAAAAGTGTCCGTGATGTTTGTGCTCTGCGCGATCTCTGATATCTGTGGGCAATGTGTGTGCGTGCGTCTATGAAAGCAGCAAAGCCTCTGCATATAGTTTTGGCTACAAACCCGAACCCGACCTGAGCCCGAGGCTATCCATTAAACATGAACCCGAAACCCGACAGTATTTCGGGACCCGCGGGTTCGGGTCGGGTAGCAGACCTCTACTTCCTTAACGCTGTTGCTATTAAGGTTTTAAAGCAAAACTAATTTCTGTCCTGTTTAAACGATTTCATAATCCTTCATCTTGATCTTACGAGGAAACCGCTCAAAATGCCATGGGTAAATTAAGTTACTGTGTTTAATTTAAGGCTATGGAGCTGCTGGTGGAGAAGGCCATCAGCAGCGCCTCTGGACCAATGAGCCCCGGAGATGCTCTGCGACGAGTCTTTGAATGTATTTCCTCAGGCATTCTGCTGTCTGGTAAGATGCAGCACTCTGATAAAAGACACATTTTATGGGAATTGCATAGATTTTTTAGGCCTATATAGTAATGTACATTAGTAATCTAGCTTTTATACTGGTGTGATTTACTAAGAGTTATCTTTTAATTGACTAACTTGCATTTAAAAAAACAACCTCTAAGGAATCTAGATGCTCAATTTAACACTAAGGCTTTTGTGATTTGTTCTGTGTAATGCAGGTGCTCCAGGATTGACGGACCCCTGTGAGAAGAAACCAACAAATACACTGGCTACCATGGAAGAGCAGCAGAGAGAGGACATTACGTCAAGCGCTCAGGTAATGGACACAGCAACTGCTTTAAGAATGTGTGCATGTATATACTTAATGTCTTTTAAACTGTTAAACTTTTCACTAATTGTGTTTTCTATGCATGCCGTTTTTATGGCCTCATATTAATCGAGAGAGTTTTTAATTTGTGTATTGACCGGCCGCTTTCTTCAGTTTGCTTTGAGGCTGCTGGCGTTCCGTCAGATTCACAAGGTTCTGGGTATGGACCCCTTGCCCCAGATAAACTCGCGCTTCAACGTACGGAATAACCGCAAGAGGCGACGTGACAACAGCGACGGGACCGATGGCTTTGAAGCTGAAGGGAAGAAAGACAAGAAGGACTACGAGGGGTTCTGAAGTGCACTACAGTACAACTAGCCCTGCTCTCCCCACACCCGTTATAAATCCTGTTCATTCCAGGAATACAAAATGTTTCTGTTGACCTCTGTGCATACTGTTTACTAATGAAGTTTTGTTTTAAGTTCTGGCAAAGGCCTAATGATGGCCACTTGGGGAAATTCCAGGCTTCATTTCCTTGACACATAAACTAGTCTGTCTCTGTTTAGTCTGGTGTCTTGGTTTAAAGATTTGAGATGCACACAAACCTGAGAAGTTGAGCCTAAAATTCATGCTCCATTCGTACATGGAATTTAATCTTTCACCATCTTCAGATCTCTAACGAGTTTCAGGCTAGGTATTTGTGTCAGTGTGGAACAGATTCTTTATCTTATCCTTCCATCACACATGTAAAGTAGCTTTGACAGTTGCTTCATTGGCTTTGCAACAAATAGTTTGGGTGTTTTTGTAACCTATGTTTAGAGACATTCCTCTTAAAACCACAATATCGAAGATAAAATGATAGATTTATGCGACACATTAGTCCTGTTGTGATGAATGTGAGGTTGACTGGACGTGGATTTATACAAGCATGCATTTTCCATTGCTAGTGCATTCTGAAGGCTGGCATGGCTTTTAACCATTTGTAAATTTACGTCAATGAAACATCTTTAGAACCTTGTTCCTTCTATATGCTTAATGCAAGTGATGTAAGGCTGCACCAAAGTTAGGCTGTAAGTGTGCTCCGATATTCACAGGCCTCTGTGGCTTAGCTCTATCACGTTTCTGAAGACACTGACCACTGAAATCAGACCTGGGCTATCTATATACCATAAGTATCTATCAGTTGTCTCTGTAAGTTTCATAGAAATCTTGAGATCTTTACTAGTCCATTACAGGGGCCTGTTTCATAAAACAAGTTTACTAAATAAGCCAAGCTTATTTCAGTTAGTCTGATTTATTTCGACCCAAAACTGAAAATAAGTCAGACATACTGAAATGAGCCTGGCTTATTTAGTAAACTTGTTTTATGTAACGGGCGTTGGTCACACAAGTAAACAGTTGTACTTTTAAGGTCAAAGGTTTTTTTTTTCTTTGTTTTTTTTTTAGTAATTGTAGTTGACCGAGGTCTGCTTGTGTTTTGTGTTCCTAATATCATAAACCCTAAATGTATCTTTAAATGTGATCATTTACTAAGCCTGTATCTAATCTTGCAATGAATCTTCAGAAACAAATGCCTGTATGGTTTTAAAGCACAGGAATGTTATGTTCTTTGTTTTTAATGGATTTTGTTTTACTGGTTTATAGATGCATAGTTGCTTGCCCTAATTTTGATTTCTGATTTGAGTTTGTTGAAGATGGGAGGGACACAAGGGAAATATCGGTGTTGTAACTGCAGATTGGTGTAGACTTACCCTTTGATGCTTGTCATTCAATGTCAAGGTACTGCTGCATTACAATGCGTATAATAAAGACATTTCCAGGTTTATGTTTTTAGTGTTTCTTTTTTTTTTTTACTATATTAGATATAACTGAAATAAATGTAGAGTCATGTTTAACCTGTACATTTTGTTTAATGTTATCAAAGCGCTTTGATAATTCAAAATGTTTTTGCTTGACTGCAGGCACCAGTCAAGTTGGACATTTTGGGCTTTTTGGTTTTTCATAAAGTGTTCTTTCAGACCAGTGGAAAGAAAACATCCAAGAGACACTTAAGTGTTTTTTTTTTAGTAGCACTATCTATATGTGTCAATAGATTTAAATTACAATACATATTTTTAAAGCCCTTTTAAAAAAATATATATAATTTTCTTACACTGAGCCATAAATCTCCACATTAGTTACACACACCAAATGTTACATTTTTATTCCGGTCTATATCCTGAAGGTATTTTACAGATGGATTTGTTCATATATAATTCGCTTGAGTTTAAACATTTTATTCAAGGCAAAATTGTGAAAAATGTTTTCTTTGTATTTTCTGAATTATGAAGTGACAAAATGAAATTCCCTCTGTAAAAACATTTGACTAATGTCAAAATAACTAAAAGTAAGATTTTTTTTAAACCGGTTTAGTATAATTAAACAATGCCTCATTTGCGTATTTAAACCTAACATGTTAGAAAACCTGTAATAAAATGTTGTTTTTCAATTATCAATGTAATTAAGGCGATAACTATCAGTTCCGACCTTTAAGAGTCTCGCTTTAAGAATTCAAGTGCATGTTGCTTTTAGATTCTCTCACAGCGGGTGGTTGATTGCCTTTCCTGTTTATGCTAATAAGGAACTACTTTAGTCTGCACAAATACGGAAAATCGCAATACGTGCAGCCATAGTAAAAAAACCCCAATATAATGCAGTTGTAGTCCGTGCCTAGCTATATAAACACAATCCTCTTCTCACTTCAGGGCGTGGGCTATTTTGAATGCGACTGTTTATGGGTTCGTCAATGAGGAAGTGCCTGTGATTGACAGCCGCGACATCCAATGAGCGATATCAACTTGCGCTGACCAGCTCAGAAAATGGACAGTTTGTCCATAAAGAACCAATGACGTAGAATAGGCGCGGTTTGCTGTCAGAGCAGGATTGTCTTCCAACCAAAGGATATCACGCTGGAGTAAGGAGAGGTGGAGAGAGAGAGAGAGAGTGAGAGGGGAGGAAAGTTGGGCAGCTCGAGCTCTCCCGGATTTCCACCTGACTAAAGTTACTCGGGAAGCGGGACACTGGGACAGGCAACATGTTGAGTTTGGGGAGCGGAGGAGCGAAGTCTTCTAAACCGTCATTTGTGTCTTATGTTACACCCGAGGTAAGCGAAAGCTTTCGTGCAGCGTTATACCAAAGTCTCTTTAAGTATTCTAAGTATTAATATTATAATTAATTTGAAGTATTAGGTATTCTATAGTCTTTGGTTATACTTGCGTTGTTTTCATAACAATCCTGACGCTTAATTTAACTAAAAGAAGAGTTTAAGCCGCGGATAGTCATGCACTGGGCGGGGTTTGTAAGTGCTGTTGTTGCTGATGTTGACATTGTCGACTAGTTCAAGTTTAGACAAACAGGGAAATCTCGGGTTTGTGTGTTTCGTTCACATGGGGAAATGCATTTAAAGAGCAACAGTGATTTTTCATTCACTTACACCTCGAGGTAAAAAGTCTTCGGTTTGACGACTGAAATATAGTTTTCTAGACTTGACAGAATCCTCAACTTCACAACATAGTCTTCTTGGAGGTTGCAATCCAGGATATTGAATGATTTTATGTTTATTTACACGAGTGTATTCGCTTGCTTCTGACATGTGATGTGTTTGAAGTCCATTCATCGTTAAACTTACATCTAGTATCGATGCAGCGCGCGCGCATAGATGTCATGGGTTATGGCGTGACCCACTGATGGACAATAGAGCAGTAAGGGTAAAATAAAGCATGATGAAAAGAATGGGTGTACTCAATATAGAAGCAACATGAAGATGTAAAGCTCTGTTTTTCATTTTATTCAAGAGATTAGTGCATAAAAACATTACAAGACCAAAAAAAATGCAATAGTTAAATGCAATAATAAAAAAAGCAACAATTCAACCAAAGCTTGAATGCAATAGAAGTCACGTTGGGATAAAAAAGCATCTGCCAAATAAATATGTAATGTAAGTGTTTTAGGCAGAATGACAGTTTCAGTCACTGTTCAGTTTCATTGTATTACAAAAATACATTGAAAATGAGTGTTGATTGAGGCTGACTAACATCTCTGCCAAGAAAGAAAGTTGTTCCAGTTTGGAACAACATGAGGGTGAGTAAACTCTGATGAGCTGTCCTGTTAAATAAATGCAGGAAGATTTGTGGCCGGTTGCATAAACTACTAGTACTAGTCAAAAAAGTTAGCTTAATTTTTTCTTCAGGACTTGTCAGAACTTTTTCAAGTCAATTTGTAAAAGTTGGTCAAACCAATTCTTAAGACTCAATCTTAACTTTGTGTGTGTGTTTATGCAACTGGCCACTGGTCTTGTATGAAGAGTTTAGCTGATTCCCTCTCTGAAGATCCAAACCAGGGGGCTTGGCTGGATCTCACAGCGCTCTCCCCTCATTTTTGTTGGCTTGATATTAGTAAAGACCCACTGTGATCCATATTTATGTCTGACAAAATTGACATAAACGGAAAGACCATGTGTTTTTAAAGTCTCAGGTTTCAAAAGCTATTTTTGAGAATGTTTTCACCCCCAGAAAGTCATTAGGGAAAGGAGTGTCCCAAATACTTGGGTCTATTTGTGAAGTTTTGGCTGTGGTGTTTTGCAGCTGGCCTCATGGTAGCAGGATGCTTGATGACTTCCTTTCCTTTATTTATCCCGTTTGTTTCAAATGAACTTCTACAATTCTTACACATTGCCATTAGTTTATCGATTTTGCTGTTTTCTAAAACCTCTTTTATCTGTTTGTTTGAACCAGTAACAAGAGAAGTAACCTGATTTAAATTTCAGTTGCAAAGCATGGATTTCACAGGGCGTCTTCTAAAATTCATGGGGCCAGAGACAAAATTAGACAAAATTGAGTATCTTAGTCAGTATCTTGATTTAGATTTTGTTAAAAAAAAATCAGCTCTCATTATATTACTTGTATATTACACTAAAATAAAATGTTACTCAATCAAATGTTAAAGGGATTGTCTACCAAAATCCTGTATGGCTTTTTTCTCATCTGTAGAACAGTCTGTAGGATATTTTTGTCCATAAGGTGGATGTCACTGGACACCAAAACTGTTTAGTTACCACCATTCTTTAAAATATCTCCTTTTGTGTTCTAAAAATAATAAAGTCAGTCATACAATTTTGAAACAACATTATGATGATTAGTTAATGACATAATGTTTGTTTTTTGTGAACTCTTCCTTTAATTTAATAAATGATTTATCTACTATATTCTCATCTGTACTACAGCAGCAGTTGGAGTTTTCATTACAGAGCAGATGTCCTGTGGAGGCATCTAGACTCCAAATATTTGCTTGCTCTGCAGCAGCGACTCATGATGCTTTTGACATTATATAGTACTTGTGAAAATGTCATTTAGTAATATACTTTTTTAGATTATCAATCACATTTACAGTTTATCCTATAATTCTATTGCTTCTGTCATCTTAAGGAAATAAAATTGGAGAAATACTCACCAAAGCAAGAGAAACATCCTGATTTGCTACCAGGTAAATAAGAAATCCCTTACACAATGTTTTGCTCTCTCTGGATTTTCTTTGTATTATTGTAAGTAAATCTAAAATATTTTTTGCGTCACTTGTCCCCTCAGAGTAATTTTCAATCCAGACTATAATAATTGTTCTCTAATTCAGAGGGTAGCTTCCAGAGATATCTTCTCATGTAATCTGAGTGGTTTTGCAGATACAGAAAAGTGGGTAATATACTGAAATACAGACTGCATTTCTTTAAAGCTCTGCACACCACAAAACTAACATCGGCACGACACAACAAAATACAATAAAACCCAATGTAATCAGTGATGCTGTCTACACTAGATGCGCCAAATGACACAACACAACAAATCCCTGCCTCTAAACTGATGCCTCGTTCTATTTATGATGTACAGAAGCAAAGTTAAAATGATTTGCAGTGGTCATTTTGTCGCGTCCGATGTTGCCATTGTGTTTATTCAAACTAACTTGACTGTTATTCTGTTGCTCATTAGGTGAAGTGGAGTTCTGTAGCGCTAACCCCATTCTCAAATACACTCAAGAAGATCTCTCCCAGCGTGGAGTCTTTGGCACATTGTTCTGCACCAATTTTCGTGTTACGTTCATTAGTGATGAGACCCCACAGGAAGAGACGGTAAGGATTCAACAAACCCTTCTGTCCTGACACAATCGCATGAGAATCAGTACTACAGTATTTTACTATTCATACGAATTTGATTCATATGAAAATGTAAACATTTTTGAAGAAAGAAAGCATGACGGTTCACCCTTAAACCTAACCCTCAGTGGAGTATTGTAGAAACACATACCAATGACATTATACGAATTTGCCAGCATTTCACAGAAGCACGGAAATAGTCATGAGTTTGTCTGCTTTCATTAGACCAAAATAATCAACATATGAACACTGTATTCCATAAAAATGGCCTTATGTTACATGTACAATACTGTCACCTAAGAAGCCATCTATAGTTTATAATTCAAGCCACCAAAGAACCACAGTGTTTTTTAAAGCATCATGTACTTCCTGTATGTAGACTGTAACATTCTTGTACATGTAGTGTGGTTTGACGAGAAGATAACATGTGATCTAGATATTAATACAACTGTCTTTATTAATGATAAGAATACTATTAATTGGCATTGTTTTTCAATATTATTATTTATTTTTTTATTAAATGTGTGCTGCTTGAAAAGCTCATTACTCATTCTGTGGGCATGACTGAATGTGCTAATATTTTTGTAACGTGTTGTTTATTAGTAACTATGTTAAATGAGCACATTAAGTTGACAGCTCTGCTATGAATCCAAAACCCTAACCTAAACCTAACCCTTAAATTACTGAGTTGAATTATGAAGTTAAATTACTGCATTGAAAATCAGCATATTTGGGTAAATGGCAGTGTACACGAAGAGTTTGTTCAGTCAAATAAATTAAACCCTGCAGAGCTCATTTTGTTTGCTCCTGTATGATAAATATTTTGTTCTTGTTTGTTAGTCAGGTTTGGATAAACATTTCAGCAAAATAAAACATGTAAATGGAGTAAATAGAAAAAGTGTGAATACAGGCAATTTTTGTTGGCCTTGAAACATTGGGTGTCTTAACTAAAAAAAGCGTTTCCCAGACTGCATGCTCGGTGACCTTGCATGAGGAACTGCGCTGTGAGTACTCTCACTTTAGCTGCCATTTCAGGAACTTGAGTGCCTGAGTCACTGGCAGTGAAATCCTGGTGGCAACTTAGAGCAGCTTCAAATGGTCAGGTATTCATGACGTGCCAGGTACTCTTGCTATCAGATCCTATTTTTATTTATTTATTTAATAATTTTTTTGGCTTGTTAAGACCAGTATACCGACTAAGATCAGTAAATAAATGTTACTAATCTAATCAGTGATCTTAAAAAGCTGCAGAACGTGTTGTTGCTGAAAGCTACATTTGGTCAGATGTTAGTTTCAAAGGCTGCTTTCAGACTTATATTTGAGGGTGGTTGACAGGAACTGAAGTGTGTTTCACACTTTATTTCACAAACAAAATATTGTGTGAAAGTTTGATACAGCACACTGAACAAGGCAGCAGCGTTTGGCTTTCCTGTTAGTTATAGTGTGCAGTGTAAAAACGCACCTTTCATAGATGACTTGGTATTAGTTAATTGCGGTCTTACTTTGGTATCATCTGCATTGACTGCATTTAGAGAGCACAATAAGAGGCTGTTGTCACTTACATTTGTTCCAGGCCAAGACCTTTAAGAACAAACTCTATGGAGAAAACGACATTCCATTAATGTGCGTGGATCACATCTACGGTGGTAATAATTGTTTTTACTTTTTAGCATTATTAATAAATATAGACTTGAACATGTTTAACAATTAAAAAAAAATGATTGGTCAAGCTTTTTGGTTTGAATGTAATTTGAATTGTCTTGAACTGAGTTCTGAGAAACATTTCATTTCTTTCAAAGTTTATGATGAAAAGAAAAAACTGATAACAGGAGGCTTTGTGAAGAACAAATATCCATCCAAAATGATCATTCACTGTAAAGACCTCCGAGTCTTTCAGTTCTGTCTAACATTCACCAAGGAGGAAGATACCAAAAGGGTAATTTGTTTGACATCAGGACTGAAATGTATATGTATATATTAAAGAGGGTTTCACATATCCACGTGCATTTATTTGTTTGTTTGTTTAAAGATCTTTCACGGCATTGCTCATCATTGTTTGGAAGAGAAATCTCTGAAGTGTGTCTTTTCCTTTTCCTATACCGGGACACCAAGCCCAGGTACATATTCATCTTCTTGTAGAGGCTTTCACTGCGTTGATGTTGATACTCTTCAGTTTCACTTGTTGATGTACAGCCGTTGTCTGAGTACTTCATTCCTATGTTTTTGATGTGTAATTAACATTTTACTGCTTTTTAAACAACATGCCTCCAAATACAGCAGCAGCCGAAACTATTAATTCATCAAACACATGTAACTGCATGTACATCATGAGGAAAAACATCAGCTTGAGAAGTTCATGAAGTCACACTTATACAGAACATCTGAAAAGCAGCTCTGGGCTTGTAGCACCAGCTGCTAAATTCTGATCATAGTCTGTGTAACTGGAATTCAACAGATGGCTGAAAGAACAACAGTCACTCTTTCTTTATAGACATTGTAATGTCATTTATTCCTGCCATGCAAAGCTGAATTTTCAGCAGCCATTACTCCAGGCTTCAGTGTCACAATGTCCTTCAGAAATCATTCTAATATGCTTTTTAAGAAATATTTTGTATTATTATTATTATCAGCCAGGGTTTGTTGAGCCTCATTAGTCAACCCTGGAACAACAACAAAAGATGTATTTTGTATCTGCAGAAATGCAGCGGAAACAGGAGACAGTTATGTTTGACTCACCAGAGGACTGGACCCAGGAAATGAAACGGACAAAAGCGAACTGTAGATTAGTTACTGAAAACGAGAACTTTGAGCTCTCACAAAGGTACTTTTTGCCGCTGTGAAGTGTCTACTATTGTTTGAATTACAAGGTACATTGTGACAGAAATGTATCTAAAAAAACACTGCTCTGATATTTTAGGTTACCGAAGTACTTTGTCATCCCATTCGCTCTAAGGGATTTATTCAGCTACCAAGGGAAGGGATTACCAGTGAGTTAAGAATATTATTGAAGATCTAAGCATTTAAATCATTTTCATTAATATTTTCATAATGTTTATTATTATAATGTTGGAATTTGTATACAAATTGTAATTTGTATAGCGGATCGTAACTGAAGTTGGATGTCTGTTATTCTTCTTTTTAGATTTGGTGTTGGTCTCATCACAGCGGCTGTGCTCTCTTCAAAGCGTCTTTCCCATCTGTGACACAGGAAGATGAGGATTTCCAAAGGCACTTGGACACGTAAAAGAATATTCTGACTCTGTTTATTAAACTGTTTTTTATCCCATGAGATCAGCCTAACTGCTGCGATACCCTCGTGGTTATGAGTTTCTGTGTTTGTATGTTCTGACACTCAAGGGCACGTATTTTTTATCAAAGAACAGTAGTCTAGTTGAAAAGATCTAGTAGTGTGCTAGACACCATTAGCATGAACCAATATACTTTCTTTCTGCTCTCTGATCAGCTGAAAGGCCACAATAGTTGTGTAAAATGGTGTCCACAGCAAAAACAAGCAAAGACTGTCAATATTATTGACTGTCAATAGTACCTTCACATTGACAAATTCTGTTTTCTTTTTCAGAATGATAAATGCAGTTGCACATAATTACCTTTACTCCGTAAAAACAGAGGACCTCTCAGAATCACTTCCTAATATCCAAGACATCCAGCAGTCATACAGCAAGTTCAAACAATTCTTTCTTATCGGTGAGTCACAGTATATCAATCTCTTTCACAGGAAATGTGAATAAATCCTTATATTAAATGAAAGGATGAATATTTAGTTTGCAATGACTGTTTAATGTTTTTGTTGTTGTTTTTTTATCTTAGAAAATTCAACCGATTTTTGGTTGTCAGATGTGAAATGGTTCTCTTCTCTTGAAAGCTCAGGGTGGCTAGACATTATTAGGTCAGCTTGCATTAATAAAATACTACTATTTGCATTCCTGCTCATAATCATTAATTAAATTCTATGAAACTATCAAGCTGCATTTAATGTCCTCAACAGACAGTGTCTCCAAAAAGCAGTAGAGGTGGTTGAATGTCTTGAAAATGAAAACACAAATGTTCTTATAACAGGTAGGTCAAGCATGTTTCAACTAAATTCAACTTTCCAAAGATTCCGGTCCGTTTCAAAAAAATGTTTTGATTTGTTTGAGTGGTCCAACTTGTTAGTTTCTGGGTTAACCAATAGTGTGAGTTTGGGATGGGACGACACCTGTTTCTCCAGGGGTGGTAGGAGGGCCTGATAGAACTGCAATTCTACTGTGCATAAATTTCATACCTTACCTTTAGAAATGAAGTACTTTTATACCTTGACAGATCCATCCCTTTGACTTTGAGATCGTATCCCCTGATATTTTGTCTTAATATTGATTGATTGCAGAGGAAGAGGGAACAGATCTGTGCTGTGTGATCTCCAGTCTGGCTCAGATCATGCTGGACCCGTATTACAGAACACTGATGGGTTTCCAGAGTCTAGTGCAGAAGGAGTGGGTGGCTGGTTGCCATGCCTTCCTGGATCGATGTAATCACCTCCATCAGAAAGACAAGGAGGTAATTATTGCATGCTCGTTCTTGCCTGTTGTTTCTTCAGAGGCTTAGTGGAACTTTTTACTGGTTTATATTTGTCCATTTTCATTATTCTTAACCTCTGGGAATTACAGGCTATTCTGCAGCCAGAAAAAAGCAACCTGCAAACCTGTCTTTTATCAGGTTGTAAAATCACAGCCTGGAACTTGTTTGTCTGGAATAATTGATTCTGATTGGTCAGTCGTGGCATTCAGATATTTCGAACTCGTGACTATTCAGTTCAGATAATCTTCTGCAGTACTAGAATGTTTTTCATTGTACGCTTTCATTATCTTTTCATATAATAAAATAATTCCACCTAAAAGCAATGTCCGTTTATTTACCTCTTAAATTGAGAATTATTGCAAAATAAACCCCATCAGCATATTGATCATCTTATTGTCTGATTTAACGATGTCCGACAGACAAGCCATTCTCATCCTCATTTTCTTTTTAATTTGATTCTTGTTTCTCAATACAGTGTCATTCTCCGGTCTTCCTCCTGTTCCTGGAGTGCGTGTGGCAGCTTGTTCAGCAGCACAGTCCAGCCTTCCAGTTCTCCGAGACTTACCTGACTGTGCTGTCCGACAGTGTTCACGTGCCAATCTTTAGCACCTTTCTGTTTAACTCTGCCCATCACAGAGAAAGTGTTCTGAAGGTAGAACTTATGTATTTTATTTTAAAACTCTCTTGTTGAGGTTGGTGTCATTGGGATCGCACCTTAGAGTTAGTTTGCTACATTGTATTGAAGATTGATTTTTTGAGTACTGCATTCACCATTCTGCTTGTTGAACAGTATTAGAGGCCTTTATAGAAGTACAGTGGCTAACAAGGAAACAGTCAGTCCTCTGTAATGCTGTTATTAGTCTACATGTTCTATAGAGATGGTAGCTGTTGCCTCACGGACAAAGTCGGCACGCCTCCTGCTAACTGCCTGTGCATGATTGTCTTGGCAGGCAGAGTCACCGCTTGCACAAAGCGGCACATTGAGCTGCCCTACAGTGTGGGACTGGTCTGTGCAGTTTGACAGCAAGGCCCAGAGTTTCTTCTTTAACCCCCTGTATTCAGAAAAGGTGAAACATGAGAAAGCTGTACGCAGACCTCACAAGCCTAAGGTGAGTGAGTTGAATGCTCCTATATTTCATAATTTAGGGAAAGATGTGGAAAAATGCCTTCCTTAAGATCTGTGTTCATTTACTGCTATATTTGATCATATTTAGAAATTAGCATGCAGTATATTATTAATGAAAATAAATTTGCACATTTAGGTTTTGTAGCACAACATTTAAAATGCAGATATATCTGATATCATGTGAAACACAATGAGTTATGTTTCAATAAGATGTGTCATCAAATCAATAAATGGATGAATGTTTACAATTACCTGAATAATGACCAATAAATCAATGACAGAATCCCAGTCAAAGACACATAGCTTAATTACACCATGTAATCTGAATTATTTGCAGACACCTGCATTGTAAAATAAAATAACGTATGTAAATATTCACAGTTTTATATAATATTTGTATATTTTAAATATAAAAAAACTTTTTTAATCATCATTAATTTTAATTTATCATTTTTATAATTTGCACCCATTTATTTTGTAATGACCATTTTCTATGATCCAATCATTACTGATGGACAAAATCTGGACACCCACACATTTTTTTTTTTATTATTGTTCGATAACTTGAACAGGTCACAATAGGGATACATATTTTTGCAATGTCTATTTCATGCTGAATTTAAATAAATAAAAATTATTCCCAATTTATTATTTAACCTATGGAAGCCCGTTTGTGCCACTGAATAAAAAAATACAAAAGGTAGTTGTGACTTATCTCACAAATCTGACTTTTTTATCATGTACTTGCGAGTTTCTATCCCACTATTATGACTTTATAACTCTCAATTGCTCACAAAGTTTGTATCATGCAATTCGGAGAAAAAGAAAGTCCAAACTGTGAGTTTGTCTTGCCATTTTGATTTTATTACTCGCTATTGCGAGTTTATATCCCATTATTCTGACTTTACAACTCGCAATTGCTAGTTCATATCATGTAATTCTGAGAAAAATTCAGAATTGCCAGTTTGTATTGTGCAATTCTGAGAAGAAGAAAAAATCTGAAATGTGAGAGAAAAACGACTGTTTTTAGTCCGTGGCGGAAACAGGCTTCCATATTAATCTCTTGCTGCAAAATATAAAAAAAACTGTATTTGTTACAACTCTAATACAAATCTAAATGATTTACTGTTCAGATATAATAAATCTCACAAATTTCGGTAAATGTGTTGAGATGTAGTGATGTCTGTAGTCAAGAGGAAAATTAAAGTGAGGGAGAAACCAATCTTGCCCTATTTTTGCTTCATGTTTGTTTGTCTGGCTTATATACCTGGCTTTATATTGAATGATGTCTAAGTTGTGTTCATTTTTTTGCAGAGTAATACTTACATTGTTTTTATTTAAAATCTCTAGCACCAAAGACAGTTGTCCTTACCCAGCACAGCTTTCAAAACCCCACTGAAGAAAGGTTTCTTTAAGGACGAGACCGACAGCCTTAAAAAGATGCTACGAGTGAAGCGTCTCAGTCGCTGGATGGGCTCTCCTGACTCCCCCGCTGTCACCTCCCGGGAGTTCTACGAGTCCTGGCTGCAACGTCCTCTGGACTATCACGGCCTCCTGCTCCCTTGTCTGGACGGACCGGCTGTCCGCGTCTGGATGCAGCGCTACCTGCGCTGGATTCCTGGGGTGTACATCCAGGGCGGAGGCTCCGTGGCTGTCATGACCAAGCTTATGGAACTTCTAAGTCAGGTGCAGGATCTGAAGCGTGTGCTGGAGCAAAGAGACTCGTCACAAGCTGCTAAACTTGATCACCGTCCATACCTTCAGAACCGGCTGCTCTCGTTCGGCGACTCGGGACGATTGTCATCCTCATTTCCCTTCGCTTACACCCGCAACCGATCTTTCAAGCCCATCATTCCCTCAGGTCTGATGCAAAGCCTTATGGTAAGTGACAGCCTAGCCAATCAGGAGGATGAGGCCAGTTCGGTTTGTGAGTTTTGTTTAACAAAGAGTCTTTTTTCACCCATATATGAAATATTCGTCCATTTATTATTAAATTATAACATTATGAGGTAAATACGGGATTATAGTTGCCTTGTCAGATTCAAATTAGGTGCTTAAAGTGCCTTTGGTGCTAAAGCGGGTCCTTTTGGAAAGTAAAACAGGCTTTTGTCAAACCACATGTGCCCTACTGTATCGAAAACATAATATGAGCCTTCAGGCAGGATGTAAGCGCTTTTATTTTTGATGTTCTTAACGGAACAATACCTAGATTTGTTCTCTTACTCATCACAAAACAGGAACAGGATATAGCCCTGAGCTTCCAGCCTTTCCACAGTGCAGTGTTACATAAAATCATTACCAAGTAACATTCCAAACAGTATTCCATTCCAGTGGTCTATGAATGGATTAAATGATCCTGAATAATAGCAACCATTATACAGTTACAAATACATCTGACTTCTGTGACTCCTCACGTATTACTGTACTCGGAGGGTTGGGAAAAGGCCACTGCAGTTCTTAAGGCATGCTTTCTGTATCTAAAGTTTAGCCAAGGAAATAGTGTGGAGCCATCTACAGGTATATTATTGTTACTGCTGCATTTAAAATGTATTGAAGATTAGATTATACTCCGATGTGACTGCTCATTTCTTTCCCCTCAATGCCAAGTTAACCTTCGGGTTTTTGTAAGAAAATAAAATGTAGGAAACAGGAAGTATGGAACAATACATGAGATCAGCTGTCTCAGAGATTCAGTGCTTTGTTGCATAATGTACACTGTGTGGCTCTTAGCCCTCCAGTGATAGGCTGGCTGTTATTTTAGTAGTACATTGAGACACAATGATTTAAAAAAGTACACAAATCTGATTATTAATATTATCACAATTTATTCATTCTTACCACAACAAGATTCAACTGCCCCACATATATATATAAAATGCACACACACACACACACACACATATATATATATATAATACACACACAATGGAAAATTATAGTAAACTGCAAGCCTCTGCAAATATAATTATTTAAACATAAGCTAATGTAATACTGTATCTGCATTTGTGCACATTTTCTTATTTTTACTTTCTGAGGTGCCTGTAGGACTACTGCCACAAATCAACAGGCGTTTCATTCAAAAACTGTGTTGTTCAAATTGTTTTTTTCAGCATTTGAAATGTAATGAAACTGATGTAAACACTGAACTGTGTTATTTGCTAGCAAAAGTGGAGAAAGCAGTTTCCTGAGTATTTAGTTTTGCACTACTGCTGCTTGCCAGTCAATCACTGTAAATCTGATTCTGTTCACTTCAGTTCAGCACTTCTCTTGTGTGTGGCAAGTGATTGCAAGCTGGATTTGAAACTTATTACTGAACGTTATTACTGTACAAGTGTTTGGTATTTTTCTATAACCAACTTTTAATGTTCACATAATCAGAGTTTGGCCTTGAAATATATATTGCTTTATTTTGGACTATTGGCTTCAAAATTATAATTTTCACGTAAAAGAAGCATTAACTACTTTTATATATGCATTTGAGAAATATGTCACTCTATCTTTTTGTCCACAAAATATGATTGAAATAAAAGACTGCTTTGCACGATGCTTTGCAATGTTCAATTCTTCAATTCTTATTACAAATAATCGAACAAGCAATCATTTTAGATTAAACACCATAACTTTTAAAGGTTATAGGTCTGACATTTTAAAAGTATTTTTTTTTTTTAAGATTTATCTTTCTTTATAATATTTTATGATTGTTATTCTTTGTCTTCTGATTCTCCTGAAAGTGCACATTCTTAGAAAACTAAAAATAAATGTACAAGTACAACTTCAATGCAAAATATTAAAATACATTATTTAATCTATTTATGGCACCATCTGAAGTCGGTCACAAACACCTAGTGTGATACCAACTATTTTAGTATCACTGAGACATTCTTAGAAGTTATTAGTTTTTTAGTTAAAGTTTAGTAGTAATTTCTGTCATTGGTCTGTTTTTTATTGATTTTATTTTGTATATAGTTGTATATAGTTTTTATTAAATTGTATTTCTTTAATTTGTTAAAATAAAAAAAAATTAGAAATGTTGCTTTAGCACCTAGCTGTTTTGTTTGTTTGTTTCTAAATAGTTTATATTATTTCAAGTAACCAAGATGTTTTAATGGTTTTGGTTGTAGTTAACTATATTACCCTAACGCACAAAGATTTTTTTATATATGAAAATATTATATATATATTATATATATGAAAATATTAGATTGAATCTCCGAGTTTGGAGATCCAATCTGAGTGTCGAGATGCGATGCCACATCCACTGCAGTTCTCGTCGCCATATTAAACCTGACGGAATCGGCGACGCTCCGCGGTAGGGATCGCGAGGGGCCCCTCTCCAAAACAAATCCCGATTTACACCTTTCATTCCCCTAATTCACCCCGAGAATCATTTATGCATCGGACTGAATAAGTCAGTCTTTTCTCAGACAGGAGTTGTCTGGGAAGGAGATTTAGTTTTAGTGTTTGAGAGATGAGTACTTTGACCCAGCGGAGCTCCGGCCTGGTGCAAAGACGCACCGAGGCTTCGCGCAGCGCTGCTGCCGCAGACCGAGACCGCGTATCCGGCGACGAGGACTACGAGCCCCGCCGTGGAGACGAGCTAGACGACGATGACAGCGGTGATTCCAAGGAAGCCAGACTGACCCTGATGGAGGAAGTACTGCTGTTGGGCTTGAAAGACCGCGAGGTTGTTGTTGTTTTGCTTTATTTTGATTACTAACGTTAGACTGTAACTGTTAGTCGATGTTTAGCCCTTAAACGTTATCTCATCTTCACTCGCCACGATCGCTCCCAGTTGATAATTGAGCTCTTTACAGAAAGAAGGAACTGAAAACAATAAGGTTGTTTTTTTATTTTAGCCCGTTTGCTTGTTTAAAGTCAGCCACATGATTGTTGTGATGCAATGTAGCTTTTAGCTTGCTTTGAACTAACAACATTAACGTTACATTATAAGTTATCTCTCTGGCCCACCAGACTGTGATAACAAATAATAGTTAACATTAAGTGAACTAACGTTACATAGGTTAAAAACAGACTAACCCATTTGAATCTCTAATATACAAATATAGGCTGTTTCGTCTAGCATAAGCTAGCCTAAGCAGTGTGACATTTTGATGTTATGACAATTTTATGCCATATTCACATGAAATATATTATGATAGTTTTTTATACAATATATAACTGATGAGAGTATGAATTTGAAGCAGTTGTGTATATTGATTACAAATCGACAGTTAAAAGATGCATGTTTGTTGTTAAAATGCACTCATCCCCCACTGAGACCCCTGTCCTTGTCACTAGACGCCCACATGAACACATTCTTAAGAATCCAGATATGATTAACATAGTCATGCCAAGAAGCATTTTGGAACAAATCCAAAGATGACCTTTGTTTGTTTGTTTGTTGTGGTGCTTCTCCATGTCTGTCTTATCTGAAACCTAGGTCTTGACACCTCTACTAAGAAGTTTTGGTAACACTTTATTTTAAGGTGTTCTTGTTACATGTTACATGTACTTACTATTATAATAACAATAAATGATGCATAATTATATGCAAGTTACTCTAAGCCAAACCCTAATTCAAAACCTAACCCCAACCCCATAGTATGTACACATAGTTAATTAAGAATACTCAGTACTTAAATGTATAATTACACTGTAACAAAGACACCTTAACATTGTAACTTAAGTTTTTATTGTTTTATTTTCCTGATAATGACATCACTGGCTGCAATGTGATAAGGTCATGTTGTAATGGTGTAGCCATACCACTGTTTTTTACTGTGTGTAAAGCATAGTATTCAGAAAGTAGTAAGCTAGTATTTCATTGTGATTATAGCCATTCATTAGGAGGGGCGTCACCAATATGGAGGATCTGTTTGAAAAATAAAATACATGGATCATTGATAGGTAATTATTATCTCCACAATTTTATGTAGAACACTCATAGATGCCACTATGATGATATGAACTAATTTGACTTTCTAAAGGGAAAAAAGCCTAAAATGAGCCAGTTTGGCTGGGAGATGCCTGCTGTAATTGTGTTGACTTACCCTTAATTAAGGTGTTTAGTAGGTAGTGAATTGCACTTACCTCATTGTCTGGCCTCTGTGCCGTGGTTACACCTCTCTTTATAGCCCATTCATTTCAAATTACTGCCTGCTTTCCGTTATACTCTCAACAACAGCTTTTTGGTATCATTCAAAGTGTTTTATTTGGGCAGGATGTCTGTGGTTTCTTTACCCACAGACCTCAAACAGTGGGTCTTTGGTTGTTGTACATGTCAAATATCAGGTTTGACAGTTTCAAGAGGCACTATTTGTCAATAAATGTATAGATTTCTCTACATTTTAAGTGAAATATTTAGCTTTTCCTTGGCCTATCAAACCTGGAATCATTCTGTCTTATTTTCTTTCTACAACAGAGATTTGCAAAGGGTTGACTTTATATTTATATAATGTATATGTGTTTCTTCCCCTGTTGTTATGTTTAGGATATTTAGGATCCATTCAGCATCTTACATTGATCGTGGATGTGTCATATGCTTTAGAGTTTGTTCACAATGTTAGTTTTTGTAAAAGTGGTAGATAACTTTCCTTTTGTTTTTAACTGCACAAGTACATTATTACAGAAGGTCTTTAATCCTGGGTTTTATGTCCCTGCCATGTTCAGTTATTGAATATCGGCCTCACTTAAGATTTGCTTATCTGCATGGAAAGCAGCAGAAAGGATAAATGGCTTAACATGTCCCAGTACTACAGTTTGCTCATGCTTATGGGTGGCACAAAATTTACAGAAAAATTGTCACCAAACAAACACTTTAGAGTCTGACTATTGTTTGGTTGTGTTGCTTGATTTGGAGAATCTTACCGAGCCTGTCAGAAACACGTGTAGGCCATATTTTACTCCAAAATCAAAATCAATTGTGATGCAAGTAATGCCATGTTACCCTATTACATCACAATAATGCATTTTGGTAATGTGAATAATTATAAGCAGCAAAAACACTAAATTATAATCTTAAACCTGTAATGTGTAAAATAATTGTTAATAATATTTCGTAATATGTCAACAAGGACACAGACTGGGTCGTGTTACCTGGACACCTTGACATTTTAAACCTGATTGCATATGTCTAACCTCATTAAACCAACAAGAAAAGATGAGATATGATAAGATGACATTAAACATTGATCTACTATTAATCTAATGGGGGCAGTCGTGGCCTAATAGAGCGTCGGACTTGTAACCTAAGGTTGTGGGTTCGAATCTCTGCTCCGGCAGGAATTGTCCATGACTGAGGAGAGACCCTTGAGCAAGGCACCGAACCCCCAACTGCTCCTCGGGCGCCACAGCATCGGCTGCCCACTGCTCCAGGTGTGTGCACTTGGATGGGTTAAATGCAGAGCACAAATTTTACTGCTGCACTGTAAAAAATTGCTGTAGTTTCTACATCAAAGTTTTACAGAATATTACCGTTTAAACGTTTTACAAGATGTAGCTGTAATTCGCAATGCATTGTGGGTTAAATAAGGTTTTACAGTTGTTAACAGTATATTTCCATGTCAACTGTAATTCATTTACAAGAAGCAGGTGTTGTTACTGTAGCTCCTGCTTTGTACCCTAACTTACTGTAGTGTGGCATTGTGGGATTGCGCGCGCATCATTCAAATCTGAAATCCAGCCGACTGGAGCAGCGTGAGAACGATTGAAGATTAGAGGCTTTATTCATAATTCCTGGTAAGTTCACTTAATTTTACTTAAGAAATGTATCCTTTTGTATTTATTTAAGTTAATGTATAAGCGATATCATGTCACAATAGCCTCCTATAACGGCATTTAGACAAGCGGCCTTGGTAAGTGCAGTAAACTGGAAAATGCTATCATAGCATAGTTAGGTTTTTTCTCATTTTGGCAGTTTACTTTTCTTTCTGAGAGCATTTAAAGTAGTGTTTACCCAACTTTGAACTTAAAGCCCAATGCGAACTATTGTCATAGTAACCAATATCTGTTGAAATAACTGACGAACTGCAAATTGCGATTGTTTATGTGTTAAACTGTCCCATATTGACACAACATCTTACTATAATTAGAAACTACATGTAAATGAGAAATTGTGTCTATTGCCACTGTAGTTGTACTCGACATTAAAGCTCGTCCGGGCCATTTTTTTAAGTGAAAGACATCTTTACATGCCTGACTGGACAAGTTAGCCTGATTCAAATTGGAGTGAAAAAATAACTAAGGAAGCATCGAAACGCGAGACTGATTCTGACTTTATTACATTCAACATCAAAACAAATCAGCTTTACGGCATGCACAAACTCAGAGGTGTTTTTACTGAAAGATTCAGCATTATAAACGGATCCGTACAATGAATGACTCAGTTGACTCACTCATTAAGTTATCTGCTGCCACCTAATAATGATTTAGTTTCACGTTTAAAAAGTATCATTGCATTTTTTCCAACATTTCTTATTTGTATCTTCAAAAATTAATGTAAAACAATAGTGTCATAACACAGTTGTAATTTTGCATTGTAAATCATTTAATTTGATTGGTGGAACAGTTCTACAATGTATTAATTTAATTTATTGATAAAATAGATGCCTTTTTGGTGTTCATTTTGGTCTCATTTATGTAAATACATTTAAAGAACATAATTGTCTTTATTTCTTGTAGGTGCAAAGAATAGCAGCTAATGTGGAGAAATGTTTGATGCTTCAAGACTCTCTGAAGCTGATTATATTTGGTAATGTATTCAATCTTATGAATTTTGTAAATTATTTGATGAACTTGTATTTTAGATCACATTTTATATTGAAATACTGCATTGTAGATTACATTATTGCTTATATTTATTCATTTCAGGTTCATCCAGTGCAGTGGCTTTTGACAATTTAAGGGTCAGATGGTTGTGAATGCATAGCTTAACTTTGTGGCTAGATTTACAGCCTTATTACAACTTCAATCTGGTGTCCCGGGAACAGGCGTATTTTGCCCACTTGGATTTTTTCAAAGGTAACATGTTTTACTTGAATAATTTAATTAGCCAAAAAGGTTACTTATTTAGTTTAAAGGGTTACTCCACCCCATAATACAATGTTTTGTCATTAATCACTTACCCCCATGTCGTTCAAACCCGTAAAAGCTTTGTTCAGCTTCGGAACACAATTTAAAATATTTTGGATGAAAACCGGGAGGCTTGTGACTGTCCCATTGACTGCCAAACAATTAACACTGTCCAAGCCCAGAAAAGTATGAATGACATCGTCAAAATAGTCCATCTGCCATCAGTGGTTCAACCGTAATTTTATGAAGCGACAAGGATACTTTTTTGTATGCAAAGAAAACAAAAATAACAACTTTATTCAACAATTCGTCTACTCTGTGTCAGCATAGCACCATTTTGGAGAGTATCCACTGGAAGCAAACTGCATATGCTATTCTGTGTCAGCTGCGCTACAAATCAAATCAAAGCGTAAACAAACGTAGAAAGCATATCCGTGTGCCGCAGTTGACACAACGTGTTTGGAAGTGATTAATGACAACACTTTCATTTTGGGGCGGAGTAACCCTTTAAGTACTGGTAGATGCTGATTGTATCATATAAGTGGAATTTTTACATTTATTTTATTGAGCTAATTTCATTAAATACTGAACTTTATCCTAAAGCTTCTGCTTGTTTTTATGCGCAGATGTTTTCTTGGAATCACAACTCTCACTGGATATGAGATGGATACATAGAGACTAAACAAGTGGAAAGGTCTCAGAGAAGTGTGTGTGCTCATCTCAGAATGTTGATGGACTTTCAGTATGTATTTATTAAATTGTCTTTAGCATGAATATTCTAATTTTAATAGAACATAAGCACAAACAACAGAATTTGTGGTATAATGGTGATTCCAGCATTTTATTTTAATAATTTTCTTTAAAAAACAAATATATATATATATATTTTACCAAAATTATACAAATTCTGTTGATTGATCTTCATTTTTATAGAAAGTTAATGTTCTACTCAGATAATTGCTTTTTTTAAAACAGGTATTTGTAGTTATTTTGTGTTGCTGTTATTTTTATTTATTTTACCATTAAAAGCCTTGCGATGTCTTTCTGACAGTTTTAATAAATACTTATTTGCAACATCTTTGACTTGGTTTTTATTCCTTTGTAAATGTATTAAGATCAGTATTTTACAGTTTACTGTTAAAATGGTTCTTTACAGAATTTTCATTGTTAAATTATTATGATATCATCTTGGATTTAGGGTATTTATAGGATTTTATTGGCAACTTTTGTTGCCAGGTAAATAGTGTAATTTAGTCAAATTACAAAAAAATGCTGTAAAAATGCTACAAAATACTGGATTTCACATACAGCAATTAACTGTAATTTGCTTTGCAGTATTATACTGTAATCCATTTTACAGCAATTAACATAATTTTACAGGATTTTATTGGCAACTTTTATGCCAGTAACATCCTGTAAATTCTACAGTACATTTTTTACAGTGAGTTTATACTGTGTATAATTGTGTATGTGACAAATATAAAATTCTTCTTCTACTGTGAAGTAAATAAGAGCCACTTGAATGGCACTATGACTCTCTCTCCTCTCCACCTGTAGCCGGTGTGTGGTGAGCGCACTGGTGCTGTTGTCCTGTGGCAGCCGTCGCATCATCCAAGTGGATGCTGCTCACTGGTGGTGGTTGAGGAGAGACCCCCCCCCACCCCCCCACACATGATTGTAAAGCGGTTTGGGTGTACAACAATACACATTAAAGCGCTATATAAATACATCATTCATTCATTCATCTATTTTGCATGTGGTTCATCTCCTCCAACAGTTCTGACTGTGCCATGTTTAAATACAGCTGCATTTGCCTACTGAGCCATTATCATGATTGTCTGCCTGCGTGTCGGCTCTTAGTGAGCTCTTATGCTGTTATCAGAGCTCAGGTATCTAGTTTACTCCCATGACAGAGAACTTAAGTACAGTGTCAACAAGACAACTATGACAGACTTTTGTGAGCCTGACTGTTGTGTTCTTCAAACAAGCAATATTTTTAATTGTCCAATGCATTCATTTGAATTACTTATTTTTTTAAAGATAAGTTACAGAAGTCATTCAGATTTTGCCATACTTTTATTTTGCCAGTCTGTCATTCTAGCAATGTCAGTAATCACAGGATCACATATAGTCGTGATATGTTCAACATCTACCCTACCGTTCAAAAGTTTGAGGCCGGTAACAAATACAAAATTAGTTTTGAAAGATGAAGACTATGAAAACAGAAACATTGGATAATTTATACATTTGAATATGCTGATTTGGTGCTCAAGATGAATTAGTTATTATTAACCATGTTGAAAACAGCTGTGCTGCTTAATATTTTTGTGGAAACTGTGATACACATTTCTCAAGATTCTTTAATGAATAGTAAGACCAGTATTCATTTGAATTTATTTGATATTTGATGGCAAATTTAAGTTCCACTGTAGGGAAAATGTTGGGATGTGGTTTGGTAAATTATGACAATTTTCAGTTTTTCTCACTTGTCCTAGGACTTTGTGCTTTGATTTGGCAAAGTTAGATATGAGTTGTTGTATTTTTATTTTTTATCCACATGCTTCCTGTATTTGAATGACATTGACAGTGCAAGATGAACTGTCATGATACAGGTCATTGAGAACATAGAATAAGATAGCATTGTGCTTTTATCACTCTGAGTTTTTTGCATGCGCTCCACTTCCCGTGCAGAGCATCGCCTGTGTTGCCAGTGCCTTGAAAGAGGCCTGTTGTTTCCCAGTAGTGGCCTCTGGGACAGCAGACTGGACCTCACAAAGCAGGCCTTGTTAATACTGGAGAGATCCATTGCTCACTTCATCCACTGCTAACCATGACACTGCATAAACTAGAGTGTTGGGAGAAATTCACAGTTCAGTTCAGGCCATACCTCACAGGAAGCTGAAGTGGAATAATAACAGAAGGTGAAATTTACTGAATTACAAAATGCAATAGTCACACAGAATGTATTAGTCTAACACAAATTGTGACAAAACTAATTCTTATTGTTTTGCCTGTTTATGTATTTTTAGTTTGTAAAATGCTTTTTTTTTTACCTCAACTAGCCATCTATATACATACTATTCTTAAATTCACATTAAAATTACAGATCACTATTTTGGAGTCGGGTTATTTGTTTCTTATTTGTGCCGACTTAAGATCCTTGTGTGATCCTTTGGTCTTTACACTAAACAACTGGGTCCATATTAGCAGTGTTTGTCATTTTGAGTCATCTGTAAACTGTGTTTGAACATTTTCTTTGTTCACAAAACATTAAGTTGGGAAAGTATAGTTACTCTGGAGCTCTGAACTTCGATGGGGCATGTATATTGACTTTCTTTATTTTGTTTTGGTGCAAGGGCTACACCTCCTTCTGGAATGACTGCATTTCATCAGGCCTGCGGGGCTGCATGCTCATTGAGCTGGCCTTACGAGGGAGACTGCAGCTGGAGGCCTGTGGCATGAGGAGGAAAAGCCTGCTTGCCCGGAAGGTAAGACAAACTGTTCAGTTCTCTGGAAATGATCATATGATAGGGAGAGGCTTCCTGTTTTGTATCCCTCCTTCAGTTCTACAAGCATTTAAAGGGATGGTTCACCTAAAAATTGAAAATGTTGTCATCATTTACTAACCCTCATATCATTGCAAACCTTGGTTCTTCTGTGGGACATAAAAAAGACTGAAAAATGCTGGAGTTCAAAAACAGTGGATCCCATTTACTTTCATTGTATGGACAAATGTAATGTTAGACCAACATTTGGCTGAACTGATGGTAAATGTTTTAATAAACAAATTTAACTGGACTGAACAAATTTAGAATATATATTCTTATGTGCTTGTAAAATTCAGCACTCTGGTGTCAGTACATGTAAAATAGCTTAGGTCACTTCCTACCACAAGAGGGAGCTCTTTGATATTAATTGTGTGTCATGAGGCCGTTTTTTGCGGTTGGTGTTGGCTGTTGTAAGTGAGAACTTTTATTATTAAACTGAGCTCACATGTGTATTCCTGGAAAATGCATTACATTTAATATATGAGGTAAAACTCTTTGGTCTTCAGTTGAAGTAGTTAATCTCCTTCACATGATTTCACCCTCTTGAGTTCACTGCCTTGATTGTAAGTGGTGCTTTGTGCATTGGGGTGTTTTAATGTGTTCAGTAAGGTGTTTCTTGTCGTTTTTTTAGGTTATATGTAAGTCTGATGCTCCGACAGGGGATGTGCTGTTAGATGAGGCTCTGAAACACATAAAAGACACTCAACCACCCGAAACCGTGCAGAGCTGGATAGAGTTACTCAGTGGTGAGTTTTGCACAGATCATTTGAGTTTATCAATCTTGCCAATTATTTATTTTGATAACCTCGATACCTTACTTTGTCTTTAGAGTACAACATAAACATTTCTCTTTAAACGCATTCATTTATTTATTATGGTGGTTGTAAACAAGACTCCTATATAATATAATCAACAATCTTATTTATTAATTATATTATATACTACTCTTCAAAAGTTTGTGGGTGTTAAGTAAGGAATAATTTATGACGGGCCGTTGAATTATTAGAAAAATAATTCACCCGAGGTGGTGATGCGGCCACGAAGTATACTACGGTTGCCACACCTCGAGACATCAATCAGATGATATATTTCAAGGCATTCCTCCATTTTTCTACTTAAATCGCTATTGTGAGTTGGATTATTTCTTCCGTTCTCATCCATCGCCTCCCTTGCTAATTCCAAAATCATTTTAAACCTAGTAATGGAGGCTTGAGCCGTTGATAGCAGATTAATGCAGTTAACCCTCTGGTGCTCTTCAGTCACTTTTGACCGAAAAATTTTCTGTTTTGAATTCGTAAAAATCACAGCTTCATCGGAATGGTACGAAACTTGGTGACTTTTATGGCATTTAGAATGTGAACACACAAACAAATTGAGGGCTCGATTTGAGCTAAGTGGTCTTAAAAAGAAATAGTCACACTTGTGCTCTTTGGTCAAAAATGACCGACCATGGAAAATGAATGGGAAATTGACAAAAAATATATATTAATTCAGCAAATTTTTGTGTGTACAATCTACAAATCTGCCACAATGCAGAAAAAAAGTACACCGCAATGACGGGGTGAAACTAAAACATCAAGAGTGAAAACCCAACAGATCCACTCTCACACAAACACGTACACACACACCTATGAACTGGTGTGAATGTAACACAGCAAATATATCAAATAAAAGCAATAATTCAACTACAATGTAGCAAGGAAGGGGTTACACTCTGAAACATCAAGACTGCAAAACAGGCACACCCACTCACACACACATACACAAATATACACATTTAAATGAATTGGTTTGGTTATAACCATATAGCATAACAACTCGGAAAACTGAAATAAGAGGTTTAAATCAGATCAGACCAAGAAGGATTAAGCTCTGATAAAACATTTATGTTCATTTTTGTTACTTTTTATAGAATTTTAATATTTTGTGTTCAGGTTTGACTGTAGTAATAATAATTCAAAAACTGACGCTTTAAATCAACAGTTAAAAAAATAATAATCTAAACCTTTACAAAAAGATGTCTTCGAAAATGTTTAAATATATATCCAAACACAACTTAATAAAAATAAGTATTTATGTCTAAACATCATTAGAGAATGTATAGGCGTTTTATATAGAGGTATGTAGGAGTCTATAGAGCTCCTGCAGTCACGTGACCCATTCTGTTTACACCACCATGCTGGCAGGCAAGAACAGCCGGGAGCGAATATGAAATGAACCACCAAACCATTGAATTGCAGATGGTTTTCTTATTTTACTTCCACCAGATGGCACTAGTTTGGCTTCAAAAATTTGATTTTAAAGGCATTGGTTCTATTTTACAATTAAATACTGCCATTGCTTTTTTTAATTTTATTTTCTTTATGGGAAAATTTGATTATAATCATTGAATAAATATTAATTAGTACCACGAAATTCTCTGAAAATACAAAATGAAAATATTACTAAATAAAAATATCTTACATTGATTTTACTGCTGTTGGGGGTGGGGTTACATTTTAGGTGTCCGGTCTTTTTGACCGTGAAGACTTCCAAATAAGGAGCACCAGTACATTTAATAGCTAAGTTATGAGAGAGAGCGAGAGATCAACTATATCTCTGTGAGTCTATGCGTCTCTCAGCAGTGTTCATCAGCAATGTCTCTGGTTATAGTGAAACTTTAAGTTAATTTTCTTCACGAACAGCACCATTGTTACCTCGCATGTGAGCAGTCATGTAGTTTTTAAGTTGTTAAACTATGTTACTGATAAAATCATCAGAGTAGTGCTAACATCATTAGCGCTTATGTTAATTTGAATGCAAATTCACTGTATGTGCGGCTGTGAGGAAGAGAGAGTGGGAGAGATAGAGTTTGTACTTTCTGTACACAATAAAACGTAATTTTGTGGCAAAAACATGGACACGAGTTTTTATCCTTTTGTTTACTGTATTTATTTATTTGTTTGGTCAGTGTCCTTGTGAAAATGAAAATAAAATGAAAATTACCCCATGATTTACTCAACATCAAGCCATCCTAGGTGTATATGACTTTCTTCTTTCAGACGAATACAATCTGAGTTATAATAAAACGTGTCCAGTGAATGGGGGTTGAGATTTTGAAGGCCAAAAAAGTGCATCCATCCATCATTAAAGTACTTTTTTAATTTAAGTCTGATTGTATTCGTTTGAAAGAAGAAAGTCATACACACCCAGTAAATCATGGTGTCATTTTCCTTTTTGGGTGAACTGTCCCTTTAATATTTTTGTGACATGCCCATGATACTTTTTTCAGGATTCTTTGATAAACAGAATATCAAGATGAACAGCATTTATTTGTATTTATAATCTTTTGTAACATTATACAATTCTTTGCTGTCAATTCCGAGCATCCTTGCTGAATAAAAGCATTAATTTCTATCCAAGACAAAAATCCTCCTGGCCCCAACCTTTTGAATGGTAGTGTATTTAGATTATATGAAATTGTATTGAATTTAATAATTTGAACCATTGCTACCTTCCAAATGTACTGTACCTGGTGCACATAAACATGCTGTATCCAGACTCGCTTTGGTCCAGAGTGTGGATTTTGAGAGAGATTTCGGTTACCTTCTGTGGCTATGAGCTCATTTGGAAATGTCTCAGCATGGTAAGCCAACGGGTCAAAGGGTGAGATCAAAGCATCTGAGAGAAGGAGCTGCCGTCCTCGTTTAGAAAGTGTATAAAAATGTGCTCAGAATTAGATCAGAGCCATAAATTACTGCAGGATGATGACTAGCAAATGCTCTACCACAGCCTGCTTTGATCCTGAGATGTCTGTGCTTCTCTGCTTCACCACAGGGGCCAACAACTGAGCCGGTGGTACTCGCTCAAGGGACTTCTGCATGACTTCTGCTTTCAAAACTAATGCAAGCTGCTAAAATCTTAAAGAAAACCTATGAAAACTAATAATAATGTAATGATACAGTAGGAGCCACTAGCAATAAATGGGACTACACTACTTTATTTATTGATATTAACTGGAAATCTAATAATGGTGCAATCCTTAATATTTCTAATTATTGTATTTATTTTTTATAATAAATATGCATTATTATTATTATAAGTCCAGCTGTCTCGCAATCACACAGAAAAAATAATTTTCAAGAACAGTGTGACCCACTCAAGGAAAGCACTCATATCTGACCTTACCTTGTGCTGCTATTGTCTGAATAGTTATGAAAAATTATTTTATTTACATTTCTGATTTAATACATTTCTCATTTAAATGTTGACAACACCTGTACAACATGCAATCAGGCCTCATTTGTTCAATTTAATCTCTTTCCTTTACAGTGAAATGTCACAAAAATACAGCCCCTATGGGAATTGTACATTTTATGCCTGATTTTATTTTGAACAGCTGTTTTTGTGGGTTTATTTCTGTTGATTTTAATTATTTTCTTGATACAGTCTAGAATTTTAAGTTATAGCCATAGCAATTTATCAGGAAAAAGGGATCATATATTGCATCTTTGGGAAAGAAAACCTCTTATGCAGTCAACGGTCACAAATTGAGTATTTTAGTGGTCATTTTGTCTATGATAGGTTAGTTTAATCTCTGTCCATGTCAAATAAAGTGAATGTTTGGTCTTTTGCAGGTGAGACATGGAACCCATTGAAGCTTCACTATCAGCTGCGTAACGTCCGAGAGCGCCTGGCTAAGAACCTCGTAGAGAAGGGTGTCCTCACCACCGAAAAGCAAAACTTTCTTCTGTTCGACATGACTACACACCCCCTCACCAACAATAATATTAAGCAGCGCCTTATTAAGAAGGTGCAGGAGGCGGTACTGGACAAGTGGGTGAACGACCCTCACCGAATGGACAAGCGTATTCTGGCCCTTATATTCCTCGCCCATTCCTCTGACGTACTAGAGAATGCGTTCGCCCCGCTGCTGGATGACCAGTATGATCTGGCCATGAAGAGAGTACGGCAGCTGCTGGACCTGGAGCCTGAGGGCGAGAGCATGAAGAACAACACCAATGAGCTGCTGTGGGCTGTGGTGGCCACCTTCACCAAATGAAGCAGGTTCGGTTCTGATGGACGTGCGATGAAATGTCAAACGGTTGGACTGGTAAAATCAGCTTTGAGAACTGGTTGACCTGGTGTGTCAAAATGGAGTCTCCGTTTTCTTTCCTTGTAGATATTCCTTCCTCGCTACTCTCTCTCTACAAGATCTATGGTTGGGTTTGATAAGGGGAGCACTTTATTTTGTCCTCACTGAATCGTTTCTTCAGTTGAATGCAGTTGGGTACCTTCCCACCATGGACCGTTGGAGCGTTTACCATGTGCATCACCACGCAAAATGGCTTTTTAAAAATGACCTTTTTGTCTGGACATCTGTGTTGGGTGCATAACAGATTTTACAATTGGAGAATTAAGCAAGGATATATATTTTCCCTTGCTTTGTTATCAGGTTTGTGCATTTAATTAGAATGGATTAATCTGCGTATGGTACGACTCGACAGATGCTCATGAAATAAAGTACACTGCAATGTATCATCATTTTTTAATTCGATTTGTCTTCATACTAATAATGAAGCCTGAAAAGAAACCAGAAAAGGACAAAATCCTGTTATGATTACAAATTAGTTGTTTGTAACAAGTGTCAGTGCTAACAGTGTGTCACATTCACACGACTGAAACAAAATAATCAAACCGCATTTTGATTGCTAGTAAATGCACATTTAGGGAAGGGAAAAAGTTCAGGCTGTTTGAGGACCTGTCCAGTATTTACTGGATGAGCTTTTTTTTTATTACTACCATTCCATCGATTCATTCCGTTCTGTCCAGAACACCCCACAACTTCACACTCTACCTCTTTACATATTTATTGTGGTGAATCCTCATGAGAATTCTGATTGATTTAAATGTACTTTTATGTGCCTGAGATTGGTTACAGGATGCGTAGTTCTCACGGTGCAGTATGTACTGTAGCTCTTTGGGACGTGGCATTAATGGAGCTAGATTCAGAAATTGGTTGGAACTCATTTCCTCGGAGGCTTCATACCTTTGTGTATGCTACCAGAAACTACATTTGAGGACCATAAGAGTTTGATTCTAAGAAGTCTGTGCTCCCTGAAAATAAAGATATGTGTGGCATACAGCTTTATTTTCTTTAGATATTTTTCCACTGATATACTCTATTAAAAATAAAGGTGCTTCACGATGCCATAGAAGAACCTTTTAGTCTAAATGGTTCCATAAAGAATCTTTAACATCTGAAGAACCTTTCTGTTTCACAAAAGGTTATTTGTGGTGAAAGAAGGTTCTTCAGATTATAAAAAGGTAAGCAAGAGATGGTTCTTTAAAGTACCTTTGACTGAACGGTTCTTTGTGGAACCAAAATGGTTCTTCGATGGCATCGCTTGAGGAACCTTTTGAAGCCCTTTATTTTTAAGAGTATAAAAGTCCTCCAGGTTTTAAGGGAAGTTTTATGGAGTTTTGAATGTCATAAGTTTTTCCATTTCATCTACTCTCACTTCTAAACAAACACGGGATTTAAAAAGAAATCATAACCTTCAGAAATGTGACTTTTATATGTAAAATCAAATTCCTCCATTTTCTCAAGTCAGTATATTTTTGATAGTATGTTATTATAATTAGCTGATTGGAGGTGGTATGGTAGGATGGATTGGCTTTCTGTCACAATCTAGTTTAATCTATAGTTTATTATGTATTCATACTGCATACCATATGAATAAACTCTTTATCAATCTTCATTTTGCCTGGCATGTAAAAGCTTGCACAAGCATGTCTTAATTTTGTTTTTCACACTATGAAGATGTGTCGAAAAAGCCTTTGTTCAATCATCATATTTCAATGTTTAGTTATTATCATTCTGTTGTTCATATTTGTATTCCTTTTTATAGCAATAATTTAAAAATCATCATGCTTCTGTTTTTCTGTTCGTTTCTTTCAGGTTGATGGTAAATGCTTGCTTCACAATAGTTAATTGTATGTAGCGATCGTCTGGGAAATCCACCAATTGTTTGGAAGAGTCGACTTAAGACATGGGGGATTTTTGAGGGTCTGAAAAGTGTTTCAGAGTGAAAGAAAATTAAAATCATGTGTGTAGATTTAGGACTCACTATAAAGGGACCCCAATGTATATACTTTCTTATTACCATGAAATAAACTACGGTCTTGAAAGTGCCTCAAACATCATCTGTTATTTGTTTTGTGAAGAACCAAGTGCTGCTTTTAGGGCATCGGATTTGTTAAATTACTTTTCATTTTTCTACTATGGAAGACAAAAAATGCATACAAAAATTTCCGACCTTAACAGATATATAATACTGTTCGAATTGGTGAATTTTTTAAATATTTTTGAAAGAAATCTCATATTCTCACCAAGGCTGCATTTATTTGTTGAAAAATACTGTAAAAACAGTAGCATTGTGAAATATTAGTATAATTGACATTACTTTTCTATTTAAGTGTCACAAGGCTTAACTTTAGAAGTAAATACCTCTATGCTTCGGAAAATGCACCGAGGTATTTACTTCTAAAGTTAAGCCTTTGGAGTTTGTCAGTACCACTGAGTCATTATAAAATCCCAGACTAGCAAACTTCTACAACCACTAATGAGCATTTCAACTATGTAAATGAATGTATGTAGGCTTCTATTGCTGACTATCCATTTGTTTGTATAAAACATTGCTATAACTCTAGATGAAAACCCCCAGAACGGAAACACTCTTTAAGAATAAGTTTGTGTTTACCCTGTTGAGAGTAAACACAGTTTTATTCCACAGTTAGTGAACAGAGTTTCTATTATGTCAGGGTTCTTGTATTTACACGCTCTTCATTTTTTTGGTCATTTTTCATTCAGTCTTATCCCATAGCAGTGTATGCTTGTTTTCAAACAATATATAGTGTTGAGTCTCCGGTCTGTTCTTGTGCCTGGCCTGGTGTGCTGTCTGGTTTCTGCAGACGTTTGGACATCTGGCCAGCTGTGGTGTCTGCCTGCGCAATAGCCTCACTGCATTAATATTTCAGCTTAGCTCATCTCTTAACTCTGAAAGCAAATGCTCGGCAAAAGGGTCAGAAGCAAGCAAAACACCTTCATCCTTCAATATGGTTGAAACCTGTTGCTCTGGCATTGTCAATGATGACTCATGGTTATGTAAAATTCTGTCTTTTCCTTAAAGGGAAAGTGTTTGACGTGCATATTCCCGCTGGGAAATGTTGAGGCTTGGAAGCTTGTGATTATGTTGACTTATCCAGCGTCTTTGCTGATTTAAAACACAGTTCACCCTGTTTGCTGGAAGTTATACTTGGTGACTTTCTCAGAATATTAACCTCGTAACTTCATGAAAATGTGGTCGATATGATTTATAGATTAGCAAGAACTGCTTATAATCAAGCGAGCCACAAATGTGATAGGCTTCTTGCTCTTGTTTGCATCACAGATAAGAATCTAGACAATGTTGTGAAATGTGTTGTGAGGATTCGATACACAGCAACCTCTTATTTGCTGTAGCCTACCAACACTGAACATATTTATTATATTTGTTTATCTTACAGTCTTGTATTCAACTGCTTGATTGCAAAATAAATATCAAGGTTAGTTTCATAACAGATCAGAATATACTTTTTAGTCCCCTTTAGAGAAATTTGATTTAAAAAAGCATGAACATAAATAAAAAGCACTGAACATAAATATTTACAATCATTCATGCAATCAATCAATCAATACATTTTTACCTCTGAAACTCATTAGTAATTCCAACTTTCAAAAAATATCAAGTGACAACATTAGATTTAAAATGGCATGACGCTAAAGACACTGAACATGAGTATTTCCAATGCTATAAATAAAGTAATTAATTTTACCACTGAAACTCATAAGCGATGATTTTGTTAAACAAATTAACCATATATGTGTATATATATATATATATATATATATATATAGTTGCAATTGAGTTGCAACCATGTGATTGGCTGATTAGCAATTTGTGTTACCAAGCAATTGAGCAGGTGTACCTAATTTGTGTTACCAAGCAATTGAGCAGGTGTACCTAATTTGTGTTACCAAGCAATTGAGCAGGTGTACCTAATTTGTGTTACCAAGCAATTGAGCAGGTGTACCTAATAAACTTTATTAGGTACACCTGTTCAATTGCTTGGTAACACAAATTGCTAATCAGCCAATCACATGGGCGCAACTCAATGCATTTAGGCATCTAGATGTGGTGAAGATGACTTATGGTCATATGGCTGCTGTCACATCATCCAGGTGGATGCTAAACATTGGTGGTGGTTGAGGAGATTCCCCCCTTCTATGTAAAGCACTTTGAAGCGCTATATAAATGTAAATAATAATAATTATTATTATTACAACCAAGGTATGCAGAATACCATCTCTGAACGCACAACACGTCGACCCCTGAAGCAGATGGGCTACAGCAGCAGAAGACCACACCGGGTGCCGCTCCTGTCAGCTAAGAACAGGAAACGGAAGCTACAGTTCGCACAGGCTCACCAAAATGGGACAATAGAAGATTGGAAAAATGTTGCCTGGTCTGATGGGTCTCGAGTGTTGGGGGTGATTGCTTTGTGTTAAATTAATTATTATTTCAGTCAAATCTGGAAGTAAAACAAAATGCAGAGATAAAATCAAGGGAGAGGAGCGAGTACTCTCTCAATGCGCTGTAGGCGATGTCCGTTTTCTATTGCATTAATGTCTGTTCCATTTCTATAGTTTTACTTTCTGATTACTACGTCTTCCAAAAATGCCAATATGTCTCTCCTCAGCTTGCCATGAGCTTGCCAGAGGTCAATCTGTGGGTGTCCAGCAGTCTGAAAGTGCAACATTGTCTTCACAGTTAATTTCACTTCCCTTGAAATAATAAATGACCTAAAGTCACATACGCGCCTCCCAAATCAAAACCACCTGGGCACAAGAATGCATGTGTACCTCATTGTTTCTATGGATTCCTGCAGTTGAAGAATACAATACTTCATCTGCAGAACAGCCTTCTGAATATTACAGTAAAAAAATCAAGGTTTGCAAAACAATGATTTTATGATTCTCCATCTCCAATCAGTTGTATTACATAAAATTAAGTAATGAGGGTGAATATTATAGTAACAAATATTATATGCTGATATAAAACATAACTATTATCAGTAATCATTTTCAGTAAAATGAAAGCTAACAAATCAACAACCCATGTGTTACTCATAACATTTCTAATCAGCATTTAAATCATAAACAGAGATATTCACATGCTATTTTGTTTGAGAGCAAACGAAAATATCACAGCGTTTTTTTTGTTCTGAGACATTTTTCGTGTTCCTGTTTGATACAAACAGTCATGAAATTTCCTGCCAGCCCTGAAAATGAATTCTCTTCATACATTTTCAGTGAGGAGCATACAATACAGTTCCTTACAAAAGAGTTGCTGATTTAAATGTGGTATTTGGTTTACTTAAGCTTCAAAGCATGTGATTCTGTTTGTGAAAATGCTGAATGAGACTAAAGACAGGGCAAGTCTGGTCCGAAAAGGAGTTGAGAGTCTTAAGTTTTGGTTTTTATGATCTGGATTTCCATGCCCAGACAAAACTCAGCTGGGGATTACCAGAGGTTATGATTCATTCTTTTAGTAATTGTAGATTGTAGTGACAGAAATGTACTTACATTTAAGTTTAATTACTTAAATAAGTACTTGAACTGGAACAATTAAGTGGAAACATTTATCTCTGTAGCTAATTACTGCTGTTATGATCAAATCAAAATATAATAGATTAATATCACAACATAATATTATAAAATATAGGCCTATCAGCTGCTCAAAAGTCGTTACCTCTTAACATTACACAATGGGCTCTCTGTTTGAATATAAGATAGTAATTCATCTTGAAATGATTTTAAAGCATAATACTGCCAAATATGGCTCTAAAAGATCAATTTACCAGCAGGCGTTTAACAACTGCTCTGTGTTTATAGACAGATCCAGCAGCAGCTAATTAAACAGCAGCAGCGGTGTTGCTCCGCCCACTCCAAGCGTCATTCCCCACAGCGAACCGAGTGCATGTGTTAAAACTGAGCCTTTACTGTTACTGCTGCATCCTTTGTGAAAGAGTTGTCAAAGTCGACCAAAAGGGAGGTGATTTTTCACTATAACACTCAGACGAAAAAAGTGGAGCTGCTCGGTGTGCATGTGGTACTCTTTCCCTGTTCACTACATGCGTTTCAGAAAGACTCGGCTTGTGAATCGGATTTCATTGATTTGGATTAAAATTTCTCCTGGTGATGGAAACGCAGTCCGCTAACACGGTTTAATGCAGTTTTACGGATGGTAAGTTTTAGTTTATATAGTTTGTAGTTTCACTAAGTTCCCTGAGTCTCCCTTGACTGAATTCCTATCGCAGTTTTCCTTGTGGCTGGCTGTGCCAAGACATTCATGGACAAATGTCTAACGGACAGTCTGATGATTTATACATAATGGGTTATTACTACTAAACCACAGTGTTACTGTATCTGTTAATGAAACGGAAAATTACTCCCTTTTTTCTCTATTAAGTAATTTACCTTTCATTTGTGAAACTGCCTACTTTTAAAAAGAGTATGTTAACAGTCTTAGTTTTCAGCACTGGTTAGTTAATTTATGCACTCAGTATTTATTTATGATAAACACTTGATAAATATGGCTACAATTGTACAATCTACAATTGTACAATTCTAAAATGACTCCTGTAATATTCATAATATTAGAAAAAATAAAGTATTCTGTTTTTGGCATCATATAGTCATATCATGCAATTAACTACTATTACTACTACTGGTAATAATAATACATGTTATTTAACAATAAAGCGGTAAAAAGCAATAGAGCAATAAAGAGTGCCATTGAAGAGATTTTAGTCTTATTGTCCTTGAATCAAAAACCTGCAGCCTTGGCATACTCTAAGTTTAAATATAATAAATTGTTGCACAATGTTGACAGCAACTTATGGACAGTGATATGGCTGTCGGTGTTGTGTACACATAGTTCTCATCCATTCACCTGAAGTGTTAATATGCATTACCTGTGTTTTAATGCATCTCTGTACATAGGCTACTCTTTGGCTGACAGTTATGTGCTCCATCTGAAGCGTTCACTTGTGTATGTCTTCTCACTTTATTTGTGTCTGTTTCTGCTGAGGTTAGAGAATGACACACTGTTGTCAGTCATGGCAGTCAGTGTTTAGCCCTCACTTTACCGTTGTACCATTGTTCCCATACCTCTGGGAAAAGCATAAATATCCAGTGATCTAATGTACTCGATGACCTGTTTCTTATTGTGTTCATTAAATGCAATATGCACTTTCAGAGGTACCATATAAGGTAAGAAACAAGAACTAAGCTGATGAAGATCCATATTGATTTATATTTCCACATCATATTCTCAAATTCCCAGTTATGTTCTAATCCACTGTAAGAGTCATATGAAAATTGAAAAAATATCCAAGCCAGAAGCCTTAAATATTTGTACCAGTCTGCATTATGACATAGTACATTAGGAGGCATTTATTCATCATCCATCTTAAAGGTTATTGGCTATCATGTGATCCTTTTTCATTTGCATAGTTTCAAATTCATATGACAGTAATTATGTTGTGCGCTGTGTACACGCTAAATATAGTTAAAGTCTGTAATACATTAGAATGCTGCTGACCTGCTTGGTTTCTCCATGTAGTCACTTCATGGTAGCTATAGATCATGAAAAGACTAAGACTAAGCACCGTTTTTTTCTTCTGAATTCTTCATACATTAAATATCTTAGCACACATGAACCCCTCAGCAGCAGGCTAGTGCACTGAAGCAGATTGGTCTTCCTGGAAAAAGTGAACAGCAGAGTGTATAGTCCAAAAACAAAAGATGCATCTCAGAGAGAATGGGAGACTGGGAGCAGGGGAGGGTCAGTGGGTTGTGGTAAAGTTGTTGTTTTTGGGTTAAGCTGGACAGCATCTGGCACACCGCCCAACAGCAATGCATGGCACATCCAGTGGGAGACCACAGGACTGAACCAGCCCGCCCTTCTAGATGAAATTCTCTTCTGAGGATTACAGCTGCACATCTCATGCTGCACCGTTAAACAAAGAATGAGGAAGGACAGCCCCTCTCATAGAAAAGATTGCAGCTTCTGGATGTGATGTATCCAAATACTTGTCTTTGTATGGTTGACATTAGGTGGTTTACATAAACTTTGCCTGTGTGGTCATCTGTTTAACGAAGGATGCTCAAAGTTCAGAGATGAATGGAGACACATTTGAATGGATCTCTGCTGGTATGAAAATATTTAAATAAAATGAAATATTTCTTTCTCTTATAAAAATAGAAACTATTACAGACTATTAACATTTCCAAGGATTTGCACAGAGTTTGAACACTTGAAAATGAAGAGTAATTTTTTCTGCATTTTTATTAATTTCTAGTTTGAACATTTACTAAATCATACTTTTATTTCACCCTTGTGCAAGTGCATGTTGTTCTCTTTTTCTCTCACCCTGTCAGTCTTACAGGAGAGAACTGTTTCTCATTCTATGTCCTGTTTATTGATTTACGTTTAATTGATTTGTTCCCATCAACCAAGCGTGGTAGTGCCACTTTGAGCAAACCTCACTCAGTCAGCACAACTGCAGTTGGAACTTAGGAGGCTAGTTGTTTTCTTTGGGTCATCTCAAGTGCATGACGTTGCCTGAATTTTGAATATGTACACAAAGCAGACAGAGTACTTTTGAGTAAAAGTTCACAATTTAGTATTGTTTTTATGTGTAGTTGTCTTATACACGTCCTTATTGGTTCCTAAAGACTAATAACCTTAGTCTCATTTGTTATTCAAGGTTTATTGTCAAGTTTAACATTATAATAACCATTATAATAATAGTTACAATTTTTTCCAGACAGTGTCAGATGGATTAATGTAAACCTGGCCAGATCTGAAATGTTTATCTTCTTGACTAAAGATGTCACATCTTGTGCACCCACTAATACCTTTTGTCTTTTTAACGTGGCTTCCCTAACCCCTCTTAAAATAATGAAGATGACTCTCACTTTGTCTAGTCTAGACTTCATTCAGCTCTGGACTTGTGAAAAGACCTTTACAGACCTAACAGAGCTTGTTTATGAGTATAAATAGATGTAGCATTCAAGTGATGTGTTGTGGTATTTACACTGTAAATTCCTGGCATTTCAACAATAATGTTGTGTGTGTTTTCTATGAGATTTTTAGGATCAGAACTTCAGCGATGCCAGATCACTACCAATAAAAACAAGTTTTACAGAAATGACTGAAAGTGATTGTGTGATTCAGTTTGATTCATTTGGACAGTTTACTCATGCACTGAATCATTTGTGGTGGTTTACTTGTTCCATTGTTAACAGCATAATTCAGATCTACACGTATCGTTTAGTATTACATTAGAGTTTCAAAATATGGGGACACGTCGTTTAATTGGGCCGTTTGTACCCCAGTATGAAATGCTCCTGTTTCCAGTGTTACCTTATGTTAAACTGGCAAGCAAGTGAATTGCTTTTTCTTTTTCTGGACGTTTGAATGTTTTATCCTCAGTGAAAAACGTCAAACTAACACCACCAATATCCAGTCATATATGTTTTTATTATTTTTTTTAGAACTGATCAAAGACAAAACAACATTTAAAATAAAATAAAAAACTCTTAAAATGAGATGTATTACCAATAAATGGCCCACAAATAATCAGATTTAGAGCTTCCATTGAAAATCGTTCTATTCATTACTGCCCTATTTCAGTCCGTATTGGCATCATTGTAAATCACATTGAAAACAGCCATTCATTTGTGGATGGCCATCACTATATTCGTCTTCATGGCAAGTATGGGTACGTGATGAATTGCACCCTGTCTAGGGTTTCATTTACATATTAGAGCCCCCTGTAAGTGCATTTCATTGTCCTCAGTGAGAACGGAGAGTGCATGAATGAATCTGAATGAAGGGGTCTCACTCCTACAGTGGCTCACCTCTGACATCTGTGTAAATTGCACTGCCACTGTGCCCACCCCCCACGGCCTTCTCTCACGTTCGGCTGGGAAGTGCCCCCTCCTATTTCAGTTCTTTTTCTTTTGCACCATAAGTGTTTCACAACATTTGAATACTTTAAGTGGCAAGTTTGTTTGTGTTAATGCTTAAAGTTAAGCCTTTCAATGCCAAAATCTGTTTAACTTTGTTGGGCGTTTATTTGGAGAATTATTCCTTAGAGGTGACCTCACTAAAAACTGACAACCATATGCTCAGCTAGACTACAAATATGGCTCTGCTATACAGTTTTGGCTTTTTTAAGCAACTAAAAATAGTATGTTGGCAAACAGATAAACGTTTCTGTATGTTTAGGTAAAAAAGCAGTTATCAAAGCATTTCAGTAGGATATTATGATCTTGAAGTCAAACTCTTTCCTTAAATGGCTCAGATTTTCTGTAGGTTAGTGTAAACGTACCCTTCTGAACAGCTGACAAAGACACATTTTGAAAACACCTGTCAAGTCATCCTGGAAAAATCCATAGATGTTTGTGTTAGTGAGACTGAATTGCTATTTTGAGCTGTAAACCACAAAGTGCTTGTTGACTCGTGAAATGTGAAGAATATTTCTTACACTGTTTTGTAGCTGAGAGTCAGACAGGCGTTCTCCATGTGTTCGCTGACCGGACTGAATGAGCTGGCAGGTGTGTGGAAGGTTCCAGACTGAATGACTCCAGATACTGCTACCTCATGTTAAACTGAGTAAAACCAATGAACACCGACAGTAGCACAGCGCATGGTGCCTCATGCATAACATTATTCTGATGCAGCTGTATTCGTTTAATTACATTAGTCATTAAAAAGACAAAAAGTGGGCTACCAGTTGTAGTGGGTTAATGTTTATTCTTATAACCCTTTACTTAATGTTAAATCGTATATGAACGCGATATTGCGTAGCTTGTCAGTGAACTATGGCTCTGTCTAGTAAATGACGTGCCATCTGAAAGCAGGTGATGCGATTTACTAATACTAATCAGATCCAGCTTTACTAACATGATGCGCTTGATCATCGCATTCGATTATTTGCACAGCCCTAACTTTAATATATTTTAAAGCTGCAGTCCGTAAGTTTTGCTCTTTGTCGCCATCTATGTTTGAAAACCTGGAATTGCAGTAATATACGGAATTATCTTCCGTGCGCGGGGTTGTGATCCGGCACGGCTCCAGCACAGATGAATCTAATGTTTTGAAGTGAATGTGTAGCTGTCAGTCACCACAAGGGTGTGGATACGGTGCTTAGGAATCACAAATTATTGCCTACGTCTTGGAATATATGACCCAAATAAATTTTACCATATATTGCCATCTCAAAAAGTAAGTAACCAGTTTTCCACGTTTGTTCTGCCCAACAGAGGAAAAAAGCATTACAATAAATCGCTCTACCAATGGTGATTTAATCTAAAGATCGGTTAGCTCATATCACAACAAATCGAGAAAATTATTATTTTTGTTATACTTTATTCTCTTATTCATAGTTTAAAACTAAATATTAATAATAATAATTTTTAATAATTTTAATTTTTAATAATAAAAAATATAATTAATTAATAATATTTTTATTTTTAACCCAAAAGCAATTAAAGAATTAATAATATCTTAATACATCTTTTTAACCCAAAGCAATATAACATTCTAACACTGAAAAGCACATTTAAACACATAATCCTTTCTGGATTACAATCCGCCATCAATGTTTGTTTAATAATTCCTTTTTTGTAAACACAAATGCATTTGATTACCTGAAAATGATGCTTTAATGTGATAGCTGCTGAGATAACTTTCATGTGATATACACACTGAATGACGCATGTGTTAGTTCCATGCTCGAATGACTCCAGAAAACCTACCTCATGTTAAATTAGAAAACATTATTAAGCTATCGCTAGCAATCGCATGGTGATCGATAACATTATTTGAACACTGGCTGGTTATGTACTTTCTCAAATATTGATTTGGATCATTTTAACCAAAAATGACTGCAGCTTTAAAATGTTTATTTTATTCCTGATGGCAAAGCGATATTTTTAAGCATTGAATATTCCTGTCTAGATTCCATTCTGATATAAGCTGATTTCTAATACTACAGATGTTTATTATTATCATGATGTTGATCATGCTGATATTTTAATAATTAAAATATATTTTTAAATAGTAGTTTTGCTCTGAATATTTTGAAAATGGAACATAATACTTTTTTCGTGAATTTGATGAATATAAAGCACAAAGAACAGTATGTTTTGAAATAATTAATATGTATAACATAAATTATTTTAAACATTAAATTCTTTATCCTTGTTGAATAAAAATGTTACATTGTTGCATTAAAAAAAGTAAGTAAAGTTTTCTTTGTTTAACTGAAAAAAAACTTACTAAACTTAATTGATTTAATTAAATGTGCTAAGCTCAACACAACATTAACAAATTATTATTTTTGTTATCATTTTTCTCATTATTAATATTAAAACTCAGATTCAATTAATAATAATAAAGTATTAATAATTATTTAATTCTTTATATCATATATTCAATAATTAATGATTAGAATATTAATACATTCTTTAACAAAAAACAAATATGTTTGAGGTTTTCTTTCAAATATTGTGCAATCCCAGAACCATAACACTGGAAATATTTAATTTCATTCACATGTGTTTCCTAAACAGCATCCTTTTCTGATTACAATATTCAAAATGATGCATTTAATTATTTAGGCTGTGAGAAAAGGTTTTAACATCACCTGAGGAACATGTGATAGTACTAAAGGGCTTATTAAGTTTAAAATGACTAATGTGCAGTTCCATGCTCAAATTTCTTACTCAAATTAAAATTTTAATGTAGTTGTCGATAAATAAATGTGTTTTGAACACTGGCTGATTACTTTCTCATATGTTGTTTGGGATCTTTTTAACAAAAGCTATTACTGGGCTGCAGCTTTAAAATGTAATTTATTCCTGAGTGTGAGTGAATTTTATGGCCTGTGTCAATTTATTATAACACCATGTCTGATATGTTGATGGGTTATAATGTCATTTTTATTATTATCAATGTTGAAATCAGTAGTCTGTCTGAAGTTAATGTACCACAAATGTTTTTTACCAATTTGATGAATATAAATACAGAACTGATTTTAATTGAAATGCTCATTTTCATATTTTTTAAATTAAATGTCTTTTTCCTTGTTGTAAAATTTTGGTTCTTTCAAAACTATTTTACAAATGTTTTCTTTTTAAATAGTATGTGAAATTAAATGTGACCCTGGACCACAAAGTTTCTTATTTGTAGCAATGCAACAATACTAGTATGTCATTAAATGCTCTTTATTAGGATAAGTAAAGATTATGTTCCTTAAAATCATACAATTTTCAATAAATATATAAAACTTAATTTTGATTAGAAAAGATTATAACCTCATTTACAACTTTATTTAACAATCGATGGTCTGGTATTCAATTACCCTAGATTCCATTTGAAAATAAGTAGCTGTTAACCCTCTCGTGCTTATTTATTCAGATGCCAGGGTCACAAATACCATCTAAGAAACTGTAGACTGACCGATTAATCAACCTTATTTTTAAAATGTATAAGACATTCCTTTGTCTCAATCAAACAGTATGATTGTAGCCACAAGGCTTTAGGATGAGTTAAAATCTTCAGTAATCCTGACATAGCCAGAAAGGGATTTATTTAAAAAACAACAGGTGGTAAACTCTGTAACACTATCAAATGACATTATGTTCAAATATTTAGTTTGCCCTGTTGTTGTTTTCTGCTAAACATAAATCAAATGATTTTTTAATCTTTAATTCATGTTCTTTTTGTAGATTTAAAAAAACTAATCAGATCATTTACATGTTTGTAACAGTGTAAAAACAATGTAAATTTTAATATAGCTAATTTAATAATATATAAAACAAATATATTTGTGTCTTAAAAACAATAATATTTTTCATATTTGTTTTGCTACTATTTTATACATTTGTTGTTAAACTTGTCAGAACTGTTATGTGTTGTGCCATTCTTAAATGGGGCATGCTACTATTTTACATGTGTTTATTAAATGTTAATATTGTTTTTCTTCTGGTCAAATTTTAGTCAGTTGTCTGAGTTGAAATTACCACTGCTTTCTATTCCAGGATTAATGAGCTAAATAAATCAGATGATATTGCTCAACTGTTTCATTCAATTATTAAAAGCAACAGCACTAGATTTTAAAGTCATTTCCCTTTTACAAGTTGAATGTTCTCTAGGGTCTTAATGAAACAGCAAGACATACTTTGTTAAAATGTCTCATAGTTGCTGACCAGTTTTTAACCTGTAAATCAGCTCTGTGTTTCATTAACCATTCATTTGTTGGCGATAAAGGAAAGCTCTCACTGCCTTCTTCCAAGTCGACAGACAAAACTTAGCATGAAACTTGATGTTTGAAAGCATTTGTTCAAAAAACCTTTATCTCAATTCTTCTATGTAGATGAACTGATGAATGACCACAACATGTATTTGCAGATCATCATGCATTCACTTTCAGAAAATAAAAGTCTTAATCATGCATCTTCAGCTGGCTCAGATGAGATCAAGACTCATGTTTGAACATTCAGTCTTTGCAGAAGCGGACCGATCTCAGCTCACCAGAGGCTCAAGCTTACATTTTGTCTAATCAACTATTTCGTGAATAGCACTGCGCATGATCATTTGTTTTCTGACAAAATAATAAACTATTAGGAGGCATAATAAATACAATTAAAATCATAATAAATCTTAACAATTTTAGTCACTCCTATGTAATTTATTGCCATACACCAACCCAACCCCATTAAAGCAAGGAAAAATGATGTGGCCCTCGCAAAAAAAAGTTTGGGGACCCCTGCTATAACCCCTTTAAAGCCTATCCATATAGCAATAATGATTGTAATATTATCTTTAATTCTTATGTTTTTCTTCATCTGTCACTCACTGTATGTTGTAGACCACTATTTAGACCATGACGTTTAATAATCAGATGCCTGGAGGAATTAGTAACAATGCCATTAAATACAAATATTGTAATAACATTTGTAAAAAAAAAAGTATATATAAATAAATCTTATATATATACAAATATATATTTTGAAGTTGTTAAAAAATTTGATAAGTTTTACAAGAAAATGCTATTTTAGTCTTTCGACATTAAACTTATATGCTTCATTTAGTGTGTTGCTTGCCATTTCTTTGTAATTATTTGTGTAATTTACCAGCAATTGCTGAGTGACAATTGTAAAAGTAAATCCTACACCATTTATTTTCACTGGATATTCCTCCTCTTCACTTGCAGCCCTCCCCCTACATTTGTAACCCCTCCACCCACTGTCCAGGATTAGAGCTCCATGACCTGAGCAGATTGCTCTCTATGTTGTCCATCTGCATTCACATTATTAGCAAACAGCACTGGGCAGATTTCTTCCAGATTTCTTCCCTTTCAATGTGCTCCGTCTTCTCAAATAGGGATTTTTTAAATGAGTTGTTTAAATGTAGTCTCCATAGTTGCTGACCCAGTTTCTTGCATACACTTTAAAGCTACAATTTGTTGCTCTATTAACCAGTCTTTGTTGGCGATCTGACAGTAGCGTGTGTGAACTAGGGTACAATCACACAACCACACTGTATCTTGCACTTCCAGTGCCTCATTAACTAACAAAACATACTTTTTTAGCATTACAAATAGCTCAGTCCCACGAATAGATGTATGTTGTTGATCAAGATCTATTTATTTTGGCAACTCAAATATTTATGTCAATAGTGATATCCATTACTGAAGTCATTAAGAATCACATTTGTCAGATCAAAGAAGCGATGAAGTCCACCACATAATCGATGGCTGTAGATTATAAAGCACTGTCGTGGGCCTGAGGGCAGAACCTCATGCTGTAGTGAACCCGTTTACAGCTGCTCTCAGCAAGACCTCTGTGATTAGTGGCAGTGCGGCGCTTCTTTAGAAAACTCAAGTTAATTCATGTTTCCACAATTGGCATCCAACTTTATTATTTGTCAGTCAGTGTTCTCCGACCGCAGCGTTCATTTCTTGAGATATTCATTTTTTTTCAGGAATCACTTCATGGCGTGAGCTTGCTTTGGATTTTTCAGGATGAAAACATCCACGTCCATGATAAATGCTTCTATTAAATGACAAGAGAGCTCAGTAATGTGATCCTAATGGATAAAACAAAGAGAAGATGAAAGACCACCCTCACAGAGTGACAGATTCTGTTGGACTCTGGAGTTGGAATGTTTCTCTTTGAAATATTCTCTCATTTCTTTATTTTTATTTTGAATGTATTTAGAGAGCTCTGAGCTCAGGCAGTTTAGCTTCCATTATGTCATTGTTTGGCTATGGAGAAGTGTTTTGTTCTAGTATAATCGAATCAAAGTTGCTGTTTTAATTAATCTAAGAGACCCAAGCGCAGATTTAATGGTAAATATTAGCCATATAAGACATCTTTCATCTTTTTTTATTGTTCTTTTTAAAACCTATGCCTGACAGGCCTGATTTTGATGATGCCAAATCTTGTTTGTTTTAATATAAAAGGGTGTTTTATTCTAACCATGTGGAACTCATGGTTTTACAGCGATAATAAGCCAGCATTGATTTTTTTGTTTTTTACTTGTGACACATGGTTTCCTCGTCACATTATCAAATGCAGTGCTTTTATTATTGTGTCTCTGCAGTGGATAAAGCCAAGTACATAATGTCAATTCAATGGAGAACACAACAGCTTTCTTTCTTTATCATGAGTCTGTTCATGGGGATGTTGTCGTTGGCAGAAGCTCTTCTCAGTGTCAGTGGCTTAAGAATGTTTGCAGATACTTTTCTGTCTCTGGACTGATGGAAGTAGCTCCTGATGATTAACATTCCATGATTTCATTTTAAAGATGACTGAACCCCCCAAAAATGAAATTTCCTCACCCTCAAAATTTGGGGTCATCAAGGATGCAAATTAGCACCAAAATCAGCATATTAGAATGATTTCTTATGAATAATGTGACACTGAAGACTGGAGCAAACATCTTATTTAATGTGTGCCAGTGTTTTATATATATATGCATTTGCTTTGGAAGTTGTTCTTATGTGAGGAACAAAAACATCAATAATCATGAATGACATGATGGCAGAAATATAAACACTTGAACTGGCCATTCAGCGGCTCATCCAAAGAGAAAATGGGAGGTCATTGTGTGTGTAAGTGGCACAAGGGAGGGGTGAGACTAATCCTGTTACATGTGGGTCTTTTCAGAGGGTAAGTCTGGGGTCTGCAGACCTCCTGTGTCACTGTGACAGCATACCACGGCGAGGGGCATAGCCTCTATGTGCTTAAATGGAGTAAGGAATACATCTCATAAAATGTGGAAAGGTAGGAAGATGTTGATAAATGTGATATTTTATTGTAGGAAACTGTTGTAGTGTATGGCATCTCTTAACAGACAAATAAGTGTCACATTTCTGTGGAAAAGACAAAGCTTTACTGTAAGCATGTTTTCATATGCAATATTGTAATCTTACTTTGGTTACTCATATTTTCACTGACATGATTGCATAATGCATGTCTGTTGACCGACATGTTTTAGAATAGCCATTTATGAATTACATGTGACTTATTGAGACTCTTGAAAGGAGTGGGTAGCTTCTGTCTTCTGGTATTGGCTGTTCTTTTACTCTTCTAGTCTAATCCATATGACTTCATCTGACAGTTGGTTATACCCCCCTCTTGTTTATGTAGCTGTGCTATGTAATCTTCTCACAATTTAATGTATTTTATCCTCATAATGGACATTAATGTAAAGTTGATACATTGTTACACGTAAATGCTCCATCATCTCACTGAAAGATTTTGATCACTTATGGGAGCCCTAGTAGTTTGTGTGATGCTTACAGAGGCCAAAATCGTGTTATTTTGAGCAAAACCCCAGAGTAGCAATTTACTTGTGGTCTTTGTCTACAGCATGTACTTAAATGTGCCAGAAATATGGTCTGAAAGTCCAAGAGTTTGAGCTAACACATCACAACATCTGGCTGGCAGCTTCAATGTTAAATTTCAGGTTACATTCCACGAGGTTAAGGTGAATAAGAACTGAAAGGAAGTTTGCTTTTCCTTTCTATCTGCTCACCATGCATTGAATAATCTCAACCGCATTGATTCTGCCCCAACTGAATGTCTGTATAAACAGCCAAATGACACATCTGTAAAAGCCCCACATGACTATTATTGGAACCTTTTCCAGTTCATGAATTCGGTCAGTCAAATAAAACGGCTGGTATATAGGAAGCTTTCTTTGTTGTCATACTTAACGCCAATTTCTGTTCCTGTCTGTACTGTGGTTGAGTAGCAAATGAGCCATGACTGCAGCGCTTTAACATGAGTTCATGCCTGCTGACTTGCTTTGTAATGGCATTTCTATTTATTTTCTTTCCGATTAGGTGGACGTCTGTGGCGCCTGTGAGTCAGGATAGATCTCGACTCCCAGTGATCCACTATTTTCCACTTTGATGGTATTGGAAATCAGATTTGGCACACACCAAGACGACCCGCTAATGGCACACGTTCTCTTGTTACCCCTCGAAGCATAAACGTGCCCTACTTCCTCAATCTCTGCGCTTTCCTTTTGTTTCTGTGGATGACATCATGGAGCTCTGCTGTCTAAGTGTATTATCGATGGATGGCAGCGCTCTGGATCTAAAGTCTGTGAGGTCAACGTGTCATTTTGAGAAGAATGTGAAGCCATTTTAATGCGTCTGATTACAGCAACCACTGGAGAGCCTTGACTCAACATGCAGGGGTGGCCCAGGCAGGCCCAGCAGCAGCAGCTAGGATGCCTATCACCCAAGAAAATGCCCTGAGCCATCTACCTCTGCTGGAGAACTGGCTCTGGGTACGAGAAAAGGACAGAGATGAGGGCAATGAGTCTCAGATGAGCACAGCCGGCGTTTGCAAGGCTGCCATTCGCAAGCTTGTGGAATACATCCAGCTAAACTTTGCTGAAATTGAGAGTCCTTTGTACAGTGGCAGCCAATTCAGAGAAGAAATCGATGCTGAGGTGAGGGCGGTCTACATAAACAAGTCTGAGGAAGATGGACCGGAGTTTGGGCTCAGCTTTGGAAATATTCCCATTTTTGGAGACTCCGAGGGGAAGAAGAAAGGGGTCAGGAGGAGGCGCAGGAAGGGCGATAAAGGGCTTGTCTTGGACGTCGGATGCATTTGGGTGACTGAAGTGAAAAAGAACAGCCCAGCAGCCAGCTGTGGGGATATCAAACTGCGAGATGAGCTTCTGTCACTGAACGGACAGTTGATGGTTGGGGTCGATGTCACCGGAGCCAGGTAAGATGTCTGGATTAGTTTACAGTCACTATATAATGACGTGAGCTATATGTCATATTCTGGCTTTTAAAGGGATAGTTCACCCAAAAATTAAAATTCTGTCATTAATTACTCATCCTCATGTTGTTCCAAACCTGCAAGACCTTCATTCATCTTCGGAACACAAATTAAAATATTTTTGATCAAATCAGAGAATAGAAAGGTAGTAAGGACATCAATAGTCCATGTGACATCAGTGCATCAACTATATTTTAGTTTGTGTTCAGAAGATGAATGAAGGACTTACGGGTGATCTATACCTGAATGTTCTGTGAATGTTGTGGTCTGTAAGAGTTGAATCCATCGCTGTAACTTGAGCTCTATAATTAGGAGTTGTATTGTGTGACTGATAAATGATAGGAAGTTTTGCAGTGTTCACACAGAATCTGCTTTGGCACAACTGATTCCCGTACGGATGGACGGCAGGATACAGAGAGGGAGGAGGTTCCTGGGAGTGGCACGTGGTTTTGACCAAGAACTGAAGTTGTCTTCAGACATATCATTTTCTCAAGCTAAAGAAAAGCTGTTGATGACAAGATGTCTTGAGAAACAACGGCTGTATTTCTTCTTGTTATTCTGATATGGGAGCTCACTCGGTCTGTTTCCTGTTAGTAGAAGCTAGTTTACCGCGTGTAAGACCTGCGAAGCAAATCAATGCTTGTGGTCCTTTATTTGGTTTTTGTTATGTTAATATATCTGTCTGGGGTGATTTGAGATCAGGATAACTTACTAATTACTGATGAAAAACTATAGGAAAGAATAATGTAAGCTGGTCCGCCTATATGTGGACTGAATGCTTACGTTTGGGCTAATTTGAACTCTATCCTTGCAGACAGAGGGTTTAAGTTTAAAACTTCGTGTCAGAGAGCAAATCTCTGTGATAAGTGTGTATTTGTAAGATTTGTGGGAATGCTTGGTGGTGAGGTGAATCTTCAATTCAAGTAATATTCCAGAATAATTTATTTTTAGACTTTAAGGGATAGTTTGCCCCCAAAATATGTTGTTATTATTTAATTATTCATGTTGTTCCAAACCCATAAGCCTTTCTATCTTCAGTGAAATGTAAAATAAAATAATTTTTGTCCAGTGGAAGTCAGTGGACACTAGATCTGTTTGGTTACCAACACTCTTCAAAATATCTTCTTTATGTTCCACAAAAGAACAACATGAGAGTGAATAAATGATGAGAGAATTATTGGGTGAACTTTACTTTTAAAGCTAAACTAACAAAGTAAAAACGAAAAATAAGTTTTTTGTTTGTTAAAATAGCCGAACTGTCTTTATTAAGAGAGTATTAATCTATTAATACTAAAATAAATCGTTATTAATCTAAACCCAACCTCAGTAAAGCTACAGTGATTCATGATTGATATTTTTAACAGTCGGGTTGAATTTAGCAGGAAATTTGAGATTAGTTTTTTGTCCTTGCATGTTTGTTTATGACAGAAATGCCACTAACAGCTGCATTTTCAAGCTTCAGTTTCAAGTCTTCAGTGTCAAATGATCCTTCAGACATTTTTCTCATATACTGATTTGCTTCTCAAGAAACATTTCTTCTTATTATCAATGTTAAAATCAGGTTTACTGCTTAAAACTGTGATAAATTCTTTCAGGAAATTTCAAAAGAACAGCATTTGTCAGAAATATTTTGTCTCATTATACATGCTGTTAATGTTATTCTGATCAATTTAATGCATCATTGTTGAAAAGTATTTTTTTTAACAACAACAAAAAAAGCTTGACAGAATGAAAATCTTATTCAAGGATAGTGTGATTCTGATTTATACCCAGGCCACTAGGCTTCAGCATCAAGCAACCAGCCTAGACATTCATGCTTGTCAAACCAAGGTTTCTTTATTTGTCACATGATACATTATACAGGGTATAATCAAAAGTGAAAATTTTAGGATTCAAAATAAATTGAGACCAAAAGAATCTAAATATTTTAATAAAAAAATAGTAATATTTATAATTTGGCTATACAGTCTAATAAAGCATCAAGTATTAGAATATTCTTCAGATAGAAATAGAAGTAAAATATCTTATACAGTAAAACTGTAAAACAGTAAAACTAGATGTGCAAAACAAATGTTGTGGTGTGTAAGAAAACATTGAATATCGCTGTAACTTAAACTATAATAGGAGGGATGTGTGATGATAAATGATAGGAAGTTGTACTGGGTATGCACACAGAATCTGCAATATGGATGATGAGAATATGAATGTTTTGTTATTTTTTACAGATAATAATGAGTCTTGTGAAAGTTTATGGAACTGAGTTTTGTTAAGAGCCTGATGGCCTGAGGAAGAAGCTCTTCAGACTCATCTCTTTCTTTGCCATCAAGCTCCTGTAGCGCCTGCCAGATGGCAGTAAACAGAAAAGATGGTTATTTCTTCGGGTGGTTTGAGTCTTTGGTGATTTTAGCAGCTCTGCTTCTGCAGCGTTTGAGGTAGATGCCTGCAGAGATGTAGATCCTGAGATGCTCAAGCTAAGCGTCTCTGCAGAGCTTTGCAGTCCTGGTTTGTTAATATATACTGTCTGAGATGCACTGAGTCAGAACACTTTCTATGGCCCCTGAATAGAAAGTTTTCAGGATAATGCTGGAGAGACCCTGAATTTCCTCAGCTGTGCAGATGGTACAGTCTTTGCCTGGCTTTCTTAACCTGTGTTTGAATGTGTAGTCCATGTCAGGTCCTCGGAGATGTTTACACCGTGATAAGCTGCTCACCCTCCACAGGGGTCCCACTGATCATAAGAGTGGGGGCTGCTGCTCTTCTTCCAAGTCCACAATCAGCTCTTTAGTTTTGCTCACGTTCAGAGAGGCAGTTGTCCTGGCATCATGATGTAAGTCTCACCTCATCCAAGTATGCGGTCTGTTCCAAACCCATGAGGCCCAGACCACAGTATCATCAGCAAATTTAATGATAGTGGAGCTGTGAGAGGACACGCAGATCTGTGTTGGAGAGTATAGCAGGGGCTCAGGACACAGCCCTGTGGGCTCCTATGTTCAGGGTGATTGAGTTGAGAGGTGAACTGGCCGACTTTCACCACTTGTGGTCTGGCGGTGAGGAAATCTTGAATCCAGTCACAAAGTGAAGTGTTAAGCAGTGTAAACCTGCTTCAGAATGCTATCAGATCTTCACTGAACACATCACAGACAGTTTTTATAGAGGTCTAGCCTTGCATTAGTTGTTTCCTTCCTCTCCTCACACAAACCTTTGGGTAAATATCAGTTTAAGGGAGTTTTATGAGTGTGCCTCGGGGTTAGGTTTGCTCATTACTGCACTACTCTTTCTTCCGCTCTCAAGTATAAGGCCTGGATCTGTAAGAGTGCAGACACTGAGAACCGTTTTAGTGAAACGTCTGGTGTGAGTAGAGAGTAAAGGGTTGGACACAGTTCAAAAAGCAATGGACCGAAGCTTTCAAACACAAAAAAAGAGACACAGGATGGAAACTTTATTTTTTATCAAGTGCTTTTCATGTTAATGATTTCAGTGCAAAATTTCTGGGCCCGAATGCAGCTCACCACAAAAAGCCTTGTCGGTTTAATGTGTCGTCTTGTAATTTTGGTCGCGCTGTATTTTTTTTTCCTTTAACAGCCTGGCCCAGCATCTGTCTGTGGGGAGCATGGAAAATAGCTCAGTGGCACTGCTCCAACCGGCCCATGCAAAGTGTTCTCCACGTGGTCAATGAGAGCGTATCGGAGAAAACAAGGTTAAGAACGATACACTTCACTTGGATTCAGTGCAACAGAGATAGCTGTTCATCTTGAAATCTAAAATCAGCTGATCCGTTTTAATATTAGCGGTGTAAACAGATTTTTCCAGAGGTTTAGTGATCCAGAAGCCACAAGAATCTGGGAGTCTATAGAACTGAGGTGTGAAGAAATAAAGGATTGCACAGAATGAACATTTTCCCTCCACAACTGTTTTTACAGACATACTGTGTCAAAGTGATTAACTGTATTAGACTCTCCATCTGTCCTATCAAAACCACAATGAAACATGATGCATTTCAGTTTACGAGACTGTCTAGCTGCTGTCAGTATAAAGATCAAAGCGTTTTATTCTGTGTTTGTTTGAGTTGATTCTCTGAGTCCTGGATTGGCAGGCCAGCTCTTTGTGGTTGGTTAAGTTGCTGCTTGGATGAATGAGAAAAAGACTGCCATCTTTTCCCTGGCATTAACAATGTCTGAGTTTGCACTTTTCTCATAGGCAAACGAAAGCATTGGCTCTTTCGTTTTTAGCGAAGAGATCGGTGCCATGTTCCCACAGTAATGGATATGAGCCTCTCAAATCAGGCACTGTGGTCTAGTTAAAACAGTACAAGAATGTAACTTGATTGAAAGTAGCTTGTAATTATCAGATCAAATGGTTTGTTCTCCGTTGTTTCTTAATTATGATCGGAGGACTTCCAAGATTATGAGCGTGTGAATAAATATGCATTAGAACTGTTTAAAACGCCAAGGACAAGAATTTAGTCAGACATTTGGATGAGTCAAATAGCATAAAAACTGGCAGCTGTGGTTGCCATATACATTTTTATTTATATTTATAAAGTTTCGGATCAGGAATATTTGTCAAATTTGGTAAAGAAGATTCTTATGCTCATCGTGCTTCTTATGCTCATATTTTAAATGAATGCTGTTCTTTTTAACTTTTTATTCATCAAAGATTCAAAGAAAAAGTATTACAGGTTCCAAAAAATATTAAGCAGCACAACAGTTTCAACACTGATAATAAATCAGCATATTAGAATACTTTCTGAAGGATCATGTGACGCTGAAGACTGGAGGCTGATGAAAATTCAGTGTCATAGAAATAAATTATTTGTATTTTTATTAAATAAATGTAATAAAATGATTTCCCTTTTTATACACTGATAGTATACTAATAGCCACCATCATAACATTAGTGGCACGATAGAAAGCCACATGATGAATCAGAGTTCACCAAGGTTATATATATATACAAAACTTGACCAATACTTGTATATAGATGGTGCACACGATCAGACAAAGACAAAACACCAGCAGGGTAAAACACATTACACAAATAATGCTATAAGCATTAACTAACCAACACAAAAATGCAACACAAAGACATTACTGGTAAAAATAATACAAAACAAAACAGTTTAAATAAAATATTATCATATATGTTATTATGCATGGACTTTGCATGTCCTTTTACTGTTTTTCACCATGATTATTTGGAAATTGATAGTTTTTACTTCCAAAACAAACGTGACAATATTTTACAGCACATATAATTTGATGTTCAGTTTTCAGATAAGATAACTTTAGTTTTAACTGTAGCATTTTTATATAATATTTTTTCTGTTAAAAAGTACAGTGTACAATTGTTAAACAGATCTTGATGTGGAAGATAATATTACTCAGATATCATGTTTCAAATTCCTAAATGCACTTGCTTCACTGGAAAAATGAATGTCCAAATCATTCATCTGCCAGACATAAACCCTGTGCCACTAGAATAACATGAACTCATGGAACCCCCAGATTTCAGGTCACAGATGGGTCTGAGGATTAGCTCTGTGCAATCCGGATATTCAGGTAATACTGTCTGGTTTGAGGAACATACCAGTTTGAAGCCCCACAAATTACATTCCCCATGTCTGGCTCTGTGATTTTCAGTCATGCACATTGTGGCTTTTCTTGTGGAAAGTGGTGGTTGATTTGTGAACACACAGGCCCATGCGCATACACATAATATCTTAGCTCAGTGTGAGGAATTACAAAATTGAATTGAAAATAAGCTAATATATAAGCGGGTCACATGTGTCCTATTGAAGATACTATAATACAAGGTTTCTGTTTTTCAAATATGTTCATGCTCTAATTATATTTGAAACCCTTTTTGATTTCAAGTTTAACATGTTTCTGAGGTGTAATTTCTCAGAACACATATCAGTGATTTTGTGTGTGGGGAAAAAAAGGCTGTACAGTTGCTGTGTTGTCCACTAGAGGGCAGTAGAACAAAACTTTCTAGTTATTCCAGATGAGAATCTTTTTACTTGCACTAAACTGTGCCTTAAGGTCTGCTGTTATTTATATAAGCATGTAGCTGCACTGTCCTTTAATGCAGAATAGCTTAGAAGAAAACCATTGATTTGAATCATATTCCAGCCATAACGTTGTATTTTACTGTTACTTTTTCTAATCTCTTTTGAAATAATAAGTTTTTAATCAATTTGAGCACTATGCGGGAGCTATGTTTTTGACATTTGTAAGTGTATGACTGTTAGAGATAAAAATGGTCATATTCTAGATAAATATAGTCAGCGCAGCAACAGCAAAAGATACGATGGTTCAAGTCTCTGAGTGTTGTGGAAGGCTATAGAGTGCTGTGAATGATGCTACTGTCTTCGGGACGTTTCCCCACAAATCCCTCAGAGTTATGTAAAGAATGTGTGCCAGACTGCTGCCCGCGACCGGATGTCTTTTATAATGAAAACAGGCTTCAGGAGGAAACGCCCAGCCAGTGCAGACTCAGGTGCCGTCTGTTATGATTTATGGAATTGTTTTGTTAATTTGATTTATTCATAACCTGGTGGAGAAGACACCTTTCCCCTCAGCAGTAATTAAGTTATTTTTCCATATGTTTTGTTGGAATATTAGGATCCTGCCAGGAGGCAGGACAGTAAAATGAGGTTGCTTTTCGAAATCTGTCTGAATGGATGATCAAAACATTTAAAACACATAGAGACTTAATCATGAAGTAGCTTCAAACTTAAGGCAAATGCTCACCTCCTTCAAAATAACTGACACTGCTCAAGGTCTGTCAAATCTGTCACCAAACCAGAAAAAGACGTTTACAGTAATTTCCTTCCGCGTTTCAACATGGATTATCATATGACAGCTACACAAAACATAAATCTTTGTTTAATAACGTTCCGTATTGGTCAAGTATACAGCATTGCACAGACCAGGTGAGAGGAAGTCTCTGCTTCACTTGAATACTTGGGTCAAATACAGGAAATCTATCTTGTAAGTAGACAAGTGGTCAAGTGCAAAGAGTGGGTGTTTGGACAAAGGCCAAAGTTTCCTGCAGCAATCACCACTACCGGATCAATAGTTAGACGAGTCTGATTCCGTTGAGAAAGACTCGTGTGAGTTGGATCTTTTTGGGAATCACAAACACTTGGGAATCATTCAAAGGAGTGATGAACGTTTGTGAGAATGGTACTGAACTGAACGTTATTTTTGCCTCTGACATGATGATTAACCGTGTTATGTTGAACTTTATGCTCATGAGAATAAAATCAACACTAAACCAAACGAGCTTGTTCGTAGGCTATTATTAATTTTGCAAATAAGTGGCAATTTAGAGAAATTAATGTATAAATCTCATTATTTGGCAACAGCTGTTTGTGTGAATTGCACTTCAGATATGTCTAACTCAAATGTTTTCTACTACACAAGTATTTAATGGAACCCAAACAGAAAAGGTTAACATGAATCGAAACCGTCCCTAATCATAGCGCCATTCAAATGCTGCCTAAGTAGGCAGTTGACTAGAGTTTTAAACACCGCCCCTGTGGTAATCCTTGTTGTGTCAATGTATCCGAGATAGATTGAGCGTCTCTCTTCAGTTGGGAGTTTGAAGAAGGGGCGGGGCGATCTGAATAATCTCACAACCGCTGAGGTACAAGGCGCTGGATGGATCCCTGACGCGCGCGCAAAGTTTGCGAGCGCCGAACCGAGACGTATTTTCATTTGACAACCTCAGAGCCACGGACACTGTCATTATCTACGACAGGCTGTCCTGTGGAAAAGAGCAACTATGGACTTTAAGCCAGCGCTGTATAGATCACATGAAAGGGGCGAGTCGCTGGAGCTATTGGAAAGATTTTCATGAACATACAGTGAAGTCGCTCAGGGACTGTATACGGATGATTGCAATGATTATTGAACTCACGGGAGCCCAAACAGCGCGTGCCAGCTGTCTGGAACTGACCTTACTGCAAGAATGATGTTGATGATGATGATGAAGGGGTGCAAGTGAACGTTTCAGGTACAAAACACGCTATGCCTATTAAGATACTTAAATGTTAGATGTATGTATTCAAGACTTGCAAACAAGTGTTTTAAGAGCTTGACTTGATATTTACAGCGTTTGAGAGGAGTAAGAAATGCAAATCTTACAGATTATATTCAGTTATACTGTTTTTTTGCATTGACTAATAATAGGTATCAGATAATAATGGCTAATGATATCTAAAGGGTAAATGTCAGTTTTTACTCAATTCAACAGCTCTTCATGCTTCTTATTTTGACTAATCTGTGAATCCCTTGTCTGTCAGCATGTTTGTTGCAGAAAAATAAGTATGCTTACCTCAACCTTAACCCATAAATCTGGTTTAATCTCTGCCAATAGCATTAATTCATACTAAATCATGTATTGCTCTTTATTTGCTAAAATAAGAAATAAATAAACCGTTCTGTTTAGAATTTGATTTACTTCTAAAATGTCACTCTACCACAGTTGTTATGTGTTTAATATGTTTCCTAATCCCATTTTTTCAACAATCTAAGTGGTCAATATTAACTTCTTGAAGCCTTGTGGTCTTATCTGAACTCATAGGGGATGAAATCAAAAGGAGACCATCAGCTACTGCAAATGCTGCTTTGTGAATGGAAGTGTTCTATTTCTGAGGAAGCACTGTGTAAATGGAGACTATAAATCTACTTATCTCTGAGTCACATAAGCTCCCCAGCAGCACTGCACTGTCTAAAACTGCTTTCTGAAACTCATTTGACAGGCTCTAATTTATGTTAATTAATGTTTACAGAAGGGAATGGGGTTGTACATGCCATGTTCTGTGGAATAATCCAACACTTTTCTTCTTTGTTGATGTTCTGTAGGAATTATTTGTGCACTGCTTTGAAAATCAGAATCCCCATGCTGTTTTAGTGCACACTGTCAGGATTTGGCAATGAGTGTATCCCTGAATTCCTTTGAGCCCCCAAAGATAATAATAGATTTGAAGCAATGGGTCATGTTTGGGTTGTTTGACTGTCCCAAACAAAGAATTTAGTTTTGCCTTCCACGATCATGGTTTAGAGATGGATGACCATCTGTCATCTGGATATGGTTCCCTATTTCATTATTTTGTAGTACTGTTCAAAAATAAGAGATTTTTTTCAAAAACATCAATAAACAAATCTTACCGACCTCAAACTTTTAAATGATAAACAGTATACATCTGTGTTTTTATGGGCTGTTGAAGACGTTTGACAAGATACTGACCTTACATAACGGTGATTTGAGAGTTTGATAACAGATCAGCATTCAAAACGGGAGTTGCTATTTCAAATAAATATAACAGAAACTGTATAATTCAGAGCTACCAGTAGAGTAAACCATTTTGAAAATCAGTGTCCCAACAAACTAAATCACACACTGCCAACTACACAATATGCAAGAAAAATTGCACACATAGAAGAAATGAGAAGCTGACATCTGTCTCTCCATCTGAGAGCATTCAAATACAGAGCCGCTTGTGGTGGGCTCTGTTTCCCCTCTGTTCATGGGAAGATTGCTGACTGAGGTTATTACTTCAGCTCTCCACCACACTGAGTAATGTCTTTACTACAGTATGTGTGTATATGGCTTCCATCTTGTCTCCTTTTGTAACTTGGGAGGCTTAACTTGTTTAAAATTAAATCAAGAATTTGAGTTATTTTAATGTAGAAGCATAAAATATGACAGCAACAGGTGGATGCTCAAATCAAGATTACTTGGTAAACATTAAGGATGCACCGAGAACCATTTTTTTCAGAATCGATCCAATCCTGATACCAGCCCGACTAACTGAATGTAGAGTTTGCCTTTTTGTGGAGCTTATTCCTGTGGCTCAGTGGTAGAGCATTGCGTTAGCAGCGCAAAAGGTTGTGGGTTCAATTCCCAGGGAACACATACTGATAAAAATGTATAGCTTGAATGCACTGTAAGTCGTTTGGATTTAGCGTCTGCTAAATGCATAAATGTAAATGTTAAGAATAACACAGAATAGTATGCACAATATTGGTGTTGGAACAGTTTTCTCTGACCGATAACCAATCCAGCAAATAATGGCAGTATCGGATCCAATACCGATACTGAGTGTCAGATAATGATTAGCACATCCCTAGTAATAATTTCATAGGATTTTTCGCTTTAGTATAAGTTTTAGATGAATATGCACAATAGTTTGTCCTTTTGACCTTTAGAAATATTACAGACCCTAAAAAGCATAGCTGTTTCCAGTGTATTGGGGCTGGTGAAAATAGAAGTGTAAATGTCTGTGGCTGGATACTCATTTGAACAGATTGTGAAAAGCTGGATGACTGTGTTCACACTTGTTTGATTTGCCCTTTCGGTATATCATGAGAATATATGGTGCATATTTTAGAGAGTTTAGCTTAGATTATATTGTTTGCCTTTCTTAACCCTGTTTAAACTCTGTAATGTTTCTATATCTGTGTTTTTTCCCTCAGAAGTTGGTCACGTATTGAACTCCTAATCCACATCATTAGCTAATCAGCCCAGCGAGAGCATGATTTTCTTAATTTTCTGGCCAGCATTGGCTCTTAGATTCTTAGTAAAGACCTATTTCAGTTCCCCGGGATGAAGCGAGAGGGAAGGAATCTCACACAGTATTTAAAAGATTATTGTGAATATACGAAACTTTGGGGTCGTGCGTAAATAAAGTGGTTTACAATTTCTAAGCTAGAGTTGACATGAATATATTTGATATTTGTGGGATTTCTTGTTGACACAACTGTTATATCAACACTTGAAATTCAGATTATGTCAAATGTTCATGCTCTACTGTGTTCCATCAAAACACTATAGTAGCATTTAACCATTACGGTTTTTATACAGGGACTGCTAAATGACAATGCTAACAAAATATCTAAGACTGCTTTTCAGACAAATGCCACAAAAACACGCTTGTTAGGCTTTCTGTTTAAAACAATATGTCGACATATTTTTTACAGTTTGGTTATATAATGCATTCAGACATTTTTAAGAGGGATTTGAGTGTTCAAATAATTTAAGGGCCGCTATAGACCTAATGTGATTCATTACAAGAATCAAATGATACTGCACAATGTTTTCCTCGTGTCTTCACAAATAAGCTTTTGTTTGTTAATCTAATTATTTTTTTCAATATCATTAGCTTATTGTGACGTCTGTTTCTTGCTGTAATTTTAAGGCACTGAGCCTAATCTTAATCCTGTTCTAGTGCTTGTTATTAATGTGACTGCTCATTTACATGTTGTTCCCTTCAAATTAGTCACATGTTACTCTGACAGTTTCTTGTGTTGGTCACCACTTTATGTCCAATGTAAAATCTGGATCCTGAAGCAAAACCAGCCAAGAACCACTAATGTAGGTGCAGTTAGATGGATACTTTTGAAGACATGTCAGTGTTTTGGTTTTGAGTATGTGCTGAGTCAGACCTTTCTGGTCTTTGATTTTGTTGTGTCTTTTGCACTGAGCAGTGGTCTGTGAAAATCTATTTCAAAAGCGTTTTATTATATAGACCTCAGCTTGGACATAGAACTACATGAATCAGAGTTTTCGCTAGGAGCCTGAGCAATCTTCATCAGACCCTACAAACATACGAAAATATGGAGTTGAAGCAGCATCTGGATAGAAGCGCTTATATAATAATACTTTCAATCATTGCATAGTAATAATCATTAATGACAGATGTTCAGAAATCAGTTTATATAAACTGGCTCCTAGCTCAACTCTTCTTCTCATTTATGTGGCCACCAATCTATTTATTGTATTGCCATATCTCATATTTCGGTTTCATTACACAAATCATGACAAACACTAGACTGTATGCGTGAAGTGGTAGAACAATTTTCTCCTTTCTACTCTCCACCAGACTGATGGATTTCACCCTGTTTGGCAGGAATTCCTAAGTGCATCTGTTTAAAGACTAAAAGCATTATCCTGTCATGGAGCCATTGCTTTTACTCCTGTCCTGATGATGACCATGATCAGGGTCCTTTACATTCCTCTCATTCCCTCTGTAACCCAATGTCGTAATGTGACAAAATAGCTTGCGCCTAACCCTCAATGGTATTTCCGTGTGAGTCATTATGGTTATGGCGAATAAGGTGGAAACGTATTTAAATCTAACCCAAGAAATGGGATTTCCTTACTTGGCCTGTCACAGTATCGGTTTATTCTTATTAGTATGCAGGATCCGTTGCAACATATGATATCCAGGTGCACAATTTTATGCACATCTGCAGTCGATGGCTCACAGCCATGGGAAAATACTTTTTAGGAGGTCAGCAGTAGATATAAATGGGCGTCTTCCCAACCTGACGTCTGCACCTTCGTAACAATTCACACTTAGGTGCCACTTTGAGACGTCTGCCAAATCCAAGATTGCAGAATAGCAAACATAGTGCTTTGAAGGAAGACGTAGTTCTGTATTATTTAGCCAACACTATGGGAAATGCCTTTGGCGTCCTCCAATCCACGACAACAAATCATTCCACGTAGCTCAGAAAGACTCCGAGGACTTCAAGACCATTTCAGCCAGTCCGTGTTGGTCACCGTTCTGCTTAAATTGTGTTTGGCTGGAATAGATGGATTTCCCTACTGCATCTGTGGTTTAGTCTGAGAGAGGCAATGCAGGCTTGCTGGGTTTCTCTGAGACCCATTAGCTTTTACAGCAGCTTAAATTCCTTGTCGGTGTGCCAGAGCTGAGATCATGGCTTGTTTTTCTTCTAGTTTGGTCTTTATCAGATGCTGATTTGCATGACATATCTTCAGAACGCCAGGTTTTTATCTCATTTTTCACTTCGGTTGTTTCTCTCGAGCGTAATAATGAACACGTGTCTGCTTCGGTGGGACACTGATGTGGGCGATTGCTTGAAAGCGCTCCATCAGTGCATGGCACACACCTGCTGAGAAAAACCGCGGCTGCAGAGCTGAATTAGTTTTTTAAGCATTCATCTGCATCCACGTTCCCTCTTTCCTTCAATACTTACACTGATATGCTTTTTTTGTACCATGCATTTTGTGCTGTGGTTTTCATCCATCATTCTGGTTCTGAGACGCAGATGGTAGTTGGCTGAATGTTTGATCAGTGGCTAAATGAAAGGAGTTTATGGCTTTTGATTGATATGAGGTTGATGAGCGCCATTACAGTGTCTTGTTATATCACTTTATTGTGTGGTAATGTAATGTTTATGTTGCCCTCGCAACCCTCTACGGACACCTTGGCAATTGAATCACTATTGGCTAGTACATCTTTTTAGTTTACTCCCCAGACTGATATACTAGGCCTATATATATATATATATGAAGAGCTCTTTTCCAAAACGCGATAAATGCCAAATTTAGTATATATATGCTCTGTAATATACTGTATATGTTTGTAAAATGGTACAGCTTTTTAAATATCTGAAAGTACACTCTTAACATCAGCCAGTCAAGTATTATAATTAGTGGTGGGCCGTTATCGGCGTTAACGTGCTGCGTTAACGCGAGACTCTTATCGGCGATAAAAAAATATCGCCGTTAATCTATTCTCAAAGTTGGGTTGGGAGCTGGGTCTATACTACGCAAGCTATGATGACTTTCACCCTGATATTTTAGCGGATGTATACCTGCCGAATTGCACTGTAGGGGGCGAGAACGAGTCTTGAACTAGAGGCTCGCAGTCCGTGATGGACAGATTGTTAACGGCTGGTCTATGGTAATACAATCGGGCAGGACATCCAAACGCTCACCTATCATTCATCAACCTCAAATATGGCTTTTCATCTGAAAGATGTATGTAGTAACAACTTTACATGGCCGCTCAATATGATGTTAACCTAGAGAAATGTGCTATTGAAGTGTTTGTGTGGAAGCGCGTTTGCGCAGGACAGGCTCCGGTGCGCTCACTTGCTCTTAAAATCTCCGTCATTCTTCGTCATACAGATAAAAGTAGCCTAATACATCTTTCGAATCTGTAAAGACTCCACGTTTATTTGTGTGCACTCAGAATAACAACGAAACGTTGCGCTTTTAAGCAAACAGGATGCGCTTTAGGTCTCATGTGAACTTGAGAATTCACTCCTGTGTCACCCTCTGCTTCGAACCTGTGTGTATGCCTAACGTTACTGTGAAATTACCACATCAGACGTGACGTGCTAACATGGATGCAGCTATGAAGCCGCCGGGTTTGCTTCAGGGAACATTTATTTTTAAGAAGCTTCCCAATGGAAACTGTAAACAGTTCATCACGACCTCTTATGTAGGCCTACAGTTCAAAATTCATGTTTAACTGAATAAACAGTTAGTAAACACAAGTACATCTTATTGAACATAGTTTATTTTCATCGCCAATTATCATAGTAGAACAGCTTTCTCAAGCAGTTTGTGATGCATTTTGGAAACAGGAGATGAGCCCCTGGTCTAATGCGCCACCTGGCTTGAGAAACCCGTTCTCAAAGACTTACTTTTAGTCATTATTTGGGTAGCACACATATTCTGAATGCCTTCGGCAGAATTCAAATGAGCCATTTTAATCTAGATTAATCTAGATTAATTCCAAAATTAATCTAGATTAATCTAGATTAAAAAAATTAATCTATGCCCACCCCTAATTATAATATGACATTTTGATCATTACAATTAAAGAATGGATAGACATTTTAACTGAATAACTAAATGTATGACTGGTGGTGCTTTTTCTTTTGTTATCCATTGTTTCTGTTAAAAAATGGGAAAAAACTAACAATAATACTGGTAAGAAAGATAATAATAATAATAATAATGTGAATTCTGCTAAAAAGAACAGTATAAAACCATAGCCGTGGGAACTAGGGGTGCTGAGGGTGCCGCAGCACCCCCTGCCACAGGGCTGGGTCTAAGGGGTGGCAATGCCCCCAGATTTTCCTTGTGCTCCTCCAGAGTCTTCTTGTGCCCCTTGATCATCCCCAGGATACTTAATTTGTGTGATATTAATTACATATTAAAATGACCAGAAATATACCTAGTGCGGTAGTATTTTTCTTGCGCACTTTCTGGCACGCGTCCCTCATCCTCCCCCCTCACTGACAGAATTTCATGTGTAATGTTCACGTGATATTGCTGTAATTTTACATTTCGACTTGTAAAAAAACACACATGTCCTCGTCCTTTTTATGAGTCGATTTCCGAACCTTTTTCGCTTCTCAAGACGGCCGATCACATAAACACAACAGCTCTGTAATTGCGCTAGTCAAACACGTTCAAAACACTGTAGCCTAACATAATCCATTAACTACGCACAGTAGGGCTGTAACGATACGCGATATGAAACCGAAATCGCGACACTCAGATCCACGATCCTGTGTCGCGGTGTGATAAGGGAGAATCGCGACACACCCCGTGACTACCTTTCCAATCATGTGACACCTGCCTGCAAAAGTTGAGCTAGTGGCACACAGATTTTCCCCTCAAGGACATCGCGTGCGTGCTCCAATCATATTTCTGAATTAAATTAATAAAGAAACTAAACAAATTAATGACCACTTTGCTTTTAAAAACCAAACGGAACTATTTTAATGGCCGCAAAAGCAGATTTATAATGTTGGGGAGAGATAGAGAAAGACACGGGCTCTGGTCGGACTCCGGTGGCGAATTCTGATAAACTTCAGGGATCTATATTCATTCCCTAGTTCAATTAAAAGTTCCCCGGACTAATTGTGAACAGATTGCACTCCCGTCTTCTTCCAGAGCATGTGAACATGTTCATTTAATATATGAAATAAGTTATTGTTATAAAGACAGACGTTAAAATAATGTTCACATAATAAGCGCTGTCATTCAGGCTGTTCACAAGAGAGGTCTGCTTCCCTTCGGGTTTCGGGCGTTAATATTTAATGGATAACCGGGCTCGAGTTTGTAGCTAAACCAAAACTATATGCAGGCTACGCTGCTTTCATAGACGCACGCACACATTATTGCACAGATATCAGAGATCGCGCAGGCTCACAAACAGCACAGGAACTTTTCTTAGTAAAATAGCTTCGATAGGCTACTGACTTGCAACATTATATTTCTCTGCAATGAGGAGGTAAAATCGTTTTTAAAGTAACTAAGCCTCATTGCTTGTAGAGAGACAGCGCAGATGCAGGTGCACATGTACGCGCAACTTTCATACCTCTCTCTCTAACTCTCGCTAATTAAAATAAATGATTTGCTCATCAATAACCTATATGAAATAGGTTATTGTTATGACAGACGATAAAATTAATGTTCACATAATAAGTGCCGTCATTCAAGTTGTTCAAAATATGTTTTAGCGTAATGTTTTAAGAATGATATTCTGTTTAGCGTAATATGTTTTAAGCCTAATATTCATTAATTAATTAATCAAGCGGTTACGTTTTTTATGAATGTTCATGCTCATTTTTAAATATAAATGTCCTAACCTTATGAGCAGTTGATAATCGACGGACTGTTCTGTTAATAAATGCCTCATTCGGTTATGTTATATTAATATGTTTCAGCAATCATAAGTTATGACCATTAATTGTCTCAGGTTAAGATAGACTATTCTCTAATTAATAAAACTGTTATCTTACAGATTAAAAGCCTGAATAGTTTCTCTCCTTCTCTCTCTGTGTATGTGTGTGTGCGTGGGTGGGTGGGTACATGCACACGAGGGTGCGATTTTCGTAATCGAATAATACCCAGCGATTATCGAATATTACTTTTGCTTAAAATGCACATCCCTACTATTTATATTGTTAATAATTTGCATAGTTAATCTTGTTCTTTGGTGTTCAGTTTATAAAGATTTTTCAAATGTTATTTAATAAAAATATTGTTTTAAAAATCTTTTTTTTCTCCACCCCCACGAAAAAATCGTGATACGAACCGAATCGTGGGTCAAAAATCGTGATACGAACCGAATCGTGGGTTTGGTGTATCGTTACAGCCCTAACGCACAGCATAACGTTTTGGCCAAGTACCATGTTATGCCATAACGACCAACATTTCTTGAAATAAAATCCCCTTATATAATAGAAATATTAAAGAAAAAATATTTGTCTAAAATAACAAAAGCACAAATATATATTCGTTCTCATAACTCTGTCTTCATTAATTTGCATTTTCATCTATAATAAGAGTTTGGGCTGTTTAATATTAGTATTTTGTCTAAAATCTCCCTCGTGGCCCCGCCCCACAACATCAAACCCCGCTCCCCAGCACCCCCAGATAAAATATGTTCCCACGGCTATGTATAAAACGCACTAAGGATTAACGAGCTGCGGGATTCATGAATATTTAATCAGGTTATTTTTCGTTCACCCTAACTTATTCGCTGAAATCTAAACAAGGAGGATAATAGGTGAGCGCCAGCCAATGAGATTGCCGTTTGCACATAAGTTCCGCCCACTACAGGAGAACCCGGCAGTTCTTAAAAGCTGAAAAAGTCCAAAGGAATTATTTTGACAGGAAAATACAACAATGAATATCGTTTACATGTAGCGCTTCAATTCTGCAAGTATGTAAGACTCCCTCTTGCTCTCTCTGCTCTCACCAAAGCGACGAGGAGTCGTGCGCCTTGAGTTCACGTTACGTCAAATACAGATGCGCTGCGCATCCATTGAGATGAACTGAAAAACAGCACAGATCACGTGACGGAGAGCGAAACTCTGAAGCGGGTCAGGGTTCCGCAAGTGAATATATCTGTGCTAAACTTTTACTTCGCCTCTAACTCACACACTGGCGAGTAAAATATAAGAATTGATTAGCCATTGGCTAATATTAAACATCATTAATCGCCCAGAGTGAAATTTTATCGAATATGCGAGTGATTTACTTGCATTGTAGAGGGTTGCCTCTGCTTATGATGCAGCATGTGTGGGTTGGCAATGGTCTAGCAATAGTAATGACACGGACTGAAATAACATCATGACATCATGTACATAAATCACGTTTGGAGCTGCAGACTTACTCACTGCAGACTTGAGACTCTCCTTCCCTTTTATTAAAGAGGCAGTTCACTCAGTTCACTCATTAAAATTGTCATTATTTTCATTATTTATATCCAAACCATCTTGACATTCTTCTGTGGAACACAAACTGAAAATTAGATTTTTTTTTCTCCATATAATAAAAGTCAAATTTAAAAAATGACGAATAAGCACCATTAGAGGCTCAAACATACAGTAGCCAAAATTGTATTTGTTACTCACTGAAAATACCTCCGCTGTATTTCACAAACCAAATGTTATATGTCATATTTTATTTCAGTTTGTTTCTCCACACTTATTTTTCAGTCTGGTCTGGGATTTTCATTTTTGAGTGAACAGGCATAAAATAAAACATTTACCTATTTTTTTCTAAATCATGTTCTCTTAATTGTGTTCTTAACAGTTTATCCATGCATATGTTTCCTTTTTAGTTTTGAATCATAATGTCATAACTGGATCTTCTGGTAAAAAAGCAAACTTCTCTCTGGTGATGTGTCGAACTTTAGTCCTCTTAAACCCCCTGCAGGCAAAAACAAACACATTGAAATCAGCCTCCAGTTATGAGTGCATCGCTCACGTTCAAAAACTGATGGAAAGTCCCTGCCTAAATTCCAATCAGTTACTGCCGTTATTTCCATTTCATTGCAACTTCTAATATTCTAAAGAAAACAAACAACTTATCCTCAAATATTTTCACCTTGTTCTTTCTGTTTTGGCACAATGTAATTGCAGTTACACAGGGTGCAGTTGTTGGGACATGCACACCAATTGTACACATGTGAGATATGTTATGTCATCAGTGGCATAGCATTGTGAAGGTTTTAAGGGCTACGAGTAAGATAATAGTGTTGCAGTATGCAATACGTTTTTTTTACTCAGCCAAGCCAGTCAAAGTGTCATCTATCTGAATCATTTGGAATGCAGAGTAACTTTTCCAGTCTGCCTTGAGATTGGGACTGTCATCAGAATCCAGGAAAGCAGATTTGGATTTTACATGTGGCAGATTTGTGCCAAGATAGATTCGGTTGAGTTATGTTGAGATATTTTCTCCTTTTTCCAGTGAATTTCATGTGGGATGATTTTTGTCTCGAGTCCCACAACATTGCAAACTTTGTTCTTATCAAAAAGGGAAGCTCATGGAAAACAGATCATGACAGAAATGGGTCAGACACTTTTCATTATCAGCTAGACGACAGAGGAAAAGAAACACCACAATAAAGGAACACTAGAGGCCCGAAGTCCGTTGTCTACAAATGAATGAAAATGAGACCACAGCTGCTTTAAAGCTTCAGACAGTGTGTCATACCAACAAATTCCAGAGCCTTTTTACCTGAAAATGTCTGAAACATCCAAGCAAGCATACTGTCAGAAACGGCACAAAACTACTGCTTTCTTCTTCATCAGGGAATTGTGATCTTCATCGACATTTCCTGAAAATTCCTCACTTTGTTGTATTTTTAACTTGCCGGTACTTTCAGTCCTTGCATATTTTAGTTCCAGGAGAACTAATATGACTGCATTTGCATACCTCATTGATCCTGATCTCCAGAGAGGATCAGATCTGAAGCTAGCATGCATGTCGTTTATTGAAAAACAGCTCTTGCTAATTTTGAGGATGAATTGCTATGTTTGCATGCACGGGCTCTGTAATCACCTAAACAACAGGTTGACCTCGCTCTGTCATTAGCAGCTGGCCAGAGTGCAGAATGCATCATTTTTGACAGATGATTTGAGCTGAAACTCAGAGGTTCTCATATACATGACGACTACTTTAAGTGAGGCATGTCATGAAACATGCATTAAGAGGTGAATAATAGCAACATATACGGATAACATTGGATGCACTGTAAAGATGTCAACAAGCAAAAAACAACAAAGACTGTGTCATTAGACTTATTTTGTAATTGCTCTGTGTCTAAGTATGAGTGTGTTGAGAACTTTTGATGACCAAACTGAAAACATTAACATGTACTTATGATATTACATTCGTGACACATTTAATCAAGCTCTTTCTCTCTAAAACACCTAGTCTCTCTTTTGTTTCTTTCATCTCCTCCATTGTCTGGCTCGCTGTTTAGGGGATGTAAGCAAATGCTTTGTTTTGTACTGACGGTATGGCTAGTCATTGTCATAGAAAGTCCACTCCCCCATGCTGTTGTACAGCTGAAAGCTTGGAAAACTAGGGAAACAAATCACTCAGCCACAGTTATATGTGTGTGCAGCACTGGATGCAGTGTTTCCGTAATATTCAAGGACATTCATTTGACCCTGGGACCCTGACATCAGTTAAACTCAAGGTGTGTGTGTGTGTGTGTGTGTGTGTGTGTGTGTGTGCTCTTTTGACTTAATATAACATTTATTAAGGCTAGATGGTTGTTCAGCAGTTTGTCTCTGTCATTATTTGGTCTGTTTAAAAGGATTGTTCACCCAAAAATGAAGCTGTTATTATTTATTCATGTCATTTCAAATATGTACTTTCTTCTGTGGAACACAAAATATTTCCATTTTATGGACAAAAAACACTAAGACATTTCACAAATAGCTTCATGTATGTTCTATAGTCATACAGGTTTGGAATGACATGAGGCTGAGAAAATTATGACAGGATTTGTATCTATAGGTAAACTGTCCCTTTAAGGATACGTAGATGTGATCAAGCATTTGCATTTATGCATTTAGCAGACGCTTTTATCCAAAGCAACTTACAGTGCATTCAGGTTATACATTTATTGTCAGTATGTTTTTTATGATTCATTTAAAAACTTTATTTAAGATACATAAATCTTCATGCTTTGTGGTTTGAGGTCACGTTTTATATGGCACCATTAAAACCAAACTTTGCAAAACAAACAACACAAACGATTAACTATGATCATCATTTTAACTTGTTAATGTATAATAATGTTTCAGGTCTCAACCAGCTGAGATAGTCAGACATGTTCAGTATTCAGCTAAATATGTCAGTCTAATCTCTCTTTATGAGAATCACATGAGAGAAGAGCTAAAATTGTGGTCATAAATGATAAGTCTGTGAAAGCGTTTTCTGCTGATAGCAGTTAAACTTCTAATTTACACTTGCTGAATGTCCTGGGACATGTCCCTGAGGTGCCATATATCAGTATATCACTATATCAGTTTCTTCTGTCATGACTCTGTCTTTGTACTTGTCTAGACATGGTGTAAAACATCCTCTGCACTTTTTTTGTATCAGTGCCCTTCCTTATTTCAAAAACTCCCAGATAATTCCAAAACCATTAATTATTACAGATTTAGAAACTCCTTTGTTTGCTCTTTGAATTATACAGGCATAGTTCACACACAATGAAAATTGTTCATGTTTCTCTTCCTCGCATTGTTCTTGTATGATCTTATTGTATGATCCTCCATAAAACACAGAAGCTGCAATATACACTGTATTTAAAAAGGGTAAAAGTTTTAATGTTTTTGAAAGAAGTCTCACCAAGGTTGTATTTATTTGATCAAAATACAATAAATCAGTAATGTTGTAAAATTAACAAAAATTAATAAAAATGTGTTATATTTTAAAATGTAATTTATAACCATTACCCCAGGCCCCAGTGTCACATGATCTTTCAGAAATCATTCTAATATGCTGAATTGATTCATTTATTTTTTTTATTATTAATAACAGTTGTGCTGCTGAATTTTTTTAAAGGGGTCATATGACGTTGCTAAAAAATTATTTAGTAAAATAAACTTAATAACTAAAAAAGTATTTGGTGTAATGCAATGTTTATGTGGTTAAAAAACAACAACATTATTTTCCACATACTGTACATTATTGTTGCTCCTCTATGCCCCGCCTTTCTGAAACACATCGGTTTTTACAAAGCTCATTGTTCTGAGAAGCAAGGCGTGCTCTGATTGGCCAGCTATCCAGTGCGTTGTGATTGGCAGAATACCTCAAGCGTGTGATGGAAATGTTACACCCCTCACCATATTGTAATGCCGTGTCCCTGATGAGACTAAAACAATAAAACCATAACATACGAGGCATTTGCTGCATCCAGTGGGGACATAATTACTGATTGTAATGACTATACTGACTGTCTGCATTTGTGACCGGAGAAGCAACTAACAACAAAAGCTACTCTACACTGCTCAAACCTCGCATTTGAATCGTCAGTAGCAGGAACGCACTTACAGTCAGAAGCACCAGACTGTCCTTGCAAAGTTGGAATTGCCACACTTTATAGAGTGTGAGCCTCTGTGCAAGCCTGCAAGCAAGGCTACTCTCCTGCCAGGTTCAGGAAATAGTCCTCCGTAAATTGCGCTACACACAATCGAATATTTGCATTGTACTGCTTTGGAACAGTGTTGCAAATACAACTTAACCACTGATTTCTAGTTGTGTCTTCTATTGGAAGCCCAAACAAAGTAGTTTCGCTTTCACAAAGAAACACAGCATCTCCAGGACACGGCGGCGGTGGCAGCAACAGTACTACAGCGAGAATAAAAATCACACCCCCTTTCTTAGCGTAAACATTTGGGTGGTGTTAAGAAAATCTCCCCACATCGTGATGTCGACATGTGGGGGTGTGTTTGAATGAGACGTTTTGGGGGGTGTGGACCAGTCTTATCTTTTATAAAGAATATCTATTTGGTTTTGAGACTTTAGTCTTTGCAACTTAAGGGATCTTATCTACATTTACATTTAGTAATTTTGCAGACGCTTTTATCCAAAGCCACTTACAATTGGGGAATACATAAAGCGATTCATCTTGAAGAGGCAAACAGACAGAGGAAGTGCTCGTAACACCAAGTCTCAGGCATTGTTCAAATAAGTACAAGCTAGCAAGGGATGGAGAGAAAGATAAAGAGAAATATATATTTTTTAAGTTTAGGATGAAGTCAAGTAGTGTCGAAAGAGATGAGTTTTCAGTTGTTGCTTGAAGATTGACAGGGAATCAGGGATCCAGCATTCCGGATAGGGGTGGGAAGTTCATTCCACCAGCCAGGAATGGTGAACGAGAATGTTCTGGAGAGTGATTTTGAGCCTCTCCACGAGGATGGTACCATGAGGCGTCGCTCACTAGCAGATCTCAGACTTCTGGAGGGGATGTAGATTCGTAATAGTGAGTGGAAGTAGGTGGGTGCTGAGCCTGTGGTTGTTCTATATGCAAGCATCAGTGTCTTGAACTTGATGCGAGCTGCAACTGTTAGCCAGTGCAAGGAGACAAAGAGAGGTGTAACATGGGCTCTTTTTGGCTCGTTGAAGACCAGTCGAGTCGCCGCATTCCGAATAATTTGTAGAGGTTTGATTGTGTTTGATGGAAGTCCAGCCAGAAGAGCATTGCAGTAGTCCAGCCTAGAAATGACAAGGGCCTGGACAAGAAGTTGTGCAGCATGCTCTGTTAGAAAGGGCCTGATCTTTCTGATGTTGTGTAGTGCAAACCTGCAAGATCGAGCAGTCTTTGCAATGTGCTCTTTGAAGGTCAGCTGGTCATCAAAGATTACACCAAGATTTCTAACTGAAGTTGACTGGGTAATTGTTGATGAACCTAACTGAATCGTGAAGTCATGCTGTAGAGTTGGTATGGCAGGGAAGACAAGAAGCTCAGTCTTTGCCAGGTTGAGATGTAGGTGATGTTCTTTCATCCATGCCGAGATGTCTGCCAGGCAGCCTGAGACCTGTGCAGCTATCGCTGGATCATCTGGTTGAAAAGAGAGATAGAGCTGTGTGTCATCAGCGTAGCAAAGGTAGGAGAAGCCATGTGCCTGTATGATGGGAGCCAGTGATGTTGTGTATGTGGAGAAGAGGAGGGGTGCAAGAACCGATCCCTGGAGAACCCCAGTGACCAACTGATGAGTTTTGGATACCTCCCCTCCCCAGGCCACCCTGAAAGACTGACCAGTGAGATAGGATTCAAACCAGCGAAGTGGAATCCCAGTGATGTCCAGCAATGATAGGGTGGACAGGAGGATCTGATGATTGACAGTGTCAAAAGCAGCAGACAGATCCAGCAGAATGAGGACTGATTATTTGGAATCGGCTTTTGCAATTCGCTGGGCTTCAGTGACCGATAGTAGCGCAGTCTCAGTTGAATGGCCACTCCTGAAACCTGACTGTTTAGCGTCCAGTTTGTTTTTCTGGGCAAGAAACAACGAGACCTGGTTGAAGACAACTCGTTCGAGTTATTTATGCACAATCAGCTTGTAACACTCCAAAGAGTAAAGGAAAACTTTCCAGGGCAACGCTGATGTGGACTCAGGACGCTCGTAACAATATATATATATATATATTAGCTTTTACATGTTAAAGAGTGGACAAGATATTATTAAGAAAATTATCTTTGCTGTTTGACAGAGAAAATAGGTCACCTGGGTGCGATCAGAAAATATGTATTTGACTGTAGGGCAGTGTATTTTTAAATCTTTGATTTGATGGACAGCTCCATAATCCTCAGTATTGAGGGAGAAAACATGTTTATTTAAGTATCAAACTGGTTGGTTTACATTGTGATCATGTATTAGCAGTTGGATAATAGTTTTTTCTTATGTTTCTACAGTTACTTGGCGGACCAGTGCTGGAATGGAGGCTGCATTTACCTGATCATGTTGCGAAGAATTAAACGCAAGGCTCCTCTCCCTCCATGCAGTGGCAGTGGGGGCAACTCCGTGGACGTCTCTAATGAGCACCGTCGCAATGTCTCCTCCACGCCTGCAGGCAGCCCCACTCAGAATGGACAGAATGGCAAACGAACCCGCAAATTTGGCGTCATTTCCCGCTCCTCCTTCACTCGCGACAGCAAAGGCAGTAAAGACAGCCCGGACTTTGAGCATGAGAATGGCTACAGCTCCATGGAGGCAGAGGTCATGTCCTCAGAGAGCAGCACCCCCCAGGACACACCGACCGATGATAGTCCATTCATTGGCTCCTTAGAGCTGATGTCCAATCACATGAAGGTGGGAAGCACAGCCACCCTACCCAACCGATCCCGCTCATGCCTGTCTGAAAGCTCGAAATCTGAGTCAATAAACAGTGAACCTTCCAGTCAGGTAAGAAATATAACAGTACAAAATTTGCTTAAATATATTAAAGTATATTATATATTGTAAAATAGCCTAAATTCGAAAACATTATGATATATTCTATATTATAAAGCCAAACTGTTTGAAGTCTGTCGTGTCTAGGCAATAGTTGCACAGATTATGGCCTGAAATGTCTCCGTAACAAAAAAAATCAAACAGAAAAGTGGCACTTTAAAGTCTTTGGAAACACCCTTTAAGTGCACATATTTGAACATTTGCCGTTAACTTTGCTTTGAGGTTGAATGAGTGGTTGGTTGATGCTCATCATCTAATTAGAAGTTTGGACCCCACAGTGCGGCTAACTGCATATGTTTCTGATTTTATTCTCCATTGGGACTGCTAGTGTTCTTTGGAACATGTACGCCTTGTGACATTAAACTGAGTGGCTCACTCAAAATAACCATAAGGGTTCTTCTAGATGCGTCCATGTGTCAGTGGTTGGAAGAACTGCTTGAAGGGGTCATCCCAAAAAGCTGCATGGGTCTGATTTTGAACAATCACATAAGATTTCGAGTCCCAACAAGGTGCGGCTTCCATGACATTCTGCAACAAGCCATTTTCGGAAAGCCACATGAGAAGACGACAGACTGAATCCATATGCTTAATTGTATAACTGTTTCCTTAACTAACATTTAAAATAAAATGTAAAAAAAAGTTTTTCCACACAGATTTAGCAAATACATGCTCTTTGAAGGGCTTGAGATGGGTTATATTTTTAATAGGGATGCACAATATATTGGTACCATATTGGAGTTAGTTTGCTTGTCTATTTATTTTTAGATATTTCATTTCTGCTATTAAATTTAGACTGCTTTAGTTATTTTTTTTAATTAAAACATAATTTAATCAAATACATATAAATTAAATGTCGCCTAATCGTAAAATTAAATGTAATCTTTATCAAATTTCTAAATTAATATCCTGTTTTCTTACTGTACTTTATTATATTATGATGTCTATTCATAATTCATGTCGATTAATCTTAGTTCTTTGTTTTGTTTAGTTTTTCTACATTTATTTTAAACAAGAATTGTATTCCTTGTCCATTCATTGGTATTTGCTAAATTTAAATATCTGTGCATGTCTATTATTAAAGTCAAACATATTATTTTATATGACTGAATCAACTTGACTACATTAGGTTACACAAATAAAAGTTGCTTTAAAGGTCAAGGAAATAGTCTTTAAAAAATTGCATGTTTTCACTTGTTTCAGTGGATTATCTAAATGATTGAACGCATGTCAGATATTGGCACTTTTACAAGCAAATGAAAAATAATTTTAAAATCAACATTATCTCATTGAGCCACTGTAATTAGTCATATTACCTTGAAGCAATGTAATATCTTAACCAGAATGTGTATAATCTCCATTATATTGAATTTTACCAACCACAATATCAAAGAACAATTCATTGTGTATTCATCTTAAGAATGTTTTTACTTGTGCAAACACACTGATGACTAATCAGTTATGACTTCACAATCCAGATGTCTAACATTAATGATGTGCTCTTTCTTTTAAATTTATAGTAAAAAACAATTCGATACAGTCCTACAGAGATAACCATGCAAGTAATTAGTAGCATTGATGTGTCTGTGCAAGCGTTAGATAGGAACGTGTCAGTGGGAGGATGTGCAAGCTTAGTCTGACAGCGAGCAGGAAAAGCGTGAGAACGTGAGAAGAGAGGTAGCAGACCATCTCAGGCATATATCTTGTGTCGGTGATTCACCCTGCCGACAGGCTTTCCTTGAGAACATGCCCCTATCCTATACAGATTTCAAAGGAAACATGAACAAGTGGCAGCATGTTTGTAGTTTTGAGGTGTGTGCTGACTCAACTGTCATGTTGGGAAGGAGTGATAAAGGTAGAGTGTGTTTCTGCGCCACAAGAGGCATCAAGCGAAATTGCAAAAATAATGAGCTTGTCTCTAAGCAGGTTACTCAGAAACCTCAAGCACCCTCTGTCTAGGCTGAACAGTCCGATTTATGCTACCATTTAATAGTTTGTGGTCAGTAAGATTAAAAAAAAAGAATAACTTATGCTCACCAAGGCTGCATTTATTAGATTGCATTTATTAGATGTGAAAATACAGTCAAACTGTGATTTATGCCTTTGATGGCAAGGCTGAGCTTCAGTGTCACACTCTTCAGTGTCTTCAGTGTCACATGATCCTTTAGGAATCATTCTAATATACTGATGGCGTGTTTACATTGCATATTGTAAGTTTGGAATACAGTGTGCTGCTAAATGTTTGTGGAAACCTTGATACCTTTTTTCCATGATCCTTCGATGAATCGAAAGTTGAAAAGATCCTTAAATAGTAAAGACTTACATTTGTTAAAAAAAAAACACGTTTAATCAAATTAATGCATCCTTACTGAATAAAAGTAATAATTTCTTGAAAAAAAACTTTTATATAGTAGAATATTTAGCTAATATGTAAAAAAATATTTTGGCAAGTCTGTTAAAAATCCCATTGTGTTTTTTTTCTTCCACCATGCTAACATCTGCCAGTGTTTATTTGTGTTGCATTATGTTTAGGCTTTGCCAAGCCCTATAACGTTACCAATTTTAACATTAAAAATCCCAATATTATTTTTTATTGTATACATTCAGACATAAAACAGAGCTTTGAAAGACAAAATGGTAACTGATGACATAATTAACAGTATGAATGTTTATGCAAGATCAAATTAGTATGCTAAGGAAGTAATTGTCAGAATATTGATTACAGATATATTTTTCGGCTAATATCATGACACGTCTTTGAAATGGTTTTTGAAAATTCATGGGCTTCTGTGTTAGTGTTACTGCTAGAAAAGCTTTGATGTCAGGCACAATAGCTATAAATGGCTCGGTGGCTGAAATGAATTCATTTGAACGCTGCCTTTCGAGTAAGACTGCTACAGTAGTCCTGCAATGCCACCAGAATCATTTTAACAGTATCCTCATGGATTCATCATGTTTGCATAATTAATTGCTACTTGTTTTTCTCAAATCTAGTAGCATATTTAACTGTGATTTGTGGCAAGTCTTATTTTAAATATTCTTATTAAATCACTTTTTACATTGCCAAAGTTAATTATGTAAAGTCTGACTGAAAAACGCACACTGAATATCATGACTTTATAATGTTATGGGCTTATTGTATATATTAAGTTCAGTTAGGATAATGTCTTTTTTTCCTTCAACTGGAGTAGAGAAACAAGATTATGTCTATTTAACCTTATTATGAAGCTGGCAGTTATTTTGCTGTCAGTTATTCATTCAAAACAGAGAATAATAACATATTTTATTTATTGTTAAAAGCCATTTAGCTATCATACTAACAGATCAAAAAATCACAAAATGTTCACCTCATTGTTTTTCAGTTCTTGCAGAGCAGACAGAGAGAAAGAACATTTAAATGTCCCTTGATGAACCTGAATTCATATTCAAGGCCGAATGTAATCTTTTATCGAAGGACAAGAGCATTAATGAACAGTAATGGCAGTGAACATATTACGATCGATGACGTTCAGCTCAGACAGTGATAGAAGTGGCTGTTGAATCTGTCAGAAACAGGTGCTCCTAAAGTTTCCTTCTTCTGATTTATGTACTCTCAAAAGAAGGAAGTCAGTCTGAGTTAAAAAAACAAGCATGGAAAATACATCAGTGCAGTTTTTCCACGTAACTTTACAAAACCACGCAACCTTTTTCTTATTTGCAGGTGAAAAAAGCTGTAAATACTTTGAAATTGCATAAAAAATACTGTTTCCTAATTTACTGAAACTTCAGAGATGATGAGTAGTTATTCTTGCAAGAAATGCAGCATAAAATGGGAACCATTTCGAGGACTGTAATGAAAGTTAAAACCACAAAACAGCTGCTGCAGGACTTGCAGTTTATTTAGTGTTATATAATGAAGAACATTCCTGATTGTTTCCCCATAAGGATAAATATCCCCCTCTTCTCTGCAGCCCCGTGACAGCAGCCGGATCTGGAAGATGCACATGGTGAAGGGTCAGGATGGACTGGGTATCCAGATCACAGGCGGGCGAGGGTCCAAGCGCTCCTCTCACGGTATCATCGTGGCCCACGTGGAGGAGGGAGGAGCCACACAGAGGTAAATGGCTTTCATTTGCAAGGTTTTGATTTGCTGCCGTGGCAACAGTAGGTGCTGAGGTGACACTGCTCAATCAGCATCTCATGCATATGCGATCATCAGGGAGTCTTGAGTGCCCTCCACGATACTCATTAATCTTCAAAGCCATTGTGACACCCTCACATGGGTGCACTGAATATATCCAGTCACGCTGCCATATATACAGTAATGACCATGAGGAATCAGAAGCTTGTTAATTATTATATTAGTATGGTATAGTAGTCATAGGTAATCTAAATGTTAAAACAAGGAAAATGAGTATGCATAGTTAAATATTTACTAATTTGGGAACACTGAATATTTAATTTAAATAAGTGACTTTTTTTTATCATACACTATATGCACAATATTTCATAAAATAAACATGCAAAGCACTGATATCTAGTACAGATAAATGATATAATTTTGATTAAATATAAGTGCAATAGGGCTGCAGCTAAGTTTTTAAGTTAAACTATCAATAAATAATAACAGTAACTTCTGCTATTAATCTTTTATTTTATTCAAATGTTTTCTCATAATTAATACTTTACAAAAAATAAATAATAACAACAACAAAGAAAGAAAGAAGGAAAGAAAGAAAAAACAAGAAATAAAGAAAGATGATAACAAGAAAAGAGAGAAACGGAAATAACAAGAAATAATTAATGATAAAAACCGAAAGAAAGAAAATAACAAGAAATAAGAAAAGAAAGAAGAAGAAGAACAATAAATAATTAATAGAAAGGAAGAGAGAAAGAAAGAGAATTACAGGGCAGTGATACAATCAATAGAAATGATGGTGCATTCACAGTTGTGTTTGGGACTGACAGCAGTTGCTTACAGGTGAGAGACTTGAAATATTTGATCTATTCAGCAGATTAAAACATCTGCTTGAATACATATCTGTGTATGAATGAACAGCTGAAATCACAAAAATAGGCAGTGCTGAGTCATATTTCATTACTTTACATTTATGCATGTAGCAGATGCTTTTATCCAAAGCGACTTACAGTGCATTAAGGTTATACATTTATTGTCAGTATGTGTGTTCCCTGGGAGTCGAACCCACAACCTTTTGCACTGCTAATGCAATGCTCTACCACTGAGCTTCAGGAACACTTGGCTCAGTGGTTTGAAGTGCATTTCTTTTTTGCAGCAGATATCTGTATTTGGTTGTGAGTATTTGCAATGCGTTTCTGTGTTTGGTCGTGTAGTATTTGCAGCACATGTTGTTATGCTGATGATGTTTTCTTAATTTGCTGGGGATTTTCTACTTGCATGTGTTTTTTCATTTGCAGTGCGTTGAGCTCTCTTGGCCACTGTATATGCATATTGCCCCACAAACTCCATTTTAAGCTGCAATATGTTTAAGAATTTGCTGACTTGCTTCGCTTTGTGAATCATTAATGCACACTTTGACCAAGTTTGGAGGAAGCACACACAACCTGATGTAATGAGACAAAAGCTGAAATGAATCCTCGTTGCCTCAACAAATTTGAATTGCTCCCTCCAGGTTATGTGCTAAGTTAAATGGATGTGTTCAGGGAAAATAAGCCCTTGTGGCTTTGCCTTGGGACCCCAAAAATGAACTGATTTCAGATATACAAATTCATGAGATGTTGCACGTCTGTTGGAAAATACACACGCAGCTCCCCCACATTGCCTACAGTCAGAGCAGGCTATTTTTGCTTTGACCGGCACTAGGGTTTATTGTTATAATTTAGCAGTACAACATTTTCACCCGCACAGTTTTAATGGGGGCCATTTCTGAGAAACCTGTAGACATGAATCATGTGTATTGGTCAAACTGGCTGCTTTCCAAATCTTTCTTTCTAGTGTGGTGCAAGTGGTGGCCTGGTGGTCATATCAGGGCCATCAATACAGCATGATGTGGGAAGTTATGAAGTTTCCTGCTCTTATATAATGACTTACACTGAAATAACCTCAGATTCCTTCATCTGTGACTGAAGCCCTGAGGATTTTGACCAGTGAGAGGCTTTAAGATTTTGCATCTTTTTCACTTCACTGCACACTGTTCATCGTAATGAAGCTTCAGTTGAGTGGTCAGGCTGGAACGATCAAGACATTTGGAAATAGAAGAATGTAACAGAGACAGACTTTGTCTGAGCTCAATGGTTATTGCATCATTTGTACATTCTAGATGGATAAATAGTTCAAATGAATGTGGATGACCCAGAAATATTTTTTGAAGCTCCAAATGTAGATAGTTCCTTCTCTTGTTCCATGACATACGTTCATCAAGGACACCAAATATAAACCTAGTGAATAAAGTGTTTTTTCACTTTATTCTGAAGTCTTTATTCTCTCAGTTCAAATTAATTTTATTTAGTTTCTTAATAAACATTCCTGGTATAACTGGGAATTTTTCATTGGTCCACATTATCAGGGACATTGCTAAAAATCACTGCTTCTCGAAAAAGGCTTGTGAGTAGACAGAACCATTGAGCAGAGGATTTTTCCCAAACAGTTTGACAGTAGTAATATCTAGTTGTAATATTTACTCTATTTGATTAATTTTGCCATTTTATTATGTGTTTTTGTAATATTTTATTTTAACAGAATATATTATATTATAACAGAATATATATATATACATGTAAATGTATGTGTAAACATATTTAATTATTATATATATTATATTTAAGGTTTTTATTGTATTTAAATATTTTAGTACTTCAACTTAAATTTGTTTCAACGTCTCAGATTTCCATCAAGTATATATAAGTGTGTGTGTGTGTGTGTGTGTGTGTGTGTGTGTGTGTGTGTGTGTGTGTGTGTTTGTGTGTTTAAATGCATATATTGATAAAATGATGTTTAAGGTTTAAAACCCCTGCCATAGAGGATTCATCACAGGTTGTTGTTGTCCCTGGTTGACATTACTTACATCAAACTGTCATATACAAACTTATCATGATCCAATCAATTCTTGATTAACATTCATTAACATCCCATTACCATTTCACTTTAATAGCTGCAACATGACTTCAGGAGTGTCTGCTGCTTGCTTGTACACAAGGAGATTACCTGGTCATGCTTTCTCTGGTTGTTTTTTTATTTCAGAGATGGCCGTCTGAAAGCAGGTGACGAGTTACTGATGATAAACAGTCACTCCCTGGTAGGACTCTCACACCAGGAGGCTGTGGCCATCCTGCGGTCCACTGCTGGACTCGTGCAGCTGGTAGTGGCCAGCAGGGTGAGTTTGAGTTTGTGAGCAGATCAGCTTCATACTATATCAATAATTGTGTGTCATTGTATTGGGAAGCTCGTTCTTGCTGTCGTCCTTGTATAAAGTGTGTCAGCCGTTCAAGCACATAAAGATGTCCTAAGCAGATGCTTGTAGCAACTAAAAAATTGAACAGTGAAACACTGATGGGCTCGCTGCTCGGCTTTCTGAGATAATGTTAAAAATACTCGCAGGCTGCTCAACGACACACAACATGCTTTCTCCAGCTGCTCTTCCTTCCTTTCCCAGGATGAATCCGAAGTGGACTTCCACAAATACCCGTCCACCAGTTTGCCCGACCTAGTGAGCACGTGCTCTGGTCCGGACGCCTCTTCCTCCCCTGGGGAGGAAAAGGAGAACATGGAGCCGGATGTGGAGGACGTGAGGGCCAGCAGCCTTTCACTGGCCACCCAGGACTTGGTACGTACGTTTGCTATCGCCTATCTGCCTGATTATCTGCCGCTTTCATCTGGTGCTGCCTCAGTTGCCCTCAGATCGAGCTAGAATAGACTGTTTTCTGTTTTTGGTAGCGTTTATGATTAAAAGTTTGCTTCGGAGAGAAATGTTCAATGCTTTTATGATTGTAATCTGTTTTTTTAGTGTGAGTATGTGTAGTTGTCTTCCCTTAAACATTCAAAGGCGCCAAAGGCGAGGTGTTTGATAAAAAGCAAACACACTTCCATGGTTTGTCTGATAAGAACAAACAAGACTTTCCTGATATTTTTCAGCAAAATCGAAATACCTGCATCGTGTTGTGATTAGAATACAGCATTTCCTTTTAAGCACAGCATAGTTGCTTTGTTTGTTTGCCTTGTTTGATCTGTGTTCTAGGACCCCATTTATGTTCTTGAGGTTTTTATCTGTTGCTTTGGCAGAAAAATATTATTGCCACTGTTTACCAAGCACCCATTGGCTCAGCATTTGTTCGTTTCATCACAGATAACAAATTATTCATTTGCTCTGCGCAAGCAGGCGTACATCAAATCGCTAATGCCACACAGCGTTAATGTTTAATCATACAAAATGAGATGTTGTGCTAGTTTGGTGATCAGTAATGACAACATAGCTAATGCAAGTTAGTGACCACACAACTCAACATGTTAGAATTAAACTCTTGCTTGGCTTTTCAGAGAACAGCGCCCATGATGCTTTACTTGAGATGTTCTGCGGTGTGGAGTAAAGTGGGTCATTCCACACCAGCACAGTGTCTATACTGCGCACACATTATTGCTTTCAGGACTAGAAAATGGAAGAGAGCAACCGTCTCGCCTGCTGTTTAATTACATTAGCATTCCATGGCTCCTGCTGGTCGTAGTTGTGAATTTTGGGGCAGTTAGGCTTGGGTTTTTCTCACTGTACAGCAGAACACTTTTGACAGATGTTATTTTGCAATCCTCTAGTCCTTATCAATAATTTACTCATAGTGACACTGTTCAAGCTTAAAAATAGCAAACAAGAGAGTAAAATATACTGTATGGGATATGGTTGCATTATATAAAATGCAACCATATCCCGTACAGTATATTTTACTGTCTTGTTTATATATATATATATGACCCTTTCTGTGAAAACCCAGCTAAAGTCATTTTTTTGTGATTTGCCTTTTTTTCTACAAAATATCATCCTTCACATGGTAAAGAACATTCTGTGAAAATGTAACCTTTATATCTTTAATATTGACTGAGTAAGGACATATCAAAGTTTGAAAGTATAGTAAAATTAATGGTAGAAATCAAATATTGATGCTTGTTTTCTCATAATTCGATTTTGAGACTTTAGTCTGAATTTCACAGAGAGGGTTAGGGTTAGGGTTAGGGTTATATATATATATATATAGCACTGAATGTAGATGATTGGATGGGGAGACCTTTGTACCTCATTTACCCCTGGAAGGGTGCATATCAGTACCTTAAAAGTACATATTTGTATCTAAAGGGTGCATATTAGTTCCTTAATGGTACATATTGGTATCTTTCAAAAGAGTACTGACTCATTGTCAGCTTTTGTACCTTTTTTATTAGATAGATAGATAGATAGATAGATAACACCAACTTCTTTTTTTTCTTGCTTGTAGTTACTGTATATTGCTTTTTTTGGGAAGCAAATTATTTAGGCGAATGAACTTTTCCCCCTTTTTAAATACTAGAGTGTTTCATTTACAGTTCGTAAACAACTGTGACAACTTGCATAGAATGCTCATCTCTTGCAGGTTTGCGCTGGAGCTCAGCAACATTTACACCCATTTAGCTTTCATTCATAGCTCTTGAATGAACTATGCAAGAATCACGGTCCATCTGCAAATAATTTTTTCCTCTTTATTGTGGTCTGCGTTAAAATATTTCACCATCTAGAAATGCTTTTGGGAGTCTCTATAAGCAATTTTCAAATTGCTTCTCCAGTAATCATTAATGTCTGTAAAAGTCATGAACGTTCTTTGGTCTGAAAGTGTGAGAAGCCTATCATTAAGTTGTTAAGTAGAAAATGAAATGGAGAGTGTAATTTGGCCAATTAATTTTTCAGTTTGCCATATGTTTGTTTTCCCCTTTCACTCTTCCATTCCAAATCCAAACACCTGTCCAAACTGTTCTTACACTCCCTTTCAGCACCCTGCCACAGCAGAAGAGGGTGATGAGCGGTTGCTATTATGTGGGTGTCCAGGGCTGACAGTGTTGGGTGTGTCTCCAGATCTGTTCTGAAGTATTAGGCTCAGTGGTTTTGATGAGACAAAGTGAGGGAGGGAAAAAAAACGAGAGCACATTTAAAAAAAAAAATGGAAGGGAAGGATCTGGAAGAAGGACGCAGCTGTGACTGTCACGTTGAGTCCTGTGAGGCACGTAGGTATGGGGTATGAGAAAGCCCACGGGCTCACCTGCAACAGTGTAGCGGAGCTCGTTCATGCAGGAGACAGATCTCATTTCTGACAACGGAGGGAAGGGCTTCCTGTCTACATGCCTGAAAAGAGAGCAGTGGATCTCCCCTTACATGCTTCTGTTTGAACTTGTTTCAGGATGCATGATCTGTGCGATAAATCGAAGCTCTTTTTTTTCACAGCAGCCAAAAAAGAGCAGAATTAATGTGGTGCTATGAAGCAGGAGGTTTTCTGACTTCAAAATGCCACTGAACATTTTTACAAATATAAATGACTACTACCATTGCCACCCTTAAAGAACACTTAAATCAACTTAATATTAATCAGTGTTATGCAGGATTTTCCCTGGTCAAAAGTCTTCCGTGATAACTGATGTACAAAGACTTCTGCATATGTAAAGTTGACTACATAATTGCAGTTAATTAACATAATTACTTAATTGCATTTTATATTTATAGTTATTAGTGATAATTTAAGCATGTGTAACCTTTCAAATTTTACCTAGAATTTTCTGCTTGGAAGTTCTGTGATAAGTCAAGCTAACTTAACACCTTATTTAGCACGTTTAGTGGTTACCATATAAAAGCAGTGATCACAAGAGAGTCATCTTAAAGAAAAAAAAGATTACACTGCACATTTTGAGCCACCTAATTTTTGTTTTTGCAAGTATCTTACACTCACCATGGCTGAATTTATTTGATGACAAATACAGTAAAACGGTAATTATAAAATATAATCACAACATAAAATAACTATTTTATTATATTTTAAAATGTAATTTATCATGTGATAGCAAAGCTGAAACTTCAGCAGCAATTACATTAGTCTTCAGTGTCACATGATCCATCAGAAATCAGTCTAATATGCTAAGTTTGTACTCAAGAAACATTTATTATTATCCATGTTGAAAACCGTTTTGCTGATTTTTTTTTTAAATAGAAATACTTTGTAAAAGTTTACAGTACTTTTTTAAAGCATCCTTGCTGAATAAAAGGTTTCATTTCTTTTTTTTAATTGTACTGACTCCAAATTGTTAAACGGTAGAGTTGGACATTTTTTTTATTAATTTAAATTAATATTTTTTTATTTATTAAATTGTTTTTATATTAAACTTTGAAGAATCTAAAGTCAGTTCTAATATTCTAATAATAAAACAATAATGAATAATCTAATAATTTATTTTATTTATTTAAATTATTTTTGTAAGGCTATATAATTTACAGTACAAAAATATTGGTTAAATCATAGGGCATAAAGCAAGGGCATATGACACATTTCCATTCCACATGTCCAAGAGGTCTCCAAGAAAACATTGGCTTTCGTTTACACATGAAATTTGATCTCCCCGTGTGAAAATATGAAAGCGTTCACCAACATGAGTGTGCAACATTCCCTTCAGTCCTGCGCAGTGAAGGGCAAACAAATGTTTATGACTTGCATTTTAAGAGGAAGTGTCACAGGACAGTGTTTACTCCATTTGCTTGGTTTCTCATTTGGAGCCAAGGCATGTTCCCTAAATCCTTCTGTCTCCTGTCTTCCAGTTTACAGATTTTGACAGACTTGAGGAACGTAGCAGGATTGATGGTCCCAAGGGATGTTGCCGAAGCCCCACACCAATGAAGTTTCGTGGCAGATCTCAAGGTTAAACATGTCCAGTTGTGTCAGGTCACAACACTGCTGAGCATGAAAACTTTGTAATGATATTAAACTGTGTTGGATTAAGGCCAAGGGTGGATCCGCCAATTCTAATTTCTTTATGATAGATTCTTGCACCAGATCAGGGTGTACTGAAATTGTTTACATTTTTTATGATTATGCTTGTTAATCAGCAGAAACATTTAGACATACAGAGATCAGTTTCTCTGCACTGTGAATATAAATGACTGAATTAAGTGTGTTTACATTCCAAGTTAATGTCTTGATGTCATTATGATCAGGTGGAGGAAGCCGTCTGGAGTCTGTTGGTGAAGACGATGAGCTTATCGTGGAAAACGGTGATATGGGAAGTGATGTGGCAGAAAAGCCAGCGCGAGGAGGACGCAAACATTCCCTCCCGCAGCAGCTGGATACGGTTGGGATTCGACAGGTTTCTGCATAATTCATCTCACTTCTTTTCATTTTTTTTGTCTTCAAGCTATCTTTCTTGATATCGTGGGTGTCTGGTACCAGTTCCATGTGTTGTGATGGCTCAAAACAAGAATTATTATGCAGCATGCCCACTTTAAAGATAACTCACCCATTCATTCCATGCATGCGGGTAGAAGGTTTCTCTTATGTGCTGATTACAGTGCTCATCAAAAGTTAAATGGTTCATGAACTGCTTTTGTTTTATTTTGTACTGTCCTCTGAGGTCCACTTATATTGTTATCAAGATATTTTTACATATTCAATATATTTCAATTTTAGCTTCGTTTTGAGTTTGGCCAGCGGTTATGAAAACATGAATGATAATTTTTTTTAATGCGGTGTGCTATCACGCTCTCCCATGTAAAAATCAGTCAAATCAAGTAACGTGAATGTTGTACAGTTTCTTGACAAGAGTTGAAAGCGTACCGATCCGCGGAAGAGAGAGCCTACTGTTTCTCAAGCCCTTTCCGCGAGCGTGGTTCGAGACGGAGTGAAACACAGACAAATGCGTTTCATCCATTCTTTCATAACAGCCATAAAATGAAGTGAACAAAGGACCAATTTCTTACACGTGGCCTGGAACTTCATTAAAAATAAAGTTGAATGAAATGTATCGTTTGGTTTCTGTAGACATGCGTTAACAAGACATCTTGTTATTTACACTACAGTATATGTGCGCGAATCGGTGAGCGGGGAGAAACCAGCAGGGATGTAGAAGCAGGCGTTGATCTTTTTTATGGCACAATGATCTCTTATATGTCAAAATAATTTAGATTTCTCAGTTCACGACCCCTTTAATTGAAAGTTGTGTGAATAATTGAATCCTTACCTCAGACCTTAATTTTTGTTATATTTGAAGTCTCAGCCTTTACACAAGTAAGGGATAATGTACAGGCTTTTTTGCAAAAAAACATAATTTTGCTTAAACCCTGACAGATAGTGTCAAATACAATTTAATATATTTAATTATGTTATAAAAAACTATATAGGACACCAATTTCCAGGGACTATTGTCAAATACATTTAAGAAAATGTATTTTTACCACAGAATGCTTTAATTTACCAATAACACTCAAGTATTCTAGATAGCCCTGTGATAAGCGTAAATATAGTATACTATTTATAATATAATAGCCTCAATTGTTAGCTTTTTCTTCACAATAATACTAGCACAATAGCATTTACATTTACTTTATTTCAGCTGTCAAAAGAGGAAAAACATTTACAAAGCATTTCATAGGTATGAATTACTCAAGGTAGCTACTTAACAATTGTTTATTCATAACCTCTTTTATCATCCTCTTCAGGAATATCAAATTGTGAAGAAATCAGCTCGTTCCCTGAGCACTGTTCAAGTGGAATCTCCATGGCGACTGGCACAGCCATCCATAATCTCCAACATTGTTCTAATGAAAGGACAGGGCAAGGTGAGAGAGGTCCTGCATCCAGGACAATACACGCTGTCACCATGTGGATTCACATATATAGCGTTTCTGATATAAAATGCTTTGATCTTGTTGTTTTTATTTATTTGAGGGTGATTCGCTCTCTGATTCATATTGTAACGAAAAGGATACAGAGGTGAACAATGAAACCTCTATGCAAAAACCATTTTATATTTACATTTGTGCATTTAGCAGACACTTTTATCCAAAGCGACTTACAGTGCATTCAAGGTTATAGATTTTTTATTGTCAGTATGTGTGTTGCCTGGGAATTGAACACAACCTTTGCGCTGCTAACGCAATGCTCTACCACCGAGCCACTGGATCATATAGCAGATACATCACCACCTGCACTATTGTGAATCCAGGCTCATATGGTTGTGTCTTTGAATGTGTAGGGTCTCAGCTTCAGCATTGTCGGTGGGCAGGATTCAGCCCGGGGGAGGATGGGTATATTCGTCAAGACAATTTTCCCTAATGGAGCAGCTGCAGCAGATGGCAGACTGAAAGAAGGTAGATGGACACTCCTGATCATGATACAGTAGCTGTAATGCACTTAGAGCAATTGTCTGCTGGACCTCAATCACATGGCATGAGGATTTTCATTGTCTTTGGCTTTTATTTTGAGCTTTTTCACTGGTGAACGTTTCTTTTTCCACTGTTCAGGTGATGAGATATTGGAAGTGAATGGAGAGTCTCTCCAAGGCCTCACGCACCAGCAGGCCATTCAGACCTTCAAGGTAAACTGCTCAGTCACCCCAGAAACACCTGCAGCGGTGCATAAAACCTCAGAAAAGAATTAACTCTGGACTGTTAATCTCAGGCCCATTTCTTTGAATCATTTGTCATTGGAAAAAGGAAATTACTAGGAATTATTACGTGTTCGTCCCATTCAGAATCTAATGAATAACGTTTTTCTCCTTTTCAGCAACTGAAGAAGGGAGTAGTTACCCTTACTGTGCGGACCCGTCTGAGAAGCCCAAGTCTTACACCCTGTCCCACGCCCACCCTCCTCAGCAGATCTAGCTCTCCAAACTCAAATGCCAGTGGTGGGACTCCAGTCCCTCCTATCTTTGAAGAGGGGGACTCTCGTAAGGGGCCTGGTCCAAAAGATCGCATTATCATGGAGGTTACACTGAACAAAGGTACAATCATGGTTTCTGATCAAATAAACAGTGAATTGCAGAGGTACTAACATGCAAAAGTTTGGTCTCAGTAAGATTGGTCTCATAATGTTACAAAAGATTGTTATTTCCAATAAAGGCTCTTCTTTTGATCTTTGTATTCATCAAAGAATTCTGAAAAAAATCACTGTTCGCTAAATATACTTAAATAAAGAATATTTTGTAATATATCATATTATCATAACATTTGTTAAATATGCATCATTTTTATCAAATAAATGCTGCCTTAGTGATCATTATAGATATCTTCAAAACACTAAAAATCTAACTGAACCTAAACATTTGAACAGTAGTGTATAAAAAAAATCCACAAAAGCCAGCTGTACCACCACAGTAATAGTTTTGCTTGTTCACGTGTACTTTGTTTGCTTTTTGTAAATTGCTCTTCCAAATTGTTTTGTTCTGGGAAGAAAACAGTCTTGAGAAGAAAACATTAGCCCTGTATTAATGTAATAATCAGCTTCAAAGTTATTGCAAGAAACCTTTCCATTTGAAATTAACACATGCTTTTTTCTTATTTCAGGGAAATGGGCTTTAAAGTTATTTTATTAACAAACACACACACTTGTGTGTCAGGATGAATGTGTGTTTAAGTCTTAAGGCTCATTATGTGTCAAAATAAACCGTCCTGCCAAAATGAAAACTGTTATTCTTGGATCATCATGCTAATGAATAGACCTTCCAAGTGCCTTTCTCATTATTTGAGTTCTCTTAACTTCTTCACTTCAGGGACACCGCATACTTCTTTGACATGAAGGTTGTTATTGCAGTGTGTGTGTATACTTAAATTACAAATATGTAAGACTCTAGGCTGGATTTCCTTTACGTTTAGTTGGTAATTTAACCTCAGCAGTTATTGTATGTATTCTAGGAGGCATTAAATTATCCCACATGTTGCGACAGAATATCTAAAATCCCTTTAACCTCAGAAATAAGATTCAGGAATCATGCCTGATGTGAAGTAAACAATTTGGCAATGCTGTTTTTTTATGTGTTTCAGAGCCAGGTGTGGGGCTGGGTATCGGTGCCTGTTGTCTAACACTGGAAAACAGCGCTCCTGGGATCTACATCCACAGCTTGGCACCAGGGTCTGTTGCCAAAATGGATAGCAGATTCAGGTAGACTTTTGTTTATATAGTGATCATGTGGATCCTGCACATATTCTCGTGTCTCATACACAGTAGCTGAGTGGTACATTAATATTCATTATTTCTTATTCAAGTCTCAGTTTTTCAATGTTTAACAGTGGTTAATCAGTAAAAAAAATTGGCTCATAGCAAATCTGACTTTTTAGTTTAGGTGTGTTTCTAAGAAAAACATTATGGCATATATGACATAAGACAAAACAAAATAAAAATGTTTCTATAAAAAATAAATGATAAAATGGTTTCATCATGGCTTAAGTAGTGAAATGTCTTTAACTTCTTATATAGTTAAGAGTGAATGGTACTGGTTTGTCCGGCTTAGCAGACACTGGACCCCTTTGAGCAATCATCTTAAATTCTTCACTTCCAGTTAATTAAGGAAGGGAGCGGCAGGAATAAGACCCCACTAGGGAGAACAATCACATAAATCTTCATTTTCCCTACAGAGCCTACAATGTGTCTGTACATGTGTTTGAAGCTGATTATTTTTTGAATGTGTAAAACATCAACAAACCTCATTTGTTCTTCGTTGTCTGCATTTTTGTTTGTGATTTGCTAGAGTTTGTGTGTGCGTGCTGCTTTTTAGATGAAACACCTCACAGACTGAAAAAGCATGTGCAAAAAGAGCCAGAAAGCCATGAATGGGGTCTTTATGGCAGGAGATTGAGGTCCTGAATGTTAGATCTAGTTGTGAAAGTAGTTGCAGCTGTTTGAAGGGAAAGATAAGACTGTAATACTTTCAGGCATGTCTATTTTTACAACAAATGCAATTGGGTTGACACTTAAAGTACCCTTGGATTGAATACATCAACGGTAATCCTCGTTATCGTGTGATGTATATTATACTCTGTTGTTCAATGGTCTAGACCTAAATATATTTAGACTGTCCTTATTGTATATAAATCTCTTAAATCATTAGGACTGATTCGAATAAAACTATGTTAGGTTCACTCCAAACATGGTGAGACAGCTTTAAGTTATTATGCCACCCACAGCTGGAACCAGCTTCCAGAAAATATCAGATGTCCTGCAGCGTTATCCACATTTAAGTCCAGGCTGAAAGCACGAATGTAAAATTTGCCAGTTTACACTATCAATCAAAATTTGTGGTTGGTAAGATTTTTTAAATGTTATTGAATGATTCTCACTTCTTATTCTCATCCAGGTTGAATTTATTTGATCAAAAATGCAGTAAAAACAGAGCAATATTGTAAATATTATTACAATGTAAAATAACCATTTTTGATTTTACTATATTTTAAAATGTAATTTAATCCTATGATTGCAAAGCCCATTACTCCAGTCTTCTGTGTAACACGACCCTCCAGAAATCATTTTAATATTCTGCTATGCTGCTCAAGTAACATTTCTTACCTTTATTATGAAAGCAATTATTATGAATGTTGAAAATACTTCTGGAATAGAAATACTTCTTCCCTTTAAAAATACATTTTATGCGAAATGAAGCTTTTATTTCTTTTTCAACAATTAAACTGTTTAAATGACATTGTGCTACATAAATAAATTTGCCTTGCCAATATGTTCATGATATTGTGTGTGTATGTGTATCAGTCGAGGAGACCAGCTCCTGGAGGTGGACTCTGTGAGCCTGAGACACGCAGCATTGAGTGAAGCCTATGCTATCCTGAGTGAATGCGGACCCGGCCCAGTCAGCCTCATCATCAGCCGACATCCAAACCCCAAAGTAAGAGCCAAACAGAAAGGTAGTAAAGACATCGTTAAAATAGTTTAGTTCAGAGGGTGCAACTTTTTTAGGGTTATGCTCCATGAAAATGAAATATTTTAATGTCCATAGAAATATTAATAATGTAAACACCCCGTATGAATATATAAACCCAAGCATCGGTGTGTTGATGGGGTCACACTCCTTCAGTCACAAGGGCTTCTTCCTCTGCCAGACTGATGCAAGTGGAAATCAAAAGCACCATCCACCTGTTAAGTTGTAATTTGCTCCTAGCATGAATCATTGAAGCCTGACAAAAAGTAAACAACATTCCTCTCCCCCTTGTGCTGGTACAACTTGGTTTTTATCCACCTAATGAATCAAGATGTTGAGAAATGTGGCTGTGGTTGGGTACAGCGGGAGATTTTGGTGGTTAGAATATGCTGACTGTTCTCTCAGCCTGATAAATGAGAGCCAGTGCTAATGTGCCATGAGCAGAGCAGTGTTAAGAATAGCTTAACACTTACCATGTGACACAAGGTCAGAAGCCTTTCTTAAAGAGTCATTAATTACTTAAATCAGCACCTGACATGTAATTGTATAGATATTTATTTATTCATTTCTTTTTTTAGATACATGTTCCTATAGACTTTAAAGTCCAACTTTCCGTCTTGGCATAAACACATATTTGGCCCATGGCTCAGATACAGAGGAGCTGGAAAAGTTTTCCTTGAGTGGATTTGTTGTTAAAGACAGCAGTGTTTGTAAGCGTGTTTTTGCCATACAGGTGCATGTGGCGTGAAGTGTCTGTTTTTGCACTCTGATGTTGAGTGTTTCTTTTATTATATTACACTTGATCGATTCTTTTGAGTTGAGAAAGACCTATAATGAAGTCAACAATAAAAGTCAACTGAAATAGATCTGGCAAAACCTGATCTCATCTCGAGTCAGTCAGGCCTTTTCTTGCGGAGTTGCATAAAGGCAAATTGGGATCTGCCTGTAGCAGAGTGCTTCAAAGTGTGGTGTCAAAACAACTAGGCTAAATTGTTCACTTTGTTTATATGTAATTATTATTGTTTAATATGAAATACCAGAAACAGAATCACACATTTCTTAATGTTTTCTCAGTGAATGCTTAAATTTGATGTCTGAAATTATCATTGTTTGTATTTGTATTGTTATTTGTGTATTATTTGAATGAAAATACATCTCAGTGATTGTAAGGTAAGACAAAAATGGTTATTTAAGGTTACGTTTAAAGTCAAATAAAACAGAATGATGGTGAAGAAGATTCTAGGCAGCTTAATTTGCTTTAATCACAGTGCCGCCTGGTGGTCAGAAAATATATTTTGTCATTGGCTTCATTTTAAGGTAAACAGTAATTGAGATATGATGCGTTATATTTGATATTTAATTGAGACCAAAGCTTAGGATATACCATATTTGTCCATGGTCCGTAAGATTTAATGGCTGTGTTTTGTATCATCATCTCTCACTCTCAGGTGTCTGAACAGGAGATGGATGAAGTGATCACTCGCTCCACTCACAGAGACAGTCATTCTTCCCACACGCTCGGTAAACTGCCTGTTCTGTTTTGGTTTGACTGGGAACACTTTTCTCAGGGCTCTAAAAGCCACAAAGTTTAGTTTATAGGTTTTAGGGTTTTAGTGAAAAATATATATATATTCGTTAAATTCTGAAAAACTCTGTTTTGACTTTGATTTATTAAGTTCCAAATATATATATTTTTTATTTCTGATGCGGCTGTATTCTCTGATTAGATAACTGGAGATCAGTGGTTTGTACCTCAGCAAGAAATACAGCAATTTTTTGACTGTCATTTTCTTTTGTGCTCTCTTTCACAGGCCTGCCGTCGAAGAGTCCATCTCCCACTGTTAAAGTCAAGCAGGGTGAGGGTAATCCTGCTCTCAGCTGGACCATGAAGAGATTCCTTGAGCCAGCCAGCAGGGTAAACTAGAGGCTTTAGTCTACAGAGGTCTCAACATGTCAAGAGAAAATAGGCTTAGAATTGATCAAATCCAGAAAACTTTACTTCATTTTAAATGAAACAAGTGACACTTAAGTCACACTGAAAATGAAATAAAAATGATGTTTTTGCACGAAATAACAAAATACCAAACTAAGTGGTATTTACTTAAAGAAAACACTTTGTTCTCTCTTATAGTAAGAACAAACTTTTCAAGCAAACAGTCCACAAAAGCACATTTTTGCTAAATTTCAAATAATAAAGCAAGATATTTTGTTCAAAACTAAGACCACTGACTTCTTGCATACACTACAAATCCCCTTTAGTTTTGTAAAATAATTAACACAGAAAATGAAAAGGAAAAAAGTGTGAAAGGTAGTTAGTTCCATAAAATCTAGCATGGTTTATTTGCACAAGCCACTTGCTTTAGTATTTTGTGACAGCAACATTTGTAAGTGTGACTTAAGCATCCAAATACTTTTTTTGCCCAATGTATGCTCACTATAAAGGGTTAGTTCGCAGAAAAATAAAAATTATGTCATTCATTTCTCACCCTCATCATGTTGTTCCAAACCCGCAAGATCTTCGTTCATCTTCAGAACACAAATTAAGGTATTTTTGATGAAATCTGAGAGCTTTCTGACTCAGCTTGGACAGCAACATAACTGACATGTTTTATGGCCAAAAAATGTAGCAAGGACATCTTTAAAATTGTCCATTTGTCATCAGTGGTTCAACTGTAATAAAATATTTCAGTTACTGTCTATGCAGAAAGCTCTCTGATTTAATAAAAAATATCTTAATTTGTGTTCTGAAGATGAACAAAGGTCTTACACATTTGGAACAACATGAGGTTGAGTAATTAATGACAGAATTGTAATTTTTGGCTGAATTATCCCTTTAATGCTGTTGATCTTCAGAACGATTTTAATTTTATATCTTCATCTGACTCTGCAGCAAGGCTCATTGAGTTCAGAGGCAGAGCTCTCTCAGTATTTCTCGGTTCACGATGTACCCAGCCATTCTTCCCTTTCTGAAACCATGGCGATGGGATCCAGTGATGATGACATGCTGCATAGTAGCAGGAGCTGTAATACATCTATGGAGGAATCAGCAGCACCTCAGCCGCATGGTAACATTACAGAATCTAAAGTGTCATGTTGATAAAAAGATCAGTGACAGTTTATCATATATATGTGTTGTTTTTTTGTCCTCTTATCATAACAGTCTATCAGGATTGCTCCTATAGAGGTTCGGACAGTAGTCCCACAACCCCAGAATGTTGTAAAGCCTCTGGAGGGGCTGGTCGTACTGCAGACACACCCCAACAGGCCAGTGTGGGAGGGAGTCCGAGTTCTGTTCGCAGCCCACTTCTTCGTCAGCGTCGGGTCATCTGCAATGAGGATGAGCCTAGTGACGACGAAACCGGCCTTGAAGAGGACAGTGGCCCTTTCCTTCGCCGCCTTCGTGGGGTCTCGGATGGCAGCCACCACCCCCAAGAGGAAGACTCTGGTATTGTAATAGCCACGTCATCTCTCGAGGTTGATGATGAAAGCCAGGATAGCAGTGAGAGCCATAGACAGATCGGCAGCGAACCAGCCACTCCGCTCTACGGCAGCTCACTCGAATCTGAGGAAGGACCTAGCATCCCGTCTGGTGCCGAATCTCCCTTCATGCCCATTCGCTGTTTGGAGGCAGCCGGAGGAACAAACCTGGGCATCAAAAAAGAGCCCCTTCGGGAAGGGCAGGAGGTCAAACGCTCACCCAAGCTGGAGCACAAAGCCGTGACTCGTGTCAAGAGCATGATGAGCATTGAGTGCCCCAACCCTCCACAAAAAGCCAAGGGTGAAGAACAGCCTTTACTTCCTGCAACAGCTGCCCAGCTTACACAAAACAGCACACGGCCGCCTGCAAGATGTTGCACTGTAAGAAGGGGGAATCCAGCGAGTTAACAGGGGTCTGCACCATTGAGACAATAGTGCTCCAGCGTAGTGAAACCGAGTCTTTTGGTCTGGATCTGGAGATTAAGTTCGCTCCACTCAAGGTGCTGATCACTGGCCTGAGACCGGGAGGTGTTGCGCAAAGGGTAAGTTGGAAATTGTTGGAAAATGTTTTTAAACATTCAACTATGGCTGAAAGAGAAATAGACTTTTAAAAAGAAATGACCAGAACCAAAAGACATTTGGCTCTGTTAAAGGTTTTCATGTTCATTCTTAAACCAATGCGAACGGAATATCATACTAAAATAATTTGACAGAGTAGTCTCTCATTACTTATTCAGTGGTGCCACAACATGACTACTGAATCTATAGCTTAAAACTGCAAATGTTTAATTAAATGTATATAATGTAACCAGTGTAGTCCGGTTCCCAAACAAACAAGTTTAATGAGTCTGTGTTGTTAAAAAATAAAAAGAACACGGTTCACAACTGTGAGATGATATCTCAGTTTAATTACAGCCTGGTTGTACACATGACAATGACTAACTAAATATGTACAAGCATTTGTTAGTAGAATTTCATGAAAATTAATGAAAACTTTTACCACATTTGGGAACACTTTAGTATAGGGACTATGGGATAATTTTCCCGCCAAAAGTATTGCGGTCACGGATATAAAAATAATAAGCATGAAACCAGAATTTAAAAAGGCAAGTAAAAATATATTGCACAAAATGTAAAAATTAAAACAGATTTTTTTTCAGAATAGCAAGCAATGGTCACGGATCGAAAGATAAGCGTAAAAGAAAAATGTTATAATGCATTTAAAAAAAGAATAAGCATAAATCACACACACACATTTAAAATCATATTGCACAAAACTGAAATATGAATGCACACAAAATCATTCCTTGGTTATATTTCTCTGTTTTTGTGCGCTCTGACATTTTCTGCTCATATTTAAAAAAATATATATATTCTTATGCTGTTTCTCCTTTCGCTCTTGTTTCCACAATCTGTGCTTGATTATCTGTGCTTGCTTTCCCAAATGTTGCGGTTAGAGTTTAATGTAAATCAGCACGGGCTCAAGCATCATCATTGGTCCGCTAGTTTTTGATATATATATATATATATATATATTCTTTTTTTTTTACTGTAACATTTGAGTAAGTTAAATACGTATATCCTATTTTTTTATTTTGCTGTATTTCGACAAAGAGTCCAAACAAAGCCACAGTGTCCTCTACAAGCAGCAGCACAGAGCAGCCTTTTGTATTGAAGAAATGATATAATAAAACGATTAACTTTATTCTTCACTGAACGAATCAGCCATTTGAAGGAATGATTTAATGACTCTAGTCTAGACTGTAACTTGCTGACACCTACTGGTTATTTTACTTTCATATTGTTGCTATATTCAAACTTTATATATTTATATGGCATTAATATGACCATGTTATGCAATTATATATGTAAATATACAGAATATCCAAATGAATCATTGTGTATATCAAATCCAGCTGGCCTCTGTAGTTGTCTCCTCTGTAACACTGTTTTCACTGATCAGTAGTCAAATCTAGCCTTGTCAATGCAAAAATGCTACATTAATTTATAATTAATTTATCAATTTACTCATGTAACGTTAACGGATCGCCAGGAAGACGTACAGCAGTGACAGATGGCCACATATAACGGTGTCCTGTATGGAAAGATGTTGCTCAACTGACAGTAATCCATTTTCACCTGTACAAGTGAACGCTGAGCATCGGCAGCTAATGAGGCGCTTTAGAGTGACGTCACCGCCCCTCTTCGACTGATTGGCTAGAGGAGGAGCTGTCAATCAAAAACTAGTGGACCAATGATGATGCTTGAGCCTGCGCTGATTTACATGAAACTGTAACCGCAACATTTGGGAAAGCAAGCGCAGATAAGCAAGAGCAGATTGTGGAAACAAGAGCGAAAGGAAAAACAGCATAAGCATAAAAATAAAAATGAGCAGAAAATGTCAGAGAGCACAAAAAACTGACATATAACCAAGGAAACCATGATTTTGTGTGCAAGTTGGATAAATTTGCATTCATATTTCAGTTTTGTGCAATTGATTTATGCTTATTATTTTTTATCTGTGACATAATACTTTTGGTGGGAAAATTATCCCATAAGGGACCAATTCTCACTATTAAGTAGTTTCTTATTGGCCTGCCTATTATGAACATATTAGTACTAACAAAGCACATAGTCTGCTTGATCATATTCTACATCTCTAATCCTACCTAATACCTAAATGTAACAACCACCTTACTAACTATTAATAAGCAACAAATTAGGAGTTTATTGAGGAAAAAGTCATAGTTATTGGTTTGGTAATACCAAGAATTGGACCTTAAAATAAAGTGTGACCACACATTTTGTTTGTTTAGTATTGATGTTTGATATATTGTTAAGACGGATTACTGAATTGCATTTATGGCACCCCTATGTATTTATTTTCTATTTATTTATATCTTTCTTTCCATAAAAGACTGAAATAATTGTTAATGGAAGTGTTAAGGTACCAGAATAATTAAATTCTTCACAATTCACATCCTCACTGTTGATTATACAACACTTTGTGTCGGACAGCTGGTAGTACTTGGAGGCATGGATGAGATATCTCCAGAATAAATCTGAGGAATTCATTTCACCCATTACTTTCATGTCTATTCCTTCAGGAAGCCTCAGGGAAGATGAGTGTTGGTGATGAGATTGTAACAATTGGTGACATCCATGTGTGTACATCCACATATCAGGAGATCTGTGACCTCATGCACAACCTGCCAATCACATTGACTTTAGAGATTAAGAAGCCAGTCTCAGGTGAGTTGCAGCCGGCATACTGTATCTATTGCTTTCTGGAGTTAACCAATGAGAAGTCGTTATTAGCTTTACTGATGAGTTTTTCCCATGTATGTCTGCTCATTTAAATGTTCCAAAAGAAGGATGTTCACCCCAAAATGAAAACTCTCATCATTTACCCACACTTATATTGTCCCAAACCTGTATGATTTTCTTTCTACAGACATTTCAAGCTTAAAAAAATATACATTTACCATAACATTATCATAAAACTAGTTGAATAGGATTTCTCTCACAAAATAAATTGAAAGTTTAAACTTTAAATTGAAGTTCTAATAGTACTCATTTCGTATGGACTGATTTTGTGGTGCTTTTGCATCCTTGTAATCTCTGTTCATTGTTCTGTGGAAGAAATAAAATCATAATGGGTTTGGAACAACATAAAGGATTTCCTTTTTGGATTAAAATAATATTATAACCTCACAAGATATTTTCCCTTATCTAATTAAACATCTTCTCTACACTACCATAGTAAATTTACTGATACTGGTCTCAATCATGGACAATCTAATAATCAACATATGCATTTGCTATGATGAAGGATAGTTGTCAATGCTGTGTTATGTATAGTGTCATATTGCTCTAGAAGGCTTATTATCCACATTCCCTCCTCCCTTCCCGCAGACTGTGGTGCTACAGCAGATTTAAAGCTGTTTTCTAATTGTATAAACAATTTATCAAAATATAACTGGATAAACAGGTCTTTATAATATATCCTTCACAAGAGATTGTAAGCACAGGTAGAATTGCCGATCAGTCTGTCTTTTCCCATGCTGCCTTAAAGCGATAGGAGTACTACAGACTTCCCCTTTCTGGCAGTACCCTTCACCAGCTCAAAGGGAAATGCAGGCTCCTGGCTATTTGTCAATGGTGACTATTGATTACTTTACTACCGTAGCCACCGTAGATGAGTAGAGTAACAGCGCTAATGCTTCCTAGTGGCCGTTAGTCAATTAGAATCTAGATTTGGTGTTATTGCTCTGATTGCTACATTCAAATTTTAAATGAAAGATGTAGCACATTCATACAATTTGGGTCAAAACATGTGTTACTATGAGATCTTTTGAATCTCATTATGCAGAGCAGTAGCCTCAAGAAACAACTGTTATATAGTGTATTAATATGTGTCTGTCTGTCTATACCTGCCGTCATCTGATGTTTATACTGTATGTGATCGATCTTGTTCATCATATATATTAGAGCATATGCTCCTATGCATTTATGTAAATATGAGCATTTATTAGCTGTGTGCATGATGTTTAGAATAACATACACTCCGTCATGTTGAATGTACCACCAGGTCTACCATTTTCAGTAATTCCCTGTAAAATACCCTTTGAATGCATTCAGTATTTCATGAAATGTTGCATATTTTACATTTGTCTGTTTAATCGTGAATGGAATATTCAGAGGTGTCGGCTTCAGATAAAACTGAGCAAAGTCTTTGAAAATATCCCTCCAGGATGCCAGTAGTACATCATCGGAAACAATACAAAATCCTTTCTCTTTGTGTCCCTCCTATCCCTGGGCATGCTCGGAGTGAGACTCACCTTTTTTCTCAGAAAAGTTATTTTATAGTAATCCAAAGTTTCATACGGAGTTTGACTCTGTGGTGATGACTTTGAACAACATTAATGAATAACAGAATCAGTGAAATATCAGACAATGAAATGAACTGCAATGGTACTGATCTGGGTTTCTTTTAGTATAATTTGCAACGCATATTTGTAGGAGAATGGAAAGGATTAGTTGAAATAGTTTTCCAATGGAATGTTGATTTATAATACAGGCAACTTGTAGCTTGTCGCACAGGCTTCAGTGGTGCACGTGTATGGTAGGATTTATCTTGATGTAACGTCGTCATATCCAGCAATTTAGTTTGACATGTTTTAACTGCCTATTATTGATTTGAAGTGCAAACTCATGTGATGAATCGTGTTGATTAACTGAATATGATATAATGTGTAATCATAGTGTATTTTGTCCATATTTGCAGCTGTAGATAGACTTTCTAGCCTGATTATGTCTTCTGGCTGTGAGGGCTCGTCTAAAATGGAGACACCTAGACCTCCAGAAGAAAGGAATCATATGGACAAAACTATTGTTGCAGCGCAAGAAAGTATTTCATCAGAAACAAATGCGAAACAGGCATTAACAATCCACAGCAACAGCATTCCCATCACTAATGTTGATGATGTCATAGCTGAACTGAACTCAGCAGAAAGCAAAGAAAAAGACAGAAGTGTCTTGGATTCCACAGATGCAAGTGCAGAAAGTGCAAAAACAGAAGAGTGCAGTCAAATAGACGAAAGAGGGACTGCAGCGCAATCACAACCTAGCCTTCTGGATTCCTCTGCCCTAGATGTGGGGAACAGCGCTTGCCATTTTCCTGTAGGAAAGACGTTTTTAAATAGTTACTCAAGGAACTTTTGTAATCTGGGAGAGGACATTGTACCTCTAGAGAAAGGACATGGAGAGAAACCAGGTATGTACAGTCTGGTGGACGATAGTGACTCTGAGAGTAACTCTGCAGACAGTACTGTCAAAGTAGAGTCGTCTCAAGGTCACTGTGAGGGTCCTCAGGACACTGACTCAGATGAAGAAGAGGTTGAGCTCTGTTACAGCACTGTCAGTCAACCTGCATTCAGCCAATCTGAGGGCAGCTCTCTACCAGATAAAAAAAGCATGGCCAATTGCCAGACTGTTGACAGTCTTGCTAGTGGAAGCATACCTCCTAGTATGGATCTCCACTACCCTCTGTCACTCACAGTGCAAGACAAGGATTCGCAAGAGAATCATTCTGCCTCTAAGTTACCAGATCCACTTTGCCCTCAAGTTTCAGGTGATGAGCTGCTAAATGGGGAGAGTGGACACACTTCCACACAACATGAGGAAATGTGTGCATCCCAGAGAACACCATCGAACTGCAACGCTGATGAAAAATGTGAAATCATTTCAAAATCCATTCAAGTCTGCCAGACACCAACATGTGTCCCTTACCCAGCTGTTACTCAGGGCATTAATCACATCACCCCAAGAAGCCAAGAGAGGACAACTAAGTTGCTCTCAGATGCATCTCTGTCAGTAGAGAATCTCAGTACTGGACAAGTGCCACTGGGGTCAACTGTGTCACAGCCCAAGGCATTAAATGACAAAACTAGTGGGCAGGCCTCCTCTACAATTTCTCCAAAAGACAAGGAGAGAGAGAAAGTTCATCCTATACTTGACTTGAAATCATCACTTTCACAAACCCAGAGTAAATCCTCCTTTTACTGTGTCAAATCTTTGGGAACTAAAGCCCCTAATGACACCCCTATCTCGCCTCTGCTGAGAAGTAGACTCAAAGTTGATGATAAAAAGTCAAATACCTCTTCTAAACTTAAGGGTCTTAGTATTAAGAGTAAATCCAAAGACCAAGAACAGTTCGCCTCTAGAACACCAATGTTGGAAAGTTCAGGACAGAAAAAAGCTCTCAGCTCCCCAAGTCAGTCTCCTAAACTTCTCTCCAAAAGAACCACACCAACTGGTAGCCCTAAATCCACCAGAACATCTGAGAAGATTAGGGTTCCTTCTTGTAAAGCTGACCAACCAACTGTGTCCACTGTCTTAAAGACAAATTCCATCAACACCACCAAAGAAGAACTCAAGCCTTCCAAGAAGGAACAAGTCTTGGACCTAAAGGAGCAAGTCTCAGAATCAGAGGTCACTGTCGTCAACACTCAAAGAACTTTCATTGAGGTGCGACTTTCATCCTCTTCATCGTCTACACCTGTGCTGGCACGCAAGCATGTTGGGAATGCAAGTAATTTAAGCTTGGCCTCGATGTCGGTTGATGAATTCCAGTGGGAGGAATCTAATCCAGACTCCTCTCTTGGAAGACACGCTGGTCCATTAGAATCAACCAATTCTTCATCTATTTGTTCGCACCATAACGGTACTAATAAATCAAATGAAACTTCTTGCAATGGCCAGGAACAAAATCTCCTCAGGAACTCAAATAATAAAGATGCTGCTTCTAGTCTCAAAACAAGCATATCAAAACTGTACCTGAGGGGACTAGACCGCAGGAGCTGCTCTACAGACATTAGTGGGTCACTTGACCCAACCCCCTTCTCAGTTCGTCAAAGAATCCAGTCCTTTGAGAATCTGGCCAGCTTTGATGGATCTATCATAAAGTGTATAGACATACCGTTTTATGCTAATAACTCAAAGCCACCTCTGAACCGGAGGTTATCTGGGTATGCTGGATCTGTTAGCAGTCAGTCCAGTGACTGCCGTTCTTTGAGGAGGAGTTTCAGCTCTTGTGTAGACCATTTGAGCTCAACTTCATCTCCACCGTATCCACAGAATTCATCTTCCACGTCAGTTGTCACCATCTCTGAATCAACTCCTCAAAACCAAACCACAGAATCTGTTATGAAGGAAAAGGTGAGAAATGAGGCCTCTGTGAACCAGCCTGCTGTACACACACCACCAGTACTGCGCTCCCGCAATGCCCGCGCACATGGAGGCCTGTCACGCTCCAAACTGAGAGAGATAAAGGCACTGAGCATGCCTGAACTGGACAAGCTGTGTACTGAGGATTTCACCAGTGACCCTGGTAATGTGATCTTTAAGACGGAGCTGGAAATCTACCCTTGCAGATCCATAGACCCAGCATCGCACAAGCTGCAGTGCACCATGGTGACCAGGATGAGCAGTGCTGATGCTGGGGTTCTTGGTTCAACCAATGGGGACCAACATGAAGGCCAGATCACAGGGCTCTCATGCTGGTCTATAAGGTGAGGGGAGACCGGTTTATAATGTGCAATGAAAAAAGATTACAACAGTTTACTATTCCTACAACAGCAGACTAGTTGATAGAGTTAGCCTCTTTTATCATTTACATTAAATGTTATGTTTTGTATATTTTTAGTGGTGCTTTAGGGTCACATATCAGCACATATTGTATTTTTATTTCAGTGTTGTGTTGTGTGACACTGCACAAATGTTACTGATGAAACCTACATCCAGTATATTTAGCAAGTTAGCAACCATTAGTTGTTAACATTTTAACATCGCTGACTAGGAAAAAAAAGTGTTACAACTGATATTGGTGTTGTTTTTCTCCAACAGTTTGAAAGATCTTGAATCTTCTCCTTTGGACCAAAATAAAGTGCAAGATGTTCTGTGTTCCCTCACAACTCAATTGGATGTGACAAGTCTCATACAGGAAACAAGCAATCTTTCAGAGGTAATTTATAATGTCTCAGGCTTCACTGTATTTTTCATGTTCCAAAAATGGTATTCAAAATGATTTGTTTACATATCATGTTGTTTTTAAGTCTATTTAGAAAGCTAATATTTTAAGTATAAAGACGATCTGGCATTTTATTATGTTTATTTTTAAAGAATGTTAAAGATATGCCTTCAGATAGCAGTTAAAGAAATGCTTTTGTTTTGGCTTAATAATGATAAAGCTCACAATTTTTGAACTGTCACTTTTCTTGTTATTTTTATCTGTCTATTTTCCTAACAGAACATTCAATGCTTTTATGGACCCTATTTATAGCTGTATATATTTTCTTTTGATTTAAAAATGTTAAACAGTCTTGCTCAAACCTTTTTATTTAGGTTAAAGATGAAATTTACTTTGTGATCTTAACCAAAGAGCAAGGATCTGGACTGGGTTTCAGCATCGCCGGAGGAGTAGATCTGGAGCAGAAATCTATTACTGTAAGCGCTTTTGTGAAAAAAATTGAAACATTTTGCTCTTTTAAATAAAATTAAATAAATACTAAATATGTAGCTATTTTCAGTAGCATTTATAATTACACATGATCTCCTCCTTGTAGGAACCAGTAGTAACATATGAAGAGTTAATTTGCAAAAACAGATAAAACAAATTCTGATGAACAAAAATCATGTTTTTCATTGTGCATTCTAATTAATCTCAGTCAAACTGCAGTTGGGTTATTTTGATTAAGTAAAAATAACTTTAAAAAAATACAACTAACTCCAACAATCAAAACATAACAATAAAAAACATGATTTTTGGAAAATGAAAACAACTGAGTTATTTGTTTTTGCAAATAAACTCTTAATATAGAGTTAAATAAGATTAAAATAAGTGACCTTCTAAAACTGAGTTTAAGCTATATTTCTTTGTCATAGGTCCATCGGGTGTTCACTCAAGGCGTGGCAGGCGTGGAAGGTACCATTCACAGAGGAGACAGAGTTTTGTCAATAAACGGCACCAGCTTGAGTGGTATCACACACGCACAGGCGCTGTCCTGCCTTCATCAGACCAGACTGCCAAAGCAGGCATTAGTGATCATCCAGAAGGGCAAGAACACTGAGCCAACATCACCTAGACAAGAACTTCCCCTTCAGACTGGAATTTGTCCAACTCCAGGCCATAGAGACAGCATCAGAGAACATAAAACAAGTGAGTATCTGGAGTCATTGTCACTCTCGTAGCAAAAGATTAACCCGCTATCAGTCTTTAACTTATTAGCTTGGATTTTTACAATGGATTACATAGCATTTTCTGTTCCTTATTGGCTCCTTGGTGTGTTCTAGGTGTGGAAGTGGGGCCAGACGGGGCTTTAAGTGTGGAGTTGCAGAAGACTACTGCCGGTTTAGGGTTCAGTCTAGACGGAGGCAAAGCATCTGTCCATGGAGATCGACCTCTTTACATCAAACGCGTCTTCTGTGGTGAGTGCTCTACTCGAACATTTAAAGATGTCCACTAGGGGGAGACTAGTGTGTAACCTGTGTATCGTGAGAATGCTTAGCTCTTCTCCAAGCCCAATACGAATGTAAAGTTTTGTGATTTATGTGTTTTTGTCATCACTCAGGAGGAGCCGCTGAACAGTCCCGGGTCATTGATGTCGGCGATGAACTTCTAGCCATCAATGGCAGGTCTTTGCAGGGTCTTATGCACTACGATGCCTGGAACATCATTAAAACAGTCTCTGAGGGTCCCGTCCAGTTAGTCATCAGAAAACCCAGGACTTCAGTATGACGTCTGATTTATCTGCACGTGTTGCACGTTTGTGAGATGCCAAACTGTGGTGGACTCTCATTGTACATAGACTTTGCATTCTTTTTATATTTTTGTTACAGGATCTCTATGATGAAGATTTGTTGCACATTGATTTTTATACAAACCGATGCTTCTGCAGATTTGTGGTAGACTCACATATGCGGCCTCGAGGTATTTTTAGTATGTCTTTGAACTTTCTATCTCACAGACTTTGTGCTTTATGACTTTTTGAAGACATTTAAGCCTAATTGTATGAATTCTACATGATATGGTAATAACTGCTTCCCTTGAATAATATAATTTAATTACAATATTGTGAAAATTGGTTTATATGTATAGCTATGATTATATGGTGACGATGCAGACCACTAAAGAGTGTGTTCACTCTGCTTAATGGATTACAGTAGATCCACATAGATATCAAACTCTATGTGAATCATAAAATGAGCTTTTGTTTTAAACTAGTTTATGACTTTAAATAGATGTGTGGAATTATTTGTTTTTCCTGTTATCACAGTAATATCACGGTATTTGTATTGTTCCTTTTGGTGTTTGCTAATTTTTGGGGTTTTGGTATTGACTTATGGGTGTAATTTCAGTGCCACTAGCAAACAGGTTTGCCCAAACACTCCTATCTCCCCATCTGTCAGGCCCTTGTACAGAAAAACAGGAAGCTGTACCCAGACTCACACTATTGGTTGAAGCACATGATGACCACAAAAAAAAGAGCCACAGTGTTTACAGTTGCCTCACTTTTACATACTTGAATTTATTCTGGGTATTAACATTTAAAATACAATCATAGATTGAAAAAGTCACCTTAACACACTTTAATTAGAATCATGACATTTCAGGAATTTTGGTTATGTTTGATCATATTCTTTCAGCTGTGAATATTGTCATGTTTATCAACTGAGACTTTCAGTAGAGTTGTCTCCCTGATAAAAATATATCAGTGATGTTGTTATATTTTACTTGGATTGTCTTTGTGTAAATATTGAGGCTCCCACTGATTTTATTGTAATTTAATTTAGCTGAGTTTTAAGCACAAGTATATTATAGCGTATATGAAAAAAGCAATCATGAATTTTTATTTTGGCTAAATTTATCTGACTTTTTGTTCTGCCCTTGTGAATAAAGATATTTTTTAAATGTGCTATTCATTTTACTCATGCACCAATATTGCCTGTCAGAGCAAAATTTTTGTGGGGGGGTAAATCATCCATTTAATATGCAAGTCCTCGAATCTTTGTTCTTGGTAACTGTGTTGTTATTGTTTGTTGTTAATTTCTTCTATCCATATTAATGAATACTACATGCTCTTAATGAGAGGAAGTGGTGTTTGGTGCTAAACACTTTCGTAGACATCAACGGATCAAGCTAATGCAAATGCTCATTTATAATAAATACATAAGTTTGAGGATGTTTTTGTAAAAGTTTGATACACTAGAAATATCATAAATAATTTGTTTTCATACTTGGCTCTGACTTGAATATAGCATTTGTGTCATGCAATTCCTTATAATATTCAACATATATTTAATCATTATAAAATTTTATCAAAAAATACATTACAAATGGTAATATTGTGAAATGTTATTACAATTTAAAATATCAGTTTTCTAGTTAAATATATTTTAAAATATAATTTATTTCTGTGATTGCAAATCTGAATGTTCAGAAGCCATTACTCCAGTCTTCAGTGTCATATTATCCTTCAGAAATCATTGTAATATGCAAATTTGGTGCTCAAGAAACTATTATTATTATCAGTTGAAAACAGTAATATTTCTGTGGAAACTGATACTTCTTTCAGGATTCTATGATGCGGTTCAGAAGAACAGCATTTATTTGAGTAGATAGAGATTTTCTCCAGATTGTTGCTGCTATATTTAATGGATGATAAAGAGAATGTAATGGATGTTACTTTTGTGGCGAGCAGCTCATCCTTTCCATCAGCCTAAGGAAACATTTACACAGACAAAACAAAATGCTGGTTATATTTATGCCACTAAATCAGACTGGTTGGAACATTTACCACATAATAATTTTCCAGTTGCACTTTTTCCTACATATTAACGCGAGAGCACAACAGCACACGTGGGCTTTGTGAAGGGGGATTGTTTGCATCTCTTTCCAGTCCAGATGGTGGCCACAGTCTCCTGGGAACCACCACCACGTCACTCTACCTGCCAAGAGTTCAGTAATCGCTGGCAGACATCGAGCTCCTCATAATACGCCTCTGTTCTCTGTGAATGTCTTTCTGTGATTCAGCCAGTGCAAAATGACCTAAACATGGAAACTGCAGCTGTTGTGACTGTCAAGAGTTATAGCTGGTTTCTCTTTGCCAGCAGACACAATCTGCAGGGCTATCACAATACACAGGTTGATGTAACCATCGTAACAACAGTTTGTAAACAAAAACATACTTATTACAAATACTGTATATGGATCCTCTATAGTGCCAGGTGTCGAAGACAGTATGAACAAAACTGATACGAGAGATCTACATTTATGAAACACAATAGGCCTTGCTAGTTAGCTAGCCTACAGATAACTGACAAAAACATTCTGTCAGCTGAGGGAAACGCCTAACCTGAATGTTCAGCTTGATCTCTGGAACAATGATAATGATAGTATTCTTGTCATTTAACAATGTAAGGAGAAAAACTGTTGCAGATTTGCATAGCCTGAGGCTACATGAGTTCAACTGTACAAATGAGTTGACATTTGTTAAAATGTCACAGTTTCAGTTCTCACCCGTTTCCTGTTCTCCATTTAACGGTAATGTGATCAAAAGCCACGAAAAAGTGAGAAATACCAGTCAGCAGAAGAAAGTGTGACACATCACACCTGGGCTTCAAACTCTAAAAATATACTTTATTTTGTGTGCGTGTGGTTTTAGATTTATGCATTTTTTTGTAAGGACTGCAGTGAAACCTATGATAGATGTGACGTTTACACATGTCAAACAAAGAAGAAATGAGTGGGTGGGTTAAACTCTTAAACCGGACAGCTAGAATGGAAAAAGTGAGTAGGCTTAACATTGAGGGGGTCCAAAAGACCACTAGACAAACTGCTTCTATTTTGCTTTCTCACAATTGTAATACAATCTTTTTTGTATTATTATGTCACAAATTCACTTATTAGGAACTAATGTTACAGTAAATGTTTATTTCTTTATATAGTGTCTAAGACTTAATGCATCAACATTCTTCCACATATAAAAGTGTTTGAAAACTGAATGTTGTCGACATGCCATAAAAAATAAAGAAAGAAAAGCTGTAGTTTGTTAACATCTTTGTTTTTGTTAAAGGCTTGTTTTTAGCATGGTGTGGTTTTACCACCACAAGTAAATGAATACATGTTAATAATCATTTAAACTAGCAAACTTAAAAAGTACCTTGTTTTTTCCACTGCTAAGCTCAAAATACTCTAGAGGGAACAGCACTTTGAAGTAATCTAACATGTGAAGTTGACTTTATGCCTTTCCCTTGGGAGTCCTGTGCCCCGTGCACTCAATCTCCTTTGTTCCTTTTTCAAAGAAAGACTTTTCTGTCATTCTGCAAATTAAATCTCAATAAAATCTCTTATTTCTTTCTTGATGTGCATTATTTGGTCCTCAGAACCTCATATAGAGCCAGTTTTCATATTTAGATGACCTTTTGGTTACATTATGAAAGTCAAGGACTATTTTTTAGACAACAAAAAACAAAAACAAAAAATCAATGCAGTGCTGACACTTGAATTATTTTAATTACATTTCTGTAATTTGTGCACTCCAAATGGAATTACATAGTGAGAATAGGCATGTAGGCCATGTATATGTTTCTAGGGCAGTGGTTTTCAGTTGGTTTTGCTTCATGATCAGATAACATGAAGTGATGACCCAAAATGTTATAGTAAAATTGTTGAGTATACAAGACCATAAATCAAACACTGTAAAAAACTATTACTATTATAAATCCATTACCTCAAAATACATACCCAGTTGTAAAAAAAAATAACAGCATATGCTGGTTAGGTATGTTTTGAAGCATAGCAGCTGGTTATAAGCTGGTTCTGAGCAGGAGCTAACCAGCTACCAGTACATGATCAGCTAAGAACCATCTTAAACCTGCTATGCTTCAAAATATACTTAACCAGCATAACGCTGTTCTTTTCAAAAGGGTATATCAAACAGAATGCAAAATATTAACTCACTGTAACAACATAGGCTAAATAGGAAAGAGGACAACTTTGCAAAAACTTTTAGGGTGATTTAGAAGCCTAAAACACACACTGGACCAAACCATTATTAGCATTCACCTATTACAAAGAGACAGATGAATTAGTAGCACAATATAACATGTCTGAAGCTGTCTGATTGTTCTTATTTCAACTTGGAAATGAACAGAAACATCAATATACCTTTCACTAAAACAAAGAAACCAAGACTCTCTCTAAAAGGCCACGCTGATTTATAGATGATCATGAACTTTAAATGTGAATCAAGACTTCTTGAAGTTGACGTACAGATTTGTATTGCAGACAAAGTCTTAAACCTATCAAAATAATGAAACAAGTCACTCAGGAGTGTTTTACAATTTGGGCTTGCATTTTGTATTGTATTGCTCCATCAGGAATCATCCAGATCTGTCTCCTCACCGTGTGTCGCAGAAAACAGTGATTCCTGCAAGCTAAGCTAATGATTACATTACTCTCGCAGTCATGGATATTTGGAACGCTGGTCTCATTCCAGGGTAAGTCTACAGAGAGGGAGGGAAGGGAAATGAGACCATCTCACGAATTAACAATTCCCAACTTGGCTAACACATTACACACACATGCCTACTGGTTAAAGACCGGCTCTTTGCCCATCTAACTGTAACTTCATTGCACATCTGGGATCTAAACACTCGTTCAACATATTGGTTTAGAAGAAAGCGAGCTAGAAAGTGACAATTTTCCACAGATCGTTTCAACCTTAGACTTTTAATTTTGTGAGCCATCAAGTCCCAGATTACTAATGTTGTTCATGACAGAAATATCGCAGAAGTGAGCCACCCAAATAAAAGAGGTCCCTCACACACACACACACACACACACACACACACACACACACACGCACCCCCCCCCCCACACACACCTTTCCTGCAGAAATCTGAGAATACTCATAACTGATCATAATTCCCATTACGTACGGTACCAGGGCAATAAAGTTTCCTGAAAAAAAGGCTATTAACTGAAAAGATTACAGTATTTCATATAAAAAAGCTAATTTCCTGGTTGCAGTTGATAAGGGCAAATACAATATAGATGTATCAAATATACATTTTTAAGGCGAGCAGTCTTTTGAAGCAGGAGTGACAGATGTACCTGCTGCAAATTCTGCTTAATGATTAAGCGCTGAAGACAAACTTGTGTCTCAACATATCCAACACAAAACCTTTAAAAGTGATGAAGAAAGAGGATTACTGGTGAATTGGATGTATCCAACCTCTTAAACACACTTTATCTAGCATGCAGACCTGATAATAAAGAGCGCCAGAGTGCAGACAGTATGTACGCTCACAGTGAACAACTGTTTGACTTACTGTGAAATTAGAATTAATAAATAGAGTTCAGCATGGAGTCAGCTCAAATGATGTGGGACGTCCCACAAAAACAGGAAATGCTGCTCTCCTCTCTGTCTACCTGCTTTCATTGCTCATTTTCACTCTCTTTTATCAAATTCTCTTCTTATCTTTAGCCGGCTGGCAGTAAATACATACACTTATCTCGTATGTGTTTATTACCTGGAGGGGTCTATCAGTATTCCCCTCCAAAACATGCTGCATTGAAATTCACCATGGCTCTTTTATCATGCTCATAATGGTGAAATCATCGAAAGGAGCCCTGAATGATGTGTTGATGGCAGCGCAGAGAAGAATCATTAGCGAAGTTCTGTATTGCACATCAGCAGCGTTGTTTCTTCAACATTGCATTGAGATGAGGTGCCATTCAGGTGAAAGAGAAAATGATGAGTGTGTTTGTGTGTGTATTCATCAGAACATGCACGAAATCTTCAATCACACAGTGAACGTAGAAGGGGAAATACATTGGAGGCTCAGTGCAGGAAGATGGATTTTCTTGCCACTGCAATCATCAGCCGAGGCCTTGCCTGCTTCAGCACAGCTGGGTTAGTGGGGTCTCCTTGGAGCAGCTCCAGACTGGTGAGCCACCACCAACCAAAGTCCGGATGGAGCTGTTAATCAAAGTGCCATTAACACAGTCATCCATCTTCAGGCTGGATGGGCTTCTGTGGCCTTAAACTTACCCCTCTACAGCTTTTTCTCTCTGGTGTGAACACAATCTCATGTTCATTCGTGCAAATACTTGATGCTCATCAAACTAAATAACTAAATAAAAATATCATAATGGTTATTATTTATCACCAATCAGACATGATCAATGATGAATAAAAACAATAAATCCATATTAATCTGCAGTTTCCTTTACACAAGAAGTAATATGGTACAGTGATAATAACTGCATTATCATTTTCATGTACCATGTTAGGCTATTTCTAAAATCCATCAAGTATATAAGTGCAAAAACATGCTAAACCAAAAACCAGTTTGTTGTTATCACACACATTTATCCTGTGAGAGAGGACATGTGAAAATTGTAGACTGGAATGAAACTGTTCAGCGTTCATAATGTCAAAGTGAGAAGAATGATGGGTGCAAGCACAGTGAGAGAAGGGGGATGAAGTGTGTTGTGATGTGTTTCTATTGATTGCATGACCCATTCCACAGTTTAGTGGGTAAAAGCTTTGTCGCTCTGCAGACAAAATGAAATGTTAAAACAATGTGTTTTGGTTGAGGTGGCAGTGTATTCCAGATTCATCACAGCTTGTCATATAATACATTAACTGCTTGTCTAATATTCATCATGACATCTATTTTAGAGTGATTTGTTATTAAGGGGTCACAGTTTTTGCCACTGTTAGGATTAATTTCTTACCAGATATGGAATCTGCAAACAAGGCTAACTGGTAAGCTCTGAAACCATTCAATGAAATCAAGGCCATTTTATGATTGTGATTCAAGTTGACATCTCAAGGCTTTCTCCAAAGATACAAATGTCAAGGTTGTCATGTCCTTTAACAATCCTTAGCATGACACTACATTTCAATATTTATGCAGTGCAGAGAGGAAACAGTGCAAACCTTTAGAAAAATCAGGGAACAGATGCACGAAACACTACACACATTTTCTTAACTACCTTTTTATCCTTATTTAAAAATGTTAAGAACAAAGTTGTGTATGTTTTGTATTACCAGAGTTAGGATATCCTCACTTTGACTTAAATCCCAAAAGGTATGATGTTTCAAATAGCATTAAAACACAACACTAGCTACATTGAATACATCTGTAAACAACGATCACATGTGCTTTTCTGGATTCAAAATTCAGTATAAGCACAAGTCTCTCTGAGTAGGGTTTCTCTCATTATTCTCTCGTTTTTATCAATCACATTTATATTTTCAACATATCTTTATCAGACATTCCTCTTTAAAATTAAAGAAGTTATCCAAAGAGACGCTCATTTGGTTTTTGAACACTGAAAATTTAACAATTTCATATCTCCAGAATTTTACAATATATGACCTTAAAATGAAGAAAGTGAAAGAAAAGCTGTAGCCTATTAGAGCCATTCAAAAGATCCATTAACCACTTAAAAATGTTATTGATAAATCTTTAATATTGAGATATATTCGTTCCTTAACTTTGCTCTCTTTCCTTAACGTCTCCCTTTCAAGTTAGTGTTTGCTCTGAATAATGCCTAGAAATGTGTATCACAAGCACTTCCTGTGTCTGTTTGCCTCTTTATAATGTATCACTTATTGTATTCCTCAATTGTTAGTCTCTTTGGATAAAAGCATCTGCTAAATTAATAAATGTAAATGGCATTAGTGTGAGGACTGAGGAATGTGAATTGCAAAAACCTGGAGTGGCGCTTCAGCTGATTGATTACAACAACAGACTGCTTCATTTACACCGATCCATATTCCAGACGGGCTTGCAGTCTGTGCCTGGGCGACAAAGTCTGAAGCACAAGTTACTAGATTTGATTACTTTTCTATTTAGCTTGTATAAAAGTAACACCACACTCGCTATGTTGCTAATGTTCTACATATCAGCATTCATGTGCTTTGTCCTTAGTTACTCAAAATGACAATATTCATGTGATACTGTTTAGTTAAAAATCAGCAATGACAAGTTAAACATATGTTTTAGTAAATCAATGGCTTTTTATTCCATGGCAATCAGAAGCCAGTGATACTGAACAGGTCCAGCAGCAGAGAGAAACACACGTCCATGACATCACCCGCCTTGTTGTGATTCCCGTTCCCTTCTCACCGGGTTCATCTCGTGGATGCTATCACAGGATTCCCACACTGATTTCCCCCGTGTGCAACTTCAGCTCCTCCTCCGGGACCGTTAGGGTCAGAAGCTTACGCCCGCGTTGATTTTACTTGCCTTGCTTGTGGTGTCTTTTTTTCGCTCCGTGGTTTAGCTTTCGATATCGCCATTGTTAGGTTCAGCAGAAGAGTTATGTGGACGACTGAGAGATGCTTCCGGTGTAATAATAGTGATATCTTCATGAAAGCTGTCACAAGGAAGAGCTTTCCGCTGTGCTCATGCGATCGATGCTATTGTTAGAGGAGATGAAACGGTGTCGGTTGGCGTGACACACCTGGGATTGTAACAGCAGACCTCCAAGCACGTATTTCTACTGTTCTCAACATCCATTGTGCCTGCTAGCGAAAAGGATTCGTTTGTTTCGCCGAATATTAGTTAGAGAAGCCATTCTAGTGTGTGTTATTTCATGGGGATGTGTTCAAGGCAGGAGAGAATTCAAAAAGACGTCGACATCGTAATTCAAAGGTGTAAGGCAGAGAAAGACTGCCTGTTTTCTGGTGAGTTTCCATTGTCTATTCTTATTAAGAGAGCTGTCTTCCTTTAACAATTACGATGGATTTAATCAACACAATTGACAGGCTGTCAGTCTCACTGCTGATGCCTTTATTTCCTCTTTCACACAAAAGCCCGATATGTTCAAAACACGTATGTGGCTAATGTGCTCCAGCGTACGCGATTTAATATTTCCTGGACATTATCAATTATGCAAGAATCAACTGCAACCGAGGGCCTAGCAAAACGTAAACTGCCTTTATTATTACTACCACACATTCTGCTCGTATCCTAATAAAGGTATTAACATTCCTCTCAGGTGTTGTTTTGTGATGTGAATGATTTTTCAATTAGCCCACGCCTTACTGTTGTTGAGCGTCACATTTATCAGCTATCGATTTAATTCCCCCATATTCTTTGTTGGTGGACATTCCCTGTTGATGTTGCCATGGAGACAACACTTGTTGAAAGGGACTTTTGTTGTCCAGTGTGTTATATTGTTCAAAAACCCCAAGTGTGATTGTCTGTTTGTTTCAGACTTTCGATTCTCCGACTCCACTTTCACCTTCACTTACTCAAAAGGACCTAAAAGGTAAGTATCATTGAGCCAGCTATGCTCTGAATGTAAACAACTGCTGTACACCCACACTCTTCTGTGCATATGTTTTGAGTTATTAACTATATTTGTAAGTGTTTGGTTCACAAAAATGAAAATTTCACCACCATTTTATCAGCTTCATGTTGTTCAAAAGACATTTCTTGCTTCTGTGGAAAGCAAAAGATGCTGCCAGGCAGAATGACTCTATCCATTCGCTTTTATTTTTGGAAAAAGATGGAAGGAAAATGAAAGGAGAGGGAAGCTGTCATCCTGACTAACATCTCATTTGCACTCCACTGAAGAAAGTTATAGAGGTTTAGAACAACACGAGGATGAGCAAACAATGACAAAACTATGAAACTATAAAACATTGACTGTGTAATAGGTGTTTTGGTCATGAAACGAAGAGCTGTAATTGGATTGAGGTTCATGTTTTCGCTCTTTACATTATACCCCATCAATGAGGACAATAACCTCATCTTCATTGCTCACTTCTATTGTGGTCAGCAGTGATTATGAATTAATTTGCATTGATATATGTACCATCATAAGCATAGCTGCACTGTGATTGACAATAGATTGTATTTATTTACATATAATCAATTACCTTGTACTCTGTCATTGACATATTAGACATTGACTAATCACTTTTACAGTGATGAATAGGCAGCCATTTTTAGCTGCTGTGTTCCTCACATAAAAATGAATAAACTCATTATTGTATGCTAGTAAACAACCTGGAGCACTAAGAAAAGTCTTTTGGAGAGGATCAAGTCATGTACTTTTCGTTCTTTCTTTCACTCGCTCACAATGCCATTTTTATCCTGTGAATCTGAATCCAGCTGATGGAAATTAAAGTCTATTTACTCATCGCTCTGTTGATCATGAATGCCAGTGTGTTCAAGTCTGGTTGTTTTATTTGCATGTCACTGTCCAGGGGTCACACTTTTGGGGCACATTAGTGTAATGATTTGCTTGAAAGCTGTGAATATTTGATAGATGAGATTTGATGTCAAGTTTAAATATTTAGTATTTATTTGTTGTAGCATGTCATTTACTTGCTGGTCTTGACATTACAAGACAGTACAAGAAAAGCTGACGGGTTGTTTACTGAAGGATGTTTGTCTCTACACTACATTCTGCTTGCGGAAGTTCATGGTATTTCAGTTAGGAGTGGAATTGGGTTAGTCTGTGAAAGTTTGACGTCAAGTGGGCGCGTCTCGTCTTACTCAAGTTTTGTGTCTAATCAAATGCACAATATTGTCTGGTAAAAGGAAACCTGAGAAGAACACCATTGCTCCAATTCTTGAAAGGGCAGTCTTTTCAATCTATTGACCTGTTTACTATACAAACTCTTAAAGGGATGGTTCACCCAAAAATGAAAATTGTCATTTACTCACCCTCACGTAGTTCCAAACCTGTATGAATTTCTTTGTTCTGCCAAACACAAAGGAAGATATTTTGAAGAAAGTTTGTAACCAGGTTTTGAACCAGTTTGTAACTCTGCCAACATTTTTACGACTTCTCCACCAGATTTGAATGAGAGACAGACAGCTTTTTCTTTGAAAAAATGAGACTTGAAACCTCATTTCACAATGAAGTCAGATGAGATACCAAACTGAAATTTTAGCTCGAGGCCATTTAGATGAGTAATACCTGCAAAGCTACTAGACCTTGGTTCCAAAGGAGCCCTCCCTATAAAATGTGCTCCCTATAGTCATGCAAATGTTATGATAAATATGCTAATTAAAAATGAGTTGTCCAGGAAAGCACTTTAGGCTCACTGAAGCAGGACCAGTACTGATAAGAAGGTCCTGGAAAGATTTGTGGAAGCAGAATGGTGGATCTCGTCTTCCCAATAGTTGCTTTTAAATAAGGTCTTTGAGTTTGAATTACTGTTGGTTAAAAGTGGTTGGTTGTATTGTATTATTGATTTGTTTTCATGGCTTAATATTAATTACAACATCAAACACAAACTCGTAATGCATGTCAAATTTGCACTTTAATTTTTGTAACTGCAAGATTGAATGTTTATTTCCATGTGCAGTCATTTGCCACAGCAAAAATGTAATCCATTTAGGTCTTCTGAATAAAAAATGGGAAGTTCCTTGTCATCTTCTGTTTGAACTGGTTTGCAAATGTCACTCTTGTTCTTAGAGGAGGTGCCTTGCATTATAAGCAGGAAATGAGCTGGCGTACTCTCTATGAAAAACCATTGCACTTGCCTTATAGAGGAAGTCGCACATTTCCTGTTTGTAGAGCTGCAACCTGCACTCAACATCTTTCTCTGAAGGATCAACTTTTGTATGTAATATAGACATGGCCTCGTTTTTTGCACCCTTTCTGTGTTATTTTTGTGTTTTTGTATTTTCTTAACAGAAAAGAGGGTAGCTCTAGTGTCTGATATGCCAGATACCATTCAAAGATGAATATTCGCATGGAGATCACTTTTTGATAATGTTATGAAAGTAGGTATAAGATAATTCAAGCAGTGAAAAGAACAGACAAGCCCATAATCCCAGAGATGCAGTAGTTTCTCATGAATAATCCATCATGACCGAGATCAACACAAATTATGTTTGAGTTTCATCATCTTGGTATAACTGAATTTGCATAATTACCATGAGTACTAAATTGTGACAAGCTCTATTTCAAACAAATGTTGTTGCATTAGATTTGGATACTGGCAGACCACTGGAAATAAACTTTGGGTCATTTGGTATATTATATCAAAAGGATGTAAACTATTAACTAGGGCTGCAACAACTAATCGATAAAATCAATTATTATCGATAATGAAAATCATCGACAACGATTCTCATTATCGATTAGTCGGGTCTGCCCACAGTGCACGTCCAGCTTCAGCCGGTTGCTCAAATTACAGCACTGAATAACGCATTTATATATAAAAAATGCATCTAAAAATAGAGGAGAAAATAGAATGAGATGCTGCGGGAGAAATAGGCTACGTGATCCAAGCTGCCCAAAACATGAGAATTCTTTATTTTAATGCATTAGCGTTATGGCTTGTCCTGTCAGGCTCTTTGACAGATGCGTGTGCGTTCAAAAACGTTCAGTTTACGGTCATATCCTTATCTATAAATGTCACAAATTCATGCGAGCATTTCCATTTTTGCATAAAGGTCCGTCCTGACAGTCTGTGTTAAGTTTAAAATACAGAATGAGCGCCGGGCGGCGCGTGCACGCGCGTCAGACAGACAGAACACAGAGAGACAATTAAAAGACTAATCAGCGCAAAAATATCCATTGTGCTGAAATATCTGTTGTTGAAAGTTAAATTAAGGCTTAAAAGTCAACATGCCGTGCGAGTATTTTATGAGAGTAGGAACTGTTAAGGGATAACAGCGTGTAATTCTGAATATAAATATCAGACACTTCATAGCCGCCTTATTACAAGATAAATAAATGACACGCGACTGTGATCAAAGTCAACGCGTGTTCCTGCAGAAAATTACTCTTGCCTGTTGATTAACACTGAGTTTGTGTTTTTATTCGTCTTTATTATTATTTTCATTTTTAATAGAGATTTAAACTATATTCACTATTACAGTGCTTAACAAATTTATTCAAACACATTTATGTAAGGTTTTTAACTAATTATGTAAGGTTTGTGCCACTGCTGCTCTAAACTAACAGCATTGGAAATTACCAAAGTCATTGTTTTAGCTTTCTGTATTGGTTAGTCCTCCAATATGTGTAAGCTCTTTAGTAACAATAGTAGGCTATTTCTAATACTATAATATAATTATTGCTGATATCTATGAAATAAAGGCAGAGCACTTCATGTTTTTTTTAAAGATACCCAATTACAGTCAAAAGTACATAATGGCAGCAAGAATGCAAGCTGTTGCAAGGCATAGGAGGCCATTTTTGTTATAGTGGGAATTAATACTATTTGGTTGTTTCAGTTTGTTATTTGCCCAATAAATAACAAATAAGATTTAAACAAATTTTCGACAGATTCTGAGGAAGTGCCATCCTATCAACTTTGTAGGTGTTGTACAGTGCAGAATGCGAAAGTATCAAAAGCAGAAGTAGTTTACCATGCTCACACCACATTGGGTTTTTGTAACGGTTTTATGTCAGTTTAAGGTTATATAAAGCTCAGCATCTGTCAGAGTGCAGACTTCAGTTACTAAGAGATACATAAATATTTATTACAATGTTTATATTTAAGTGTGTGTTTATCATTGTTTACCAAGTAAACCATATATGTAATTACCAGATTAAATAAGAGGCAGGTGCTAATGTGAGGAATATTTGAATAGTTAATGTGCCAAATAGAATAATATTTTATGCAAGTGATGCGGAGAATCTTACATTCTTTGTTATTGTATTATACTATTTGGCTTTTTCAGTTGTTGTTTGCCCAATAAATGACCTATTTGAACTGTTTATCAGCAGTAAATTTCGACAGATTCTGAGCAACATGCCATCCTATCAACTTTGTAGGTTTTGCAACAGTGCAGAATCCCGATATATATATATAAAGCAGAAGTAGTTTACATGCTCACACCACATTGGGTTAACGGTTTTATGTCAGTTTAAGGATAAAATATAAAGCTCAGCATCTGTCAGAGTGCAGACTTCAGTTACTAAGAGATACATAAATGACTTTATTACTGATATTTAAGTGTGTGTTTATCATTGTGTACCAAGTAAACCATATATGTAATTACTAGATTAAATGGACAGAGGCAGGTCTAATGTGTGGTAATACAATCGAGTTGACATGCCAAACCAGAGGCGAATAATATTTTATGAGTGATATCCAGAGAAGCTTACAAGATTCTGCTTTAGTATTACCTGCCAGTTTATTGAAGTTTTTTTCTGTTGTTTGTGGGGCTACTAGTGACCTATTTGAACTGTATATCAGCAGTAAATTTATACTGTAGCAACATGTTGAGCCCTGATTTCATCACATTACAGTTATTATCTTGTGGCAGTATACTCTCCCATGACCTATGCAAAATTGCAAACCATAAGGGAAGGATTCTCTCAGTGTGACATGGCCATGTACATAGAAAAATATATCTGTAGATGAAATGTCAAAAAAAATAGAAGACCTGACGGAGGGTTTCATTTTCTTATGTTGGTTCATCCGCATGTAAAGGTTGTTCCATTCTTCATTCCATATACACAGTAATGCTTTGTTTCTGTCTTGGAGAGCAAGTTTCAGATGTAGAAGCTCCTGTCTTGGCATGTGACCCTGTTTGTCAGCAATTTATAATTCTGTTCTTTCATTTTGATCCCAGAATCAAGCCAACCAGGGCAGGAGAGACCAGAGACAATAGCTGTAATTACCTTGTAATTTTGGATTTGGGTAGTTAGTGGTCTATTCCCTGAAAATCTGTACATTTGACATCAGAAATGGATACTGATTACTTTATTGCATCCGGACCATGTAAAAGTAATTTCAGTAACACTTTATTTATGAGGTGCCATTTATTAACATTAGTTAATGTATTATCTAACATGAACAAACAATGCATTTATTACACTATTTATTAATGTTAGTTAATGAAAGTACAGTTGTTCATTGTTTATTCATGTTAGTTCACGGTGCATTAACAAATGTTAACAAACACAACTTGTTATTTTAAGAATGCATTAGTAAATGCTTAAATTAACAAGGAACTGTTGATACACTAAAAACTTGTCTAACACCAAAAGCTTAGTTTAAAAGGCTGTATGTTAATTAAATTGCTCTAAAGAAGCCACTTTGCATTCCTTTTTCCATATTGTTACTTTCCATGTGTTAACTTAATAAAAAAGAAGCAAGTGGTCACTTTGAATTGTGTCAAAATAAATAAACGTTTTAATTATTCTAGAGCAAATGCAAAAATAGAGATATATCATTATCACAATGTGGAAAAATATTGAGATATCAAATTTAGGTATTGCCCAGCCCTACATCAGTGCAGTAAAAACGAAAACAACTTTTTTTTTACAAAAAAATTTATTGCAGGCACATATTATCAATGATAATTGATAAAGACTTATTTGTGCACAGTACTATGTTATGACTTCAAAACACTTTTGCCATAGTGCATGATTTGTATTACATTATAGCTCAATATGTGTGGCTTTTCTGACATGGTCAATTTGCTCGGTAGCTCACCTGGTAGAGCATGGCACTTTTGATGCAGAGCGCACAAGTTTGTGTCCTGTGAAAACACAAGTCATGATAAAAGAGCTCAGAGGTTTGTAAAAGCAAGCAAAAATGGCATAGCATTCAGTAAATCTGTTGGACTGCCTCGGTTTTAATGCAAGTAGAATGTTTTTTTATAAAGTACGGTCACTCAGGGAATTTAGCTAGCATTTTTTTGAGAATGTGCGAGTAACAATTTGACGTGGTCGCACTTTTTTCCGCACAGCCAATTTTTTAGACTAAGCGGACTGTGCGAGGTGTACGTTGAGAGAGCGTCAAGTTGGTGGTACTGCGCATGTGCCGAGCTCATCCGTCCGCATTCATCCGCGGCGAGTATATTTTGAAAGCTGCCCGGACGCGGCTGTGTGCGAGACTGAACGGAACGCGGAAAGTGAAGTATACCCGGGCCTTCTCCAAAGCGTCTGTTTCATACAGCGCGCTGCAGAGCCGCAGCACATTGTAGCAGGAGTCAGATTTCACTAATCACGTAAAGATAGGTGCTTTCAGCGCGAGTGGGTAGAGCCTGGTTTTTATACTCGCTGCGAAGTTGCGCGCAGCGGATAGGGCGCAACGGAGGATCTGGTTTTCAAACTAAAATGAAAGACCGCTTCTTAAACCAGAGAAGGTGAACATGCTGGTATTGTGGAAAAAACAAGTGAATGTTTTGGAATGAACGTTGAACACTTTCGTTACCATATAACTATAATAAATCAAATGTTTAATCAAAAACTGAGAAAGTTAGTAGTGGGAAGAATGAATCTAGAGCCCTGTGTCATGCTTTAATGTTCAAAAAAGACATTCTTTTTCAAATACTGTACATTATTGTAGGTCCTCTATGTCCTGCCTCTCTCAAAAGCTTAGTTTTCTACAAAGTCCCTCCTTCCGACAAGCATAGTCTGCTCTTACTGGCCAACTGGCACAGTGCATTGTGATTGGCCGAACATCACAAGCCGTGTCGGAAATGTAACAGCCTTTTTCGCAAGCTTCAGTTTTCAAAATGAATGTAAAAGCAGTTAATAATGTCCTTAGTTTTACCATCAGTTCAAGCCCGAGAGGGGAACAGAGTCGTGTAACAGACACAGTGATGATGCTCGTGTGTTCGCAAACAAGCCGCAATTAAGATGATTTCTGACACGCTGTACACTCCGCTGTGATGTGACCATCTCTCTCTCTCTCTCTCTCTCTCTCTCTCTCTCTCTCACACACACACACACAAGCCGTGATTTAAGATAGCTGATCTGACCCCCCACGCACACAACAGTCAATAGCAAATACTTAAACTAATAACAAAACATACAGTGGCTGATTCAGAATCCCCAGATTGTCATAGCAGAGTCAGAATTTTCTTCTCTCGTAGTTTCACGAAACTGTCATCCATAAAGTGAGTTGCAGTTCACAGCTTCTCCTTGATACGGCTGTTTCAACACTACTGTGGTTACTGAAACCACTTTATGCAACTATTTCCACATCGTAACGTAAACGTGGGGGTGTGTTTGAATGAGCCATTTTAAGGGGGCGCAGCAAAATCTTAACTTTGATAAAGAATATCTCTTTGGTTTTGAGACTTCAGTCTTTGCAACTTCAGGGATCTTATCGATGCACAATCAGCTTGCAGCACTCCAAAGAGAAAGCAAAACTTGAAATCGCATCATATGACCCTTTAATGGAATGTATAAGGTCATTGGCTCCATTAATTCCAGAATACATTCTCTCATTTTGTGCAATGGAGCAAAAAACATAAGCACATAAAGGTCACCTGCGTGATATTTTATTTTCACTTTTGCCAGATCAGCCTATATCAAGTATATTAATATGATTTTGGCAGTTTTATGCTGATCACTATAGGGCTTTTTAGCAAACCACTTAATCTCCACATTAACTCAAGGTATTTCACAGGAGACAGTGTCCTGTTGTCAACACTGTTGCAACCTTATTCACTTGATTGTGTGAAATGGATACCACACTTTCCTTAATTACCTCTTACTTAAGTGTTTAGACTAGCTGTTTTCAGGACTTGAGGGCAGCATCCTTCGGGGACCTGATGGTCTTTTCTGTGAAGCGTCACTTGAAATTATATATGACATCTCTTTATTTCCGTCAAATTTAATTGAGCCTTTATTTATTTTATTGGGAGTTTTGCTGCAATATTAAGTTGTCGTGTCAATGCTAGATGCTTATTCTGTATTCACAGCCTTGTGCTTCTGCACTGCACCAAAACATATAAGGAATAGATTTAATTTTTTGGAGCTGATAATTTGTTTTAATTTACTCATAAGCCTTTATGCGAACAATTTAGAATGTCAACTATTCAGTGAGTGATGGACTGATGGGATCCCAATATCTATGACAATTTAATCTTAAAAAATCAAAGAGAAAATAGAATAATATAAAAGCGGTGTGTTTACTGGTGGTTTAAGATTTTTATTTTTAAATAGTTCATTTATTTGCAGTGTCTGTGACAGTACCGTACTAAGTCAGGTAGAATAAATGAAAAGTTTATTACAGTAAGATTGAAACGGGTGCAAAAATAAAATAAAAAAATCTCCAGCATCAGTAGCTCCAGCAGTGTGCTGTCACAATATTTGATATGATAATATTAAAACTGTTTCTGCTTTGATGCAATGTGATGAAATGAGACATTTATGTCAGGTACCACATGTGCATGAATGTGTCTGAGAAGCTGTGTAATGGACTGCAGTGTTACATGTATCCCTACTACTGTTAATATTTGTGTTTTGTTTTTTAGGGTGTCCTACTCCGTTCATGTCTCTGATGATTATCCAGGTATTGCACACACATATTGATGGATTATTTGATAAATGGATGGATCATACACCCAAACTCTCATTACTCTTCTGCATGTTACAATAAGGAGCAATAGTCTTTTAACAATAGTCCTTCTACTTAATTATGAGTTTCGAAAAAGCCTTAACCATAAGTTTGTGCTAAGGACATGAATGATTATTCAAATTGGGGGTAATGTTAAGGTAAAAAAAAATTGAATTCAGCTAATCAGTGATAAAACCAGCAAAACATGCCATATGACCTTTTATTGACGACAGGATACAGGCCATATCTTGGGACTAGAATACCATATAGAGTCGAGGGTGGACTTTATATGGACCAGGGAGGAACCATTCAGAACACTATAGTAGCATTCACATAGAGATGTTTTAAAAACCATTCAGAACACATAAGCAAATGCATAACAATACTCTGCCAAGCACCCACAGTGTTAGCTCTGTGGGAGTAAAGTTTTTCTGTTAAAATATAAAAATATAGTTCATAGTGTCATTTATTCCATATTTATGTACCTGACCTAGGAAGATTATGCAGGATCTACAGTGTAAAGTGACTGCTGATGCTTATAAACCAGTACAAATATGGCTAAGCATCATTCTCAGCTGTACCACAGTTGATTCATACTCTTAAATCTGTCCAATTGTGTCTTTTCTGCCACGTAATTATAACGGCACAATACATTAAAGTGAACGACAGTGTTTGTTTTCATTCTATTTTGGTCCATGACAT